>JANRMT010062806.1:22951000-22999337 GCA_026402145.1 Polypterus bichir lapradei
CTATCTATCTATCTATCTATCTATCTATCTATCTATCTATCTATCTACCCATCTAATTGACTTATGCAATAAATGTTCTTCACCAGGGTTTTGCCTATTTTTGTATTCCTCTTTAATGTATTCCTTGATATGTACCCTTTCAGAAAAAAAATAGTACTTCAAAAACAAAGGCAAAATTCTCAGTTACCTGGTTACTTACGATGGTGAACAGTCTGCATTTTCTGGATATTGGATAGTTTTGTCCAGTGCTTAGACTATTGTCTATGACCACAAGGTGCATGAAGATCTCTTCACTCTTCATATTCTGCAAGTTAAACATTGCACATAACCTTTCAAACTGTATTTACCATAATAGTTCCAATTTCTCTCTAAACATCTAACATATTTATGAAGATAAAGCTTAAAAGAGTGTATGGGCATAGGCTGGTTTAGCAACAAAACGGATCCACCTGCACTTAAACTGTTCATTATTACTTGATTCCTTCCTAGCTGAAACCATGCGGAAATGGAAGTACTACACACTTACATCTTATTTTGGTGAATTGTAATTACTGTTTGTTTTACAAAAAATCAACTCTGTCAAACGTTCATAAGACCATTCAGTCCATCAAGCTTGTTTATTTAGCTAATAGCTAAGCTGTCCCAATATTCAGGTACTTTTTACAGCTTGTCAAGGGTTCTGCTTCAACTATGTGACTTGGTAGGCTGTCCCAGAGTCCCACAAGTCTTTGTGTGAAGAAGTGCATCCTGGCCTCAGTCCCCAGTACACTTCCTCTTAATTTTGCCTAGTGTCCATAAGTATATTATTAGATATTTAGTTGAAAGAATTCTGTTGGATCCATTTTTTGATGCTTTTGAGAATTTGAAGTTCAATACTAACACTACAACCTATTTTTTCAGCACGATAATCACCAAGGCCACACCAAGTGGCATCTGTGCCTTTTAGTCTCATTAATGGCTCCTTGGCTCTACATCCTGATAGCACATCCACCTAATATAGCTTGAGTGAGTATAGTTGGGCACCTTCTTGGCACTGTGAAGGGTATGGAAGAGGATATGATTAGCAACAAGAGCCTCCTGTTGTCCCTGAGCAGTATTGCATACCTCAGATGACAGTGATCCAGTATCATGCATGTGTGAAACATATATACATATACACATATATATATAGTTAAATAAAGCAGAGCACAAGATAAAGATTTGAGGATCCACCCTGTATATTGTATAGATTGAATAGCCTCAAAAGACTAGTCTTAGGTCAGCACTGTACGGTTTTGAAGAGTGGACTGATTGATTTTAGAGCAAGGAACAGGAAGGGTGGGTTTGAAGTGCAGGAAATCTTGTGAGGTCAACAATAGGGGCCAGAAGTGAGGACACAAGAAGGAGCCAGAAGTGAGGTCAGGAACAAGTGGAAGTGTGATGTCTAGTTGGGTTTTTCCTCTGTTGGTCTGCGGGGAGAGAAGGAAAGGCATTTGTGCTTAGTGCCAAACCACTGTCTGGCGTATAAGTGTGTGTGTGTTGTTGTCAGATAATACTAACAAAAAGGAAAATAATATACAGTAAAACTGAATAAAACAGTGTACTAGTAGTATATCACAACTTGATTGTCCACCGTGTTTTTCAGTAAGTCAATATTTAGTCTTTAAACCAAAAATTTTAAAAATTACCATTCAAACATTTAAAACAAAACATCTGGATAGTTCTGTGTAGTCCAGTAATTTTACATACAGATGTCCTTTGTTATTGTTGTCTGTGTATCAATAGTCCAAACCAGTTAACTCTAATCATTAGTATCAGCAGTGGAATAATAGATCTGTGGACAAGGTGTGGTAAATAATCAGCTTTGACACAAGAAAAAGGTTTGGGGCAGTCTCCTGTATACTTGAAAGTTGGCTGCAAATGCAATAGTTTTAAGGCAATGGTCTTTACAGACAGGAGTCCAAAACAGAACTGAAGTAATAGTACAGGCAAGGGGGTTTTAAAGTTGAGGGGGGAAATGATGTCAATCAGGAGAGGAACCAGAAGTGATATCTTCTGGGCAGAACAGGAAGTGACGTCTTCTGGGGCGGAACTCGAAGTGACATCATGGGAGCCAGGTGGAATTTCCCACTTTTAGTTTGCAGGGAGACAAGGGAAAGGATTAGTGCACTCTGCTATCCTCTGGTCTAACCAGGAATTTAAATCTTTTGAGCCCTTTAGCTGCCTCCTATGCGCACTTCTGTGACAAGGGTTATGCCAATGGAAGAAAACAAGTTTGACTCACTAACAAGAACCACCAAAGAACAGTCTAATCCTTATTCAGAGGGACAGATCCATTCTCCAGTAGGGTGTCCACCTGTTTCTAAATAATCTTTAAGGTGGTTTTACGGTCTTAAACAAACACCCTAAGGCAAAATGTCTGACTTGCTTCCTTTTGGCTCCAAAAGCTGCAGCCCCATCTTACAGTATCTACTTTTCAGTTTACCTCTCCCATGTATGTATTAATGACAATAAATAAAATCTCCCACTGGAACTATTTTATCATAACTTCCTCTTCCCGTCATTGTAGTAGCCCCGAAATAAAACCTTCTATAGCCAGAAGTCGTTAAATAAAAGATTCCCAGGGTCCTTAACATTCAGTTTCTGTCTCAACTTCCTGTACAAATTTCCACAAGCACTCTACTGTTATATATACAGTAATGCAAATTAAATGTATATTTTTTTCTATTATGTTTTTTTGTTATCAGGGTTCAGTTTTGTAGCTTATATTTCAATTTGATTTCATTTTTACATCTTGCTTATCTTCTTTACATGCTGTGTTGTGGATGAGTTATGAAGTGTTTGGATGTGTTTTTGACTGTCTTTGTCATGCTGATGCCATCACAGATGTCACACTGTAAATATTGCGGTGGTTTCATTCATTAGTTATCACTTGGTGAATAAACGTCTTCAAAAATTTCTAGTGGAGTTAGCTTTAATTGAAAGTAGGCCCTAATGTGAGATTTGTTGTTTTGGTTCTAACTCACCCTTTGTCTTTGGTGTTCACAGGAGTGGAAAGTAAAGAAGTACAAATATTTTGTTATTGTCCTTAAGTGCATTTTTCGTGTAACACCTACAGTATACTGTACTTATGCCTATAACAATGCTGAGACAGCTGCCAGAAAGAAGAAAAATAGCTTTTATAGCATTTATCCTCACTGCACACAAACTGACTCATTCACTTGTCCTAATGATGATTGTGTTAGCAACTACCTGAGATGGATAGACCGGTCCGCTGTGTACACTGCAGCAATCACAAGGTACTAATAAGGAGTTCCCAGGGTGTCTTTTATCAGCCAAGCAATATACTGTAATTCCTCCAGCATGTTGTGAGACTACCAATGGTTCTTTACCCAGTGAAATGGGTCTGGTTCACCTCTCATTAGAGTGGACTTTGGTAGCATGTTCACTATGTGCTTAAACCAGCTCCGTTGGATTCTGTAAAATGTGGAGAAGTAGTGGTTCCATCCTGAGGTCTGCCTCTGCTCTTGAAATCCTCACCTTTTCATTACGAGTGATTCCAACAAGTTATGGTGTGTCCAGATTTTGGCCAATTGTGCCTTGGAACCTTGTTCTTTCAGTTACTACAGTATATAGTGAATATAACTGAGAATGTAGACTGATTAGTAAAACAAATGTTTCACATGATGAAATAAATTCCACTTTACATTGTTTGATACAGTGTATGAAAAACTGTGGCTGATACTTTGATTTGTTGCTACATCTCAGGATCACATTCATTCAAACTAACAAATAAGACAAAACCGAATAGGTGAAAGGTATGAAGCAGAAATGCAAAAAGATATAATATTTAACACTAAATGGAATTTAGTATTAATACTATAGGGGGTCAATAACACATGCAAAATTAAACAGTAAACAATCTGCCCTGTCTGAAGTAGGTTCTGGAATATCTGTCTGTGTGGGTAGCTGGATTGCTTTTTCCATGGTAGCCCCACTTCACCATTTTACCTCCTACTCATTTTCTCTGATACATCCACCTATCACAAAACCACTAATTCCAAGTTTATTTTCTCCTTACATTAACTGGTATATGCCATCCTGCCTCCACTGTTTCATATCATTTTATTGGGATCTTTCTTGTGTGGCTCAATACCTGGGATGACTGGAGTAATAAAAAACAGATTCATATTATTTGTGCAATGGATGGCAATCGTTAGATAAGAAGAATGAGAATTGAAAGTTATAAAAATCAGACACAGTGCTTACTTTCACCAGAAATGCTAATTATACTGAAGATGAAGGATGTCAAGGAAAATGTGAGAGAAAGAGTGGAGCTAAAGCTATGCAGAAAACCAAAAGATTAAATCAGACTAACTGAAGGAGCAGTGTAATGTTACTTGAAACTAGAAAAACACCTAAAGGAGAAGCAAGCCAAACTAGTTTATAAAAATTTAAAAAGCACCTTACACTGTACATGGCTCTTTTAGAGCACATGCAAGGAAGCATTGCTAACAAACCTTTATGAAGAAACCAACTCAGAGTATGCGTAATTCATGCATGGCTGGTAAATCATCACTGCTTATTGCTGCACCTCTCTGCCACCATTAAATACATACTGAATGTGCTGTTGAGTGTTCACTTGCTTAGTTATTTATTTGTTACTTGACACAAAATATCCCCAGTAGGAAACATAGATTAGATTACTGATCTGAGTTGTGCACAGCTGCCCTGAGCCCAGAATGCTATCCCGCAGGGATACTCTTAATCACACTGTATTGGATTTTTTAAAACCCTTCTCTATTCTACCAGGAATAAGCTACTTTCATACTGCCACCTTTGTCAGAATAAAATATAGGAATTAAGAGAAGGTGACAAATAAAGTTCAAAGTATACTAGTCTTGGACTACAATCCTGAACAGGTGTGTTATCCCAGGGTTAATAATATGACCTTACCCGGCTAGTGGCTATAAATGTAACAATTTTAGATTGCAGCTTTTCAACATTAATTTCTCATCATGAGAATTTATTTCATAAGTATGTCAGAAACAAAGAACTCAACCCACTCACATTGCTGACTTCTCCAAGCGATGTTTCCTCCAGGGTTTTAAAGGATACGTGTTGTTTCAAATGCTATCTGTGACCGAGCTCTATGGCCTGTTCCTATAGCAACCTTTTGATGCTTCTGTTACTCTGGAGGGAATGTTTCAAGGAAATAAAATCCTCTCAAGTACTGTTGGCAATAATAGTATGGAAAAGGCAAAGTCTTTTAACAAGAGGATGGGATCTGACGCCAGCTTAAACCAAAAATGCTCACCCAGGGAATGACAACAGAAGCTGATTTTATTTTCATTTGAATCATCCCAGTTATTGGGAGTGATGTACTCACCTCCTGAGATGGGGGGCTTTTCTTTTTGGGTGTAAAATTATATATAAGGAGCCTGATGTGGTATGGAGATCCCCATTTACCCGTTCTTGGGTGATGCTGGGACTTAGTGTGTCCTCAAAAAGCTGGCCTAATCAGATTATTTTTACTGAAATGCATCTCCGCTAAAGGTGATGAATGCTTTATGATATTTAATTCAAGGGCACACTTGGAGTTTTACATGAAAGGTAAAGATATTAAACATAAATCAAGTTTTATCTGCTCACTGAATGTGCACTGTGCTGTTTAGTAACTCACATAATAATTAACTAAGCAGGGTTCTTTGCTCGCTAATCATAGTTAACAAGTTGAATTTTTTCTGCTTGGTAACTCTCTTCTGCAAAAACATTTGTCAACTCTAGTTCTCAGTGCCTGCTGACAATGAATGTCTAAGTAACTCCATGGAGGTGTCGCTGAGGGAGTGTGATTTACCTACACTGGGGCACTAAAGTTCAGTACTGGTGGGCCACAGTGGCCACAGGTTTTGTTCCAACAGTTTCTTTATTCAAAGTCAGTTATCTGCTAAAGGAGTTATTGCTCAAATAACATTTTTGTGTTTCATTTTAGTTAACTTATTTGTTAAGACTTTTTGCCCTTAATGGCTTCTTTAAGGAACAGACAAGACATTTAATCAGCTGCCAGTTAACAATGAAATGAATTACTAATCTATTCCAGTCTATAAATCATTTAGGTGTTCACAGAAAAGAAAATTCTACAATATAAAAATTACTTTCTGAGGCAAACAAAAGCACTAACAAGCCATACAATTAATAAGAAGTCCCATTTCAGCAAGGATATGGAATGCAACAAAAATCTTCAGCCACTGTGACCCATTAGGGCAGAATCTGAGAACCCCTGACCTACACAGTTGTGTTAGCTGGCCTACAATATGAGTAACAGCATTCCCTCTGACAGTCCTTGAAAATTTAATGCATAATTTCAGATCCTTATCTCTCTGAGATATACACACTGTAAATCATATAAACCTGAGTAGAATACTGAGTTCAAACTCATATTTTGCAGTATGCCGTTCTCAGAGATTAATCTCAACCATGATGAATTAAAGGATAAGCATGCACTTCATGTTATTTTAAGCCAGATAACCCAATATTGCTGTTCTTCCAGGCAGCAGTTAATTTGCTTGCAATTCAGTTTCTTCTTTATACAGCTTTAAAGAGCTGAAGCTGATCCTGAGTACCTACTGGGTATCATATAAACCAGCCTTAGATGTGATTTCACTTCAATGCATGGTATACTTACTAATGAAAAGAAATTCTTGGAATAAAATGTGAAACATAAATTGAATATTATCTACTCACTGAATGCGCTGTTTTGTAAGTCCAGACCAAAGTTTGTGGATCTGCTGAAAATCCACATAAACCTGGCATGATCGGGTCCACTCCATAGAGTGACTGGCTTGAGAACTGGGTGTAGAATGCTGGTACTATGAGAGGCAGCAAGACTAACAACTGCATTAACATCTTTACCCATCATGTGAATTCTTCTTGGTTCCCTATAAAATCACTGAGAGTTGTTGTCTTTCTTAGCAGACTTATTTGCTATGTGGAAACAAGCGTAAATGACAGTCTAGTCCATTGCAATGTATCAGTTCAGAGCCACACATTAATCTGACATTTTCATGTTTCAGATATGGGAAAAACCAGAGATATGGAGAAAGGCCCCATGGACACAGCATGCTGTCCTGAGTTTCAAATCAGTATATTTAAAATGCTTGTACTACAGTAGTATGTCAGTGTTCTGCAGCCCCACCAGCTTATAATGAATATTGACATAGGTGGATAGAAAACTGAAGAATCCACCCACAAAAAATAATTCTTACTAAAGAAAATTTAATGAAAATAAAAATTTTAATTCTATGATTGGAAATACAAATTTCAAAATTAGTTCATTACCAACAAAATTCGATAGACAGAAATCACAAATATTAGTCCTTAAACAAGATTAGAAAAGACTTGGGCAGTAAAGGGAGCGCAGGAGAAGAAATGAAATATGGCAGAAATAAGACTGTTGAGATGGATGTTTGAAGTTAAACAAAAAGAGTAAAATAATAAATGAGACAATCAGGGGCAAAATAAAATTGGGAAAGATATCTAAGAAAGTACAGGAAAGTATGTTGAAGTGGTATGGGCAGGAGAGACAATGAGTATGTGGTAAAAAAGAGTGATGGGAATGAAAGTACAGGGGAAAAGAATATGAGGAAGGCCAAAGTGAAGCTGGACAGGTAAAGTAAAAGAAGATCTGAAGGAAAAGGGCTTGACTGGCAAGGAGGTGCAGGACGGAGCTGTTTGGAGAAGATTGATCGAGCCCATCAACCCCACATAGAAGTGTGAAAAGATGATGAAGATGAAGTAGAAGAAGCCCAATCAGAAAACAGAGCCAACATCAAAAGACCTTATTAGACCAAAAGTCAATGAATCAACAGCCACAGACTTACAAAGAAGAAGGAATAAGGACACTAAATAGAATGAATGCCAACCTCTTTATAGTGCCCAGCATGCAAAGATGATCAATTATAGCACCTGACACCTGTTGCGTTTAATTAGGACCCACACCACCACCATCAGAAACAATAAATTATACAACTAAGGAATGCTGGAAGAAAATTAAATTAACAATTAAGAAATGGAAATTAATTTACAAAACAGTTAACCAAAAAGGAAAGCAAAATAACACACTTCCAATTAAAACAACGATTCTGTGAAAAATGCAAGGATAAAATCCAAATAAAATAAAATAACAAATCCAATAAAATAAATTTTAAAAATAGGGCAAAACTCAAAAAGGTGCAACAGACAAAATTCATATCATGTCATTTAACAAAACATAGCATAAGCTAAAAAAAGTCATAACAGGAGTGAACTGATGGCTGTGTCATAAGTAATATATCCAAAACTGACATTGACTTTGAGAAATAGCGGTGAAAAACAAGGGGTACTTTAAAAAGTATCATCAAGCTAAATAACTGATGTTATATTTGTTTTCCTTTTGGTAACATACAATTAAATTCCCATTACATGTGTTCTTAAAGCTGGCAATGTGTGTACTCAAGCCCCACTGGCTCTTCTGTTTCTCTATGTCCTCTTCCACCTCCTTTTACTTTTCTTCATTTTATCAAGAAAACAAAAAACAGACAGAAACGACAGCCAAATATCTGAAAACACTGAAGATTAACATTGAGCAAATTACTTGTGTTCATAAGTTTTTTTAGGACACCACATATTCCGCTCTACACTCCAGAGTGCTTGCAGTCCTAAATTGCTTGAAGAGGATAGAAAATGAATGGATGGCCGTGTATGGCTATTTAGCTATCTATCTATGTCCTAGTGCCTTTCATATCTAAGTAGATTCTCTTATATAATCCATCCATCCTTTCATTTCTAAACCTACCCAGTCCTAGTAGCATTAGACACAAGGCAGGCACCGGGCCTGTATGGGTCACTAGTTTATCACAGGACACCATTATGCACACACCAACCCAGTTAATTTAGAGTTGCCATTAGCAGAATACACCGTCTTTGGTACGACAAAGGAAAAACAGAAGATCCAGAGAAAAACCTGTGGAAACTCAGGGAGAATATGCAAAACTCACACGGGCCTTAAACAGTTCTGTTAAATAGCAACTATCAGAGTGATACATTTCAATAATATCATTCACATCTGTCTGTCTAACTGTTTGACCTTGTCATGAAATATGGTATCCATGTTTTCCCCAGGACTCTTATCATTTCTCGGATGTGTGTGTACAGAAGCCAGAAGCCATGCCACATACTGTAATTCAGACAGAAGGTCTTCAATGGTAGAATAAACATTTACCTTGTTAGATTTTTTTCACATTCAGTTTTGCTAGTGATATTTGTGCATTACCATCAAATAAATAATTATCTACATTCTTACAGACAGGTGCCTTTAAAAATAACGTTTTGAAAACATAGTAAGGGAGCATGACAAATTTCCCTTTCACAGTATTATTTAAATATTGTGACACTGTAAATTCATTTCACTGTGTTAGCTTTAGTATGAATAGCTCTTAATAGTACAAATGAAATAACATTTTAAAACTAAACATAATTGCTGTTAAACTGAAGGTAGTCACTGGAAGAGACAATGATAAAACATAAGCTTTGAAAAAAATTAAAACAATAAGAGAGCATAACTGATTAGAACATTTTTATTTCAGACATGTGTTGTCATATAAATAGAAATCGGCTTTTCATTTCATTACCTGTTATTCTGCATTTTTTTATCCTTAGATCACAAATTTTGCTAATTTGAAATTAGTGACTGGCCAAGCACCTTGAATGCTAATTCTTCATGGACTGCAGTGAAGCAGTTAAGACCAGCTCCTCTATGGCCCACACTGACCTTTCACTTTCTTTCCTTTGCCTTCGAACTTTTTTTCTCTTGGTGTCATTAACTCACAAAACTTTTGAAAGTATAAGATACTATGAAATTCCAACTGTTTTGTAAATTGTTTTCCTTGCAAATATTTGGGCCTTAAACACAAAGTCAATAGTTTCAGCATTTTTTTTTTATTTGCAGTTTTCTCCTCTTCTCCAGTTTTGTCCATCACTGGTCTGTGATTTTTTACTGTATGCTGTGTCATTGTGGAAAATTCCTATGTAAGATATATATACTAATATTGTTTATTTTTTAGTTTGAGATATTTTGTTATTCTTTGCTATTTTCTTATGTTTTTATCAACAGACCAGTAAAGCAGCATGATTCACTTTTTTAAATGGAGAGCATCATATGCATTCATTAAAAGAAGAGTAACAAAAAATGTTAACATTATGGCTAGAATGCGCTCTTTTACTGAACTGGAAAGAAAGACGGAGATGTGTAGGTCAGCTTGTTAGTGCTCCTCATAACAACGTCAGACCCTGCAACTCCAGCTCTTGTGGTGGTTGCCCTCACTATCGATTTCCCTGTCTCCTTCACCTCTGCACTGACATTTCCTACCTTTACCTTTGTAATAATACATTATAAATCTCGGAATGTGTCCATTGTATAGGTACAGCATCATGGCTTGATTAAAGTCCAGGTTGTCCCTTATTAGCTGAGATTGTTATGACAGTTCATCTTCCAACAATGGATGGCAGGACCAATGCCTTCTGGCGAAACTGAGGATAGGCTCATGAATAATAAATGTAAACAATGAAATTAGTAAGGTGCACAGAAAGCACTTAGTGGTTTAAAAGTTTTACTGTTGACAGTTCTGCATGAATGAAATTACAATATGAAATTTCTGCATATTGATCTGGGTGCAGAAAATGAAGGGACACTGCCAGGATAGGCTCAGGCCCTCTGTGACACTGAAATTGGGTTCATTTGTTTTAGACAATAAATGGACGGAAGGACACATTTATTTGTGCTGCAGTCAGGCTTAAAACTTGCTGTCCAAATATTATGCAGTAGACATTACTGTTGTGAAATGTTAGTGAAGACGGCTACCCACCTTCAGCACAAAGTAACTTTAAACTTCTGAGAGTGAAGGAACTAGTGAATTCTTCATGAGAACATTTTAATCCTTAAGACATTATATTTCAGACATCCAACAATTTAAACCTCAGGTTAGTAAATTGTCATGGGACATTGATTATTTTCATTTATTTTAAATATGCCTTTAAATAATAATATCAAGAAAGCAATTGTGAAGTGTCAAGTGGTGCAAGAAAGCATTAATGGTTTATTATAGAGTATATGGGTAATAAAAAAATATAGTGCATGGACATTAAACTTAGTAAAGCACTCCATAAAATGAAGATGGTCTGAATTATTATTTTTTACTATTTTTTTGTATATTATGTTTGTAATTGGGGTAAAGCTACAGCACTACATGGTTAATACATTAAGGTGATGGGTTTGTTGTTATTTCTTCAAGTAAAACCAACACATCAATTAAACAGACAAGTCATTTTTATGGATAGAGAAAATGTATCTTTTTCAATGACAAACTATTAATACAACAATAAGCAACAGGCAGTCTATCACTGGTGATGACTGACATATTTTTAACTTTACCATAATTTATTCATCAATACTTTTGGTTAGTTTGTTGGGATTTATTCTCTTGGTAATAATTGCTTTGGTATCAACCCACTGTTAGAAATTTGAATCAGAATATTTTTTCACATCCTTCTTCAAGTCCACGTTAAAACCTCTTATTTGCTTTTTAATTCCTATGCAGATCACATACATTCTTAAGCAGTTCTTAAAATTTTCTCCATTGAGTGAAAAGCAACATAACTTTCAGATTTGAAGGTGACAGCTATTTAAATTGCTAGCTGTATTCAATCTGCAGTATATTTAATCCTTTTAAAAAATAAACATATATGTATTTTTTTTTTACTTAAACATATTTTTCATCAGTCTGGAGCCCCCTTGTTGCCAGTACTTAACATACATACAATCATACTGCGAAACCTAACCCAACACACCAGACACAAAAGCACAAGTCCCAGCACTACACAGTCTTTATTTACAGCTCAGGTTAAAACACCACACCGTTCCTTTCTCTCCTTGTCTCTTCTAACTCGTTCCTTCCTCAAGCTTCGTCCTCCACCTCCCAACTCTGGACATTGAATGTTGGGGACTGGCCCCTTTTCATAGGGCACCCAGAAGTGCTTCAGCTGTTCCATGATCTCCTTCCGGCTGCACTTCCGGGTGTGACAGCAGCTCTGCAGAAGAGGGCTCCAAAGGTCTCCATACTTGTTGGTGGTAATGGGACTCAGTAGGGGTTGAGATTCCCTGCTCCGTGGTACTGCAGCAAGTCAAGGGGGCTGCCCTCTGTCAGACCTAGGGGAGGTATTGCCCCGTGCAAGCTCCTTCCCCTTGTCCTTCCCTTACGGCCGTATAAGAATCCCACCTGCCCGTTACAATACATACGTACGTACATACATACATACATACATACATAAATAAATAGTTGAATGAATCATCTCACTGGTATTTAAGAGGTCAAACTGATGACATAAGATGCTGTGCCTTCTGAAACCACAATCCTTGACGGGACCCATATGCCGAAAAAATAAACCTTGGCATTACAAATTAAATAATCATTATGCTTAGTACATTATACTGCAAAGGTAACTGCAAGGAAATGTACATAACATAAAGACTGGTGTACTAGACTGGCAGGACTTCTTGCCATGTCCAATTTGTATGCAATATTTTCCTTTAAAAATTTTTCATAGTACACAGCAGTGCCATATAACCAACATACACAACCCATGTATCACTCTTAAACATACAAATGTCATAGCATAGCTGGAAAGTCTGAATATTGTTTCTCAATAAACAGACATGCAAGATATTAACTAAAATGGAAACAACTGAGAACCAAAGATATATGTGTTAGTATTCTTGTATGTATATGACTTACAATGGACTGACATTCACTAGAAGGCTAGTTCCTGCCTCTTGTCCCAGTTCTGGGTCTTACGTCTGGATTAAGTAGTATAAGAGATCAGACAGTCCACAATAAAGAATTGGGGTACCACCCAGTTGACACTATATCAGTGTTTCCCAACCTCTGTCCTGTGACCCCACTGTGGCTGCAGGATTTTGTTCCAACCAGATTCCAAAACAGTGACAACACCTGATTGCACTGATCTCATTAAATTAGCTGGTATTATTTTTCTTTTATTCTACATTCAGAAAAGTACGACAGCATGATTTTTACATTTAAAAGACATTTAGAAATATTTCTGGTTTTGCAATAGATTTAAATGCTTAACTCTCTTTGGATGATTTCATTATATTTTACCCTCTCTGTGCAGTTTTTCCCCTTTGTTGTTTCTTATTAATGACAATTAAAAATTAGCAGAGCAGACATGCTGGCAAACAACACTGAATAATCAAAGGCTGCAACTACTTTAGCATCAGACCCACTAATCAGTAAATAATGGATTGATTAAACAATTAGAACACCTAGAAAAGTATAATGAAAATCAAGATGAAAATATTGTTAAAAAGAAAAAAATACATTATTCCTATATAACTGCTTGGTGCATTTTACATTTTTATATATATTTATATATATATATATATATATATATATATATATATATATATTAGCAAAATTAGTTTTCTAATTTCTATATTGTTCCCAAAACACAGAACTTGGGAAATAACCCATCACTTAATTAGCCCAGGAGTCCAATTAAAAACAGAAGCTGGTTGGAACAAAAACCTGCAGCCACAGTGGGTCCTCAGGACCGGGGTTGGGAAACACTGCCCTATATAATTGAAGTTAAACAGCAGATCTTTGGTCATTGTGGCTTGGTGGAAAACTGCTTAGTCCTGATTCTTCTAAGTTCCAGAGACCAAAGTTTGATTCCCAGCTCATATTACCAACTTCCATCAGTGTGTGTTTTCTCTGGTTTCATCCTATGTCCCAAAGACATACCACTAGGGCAGTCTTCAGTTCTACATGACCCAGTACCTGGAATAAGAAGATTAGAGTATGAAGGGTGGGTGGAATCCTGGCTAACAGAAATATAAAGCTTGTGGAAAAGCAAATTTAATTAGAAAAATTTAAAAACTTGCTAAAGCTGTATTTGATGTATTTGGAGAGGACAGTCAAAATTAAAGCCTGAACGAAACTAAATGTGTAAAATGCAAAATGTAAAAGTGCAGTCTCAGGAAGACATTTTCAAGTACCTGTAGAGAATAAAGAAATAAAGAGAGGAAAAATCAATACAGTAACCATCTATTGATGTGTAATACTGCAGCAGACGGCAAAAAGAAACATCTGCTCCAATGTTGCAGTAAAGTGAGAGAATTTAAAAACAAACAGACCAATTACACTTTGGCGAATCAGAAAGCAGAACATCAGCAGAATTTCATCAGCCCTCCAGTTTGTGTTGCACCAGGCATTTCACGGCAAACTCAGAATACATATTGGAACAGGAGCATATAAAATTTTAAAAAAATGAGAGAAGAGCCTTGAGTCATCAGGCTTATTCACTGAATAGATTTCTTCTAGTGTACAATGAATTCTTGGATTATATATACACTAAGCAGTTTACTACAGCATTCAGCCCCTTTGACTTCCCCCAATCAATATAGAATCAAGTAAGTGTGAAGTGTTAGACAAATTGCCTTTATGATTTTCCAAATTCGTTTAGCACAGAAGTAGATGTTGTTTTTAATGGTAGAGTAAAACCACAGTTACAATATAATTAAAGGGTAGCACTTTCTTTTTTATATCTGGGGTGGCTTGG
This sequence comes from Polypterus bichir lapradei, assembly GCA_026402145.1. Taxonomy (NCBI): domain Eukaryota; kingdom Metazoa; phylum Chordata; class Cladistia; order Polypteriformes; family Polypteridae; genus Polypterus; species Polypterus bichir. The sequence continues at coordinate 22,965,650 of JANRMT010062806.1, forward strand.
ATGTTTTCCAAATAGGTTTATGCAAGCAGATACATCTGGTTTTGAATTCTGCAGTGTTTATTAATAATTCAGTTTGAATTTGCCCCCCTCAAGTCCAGGAACAGAATGATAGTACCGCAGCTCTAATAGGCTTGCAGTGCCGGCTCCAGAAATTTATCAATAGCTGTCAAGCTGATGCTGCTACAGAGACCATGAGATTAACAGAGAGACTGGGAGGGGGATGTGGCTGGTTAGAGAAGGTGGTGGCAGAAGAGGTGCAGATGGGTACTGAATTATTTCACCAACAACTTATCTATTTCTTTTTAATGGGGGGGGGGGGGTCCCTGAATAATGATTTTCTCATGTATGAAGAATTAGGTTGCTTCTCAGTGACATCCCCATAGGTTTAAACTTTAAAGTAAGAAATAAATAATTTATTATTGGCAATAATAAAATAAAATGCTATATGTGGTGAAAAACCGCATTACTCTAAAATAACTACAGTATTTAGACATGATTTACTGTACTACACACTGCAGAAGTTTTTGCCTTATTGGTCACATTTCCAATATAGCATTCAAGGGAAGTTTTATATTTTTGAATTTTTTAAGTGAGGTTTAGTTTACAGTAAGCACATGATGAATAACTAAATAATTTTTTGAAATAACACACATAATATTGTATTTCACAAAAAAGAAAAAAATACCTTTTTTTAAGAAAGGATGACTTTATGAGTATACTTCTTGACTGTCTGTGGATACAACACATTCTCCCCATCTCTGCATTGACTTTTCTCTAGATACTCTGGTTTTCCTCCACACCCTAAATGCAGGTTTGAGATGTTTGGTCACATTAAACTGGCACAAGATGAACGTATCTCTGTGTGTCTGGTTGTCTGTTCCCTGTCGTATACTGTCACCTGGTCCAGGGTTGTGTCCTACCATGTGTCTAATGCTTTCAAGAAAGCCTCAAGCTAGGTGGGTACAGAAAATGGATGTATGGATACTTCAGCATGCTGCTAAATGCTGTTAATTTTTCATTTAAACTGTCTATAGTTATATTGCTGTTGTTATTTTCATTTTAATTATGTTGTTTACCAATTTTTATTTTCTTTCTTTTGGACTTAGCACTTTAGCACTTTCCCATTTTGATCAAAATAGTATCTTATGTGTCTATTGATTGGTTCTGCCAAGTAGCAACAGGCAGACAAAAAGGTTAGTGGACCAGGAAATGGGAAAATCAAAACTCAAAGTCAAACCAAAAAAAGAGTGTGTTTTTACTAGAGAGTCAGAATTACCACAAAAAACCACCCCAAATGCAACCCAAAAATCAGAATCAAAAAGAATTGCACTGAAGTGCAAAGCTAAAATGTCCTTCAAAACGACTAACACTGGAAGAGCTTTTTGCTTGAATCTAGAAAGCCAGTCAACCTGTAAGTACGTCATGCTCAATTTTATTCCGTTTCTGCTGCAACAGGTGTCATCAGTCAATAACTATCCTAGTAAGAGAGTGCCAAAATAATGCAGTGAAAAGACTCTGACAAATTTCAACAAATCCAAAACATTATTCTAGGTTACATTTTTTTTAAAATTGAGCATAAATGTTAAAAAACCTATTCTAGGTTAATTTTTTTTTAAATTGAGCATAAATGTTAAAACAAAACACAGGTAAAAACTAAAACTACATAAAGATTTTTCAGTGAACCCAAATCATAATGCTAACCACCTATCTTTTACTTCCTTTCAGGTCTATCAATCTATCTCTTATTTAGCGCACTTCATGTCTGTCTATCTGTTGAAAAAATAAAAGACAAGAAAAATGCAAAAAGGGCTGGAACACCAGAGCCTATTTATTTTTTACCAATATGAAAGAAAAATATCAACACTTACGTGCCTTCATCATCAGTTCAAGGATGAGTCACGCTATGTCACAAATATAATGCCAACAAATTCAGTAATGTCAATGTGTGCATTGCTATCTTATTTAATTTACTTATATAGCGGGTTGGAAAATGAGTGACTGACACACTATTACTAATTACCTAAATGTAACTCTGCAACTAAATATCAACAAAACCATGGAAATGATTATTGACTTTCACCACACCAAAGAGCCTCTATGTCTGGTCACTATTCAAGGAGTGGATATAAATGGTGGTGCACTCCTGCAGGTACTTGGAGGTCCACATCAATTACAAGTTGGACTGGTCTCAGAACACAGAGGGACTGTATAAGAAAGGGTAGTGTAGGCTATTTTTCCTTAATATACTGTGTTCCTTTAATGTTGGGTAATGACATCCTTCATGTTTTCTACAAATCTGTGATGACCTGTGCTTTATCTAAGCTGTGGTGTGCTGGGCCAGTAAAATCAGTTCCAGAGAGGCCCACCGAAATATCAAGCTCATTAAAAGGGCAGGCTCAGTTATGGGATACACCCTGAACCCCCTAAAGTAGTAGCAAAGGAGAGAATTAAAACAAAAGTGAGTGGCATTATGAACAATGCTGCATATCCCCACTCTGAAACACTAACACTGCATGCTTTCAACCAATAAATTACTCAGATGTGTGTCAGGAAACACTATTGGGGCTTCATTATACCAACATGAATGTGCCTGCATAATGCGTCAAGGTGACTATGAAAGCCAAGTCAGAAGTTTTCTTTCTTTTCAGTTTTCTTCCTTTTTAGTCATTCTGGTGTGAGTTCAGACTATATGTATTTCCCATCAAAGTTGTTTTTATCTATATTCAGGTGAAAAATCAATGCTGTTTGAAATGTTATTATGGTTTAACCAGACTCAGAATATATCATGGTGAGATTTCTTTAATTAAGCATAGGTAGTTTTATGTCAGTGAAAAGTACTGCAAAAATTGTAATTCTGACCCAAATAACATGCACTTCACATTCAGGATGCAACTGAGGAGTGAAGCCATAAGGCAAACTTGTTGCAATTCACTGCAGAGTATGCATCGACAAAACAGACAATAATAGTTTTGTTTAGAAATGTACATATCTGGATGAAGAATAAAAAGTAACCTGTCTAATAACTGAACATTTATTTTTTGCTCTCTTCTATAAAATTATTTTAGCAACAATGAAAACAACATTTATTTATATAGCACATTTTCATACAAATGGTGCAGCTCAAAGTGCTGTACAAGATGAAGAAAGACAAGTTTATATGAAACAAAAATAAAATTAGGCAATACTAAGTAAGTAACAATAAAGTAAGTTCAGATGCCGGGAGAAAACAAAGAACAAATAGAAAAAACTCCAGATGAGCCAGAGGAAAAAAAAATCGTCAGAGGTTCCAAGGCCAAGAAACCGCCCAGCCCCCTCTAGGCATTCTACCTAAAATAAATGATCTAAGTCAGTCTTTATGGCTTACTGGCTTCACGTAAAAGAATTTGATGATGGTGGTCATGTGGACATCTGGGGTTCTGCCTTCAATCTATCAATGCCTTGATCAGGTGGTTGTGTCGCAGAACACCATAACAGAAAATTGGTTAAAGAACAGCAGAGAATAGTAGAGTTTAGTGCAGAATGCAGAGCCTTGATGAAAATGATAATTCTTTGTACAGATAGCTTAACAGTGATACACTAAAATGTAGCTATGAGAAATCCATGTTAAAGTAATGGGGTTTTAACAGTTTTTTAAAATGCTCTATCATATTAGCCAGGCACATTTCTATCAGTAAGTTATTCCAGCTTTTAGATGCATAACAACAGAAAGCAGCCTCACCACTTCTTTTAAGTTTAGCTCTCAGAATTATAAGGAGACCCTCATTCAAAGATCTAAGGTCACAACTTAGAGTGTAAGGTGACATTCATTCCAAAATATAGAATAGAGCAAGATTATTTAAGGCTTTGCAAATCATAAGCAGTATTTTAAAATCAATTCTGAATGACATGTGTAACCAATGTAATGACATCAAAACTGGAGAGATGTGCTCAGATTTTCTTTTCCTAGTTAAGATTCTGGCAGCTGCATTCTACACTCGTTGCAACCTATTAATGTCTTTCTTGGGTAGTCCTGAAAGGAGTGCATTACAGTAATCTAGCCGACAAACTAATTTTTCAGCGTCTTGCAAAGTTATAAGGGATCTAACCTTTGCTATATTTCTTAAGTGAAAAAATGCTGTCCTGATAATCTGATTAATATGTGATTTAAAATTTAGGTCAGAATCAATAATTACCCCTAAATTCTTTACTTCCATCTTGACTTTTAAGCCTAAGGGATTGAGTTTATTTCTATATCCATTCTTTCCAATAGCTAAGATGTCTGTTTTCTCCTTATTTAGTTTGAGAAAATTACTACTCATCCATTCAGAAACACAAGTAAGACATTGGGTCAGTGAACCAAGAGAGTCAGGGTTTTGCTGTAATTTGAATAGACATGGTTGACAAAATATGATATAAAAGCTAAAAATAAAACAGGAAAGCAGGGGGCAGCACAGTCATTTAGCAGTTGGTGCTTCTGCCTCACAGTTCCAGTGACCTTTCCTTCAGCTCCTGGCCCATTTTCTGTACATGTGTATTTTGTACTTTCTTTCCAGGTAATTTTTTACCACTTTATCAGTTTTCTAACACATTTCGAAGATGTTGATGTAAGTCCTAACTAGGCCATTAATGAATAAGTATGGTTGTATGACATCTAGGGTTGGCTTCTGCCTTGTATCTGGTGCTGCTGGACAAACATCATGTTTTATTGAAACCAGCTTAACCTCCTTTGTGATATAATTGCCTGCAGAAAAAAAAGCCAAAAACGCTGAATTTTTTTCAACAAGAAAAAATATTATTACATATGACAGAAACATGTTAATACCAAACCATCAACATAACCACAGTAGAAAAGGTATGTCTAGGGCCCACTGCTGCACTGATGCAGATGTAATATATTCCCTTTGTGTTACATATTTTGAAGTAGACACCAAAGCACAGTCACATGTCACAATCCGGACAGTAGACACATGTTTCTTTGCCCTCTTTTCTTTTAATATTTTTTCTGTTGCTTGCATATGAGAGGGTACAATGTCAGTGCCTAACCCAAACAATCTATATCCCCCCTTGTTTTATTGTAGCCTCCCACAGGACAAGGCTCCACATCTCCCCAGGCTTGAACAACAATAGCTGTCATATTGTGAACAGTGTTTAGTGTCCTTTAACTTGATCACAGTCATTTTGTCTTTTTGCACTGAGTTACCATAAATAGTCATGATTTTTTTCAGCATAATGTTACTGTATCCATTAAACAGCAACAGAATACTGTATTTCAGGTTTAACGCTCAATTTCTCATTGAAACAGCTTTACCTAAGAAATACTCTGCCTTAACTTTTTTATTTATTTAATCATTTCATTTCAAGAAAGTATTATAGAATACCAGTAACAGCTTACTGCATGATAACATGCAGTGAATACACTTGACTTGAGCATTCATAGTTTTCATACTCTTTCTCTGTACGTTTAACATTCGTTTACTCAGAGGTTGATGCGCTTGCTGCTTCCTGAGCAGCTCTTCTTTTCTCTACCTTAGCGGCCTGCTTCTTCTCTTCTTTCGTCGGCATCTTTTCACGTTAAAACTGATTCATTGTTTGTGTTGCAATTACTTAGTACGTTTTTCTTAACTTTTCACTCAAGCTGGCACTTAAGTCTTAAATCTGCCTCAAGAATGATTAAAGATATGAAGAGGTAGAGGAAGTGATGACAAAGGTGGTAGGGAATGAGAACGGCGCCCGTACACATGCGCTGCATCGCCGCCCTGCTGGCTGCTGAAGAGAGTTGATTCCACAATAAAATAAAAATAAAAAGAGGAATAACCTTGGAGGTCAATCATCACCCTGAAAGTGGATAGTAGATGTCACGTAGTATATGTGTACCAAATTTCAGGTAAATAGGTCAAATGGTTTGCGAAATAAAGGTGATTTAAAATCCTGAACAGACAAATGGACAGCTACAGTAGCATATTATATAAGAAGACAATCAAACAAATAAAAATTTTGGGCTTATACTACAAATAACTTAAAAACCTAACAAAGCTAGAATTTAACCCCAACACCTGAGAGAAAGAGTGGAGAGCCAAGTGCATAGATTAAAATAAAAAGTAAATATAAAAAATTAAAATTATTCTTTTCACCCCTAAATGAATGGTTATTCTAAATTTTTTAAGCCTTGACAATACTATTTCAGCCTTTAGACCCGTGAGATGTGAAAATGCATATTTTCTCTTTAGATCATGATTGAGGCCGTTGACATTCCAACTAACAAAGTTCAATGTTTAGTCAGAGAGATACTGTTTCTGAACATTTGGAAACATTTTATAATCTTAAGTAAAAGTAGTATGTGATTTCATATTGTTATTGCCAAGTATGGCTAAGGAGCATGTCATTATGTTGGCACTTACAATTGTGGGGTGTAATAAAGATAGATAAGAAGTAAATTGCTTTCTTTTCATTTTAAACCCATTTTGTAACCCCAAGTGAGGCTAGAATACACTTCACAGAGTCCCTGTCCTCACATGCCAAGAGACCTAGACACCCCTCACAGTGATGTGGTTTAGTAAGAATTCAATTGAGATATCAATCCAGATACAAGAGCTTAACCTTTCTTGTACAGAATTCCACGCCTTAGGAATGCTTGGGGTAACACCAAGTAAATTAATCCAGTTTTAGAGTTGCAGTAGGCAAACCTGAAGAAGGGGCAGAAGCCAACACTGTGGACAGGGTGACAGCAGCACACATGATCAGACATTTGGCCACACTTACTCATACATGGCCGATAATCCTCATGTTTTTATGTACTTTACTGTTGCAGTAGTATATCTATAAATTTGTGTAAGCAGTCTGATTCTGCACTCGGCAAAGAGTGCTAAACAACAAAAATCTGATGTGTTAACCACTTTCTTTATACATAAAGCTAGGATTTCAGCAGCAAAATATTGAATATATTAAATGGAAAGTTTATACCTGCAGTTTCAGCACAATAATTAATAACCATAACAAATTTAAATCTCTTGAAAATCATGTACAATGCTATTTTCTATTCCTGGTTTCAATAGGACTGTAGCTTGTATATGAGTTATTTTGTCCACAAACACTCATCCTGACACACATCACCCTGAAAGTGGTCAAATCTTGGGAAGGGGTTGCCTAAAATGTTTTGAAAATCAAAATTGTTGCTGCTTCCACAACACTTTACCCATATGTATGGTAGGGAAAGGAAAAGACTGATAATCTGTCTTTAGGATGTGAAAGTAGAAAACATGCAAATGTGCAAATAGTGAGTTCAAGCCTAGTCTCTTGGAATTAAAGTGTATTGTTAAATACATTGATAAATGCTGTGCTAGCACACTTGCCTTCTTGAAATGGCTCAGAAAATGAAATGGATGGATGACTAAAATAAACAAAATGAACACAAGGGAAATGTTATAAAATATAATTCTGTGACATCATGTAGGGACAGCTTTCCCCACACTCTTATCCTCTCCCTCTTACTTTAAGTTTTCTGTCTTAATGGCAACTGTCTTTCCTGCCAAGTACTTCTTGATAATCTTTCTCTCAACAAAGTCACTATTGTATGACAGCATGTGGCCTTTTCCACCTGGTCACAGAATTACTTCTGGGGTTAACCTTCTACAGAGAACATGTAAACCTGTTTCCTGGTGGTGTGATATTCCTTAATACTCAATTTTAAAGAAATCAAACTTTGTGTCCCAACAGCCCAATGCCAATCTACAAACAACATGCCTAGAAATATTCAGCTTTGGTTCTTATAGAACTTTATTAATTGTCTAAATGACCTGATTTTGAGTGAGTGCGTCCTGTCATGGATTGTCATTCTGTCCTGGGCTGGCACCTTTGTGATAGATGGACATGTGTAGTTGACTAAGAGAGCTAGTTCTCTATTTTGACACCATTCCCTGGCCTGAGACCACAGCTTCACTTTCCCAGGATAGTTTTTGAGGGGACTAAACATCTTTAATGACCTGAACTCTTTCATTGGCACAGTGGGAGTTTTCTCCTTGTTTCCGCAAATCCATTTTAGATTCCTGTTATGAACTCTGGGTGTGCCAAGCTAACTGTGTCCAGTCTGATTCACCTACAACTGGTCACCACAGAAGATAAAGGGACATGCATCCTGAGGGCAAGTGTGTGAGATCCATTTCTCTAACAATGTGGAATATAAATTTTAGAGTCAGAGTTTACCAGTAAGCATTTGTTAAAATAAATGAAAAGACATTGCACTAAGACCCCACTTTAAAGAAAGCCACATACTGTATTTACTAAAAAGACCATTTTTTAAAGTGCACCTACTGAGAAAATGAGACAGAGTGCCCAAACAAGCAATATTCTCACAGCATGGACCTTCCAGAATGTGCAAAGGGTAGGAAATAAAAATCATTCATAGCAAGGTCAGCTATAGGATTAATGATGTAAAATGTTTTTTTGTTTTTTAGTTTTTTTTTTTTGGGGGGGGGGGGGGGGCCACTTATTTAAAATCCATTCCATTTGTGTATTTTAAAATAAATGAACTATTGCAAAGCACCAGTAGAATGAAGTAAGCAGAAAAAACTAAGGCTAAGGATCTGTGCTGGTATCCAGAAGGTTGCCGGTTCGAATCCCCGTCACTACCAAAAGAGATCCTACTCTGCTGGGCCCTTGAGCAAGACCCTTAACCTGTAATTGCTCCAGGGGCTCTGTACAATGGCTGACCCTGCGCTCTGACCCCAAGGGGTATGCGAAAACTAACAAATTCCTAATACAAGAAATTGTATAAGGCGAAACAAAGAACAAAAAAAAAAAAAAGAGTTGAAATTTTGTTTCCATTTCTTAAATAAACTGTAATTAAGCTAGGCAGCCACCAGATGACAGTATAGTCACTCTATTACACCGTTGCCAGTTCCAGCACACACTCAACGTACTTCTACAGAAATGTGTGTTTTATTCGGCAGGTTTCTACTCCACCCCTCTGTAAGTAATAGGTTTAAGCCTAATAAATGTTTTGTGCCCATCAAACTCACAACACCATGAGGCCTTCTTAAGTATAGTGCCATAATGGAACAGACATATTTATTGTGTTTAGTCTTTCTTTGGGATCCATAATACGAGCCTTTATCCAGAACCCTGTGTTTGAATAATGGAGGATAAGAGGAGCTGGTATTTCCTTTACTCCTTGTAGTAATTAAAGATTCTTGTGAGGCATTTCATCTAACAGGTCCCATGTTTGCATTTTTTAACAATATAGCAATGCCTGCTGTGCTCCATTCCACATGATCTTTAATTAGATCAAGCAGGTATGAGAACAATAAGGGTAATGTATGTATACTGCATTAGTTATCGAAGGTATTTTGCTGCTTACCAGCTAAGGCACTTACAAAGGCAGAGAAAGCTAACATTTAGGGAAATACAGTAAACAGTATAACGTAACACTGTGATGGGCTGTCTTCTGATTTTTATCTGCACCAAGCCTTTATAGTATAGGAAACAGAGTACAGTACAGAAATAAAGCACATAGAGGAAATAACAAGAAAGTAATTGCTTAAGTACAACTGACCCATGCCTGCTACAGATTCACTGTAATGTCCATCCAGGCACAGATTCTCCTGTTGTTCACATGAAAGCTGTAACCAAAGCAGCATTTACCATAACCTCAGACTTTTATTTATCACATTAACACAAATACACATAAGAAGCTGACCACTAATCCAACAGCAGAAATGTAAAGAACCACGATTGGATCAATACAACCCTAAGCTTTACTATCCCACATTGTCTATAACATAAGCATTCCTTCCCGACCCCTGGTAGCGGGTCATTTAATGCACATCACTGAAATGAAAATTAGGTAGCACAAAAGTCAGGTTTGTCTGAAAATAACGTGTTTAGAGCTGAAAATACTGCAGTAGAAAGACAAACTTTTCATCTTTATTTCATGAGAGAGTCCCTAAAATATCTGACAGTAGTGCAAAGTGGCAGTTGACCTTTATGGATCAGCTAGCTAGAAACTACCTGCGTCACTATCCTCATTAGTGTGCCACAAGAGAAGCTCTTTCACATTTATTGTTAAGATGTTAATGCAAAAAATCTGTGCAAAGAAACACTTGCTGCAATAAGAAAAAAAATTATAAAATCTAATTTTGCACAACAACTGCATATACATATTTTTATGATATTCAGTGGATTTTACAGATCAGACTTCTGACAAAACAATCACTTTATGGTTTACGTCATTAACTTTTAAAAACTTAAAGCAAAAATATGAGAATTCCTCCAATTTGCTATATAATATTTTATTGATGCTATAAGATGCTGTTTTTCTATTTATACGGTACATTAAAAGTTGATTTTTATTGAAGCAAATAGCTTGGACATATACAGTACAAATATATACAAAACAATATGTTGTTTGAGTTATACAATGTATTTTTTTGAGTACTTAGTTCTGGATTTATTATTTTTGTTTCTCATGTTTTTCTTTTACTTATTTACATATTTATGAGCATGTACCTTTATTGTATGTTTAAGACAGTGTTATTAAGGCAGGCAATGTGGCATAGTGGTTAAAGCTTTGGATTTCAGACCTGCTGCCACTGTGTGACTTGTCTGTGCCCTTTATGGAAAACAATTATAAGTTGCCTTAGATGAAGGTGTCAGCCAAATAATCAGTTATAACAGATTTAATGGATTATCCTATAGAAAATCAGGTGCTGCATGACAGGGTGGTGCAGCAGTGAGCATTGCTAGCTCAGAGGTCCAGTGCTCAGGGTGCTGTGACACTTGCATATTTTCCCCATGTCTGTGTGGGTTTTCTTCCAACATCCCCAATGACTGTTTATTCCAGTTTCCTGGAACTAGCATTAAGCATGTTGGAGAATGTTGATGAGATGCTACCATTTATGATGTTCTCTTACCACACAAGTCTTGGACCACAGTCCACTTCTTGGTGGGCATTTTTTCAGTGCAGAGTTTGCATGTTCTTCTGTTTTTGTGTAATCTCCAAACTCTTCTTGAAGTTTAATACCTGGCTGTTCAGCTCAGTTCATAGCTAACCTTCATAAAGGAACTTGATAATTGATTATTATCTCATATGTAGAGGCTGATTTGGGTTTCTTAGTAAATCTGTTGTATAGTTAAATGTCTTCTTCCTCAGTATGTTCAGACTGAGGGTTCTGAATGAGTCTGAATGAGTGTATGATTTGGGATTTTTTTCCTAACATATTTATTAAACCTGAGTACTTTCCATTGATGCAGTCCACATAATTGTATTCTGCCTCTTCGGTGTGCTTGTCAGTCAGGTTTGTTAAATTCCAATAAACCAACGTGGCAGCTTGAGACCATCCCTGCAGAATAACTGTGTATTCACTCTCACCCACAACTATTCTTGGTCAGTGCAAATTAAGTGAAGTTTAGAAAAGTAATAATAGAAAAATGCTGGAGAATAAATTAATACCTTTGTTACAAACTTGGTAAGGAGCTTTTCCAAGTATAGTTAAATCTAAATTCATAGATTCAATAGAGAAGAAAATAAGTCTGAGGGAGCAAGCATTAGGCATATTTATAAGAAAACGAATTGTGTTCTGTTGGAGAATCTTGGCGATGTGCTGTGAGTGTCCATCCAATAAACCTATTTCAGCATTTGTTTTTCTTTTTTTGCCAAATGATGAGAAATTACCAATCACAGCAAACAATTCTTTGCTTTCATTTCTCCCAAGAGCATGGATAAATTGGTCATTTTTGTGAATGTCTATTCAGATCTACAAATTTTGATCAACACATTAATTTGTTACTTAGCAACAAAACATGTATGTGGTCACTTTTACAAATTCAACTGTATGTTCAGAAATGCACAAGGGATTTACCATCTTTTTCTATTTAGTTATAAAGTATCTTGCTGACACTGTCATTTAGTTAAACCAACAAGCAGTCTCCACATATAAGACCAAATGCAGTGCTGTGAACATATTTTTGTATCCATCCTATAATTCTCTGTTACTGCATGTTTTACACAATGAATAGCCACAAATATTTAGACAAAATGCAGTATTAGAGAAAGGGAACCTGCGGGAATGCACAATATACCTTTTAAATCATTATGTTCTTTATTCAGGAACGTTATCTAACACCCCTGTCATCCATGTTAAAAAGTAATGTCCCCCCTTAGCTTTATTTTTTGATTTCAGTGCCTTTAGTAGCAATAATCAAAACTAAGCACTCCCTTTAATTTGAAATCAATACATTTCCTATATACAGTGCAGCACACAACCCCAAACAACACCCCCAAAAGTCCAGGCCTCTACACAATGCCTCTTTCTTCAGGCCGCCTCCTTTCCTCTCTACCAAGCTCTGTCCTTCTCCTCACCTGACTCCAGCCAATAAATGGAGGGAGGCGGCCCCTTTTATCCCCACCCGGACGTGCTCCAGGTACCTCCCAGCAATCTTCCGCCGGCACTCCCCAGTGTGGTGGAAGTACTGGATGCGCACCTGGAAGCACTCCGAGTGTCCCTGGTCTTCTTCCCCCCAGCACTTCCGGGTGTGGCGGAAGTTCAGAGGGCCACTGCTCCTCAGGCATTGGGGTGCCCCCTGGTGGTGATCACGGGCCCCTATAGGGTTGAGCTTCCAAGCTCCGTTCCTGTGGTCCCCAAAGCCACCAGGGCGGTTGCCCCCTAGTGGTCTGGAGGAGGTGCAAGCCCTCCTTCTGTTCCCCTGGGCGTACCGGCAGGGTAGCACCCTCAGCCACTCGCCACAACATCTATTTTCCGGAATTTCAACCCATTTTCTTTGCAGAGCTCTATTGGTAGTGTTGCAAGTGTGAACTGCTCATTGTAGGTCCTGCCACAGCATCTCTATTATTTTTAAGTCAGCACTTTTACTAGGCCACTCCAAAACATTCATTTTGTTCCTTCTGAACATTCAGATATAGACTTGTTTTTGTGTTTTGGGTAATTGCCCTGCTCCATAACTCAATTACGCTTCAGGTACACGTCACAGACAGATGGCCAGACATTCTCCTTAAAAATATTATGGTAAAGTGCATAATTCATGATTCTTTCATCAGCAGCAAATCTTCCCCACACCATAACATTACCATCCCCATTTTTTATTATAGGTATGATGTTCTTACTGTCTAACGTTGTCTTAACATTATACCAGGTATAATGGAACCTGTGTTACCCAAAGAGTTCTTCTTTAGACTCGTTGGACTTGTCTGTGCAAAGAACATTAAACCTGGGAATCATCCACATGTTTCTTTGTAAATGTGTTATGATTGATGTAACACTTGGATAGCAGAGGTTTCCACTTTGCTACTCTCCCATGAATCCCATTTTTACTCAATCTCTTATTGCGAAGACATGAACACTGACTTTAACTAAGGCTAGGTTTGCCTGCAGTTCTTTAGAAGTTCTTCAGTGACTTCTTGAATGAATTATCACTTTGCCCTTAGGGTAATTTAGGCAAGCTGGGAAGATTCACCACAGTTCTCCATTTGGAGAGAATAGCTCTCACTGTAGTGTGGTGGAGTCTTAAAGCCTAAGTAATGGTTTTGTAATCCTTTCTTGATTCTTCATCTCTTCTTAAATTTTCTTTGATTGAGGTACAGTGTACTTCTAGGAAACTCATGGTGAGTACTTTACTCTTATTGTAAAGGTCAATATATGGTGAGGTTTAGGGTTAATAGGGCCAGCTGTAATCAGGTCTGGCTGTGTTCCGTAAGGTAAGTCTAATTAATAATTAACTTTGCTTAGCTGTGAGAGTGATAAATTAAGAGGGAAATTACTTTTTCACATAGGCAATACTGTACTGGTGGTATATAACATTATGGCTAAATTATATTAAGTAGAGATTTAGAAATGACTATATATGTTTATTTTGTTTTTTTATCTAATATTGTATTTTGTCTAAAGTTCTGGAGTCATTTTTTGCGACAAATATACAAAGCTGGAGGATGTCAGGAAGGAGGCAAATACCTTTTCACAGCACTACAAAAAAACAACAATCTTAGTGGCCCTCCTTGGACAGAAATGAGTTATGACTGTCTAAGGATATGTGTTTAGGTACATTTTCTGGGTGTTGGTGTACAAAGGAGGGACTTTGCAAAACACTTTCTTCCCATCCTGTCTTGTTCAAACCTTTTAGCTTCTATTGTCTAATCTAACAGTTCTGGCCAACACTGTGAGGACTGACTAGAAATAAATATTTCACTACCAATAATAAACAATCTAAAGGTGTGTTAAATATTTCTTTGTGCATCACAGTATATGTTAAAATAATTTGGTTAGTGCAGAGATGCCTCTGAAACAGATCTTATATAGTATTACCAAAAAGCCATTCCATAAGCAGATATTGACAAACAACCCATGGCCATTATCAGACAAGTTCCCTGATTATCAGAAAAGTTGAGGCAGGCATGGATCTTGAGAGGTCATACTGTATGTATGTTTTCATATGATATCATAGTTTTACAGACAGATTTAACACCAATTTATACCTGATAAATGTTAACAGCGGGTATTAAAAATGACCTTCATAAATCAAACAACATTGCAATATAGAAATACAAAGACGAGGGTCAGGCAGTGGGAAGACCATACGTCATGATCTGGTGCTACCTCTATTAAAGAGAGGTGGAGTTTTACTCTAGTATATCATTTGGACAAGGTGATTTGTTTTATTTATTGACTTTAGGGCAATTGAGAATTGCTGCATTTAATAGTTATTATTATTTGTCTGATATACTGTCAATCGGCTTTGGATCCTCACAAAATACACAAAGATTCTGTTCAATGCAACAGACAGCAGAGTGCAATAAGAATCTATTCAAAAACATGAAAATCATAGAGATACACTATAACTATTTTTTAATTAAAAGGACACATAAGGAATCTGATTGGCACTAGAGTAAGTGGGATGTAAACATAGCATGCTCCAATCATAACAACAATAAGTATTTATATAGTACATTTTAATACAAACAGTGTAGCTCAAAGTTCTTTACAAGATGTAAAAGAGACTAAATAACACAATCACAGGTAGAGCCAATTTAAAGCTCAGCGACATTGATAAATTATACAGCAGTGATTATGGGAAGTAACTTTAGATAAAATTTGACTCTGAGTGAGATGCGTTCATCCTCCAGAGAAATTGAAAAATATTACCATGAAAGCATATCAGCTTGATCACACAGCTTAACGTTACTCCCTTTCTAATAGCTTACTCTACAATGCCTTAGTTCCCTTGTTGGGTGAATGTTTTGAGTTAACAAAATAAGTGTGTTAACCCATGTGTCACTGAATGAGAACAATGCATAAAAGTTAAGAAAGAACTTTGAGTGGAGATATAGTACAACTCTCCCCATTAATATTGTAAGGCTGTAATATTAAAGGCATTGAGATTAAGATTTCTTTTTGTCTTCCTCCAAAGTTTCATTAACAACAGCTTACTGTCATGCATTCTCCGTGGTTTCAACTGGTAGCCAGGTTTTCACTTTTTGCCAAAAGGCTATCGGTAATGTCAGTAGTCTGACTGCTGAAGCAGTTTGTGTTGATTATAGATAACACTGAATTATGCAATACTCTTCGAGTATCACTGCAGTATAGTTAGCCAAAGAAATTCAATTCAATCTTTGATTCAGCTTATTCAAACTTATGAGTCCGTGCACTATACAGTAATTACAAATATGAAGAAAGACAAAGTGAAGCATAACAGCAAAACATGATATTGAAACATAAACAGAGAGATATCATGCAATAGATTTGAAAATATATATAAGAGGGTTTAAGTCTAAATTCCATTGGTCTCATTCCAGCCACATTCAGGAAAGGATCAGTCTGTATGCAGAAAACTAAAATTTAATTTATAAAGAAGATGTCTGAAATCTCTCAATTAATATATCAAAAAAATTTGCTCGAGCTCCATATGCGCAAAGCATACAATTATTCAACTCAAAATTATATATCGAGCACATCTGTCTCACTTAAAATTCTCCAAAATGTTTCCAGGGCAAGATTCAACCTGCGAACACTGCAATCAAGTCCCAGCCTCACTGGGTCACATGTTTTGGGCCTGCACCAAATTAACGTCATTCTGGACCAAAATTTTTAATTACCTTTCAGACAGCCTTGGTGTCACAATCCTTCCTAACCCATTAACAGCTGTGTTTGGTGTTCTTCCAGATGGGTTTAAAGTGGAGAAGGACAAACAACTCTGATTGCATTCACTACACTTTTGGCACTTATTTTGCTAAACTGAAATAATCCTAACTCTCCTCTTTTAAGTCAGTGGGAAACCAATGTTTTGTACTATTTGAAATTGGAAAAAATCAAATACTCAGTTAGAGGATCTGTACAGATTTTTTTCAAAACATGGCAGGATCAAATCAGTGATATTTTAGAATAAGCTCTAAAAGCACAGAGGAAGCAATTATTTCTGTATTTCCTGTTTCTTCTCCATTCATCTCTATTGGCTTTTCAAACTCATCAATTTAGGTATGTTTACAAGCCTTAAATTTTACTCCGTTGGCCTTGCTCTCTCTCTCAGGGGTGGTGGTCGATTTGCTCTCAATTGTACTTTTTGTAAAAATTGATTGATTTGTATGGAATGATTGCAATAAAATTAATAAAATTTAAAAAAAAAAAAAAAAAAAGAAGATGTCTGAATACAGGTCTATTACATGTAATGACATACCCAGTCAAAGATAGACCTGGGGCCTCATTTATTAAGGTTGTATATGCACCAAAAGAGACTTTAAATGTGCTTATGCAATGTCCCACACAAATATCAGGATTTATAAAAGAAAAGTTGACAGGGGAATGTGTATATTTATGGCAATTCTGACCCACATCACATAACATTTCGGAGAAACTATGATAAAGTACACTATTAAAAATAAAGGTGCCAGAGTGGTTCTTCAAAGTAATGCCATAGAGGAACCATTTTTTGTTCCCAAAAAACCCACCCACATGAAGGTTCTAGAAAAACCATTATTTATTTTGATCCATAATGGGCTACATACAGTAAATAACCATGAATTAATGGTAACGTGTGAAGTACCAATGGGTCATGATTTTAAGAGGGATCTGACTGCACAAAATAACACTGGTTAAGTCCAGGTTTTCTTAATCTGTTAGTGTTCTGCTAGGTAACCTGCCATACATAAAAGATTTCAGTTTGCTTTTCTGCATAGTAGGATGTTTTTCAAAGCACAAAAACTGTTTAATATGCAAAGAACCCTTCCCAGAATGAAACTGTGCTTTGTAAAGCAAAAGTTCTACAAGGAACAATCAAGAACCACAAAATACCATTAAAGAACCATTTTATTTAAAAGAGTAGGGCAATGCTGGCAAACCAGCTAAATGATGACTTGCATGCATTATTATATTATAATTATAATGTAATATATTATTAAAATGTGTGTTAATGTGACAAATGTGATTGCATATGTATGAGGTTGTTTAGCATTGGGGCTTGTTCACAAGGACATATTTACAAGGTGATTGTGATTTATAAAAGGTAAGTAGCATAGAAATGTGTGCATATTTTCACAAATCCACGCAAAGTTTTATAAATGAGGCCCCAGGTGTCACTAGAGAAACAAAGATGGGAATGACATGGAAAAAGTTTAACACCGCTAAAACTAAAGTAGTGTTTTTCAGTAAGAAAGCAATATAAGATGGC
This sequence comes from Polypterus bichir lapradei, assembly GCA_026402145.1. NCBI lineage: Eukaryota > Metazoa > Chordata > Cladistia > Polypteriformes > Polypteridae > Polypterus > Polypterus bichir. The sequence continues at coordinate 22,983,293 of JANRMT010062806.1, forward strand.
AATAAAAAACAACCTCAGCACCAGCTCTAACGGAGCAAGGCAAAATAATGTGTCTTTGGCCTTGATTTCAATTCTGAGATCAGTGAGACTTTATTAATATTGGTAGGTATATAATTTGATATTTTGAATAACCTATAGCTGTGGCTCTTGTATTAGTGTTGTGTATCTTCATAATTTTAAAGAGGCTTTAATTTTGAGACTGTAATTCACACCCCAGTGTAATAAGTCATTTAAGGTAAGGGGTGGGGGAGTTAACTATTTAAGACTTTAAACGTGATCAAGAGAACTTTAAAGTAGGATCTAAACTTAATTTGAAAGCCAGTGAAGTGATTTTAGACTTGCAGTGTTCTGAAATACATGTACAACTGCAAGAGAAATATCTGAACCTCCTGACAGCATTGGTCAAATGAGTTTGAGACACACAAATCACCTATTCTTAAGAAGATCCTAGAGATTAAGAAGCTAACCAAGTTTTGCAATATCTCCAAGATGATGAAAGCAGGTTTTAGAAAGTGAAAAGGTAAGAACTCAAAGTTAAAGCCATGCCATACACAATGCCTACATTTTGAACAGATTCCGCTAAACTGAAATTCAGAGGTGTTCATCACTCACAAAGTTAATCATAAATGCTTTGCTTCTAATATTAAATGGAATTAAATCATGAACTTCAGACTTCTTTCTCAAGTTAGCTAGCATTCAGAGTAAAATCCACAGGTTTCTAATTTTTTGTATCTATTAATCTATAAACAGAATTCATCTCTTATTCATATTTTTATATAGTGTTCAATTTCTTATTGATTTCATTCTGTGTACAGCATTGTTAAAGGAAATGCAGTCAAAATAATGTAAATAAATTAGGAAATGGATGGATACAATACATAACCTGATCCTTTTTTTTCCTTTTTCTGACCTCAAAAGTTGCTTTCTTCAGTTGTGTTCTTGTTTTCAAGAAAAATTCTCTGCCTTTTATTTCAAATTTCAGGTACAACCTGGCATTCCAAACAGAGAGATAAACAAACAAATCAACACAATTTATCAAAAGAAATAATATGACACAGGGATAACCTCCATCCTACCAGCAGACTTCCTATGAGTACACAACAGTATACAATTTTCTAAAGAGAGTAACAATGTACATTCATGTAAGGGCTGATACATATCACAATTTTTTTCAAATGTATATTTTCCAACAATTTGAGTGATATGTTGTGTAAGCACCAAACACAATCACAGCAAGGTTTATGATGCATTAATGTTCGATCACTCAACACATTCACAAAATATGCTGACACACGCAGCATCTACATGGTGGGAGCAGGATGTGCAGCGTGTATAATGGAGTGAGAAGTGCATGTAGCAGCAAATCTGCAAAGAGCCGTCAACTTACCCATGCACCTATGTGGATCATTTTTTTTCAAACAACAGTTCCTAACAGTATAAATGGGAACTGCAGTGAAGAGTCTTTTATATGAACAAAATGTAGTAAAAAGCGATTTTAACTTGCCCATCTCCAATGATGGCAAAATAATGTAGGAAAGTGGAAGAAAATTTTAACTTTGCTTAATTGTCAGATTTGCCTTCGACAATGCTAATAATTAATTAAATAATTTGGTAAGGCATCTACTTTACTTTACTTTCCTTACCATTCAATTTAGGAGGCAGTTTGTGACCATTATAATTATATGAAGGTAACTGAAGCGCACTTGTTTTGATAAACAGAATAATACAATTATTAATAAGCAGCAAGGATTATGGAAATATGATAACTGTATATACATTGAAATAAAAGACAGTAGACAAGACAGACAAACATATGACACAGAATAGGATGGCTGTTTACTGGATATTTAGAGTTCTAATTTATCTTGGCACAGATAAACAGTTTTACAATACCAAGTCTTTAAGGATGATGTTGTTCAAGTGGAGAATTCTTGTTACGTTGGACTGCACTCTTTTTTTTGTGACATGGTCCTGTGTTTGTGGTGTGCTGTTAGTTAAGCTTTTTGCTGTGTCTTCGGCAGCTTCTTAGGGAAAAACATTCCTGGTGCAGAAATGAAGCTTACGTTCCCCTTTTGAAGTAATGGCTGCTTCCCAGTCTTCTAACACTGGGCTCAGTTACTAGCATAGGGCTGGGCTTGACAGAGTGAATCAAAGTTTTCAGGTTTACAGAGAGAAATTGTCAGGTTTCAGCTCCTAAAAGATGAAAATGTTCATCAGCTTTAAAGTTTCAGAGAATGATTTCAGAGAGTGCAAACAGAATTTCCCCAAGAGAGATGAGTGCAGCTAGTTTTTGAGGGAAGGTGTAATCTCTAGATTAAAGTCCCATCCAGTTACAGAAGAACTGTTTGCTCGTAGGTGCATTATTTTGTTGATCAATGTTGTCACACATTGAATTATAGCTCTTTGTTCAAACTTGGGTGTTCATTTGGTGCCTTCTAGTCTGAAGAGGCTTCTGCAAAGATGTCAGTTCAACTCTTGATTTACACTTTAGTTTATCAGATGAAGGACAACATAAAATGAATGCTAAAAGATAAAATAAATTTCATTACAACAAATACAAAATACATTTTTTACACTGTGTTTTAAATATGATGTCTTCGAGTTGGTGGCCATCATTATCAATATACTTTTCGAGATGATTTCTGAATGCTCGCATGACTCGTTTGGCCATTTCAAGGGAAATAGCGGCAATTTCATGGCAAATAGCGTCCTTGAGAGCTTCAAAGTTTTGAGGTCGGTGTGTATATCTTCAACTTGAGATAACCCCACAAGAAGAAATTGCACAGAGTGAGATCAGGTGAACATGAAGGCCACCTGACATCGCCGCACAGGGAGATCAGCTTCCCTGGAAACATCTCCCAAACAACTTGCATGAATCTCCATGCCATATGAGCTGTTACTCCATCCTGTTCAAACCAAGCATCCAGCACATTCCTTTCTTCCAGTTGGGACTGCAAAAAGTTCTCTTGCATTTCAATGTAACGTTCTGAAGTGACGGTGACCGCTGCCCCCTTCTCAAAAAAGTAAGGGCCTACAATAGCAAATTCTGCCACTTTAACATGCTCACTGTGCAAGGGTCTCTGATGAAGTGCACAAAGGTTGGTTTCAGCCCAATAGTGAAAATTTTGCTTATTTATGCAACCATTCAAATGGAAATATGCGTTATCGTGAAGAATGTTCATGCACAACTCTCTACAGCTCTCCCAGTCTCTCTCAGTGAGTTCCTGCACTACCATCATTTTGTATGGATGGAAATTAAGGTCCTCATGTAAAATCCTCCTTAAAGACATGTTGGAAATGCCTAAGGCAATAGCATGTTTGCACGCTGAACGTCTAGGAGAAAAATTGATGCCCTTACAGCTTGGATGTTTTCAGGCATTCGTATAGTCTGAGGACAGCCTGGAGATTTTCTGTTCAATGTTTACCCGTCTGACTTAATTTAGCCACCCACTGAAGAATTTTTTCCAATTTGGGACGTCACCATTAGGAGGAATGCTGAAGTGTGTTCAGAAGACTTGTTGCATAGTGATGTTGGATTTGTTGTTTTTGAAGAACGCTTTGAAATCGAAAGCATGGTGTGCACAGGACCAAGGTATGTTGGTTACTAAAAACTACAAGGGATCGCCTATCAAAGGACCCCCACCCCAACCCACTCGGCTGCCTCTGCCTCGCGCAATGAACTTGAGAAATGTGGTACTTCATTTTGGCTCACCCTGTTATGTATTGTGAAGACCCAGAGGCACATGGCTCCCCAGACACCCAACACAACACTCACAGGCACAAGTCTCTGCACACAGACGTTTATTATTTATGTGGGGAAGCACTTTCCCATACACCCCACAGGAATCCACAGTACAATTAAGCACCAAAAGCACATTACAGCACAGCAATTTTTTTCCTCTTCTTTGTCCACCTCCTCCTGACTTTTGCTCCCAAATGAGGTGAGGCTGCTCCTTATATTCAGGATCCCGGGAGTACTTCCGGTGTCCCAACTTCATGACACAGGAATACTTCCAGGTAAGGCGGGAACCCCATACACACCCCCTGGAGGTTCCCACTGAACCCAATAGGGCTGTGGCAAACTCCAACTCCCTGTGTGCCCTGCAGGAATCCATGGAGCCATGGCAACCAAGGGGGCCTGATGACCAATGGTTCAGGGAAGGCAGTGTCCTTCATAAGCTACCTCCTCCTGTCCTTTCATTAGGGAGAATCATAAAGTTAAGGCAATTTATCCTTCAGTAAGCTGTTTGGGTACTCATTGCTTTCAAGTCCTCCCCTGCTCCCTCCAGCTTTGAATAGAGTCCGATGGGGAGTCGTTTTATCAGGCATTTCTCACCTTGTTGTTCTCCATTCGGCAGCGGCCCCTCCTCTTCTTCCGACATCGCTCTGCTGTCTCCCGATGGGTCAGCGTGTTTCGGCCACAGATGCGGATCCGGGCAGTCCTCAGCGAGAAAACAAGACCAGGGGATAGTACAGTAATCCCCACCGGGCTGACCGCTCTCACACACGAGACTTACCTCCCGGACCACGTCTTCCGGGGCGTACTTCCTCCGGGTGGCCTCTTCAGCTCCTGTGCTGACCCGGGCTTCCGTGATGGTGACACAGTCTTGAGCGGTCACTGCCCTCAGGGCTTGCCTATTCTTTTTCCTCCCCATCAGCAGGAACGCTACTTCCGTGGACCTCCAGGGGCGTGTAGGGAGAGCAGCTGGTTGCACTGTGCACGTGTGTCGCAGTGTGCGTGTGCCTCTGACTGTTGAACCGGGCGCCTCACAAAATTATTTTGAATGGGGTCCCCTACCTTTTAACAGGCAGGCAGTCCCATCTGATTGTGATATACCAGCCCGACCACAGACAGACCGACACCGAATGTCCCAAATATACATACAATTTATTGTGTTTCCTTTACACAACACAATCACCACAAAGCACAAATCAGCAGTGCTAAAGCTCTCAGTCCCCTTTCTCTTTCTCTTTTCTTCTTCAGCCGCCTCTACTCCTCACTCATAGCTCCGTCTTGAGTGGAGTGCGGCGGCCTCCTTTATACTGCACCCGGAAGTGCTCCAGGTGCTTTTCAATTAACATCTGGCAGCACTTCTAGGTGTGGTGGAAGTGCTGCATACAAGTTCAGCTCCTCTTCTGGCAGTACTTCCTGTTGTGGCGGAATTGCTGCTGACCATTGTTCCGGAGCTGTCCAGGCGCCCCCTGGCGGTGGCCACGTCCCCCCATAGGGTTGAGCATCCTGGTTCTGTGGACCCCATGCAACCTAGGAAGGCTGCCTTCTTCTGTTCTGGGGAAAATACTGCCTCTCTCCTGGTCCTTCCCTTCTCCCAGCATCCTGGTGGGGCAATGTCCCTGGACTCTGCAGTTCAGAGTTCGCGGCCTCAGTCATTCATGGATTTTTCCTTAGAACCTAACTAATAATTGTTAGCGGAAACCACAAATATCCTCCGCAATTTTTATGGCTTTTTTTGTGGCTATACTGTACTGTAGAGAGAACAGGAAGCAACTGTAGAGAAAACCGTGGCTTGGGATGGTAAAAGTAGCCAATAGAATTTAAAACTGCAACTCCCAGCAGTCCCTGCAGTGGCTCTGATTGGTCTTCTGCTGAGGGTGGTGGGGCTGTTAAGGTCAAAGGATGTCAGCGCGGCTTTTAAAAAGGGGGCCGGTGACAAAAAGCAAAAAAAAAGTTTTTGTAATTTGTGTTTCAAATTCCTGTCTGTCTGCCTTTTGTTGGGTTACCTGTACTTATTCATTTTGTCCTGGAACGTTTCTGCGTCTGGGTTGTCTGTTGACTGCCTGTGTATATAAGGACTGTAAGTAGATTCATGGCCATCCTGCAAAGAAAGGAGTGCTCCTAAACCCGTCCACCCATCTTCACCATTTCAGGAACTAGCGGTAGGACTATCTTTACATTCCCATTCAACGTGCAGATCTCTGGACTATCTGTTTTCATCATTGCATTTCATCCATTGCCGTTTTTCATGAACCTTTTCATGATTTACTGTGTGTGTTTTGTTTGTGCTTTGTTGTATTTAATCTGTAATCGCCGTAAGGGGAACAGGGGTGGTATTGTTGTTTTCTTATTTCATTTGTTTTCATTACATTCTTTATTTGCTGTTTGATTACCGGTTTGCTTTGTTTTTGTCTCTGTTTGTAAGTGCGTGCAGGTCGGGTCAAGTCTGGGTGCGTCCCTGGAATCTCCACCATAAAAATAAATAAATCATTCATTGAGCAGCCAGCTCATGACCACTGCCAGCCCCTTGTCAGCAGGGGGGCTGAACGCACCCCTAGAAGAAACAGACGCTTCTCAAAAAACGCTGATAGATTACCTTCACATTGCTCCCTTACTTGCTGAGCTTACTAGTGGCTGCTCTGTCACGTGATATGCTTCTCGCGCGACACTATGCTTACTTAAAAGCCTGAACAGCACCTGTCCTTTTTGGCTGATTGCTTTCTCTCTCCTCCCCCAGACATTCTCTGCTCCTGTTGGGGGTTGTGCTCCCCTATGCTGTTTGTCTATTCATTAATCGATAACTAACTGCATACTGAGCTCCTTTAACTTCTGAAAGAGACATGTTTGTTTGAAGTGTTTGAATAAAGTTCCTGTCTCTACAATCTCCTGTGTTTCTGTGCAATTCTGTGACCCACATGTGACACCCTGCATTACTGCAACCTCACTGTCCCTGGGATTGAGCTGCTGCACTATAGCTTGCCAGTGTCAACACTTACGTCTGTGTGCTTGCGTGCAGCCAGTTCAAGCGTAGTTGGCTCAGTGATTTACTGAGTTTCATCCATGGCGTCAGTTGCACTTTGTACATATTGTTCCAGTAGTTTTTTAAATAGTTTTTACAGCTCATTAGCAGTGTGTAAAATGATCAGTGTTGCAGTAATTTTAATGCTCTTTGCATGAAAAAAAAAATGTGTTCCATTAAAATTTCACTTTTTCTTTGTTAATTGTGACATTTACTTAAAGTGCAGCAAAAAAGTATTTGGCATCCAGGGATGCATTAACCCAAAAGTAAATGGCAGTTTAAGGGTTAAATCCCCAAGATGCACCATCTAAGGCTTCTGGTAATGAAAACGCGCTTCCATGAATTACAGTACATATAGCGGTAACATCGGTATTTTACATTCTAGCACTGCGGGAGACATAGCAGTACAGTATAAAGGTTTACCTTTATATTCTTTATTTTTAGGTAATGTATTAAGCTGAGTTTGAAATTAAATTAAAGTGTTTTGGGGGCATATTTAGGGTTTAAACTATGAAAAAAGGCATTTTTTTAACCACATCCAAAATTCGCGGTTTTTCATAATTTGCGAGTGCTCTAGGAACATAACCCCCGTGAATTTTGGGGGTGTATATATATTCTGTGTTTTATATCTGTATTTTATTTCCATTCATATTAAAAATTAAAAGATATTCTTTAATGGCTTTGTAGTATCCATGTGCCAGGTGTGAATAAAGCCTTTCTCAATAAAAAAAAAACAGTAAAATATCCTGTAATCTTTTAGCCCAAGCAGGTTTTGACAGCTAATGCATCACTGAATGAAACAGCAGACTGACTGACAATATCCAGAGCATCATATGTATTTATTATATAAAGCTGGAGGATTTTACACTACAGCAACAATAACATATTTGGCACATATTCCATGCAGTAGCTTTTCTTTAGAGCTCTCCCCACCTGCATCATTGTCTCTCAACTGTTCCCTGCACTTAATTAAGATTTGTACTCACTAAATTGAGTCCTAATTAAACAGAACCACCATAATAATCCAATAATAATGCTTTCTGGCTTACACTTGTTGCCATTTTGTGGCCAATGGTAGAAGAGCACTACATAATGCTTACTTCACACAGAGTAATGAAGCCCAGAGAACTAATGCACTTAACATGATTCACAATGATATTTTCATTTCATCTCACAGAATCCGTTTTATGGATTTCATAAAGACAAATGATTAATTACTCATAGACCCTGGGCACCCGCCTTAATGGCTGGTTCTTTTAAGTGCCCTGTGCGTGTTGTTCTGTCTTTCCTTAGGCTATTAGAAGCTGTTTGTTACATGCCAAATACAAAACTGTTTTCACATGATGTCTGTTTATTGTTTATTTCAAAACAGAACATTAATCCATTTACAAAATAAAACAAAGACCTTAAGTATACTCTTGAAGTGGCTAACTTTACTTTGAAATACTCCACAATATCATCCATTTCTGAAGCTGTTTTAATTGGAAGCAAAGCAGGAACATACCTAGATGAAATGCCAGTCTAATATGTGGGCCTACTATGTTATGAACCTATCCACTGGATTTTTGAAACCACTTATTCCAACACAGAGTTGCAGCTTTAAGCATGAAGCAGGAAATCACATTACCATAGGGACATAATTCTCTATCCTTCTTCCTAAAGCTACTCACACAAGTAAAGTCAACAGGTGAAAGGAAGAAACCAACTTTAGATGGGACACAGCACTCTGCCAACATAAAATCCTAAAAATTAAGCATTTCAAAAGAGGAAATCTGATTGAAAGCTCAAAAATGTTTGTCTACTCATCCACTCTTCATTCTGTAGGCACTTCTCATTAATGGCTATTTGAGGTTTACAATTATCCATTTGAACAAAACATTATTATTGTGAAGAGTCTAAATTGTGTAACACATTTCTTGCCTGTGGGATTAAGGCTTTTAGAAATTAAGCTTACCTTCACTGCCTTTTTCAGTCAGTTTTTCATAAGGTTAGAAATATTATAAAGTGCTTTAAATGAAAAGAATTATAAACTCCTGTCCAGGAATCTTCATTTTTAAATAATCCTTCTATTGTTATTCTTTTATTTATTCTTTTTTATTTTACTTGTTATTCTTTTGTTTATTATTTATATTATAATGTTTTCCATAATTTAAACTGGCATATGGTGTTCATGATTTGAGAAATGGCCAAGCTGTACGTTATATACACACAGTCATGTTTTTGACTGAAAATCAAGCTTAATGGTAGGGAACAGACTTTAAGAAGCAAAATCAGATATTATCAATACAGAAATGCAGTTCAGAAAAAAAACATCTGGAGGTTAGATCACCTGTAACTGCTGCTCCTTTAAATCAGCCCATGTCACATACAGTATTCCTTAAAGGTGTCTTGCCTGAAAGGGCAAAATATTTGAAAATCATAGAACAGGTCTGTGTACAACTGTAGGTTGTGAATCAATGTTTACTCATATTCAACCATTGATAATTTTAATGATTGACATATAAGCTGTATTTTTTCTTTGTTTTAAATAGCATGTGAAACTAATGCCCTGCTGTGAAGCAAAGGTAAAGTTTGAGGGTCAGACTGCTGCTTTCAAACTTTATTAAAGAGGCCAGCTTTTAGGATTTTCCTTGTTAAAAAAGTATTGATGTATTGCAACAGCTAAAGCCTTCTTTCATGGTTGTCAGAAAAAAAAACTTGATGTTTGACCATATTTCTGTCTTTCTTCCTTTTAATCAGGACGTCGCATGCACGAGTAAAGGCTGAGTCTGCAGTAGCTGCATCGCAGAAGGCCCAAGAGGAAGCTCGTCTCGCCAGGATCACTGCCAAAGAATTCTCACCCTCTTTTCAACACCGAGGAAATGGTCAGTGCCAGTTTTCATGTCTGCCCTGCTGTGTTGAGCTTGTTTGCTATGTGAATTTTTTTGCCATGGTATTTGCTGTAGTCCATTTGGAGAGCTTATGAAATTGAAAACAATTCTAATTTTTAAAAGATATTCAGCCTTCAACAGTTATTGCCATCCACATCACAGAGTGCCCACCATTTGTGGCTCATTAAACTCTGACGTATTTGCATTTCAAACGCCCCTTGAGTGTCAGTGTGTTGCCACGTCTACTTGTATCTTTTTATATATATTTTTTAAAATTAGTTCTATTGTAATCTCCAAAAACTGGATCATAAAGCTAATGTTAATTATCACAGCTTGAACTTTTAAACACAAGCAGTACTTTAAATACAAAGTTCCATCGATTTAATTGAAATAGAGCAAACACTAATATATACAGCTGTTCTCATATAAGTTTACATACCCTGGCAGAATTTGTATGATGTGTACCACATTAAGTTTTAATGGAATCCAAGTTAAACTATAAGGCATCACAGAACAGCACAACCATTAAACAAAGCATAGTAATGAGGAAAATAATGAGACGCTCCCTGTTCAAAAGTTTGCATATGATTAGTTCTTATTACTGTTTATTGCCACCTTTAGCATCAATGATGACATGCAGTCTTTTTTGATAGTTGTGGATGAGGCCTTAGATTTTCTCAGGTGGCAGAGTTGCCCATTCTTCTTGGCAAAGAGTATCCAGATCCCAAAAATTCTTGGGTTGCCTTTCATGAATTGCACATTTGAGATCTCCCCAAAGTGACTCAATGAAATTGAGGTCAGGAGACTGCAATGGCAACTCTAGCACCTTCACTTTTTTTCTGTTGTAGCCCCAACGGGTCAACTTGGCCTTATGTTATGGATAATTGTCATGTTGGAAGATCCAATTGCGTCCCATGTGCAGCTTCCAGACTAATGAATGCAAGTTGTCCTCCAATATTTTCCGGTAACATGCTGCATTTATCATGCCATCAATTTTCACCGAGTTACCTGAGCCACTGTAGCACACTCCCAGAACTTCAGAGATCCACCTCCATTCTTCATAGTAGGGATGGTGTACTTTTCATCATGGGCCTTGTTACATCCTGTCTAAAAATAGCATTCATGGTTGTGACCATAAAGTTCAGTTTTGGTCTCATCATTCCAAATGACTTTTAGGCTTGTCTAGGTGCTGTTCAGCATTTTGTAAGTGGGTTGTTTTGTGTCGTTAGCATATTAAAGGCTTTTTTTCTTGCAACTGAACCGTTAAACCCATTTTTGTTCAAGTACCTCCTTATTGTGCATCTTGAAACAGCAACACCACTTGATTGCAGAGAAGCCCATATTAGAGCTGAAGCTGTGGGTTTTTCTTTGCATCTTTTCTTTGCATCTCGGCAAATGATCCTGGCACTTGTGTCCAAAATCTCGATTGGTCTTCATGATCGTAGCCTGACAACAACAGAACCACTAACTTTCCACTTTTTTTATCAGAATCTGAACACCACTGACAGGCATTTTCAGGTCTCCGGATATCCTTTTATATAATTTTACTGATATTCTACAAATCAGCAACCTTTTATTACAGGTCTTTGACAGTTCTCGTGCTTTCCCCATGGCTTGGTATCCAGCAAATTCAGTACAGATCTGCACGAATTTAAATTGTCTATTTATACTTCAAAACTGATCCAAGAGGTTACAGGTGTGGTCACTCTCCCTTAATTACCCTTAATTTGAACCTGTGTGTTTTAGCTTGTGTGTGTATATTATCAGCCCCAACATTCAAGGGTATGTAAACTTTTGATCAGGCCCATTTGGGCAATTTCAGTAATCATTATGATTTTAAAAGGCCACACACAGTTATGTGATTATAAATTGCCTCGCCTGAGCACACTCCCTAATTAAAATGAAATCTTTCTGCATGATTATTATTTTTTAAACAATGGACAATATTTCTCAAACTCTGCGAGGGTATGTAAACTTATGAGTGCAACTATATATAAAGAGAGAGTAACACACACATTCTGCTTCTTCCCAAATTCTTTCATTCCATCAAGTCTTTTTTTAAATGAAACATATGGCTGAAGGCATAACTTCATGTCAACATAACTCTCAGCTCTGATTCCAATTTAAAGATATAGAGATACAAGCATAAAGTGTATGTATACCATATTTTAACTCAATTATGAATTAAATCAAAAGTAGTCTTTGTATTAGACAGTTGCTTTTAACAGGGCAATTTTTAAAAATGTATTAAAATACAAAGGAAACAGAACCCAAAAAGGTTATGTGATATTTTTCCCTTTTTCAGTTGATTTACTGGTTTATTAAAATGAAGGGCCCAGATATTTTTCATATTATTATAAATAATCATTCCAATGTGTAATAGTCAGTATGCATGCAACTTTTTTTGCTTTTCAAGTCAAGTCAAGACTGTGTTTAGATTATTCTGATTTACTGTCTGCTTCTTTCTTGGTTTGTCTTCACTAACTCTTTTGCCAGATAAAGCAAGCCCTTACTCCTGATAATATTCAAATTTTCTGAATCCAGTATATTCCTGAGGGTTCATTGGTGACTGTAGATTGGTGTTGTATCCATGAGGTGCATGGGTGGGCCCTGTGATGGCAAGGCACTCTGTCCAGGTCTGGTTTCTGCCTGTGCCCAGTGATGCTTGTACAGGTTAAGAATATAATATTTAAAAAAGAAGCTTTTGCACATCCTATTTTCATATTATACTATTATTAAGTGTAAAAGAATCATTGCTTATGTCATTCTTCGTTTGCACTTACTGAACTTGCTGATACTATATGGCCACAGTCTGTATATAAAAAGACTAGCAGTGAGGGTTGAAAATCTAAGTAATCAACATAGACCTCATTGTTACAGTTTGCAGTGTACCATGCAATGCTTACACAGTATTTCTGGTATATACCATTTGGTATGGTGTTCATAAAAGCACTGTTAATGTTTGTGATGTGTTATGTATTGAAATGACAACTGTAATGCATTTTATTACTAAAAATGTTTGTTCACCACGTTTTGCATTGACAGAGACACCGCAACAGGATGGACACACAGACAGTTATTATTTTATTAAGGAGCTTGATGTACAGTGGGTGGCACAGTGGCACAGTGGTAGCGCTGCTGCCTCACAGTAAAGAGACCCGGGTTCGCTTCCTGGGTCCTCCCTGCATGGAGTTTGCATGTTCTTCCTGTGTCTGCATGGGTTTCCTCCGGGTGCTCCAGTTTCCTTTCACAGTCCAAAGACATGCAGGTTAGGTGGATTGGCGATTCTAAATTGTCCCTAGTGTGTGCTTGGTGTGTGGGTGTGTGTGTTTGCCCTGCGGTGGGTTGGCGCCCTGCCTGGGATTGGTTCCTGCCTTGCACCCTGTGTTGGCTGGGATTGGCTCTAGTAGACCCCCGTGACCCTGTGTTCAGATTCAACAGGTTGGAAAATGGATGGATGGATGGATGATGTACAGTATGTCCCATTATGTGGAAACCCTTTAATTTTATTTATTTATTTATTTATTTACTTTCAGTCAATCAACTATATATAGACCTGCCAAAAGACATCACTTCAGAAATGGCTCAGTACTTTGTTTAGTCAAAAGTGATAATTGAAAAGTGATCTCCAGGTATCAATATGGGATGGGCGTGGTTGGGTGATTTGGTACTTGGATGAGTAGCTTTTAATAACTCATACATTTAATTATGTTTTCTTCATAATTTTAAATTCACTGGTATAATGTCAGCATTAGACTGTAGAACCATAGCTTTTCCCGATGTTAACACAGCACCCTACAGTAAAGAGACAGGAGGAGGTTTTCCATAGTCACTCAGATCATGCAGGCTGTAGTAGACAATGTATTTTGCACATCATGCTGCTAACCACAAACCCTAAAGTTTGATATCAATATTAGCCAGCAATGTTACAAAAGCTGCACTATAATTTACAAAAACAAAACCCCAAAATGTTTATTTTACACAGGAGCTGGGCAGTTTTTTCTCTGCCCAAGGTGTAGGACTGCACTTTTCATTTGAAGTGATCATTTGCCTTTTACATACATGTCTAAACCAAGCTTTCAAGGTAGAGAGAGTATTAACTTAGATGTAATCTTCATAAGCACAGGACAGGTTTCCATTCACAACAAGTGACATAATTAGTAGTTAAGTTCAGTGCATCACTATGCTTTCAGTAGAAAGTTGATACAGTATGTGCAACAAAATGCATAGTGCAGTGTCAGCCTAAGTTACAGCATTCTGGGATATGCTTAGTTGTTCTTCTCAACAAATTTTCAGTGCTGCTATGTATTCTTTATTGCAGGGTGATCAGAGATTGCATTTATAAAATATTGTGTGGAATCAAGCATGAACGCAGGCTGCTTGCTGCTTGTGTTGATCAACACATTTGCCAAACCAAAGACACTTAAAGGAGAGATGCGAAGGAATTTAAGGTGGCCCGGGATTACGAGTTTTTCCGTAGGCCTAAGGGATTCTAGTGTTAAAACCAGAATTTTGAGCAGTCTGTCTTTCTAAAACTAGTCCCAGTTCAGCACTTGGTTCCAAATAATTACCTTTAGGAGCTTAAATTGGTTCATAAGCCAGTCATCATGATGAGCAAAAAAATACTGCTAGTCCCTAAAAGCTTGTTCCCTTCGTATATAACAATTTGTATAGTCTTTAAGCAGTGTCAAACAAACCATGGTGTGTCAAACCATTAAGCTATAAATAGGCTATAGAGTATGATATTTATAGCTTTCTGTATGCAGGGAATTAATCCTGCCTGTTTTTGCTTAATGCAATTATTGACAATAAGGGATTGCATTGGTTTCTAATCCTGAGGAGTGGCAATAGGAAGCCAGTAGAAACTGATGAAAAACTAAGATGTTCTTCAGTTCACATACACAGTATTGGTCTTCTTACTGCAGCAGAGTGTATATATTCATCACCTTTGAAGTTTAATATGTTTGTCACATCACCATACATTATAATAACGGCTTGGAGATATGAATTATTATACATGTGAATTGTTTTTTTACCTGGTTTTGCTACATTTCCCTACTTGTCATTGTTTCCCACATTCTCTGATATGTTGCATACAGATGAATCAGGGTATATGTATATACAGTGGTACCTCGGTATACGTCCTTAATCCATTCCAAACCCTTTGACTTATACCAAACAGGATGTATACCAAATGAATTTTTTCCATAAGAAATAAAGGGAAAATGATTAATCCGTTCCCATGAAAAAAAATCCTATTGTTGGCATATTATACATTGATGGGGTTGTATAAAATAATTTAAACACTGCTTAATACTAAAATACATAAATACAAAATTAATTAGATGAAATAAATGAAAATTTAACCTCACTTTACTTTTTAATAACATCTTTGTTTTTCACAATCGTAGATACCGTCGTTCTTGGCATACGGTATGCAGCAGCTATGTCCCAGATACGCATGCCACCTTCGTACTTTTCAACAATCAATTCAAATTTATGTGAAAAAACACAAAATCACGTAAAAATTCACAGTGAGTTATAGCGCGGGTTGTTCACTGAATGCTAGCAACTGCCGTACTGACGCTCATGGGCAGTCGTGGTTTTGTCTCAAGAGAGGTAAACAAGGGTAGTGTAGTGTTCTCTAGATTGAAGTAGCGACACACTCAGAATAATGTTTCGAATGCTGTTTATTTTGAACCATGTTTAACCAACTCTCCATACAGCGTGCCTTCTAAACCACACCCCTCCCTCCGGCAGTCATACATCTCAAAAGACGCAGACCATAGCAATCAACACCCGAACATAAAGCAATGGACAAAAGCATCATTGAACAATCATATACAACAGGTAGCACGCGGGTTGTTCACTGAATGCTAGCAACTGCAGTACTGACGCTCTTTGGCAGTCGTGGCTTTGTCTTGAGAGAGAGGTAAACAAGGGTAGCACATATATATATATATATATAGTCAGAAACTCCACACAGAGTCATAGCAAGGTTTGGGGCAGCCACCCGTATATTTGGTATCCTGGCTGCAAAGTCGCAAAATGTTATACAGCACTGATGTGCAAAAAACCAAGTCCAAATCAGAATTGAGGGAATAAGGAAAAGGTGGAGGCTTTTAAAGCGGGAGACAGGAAGTGAAGTCAGAGGCGTCGGGCTCATATGAGTCTTCAGCCATAGGCTCGGACCCGGAAGTGACATCAACAGGGCCAGGTGGAATCTCCCATGGATGGTCTGCAGGAAAGCGAGAAAAAGAATCAGTGCACTCTGCCACATCCCAGTCTGACTTGGAATCGCCCTTACTCAAGCCATTTAGCTGCCTCCCATGCAAAAGTGTGTGACAATATATATATATATATATATATATATATATATATATATATATATATATGCCAGCAACACTCATGACAATGACAAAA
>JANRMT010062806.1:22999437-23011402 GCA_026402145.1 Polypterus bichir lapradei
AAAGCGCCGTGCAAACTCAGTGCGCTCAGTTTATCAGCAAAGTGCGTATTTGGGAACACCGTAGTGACGACTTGGTTCAACATTACTTGGCAACAGGGAAAGTGGGGCAAGTTGCACTGGTGCATTTGTGTCTCCCATAAAAGCAGCTTCACTTGAAATCACTTTGTGATTGTGCACGGGTAAAAACGTCCGCTGAAGTGTCAGATTCTTATTTAATTCTTCTGCTTTCTGTATTTTCTGCATTGCATTCAGGTCTTTCAGCTTAGATTAAATTCTGTAATTACAGCCACATTAGCTCCACAAATGAGACACACGGGTTTAACGGCAATGTCAGTAAACATATACTCAGCCTCCCATCGGTTTTTAAAGGCTCTATTTTCAGAATCAACTTTTCTCTTAAGCATCGTGTGGGCTAGCTTCGCAATAACTTGCAAGCTAGACTTGATTAACGCGGTAAGTGTTCGGCAAGGCAGGTGAAGCGCTGCATTATGGGATCTGTAGTTTATTGTGTTACCAGCGCTTCATATACCCGGGCCATTAATAACAATAATACAGTATATAAAATGATCTCGCGGGCCGGATATAATTACACGCCGGGCCGGATGTGGCCCGTGGCCCTTGAATTTGACACATATGGACTAAATAGAACTTGAAAAGATATATTTTTTCGTACATCGAGCCCGCGTGCTAATGTGGTTTTGCCTGCATGCCTCAATAAGTGACCCTCCCCTCGCTCTTACTTTTTTACCGTTCATCTAATGAATACACTGAGTATGGCTTTACCAAAACAATCATTGATTGCGAATAAAGTATTCATTATTCGAGTATGTAGATCAGGGTATATATATATACATATACATATATATACCCGCGTATCGCAGCGGAGACGTAGTGTGTTAAATAAGCTATGAAAAAGATTCGTTTCTTACTGCATCAATAAACAGCTCGTCTTCTTCTTTATCTGAGACCTGACACACTGCATGCACGGGTTTTTTTTTAACACTGTCTTCCTTTAGCGGGACATTCACTTTTTCCACCGTGTGCTTTGTTTCTGCAGTAGCTGTACTTATTACATACTTATCTTGTATTTATCAGACGCTTCATATTTTTTTGCTGCCTTTTCAATTGTGTAATTCGGTTTTTGTTCAGCGCTCTTCGGAACTGTTGTTTTTTGTCTGTGCACTGCGTCAGTTCACATGAGCCGCTCGGTGTACATGCATCGAAGGTTCCCAGCTGTGCTGTTGCCATGTCGTGCTATGTCCATGGCTGTATCTAATGCTACCGAAGTCCTGGTACTTAAAACTTTCTCTCGCAGTTTCGCTGAGTTTGTGCCAAACACCACCCTGACTATGTCATCTTCCTCTGCATAAGCACAGTCCTTCACCTTCATGAATATTTACCCGTGGCAGTTTGCTATTGGATTGCCGCTGACGGACGGCCTTATATGGGCAGGCACTAAATTACAAACGCCAGCGGCAGCCTGTCTATGAACTTAATTTAAAGTGTAGGTTTACACTGTGCTTTGTTTCCGAAGTAGCAGAACTCATGAATATGGTTGTATATATCACTCGCTCGCTTCTTATTGTTTCGCTGCCTTCTCGATTATATAATGCATGTTTTCTTCAGCGCTTTTTGGGCCTCTTCCTGGTTTTCTACGTACTGCGTGATTACGTGGGAGGCGTGATGATGTCAAACTCCGCCCCCACGGGTTTCAAGCTCATCTCCATTACAGTAAATGGAGAAAAACAGCTTCCAGTTATGACCATTACGCGTAGAATTTCAAAATGAAACCTGCCCAACTTTTGTAAGGAAGCTGTAAGGAATAAGCCTGCCAAATTTCAGCCTTCTACCTACACGGGAAGTTGGAGAATTAGTGATGAGTCAGTCAGTGAGTGAGTGAGTGAGTGAGTGAGTGAGTGAATGAATGAGTGAGTGAGTGAGGGCTTTGCCTTTTATTAGTATAGATATAGCGGTAGTTGATCCCTTTTGAAAGGCGCTACACGACGGCTGTGGTATAGAAATTACATTTTCTATGTGAACGTTCAAATTTCTGCCTCTGGTAATGTGCCTTATCGGTATTACCAGCAATTAAAGAAAAATTGTTTTGTGTCCTCTGCAGTGTTAAGAGAGAAAGGCTTTGGTTTGGGATAAAATGAAAAAAGGTGTAAAGAAAGGAAAGTTGCCTTTTTCTTTTATATAGTATAGAGAGATGTATTCGGTGACGTTATGATCGCCTTTTGGGGACAGTCGCGGTGGGTCTTGTGTAGACTGGTGAGACGTCTCTGCCATTAATCGGCTGTGATGGCACTGTCAGTCCTCCATTCGTGTGCGTGTCTTCATAATCCGAGCTGAGGACCTCATAATCGTATACGTGCAAAAGAAAGTGTGAATCGCCTTAATATTATTTTGCCGTGGTGTAGAAAAGGGGTCCCGTGTTTGCACTTGTCACAAAGTGCTCACTTTGACTTAAGGCAGAAGCGCAGTCAGCGTCTCAGATCCCGGCACAGCTATGCGCGCGCGCCGGCTGCTCGAGTTTTGCTGGGCTGGAGACCCCACTTTTTGTACACACGTTCCACAAATGAGACACACGGGTTTACCGGCAATGTCAGTAAACATATACTCAGCCTCCCATCGGTTTTTAAAGGCTCTATGTTCAGAATCACCTTTTCTCTTTGGCATCGTGTGGGCTAGCTTGGCAATAACTTGTAGCATCATAAGCTAGACTTGATTAACGTGGTAAGTGTTCGGCAAGGTAGCTGAAGCGCTGGATTATGGGATCTGTAGTTTATTGTTTTATCAGCGCTTCATATCCCTGGGCCATTAATAACAATAATACAGTATATAAAATGATCTCGCGGGCCGGATATAATTACACGCCGGGCCGGATGTGGCCCGTGGGCCTTGAGTTTGACTCATATGGACTAAATAGAACTTGAAAAGAAATATTTTTTGGAATGTGATCGCGCAAGTCAGATCTAGTTGACGCGCACTACAGTACATCGAGCCCGCGTGCTATTGTGGTTTTGCTTGTGTGCTTCAGTAAGTTACCGTCCCCTTGCTCTTACTTTTTTACCGTTCATCTAATGAATACACTGAGTATGGCTTTACCAAAACAATCATTGATCGCGAATAAAGTATCCATTATTCATGAAGCTTCAATAGGTGATATGTCTTTCTGCGTTAACCGCATGCGTTTTCATACGTCTCAAACTAAGGGGATGTGAGGTTAAAATAAATCGAGAAGCGCGCGTACATACTTAGTGTATCCCCTCTCGGGAATCGAACCTCGGACGTGGGCGCTACAGGCGAATGCTCTACTATTGCGCCACGGCGTGTGGTTTGTCTATTTGAGCGTAGCAGTGTAATTCGGTTTTTGTTCAGCACTCTTTGGAACTGTTTCTTTTTGTCTGCGCACTGCGTCAGGTCACGTGAGCTGCTGAATATGGTTTTATATGTCACTTGCTCGCTTCTAATTGTTTCGCTGCCTTCTTAATTATATAATGCATGTTTTCTTCAGCGCATTTTGTAGCTCTTCCTGGTTTTCTACGTAATGCGTGATTACGTGAGAGGCTTAATGACGTCACACGAAACTCCGCCCCTCAAGCTGAACTCCATTACAGCAAATGGAGAAAAATAGCTTCTAGTTATGACCATTATGCGTAGAATTTCGAAATGAAACCTGCCCAACTTTTGTAAGGAAGCTGTAAGGAATGAGCCTGCCAAATTTCCGCCTTCTACCCACACGGGAAGTTGGAGAATTAGTGATGAGTGAGTGAGTGAGTGAGTGAGTGAGTGAGTGAGTGAGTCAGTGAGGGCTTTGCCTTTTATTAGTATAGATTTACAGAAGCTAGAGACAATAAAATTCTACCTCAAACTTTTCGTCACGCATTAATTATCGTCTTTTCTAAGCAATATAAGGACAATATGCATCATACCATTCTCACTTCTGAATAATGATGTTAAGATAGTCTCCAAAGTCCTAGCTAGAAGGATTGAGAAAGTGCTTCCTTTGGTAATATCACAAGACCATACTGCGCTTATTAGAGGTAGACACAATCTTCGACGCCTGTTTAATGTAATATATTCACCCACAAAGTCTAACACTGCAGAGATATTATTATTGTTGGATGCAGAAAAAGCTTTTGATATGGTTGAATGGAATTACCTCTTTACTGCATTGGAAAAATTTGGGTTTGGCCCGAACATATTTGTACGGCTCAAACTACTGTATACCAATCCAGAAGCTTCAGTTTGTATTAACAACATTATTTCCGACTACTTCAAACTAGAAAGTGGTACTAGACAAGGATGCACCTTATCTCCACTGCTTTTTGCAATCGTCACTGAGCCACTGGCAGTTCACTTTCCAAATGCTTATGAGATAAAGAGGATTATCAGAGAATGACTTGAATAGAAAATTTCACTATATGCAGATGATATGGCACTGTATATATCAGACCCACAAAATATGTGCCTGTAGTCCTAACAGCACTAACGGAATTTCAAAAGATTTCTGATCTCTGAATTAATTTGAATAAAAGTGTGCTCTTTCCAGTGAATGGTCAAGCACACAATATTAATTTAGACACTTTCCATTTTATAATTGCAGATCAGTTTAAACACCTAGGGGTAAACATCACAATTAAAGATAAGTCTCTTTATCAACAAAATTTTGCTGTCTGCATGGAAAAACTTAAGCAAGACTTTCATTGCCAAGATGAATATCCTTCCTAAGCTTCTTTTTCTATTGTAAAGCATTCCAATATACATTAATAAATATTTTTTTAAGACATTAGATTCAATCATAACCACATTTACTTGGAATTCAAAACATCAATGTATCCAAAGGGCTACCCTACAAAGACCTAAGGGAGAAGGTGGCATGGCTCTACCTAAGTTTTCATTTTAATAATGGGTGGCAAATATACAAGCTATAAAAACCTGGACATTGACACAAATACTGTAGATGAACATACACAGGCTTGGTCTGCAATAGAAATAAAATCCTGCAGTACTTCTTTATATTCCTTGCTTTGTACCCCAGTAAATACAAGTCATTACTTCAAGACAGAGTATCTTTTATCGGTGGCACCTCTGCACGATAACCACCTTTTTCCGCCCTCTAAAACATACATAGTTTTTAATATCTGGAAAACATTTAGGATTAAATCACTTGGAGATCTGTACATAGACAACTTCTTCATATCCTACGAACAGTTACACTCCAAATTTTACTTTCCAGCAACACATTTATTTCACTACCTTCCAATTAGAAACTTTGCTAAACAAAACCTGCCTAATTTTCCTCACCTCCCTCCTACTTCTATTCTGAAAAAAATATTGATCAATCTCAAGGACTTGGACAGCATTTCAGCAATATACAAAAACATTTTAAAGTCCCTCCCTTTCAAAGATCCCAGAGTACAGAGGGAAAAGGATCTCTCACTCATTTTACCCATACCGTTCAGCCATTTTTAGTAGGGAAATCTGAAATATATTCAATTATTCATCTGTATATTATCTTTTCTTATCTTCTGTTCACACATTGTTTAAGATGCTGCACAACAAATAACTTAGTCAATAACTATCCTGAATTGTAGATACAGTAGTCACTCTTGTGCCCCATCAGTCTGTCACTGTGTTTAATGAATTAAATGGCCATGCATGTACAGTATACAATATGTGCTATTTTTTAAGTAAACCTATTTCTATATTTATTTATATAGGGTGGCCCAGATCTAATTATGCAATTTTCATTGCGCTATAACTTATTAAGTTTATTACATAGAAAATCACCCGAAAAATTCCAGACTATCGAGAAGTGTGCGAACTGATGACATGAAGAATCGTCTTTGCGCTGAACTGGAATCATCCCCGCATAAATCAAAGTCATCCAGACGATCTGGATTTGCATAATTAGATCTGGACCACCCTGTATATATAAAAGTATTTTTCTTATACTAGGAAAGTATTTTACTTATTGTAAGATACTGTGATGGATGGTGGCTGGTGCCATTACCCAACCGGGTTGCCTCCGTAATGGAAGGACAGGGGAGATGACTTACGAAGGGAGTTATCTCCCCCAAACTACTGTTTGGCTGTCCCCCTGGGGTGTAACAGCCCCTTGGAGTCCAACAGGGCTATATGGGACTTGGTATTGGTTGGCTCAGCCTGGTTGGTTCCAGGAATTTCGCCAGGGGGACTAATGAGCCACCTGGAGTTCTTCCAGGTGCGGCTTAAACGAAGCCAGCTACATTACAGAAGAGAGCCTGAATCAGGAGGAGGTGGAAGAAGCTTGTGTATGAGGTGTGGAGAAGGAAGAGGACTACAAGGCTCTGGAGGAAAGGGATGGAGTTTTACTGTGCTTGTGACTGTTGGTATGGGTTGGGGAGCATTTCCCTGAATAAAAGGATTTGTGTTGGACTGAACTGATGTCTCTGCCCATTTGTGTCGGGTCAGGGCAGTAGGTGTGCCCCTGGTTTCCACAGTACTATATGAGAATGATATTTTTTTGTGTAACAGATGTTTAGTTACAATCTTCTTATGTTTGCTAGTTGCAGAGAAAATAATTTTGTGCAGAACATTTGAATAACATTAAACAAAGCTACTAGCACATCCTGCTGCATTCGGTCTGTTTTACACAGTGATCTATCATTTAAGTATTGTCTTGTTGGAATTCATCAAGCTTTATAACATCCCCCAAACTAAGTTACTTACACACAATTGACAAGAAACTCACTCATATTCCTGTTTATGCTGAAGGACCAGAGATTCTGCTATTTCTGCCGATAATGTGCTGTTTGTTAAACCAGTATTAAAGGTTAAACTAAATAGCTAAGTATGAATTTTCTCTACTGTCCAAGTGTTTTAAGGTGTTTATTTTTGAATGAAGGCAGTGGATTCCTGTACATATGCACCCAATCTCTTACTTATTACTAAACATATGACGTTTGTGCTTAGTAGTGTCACACACAGACAGCATGTACAGTTTGTGAACAGATGTTAACTTTTAAATAGAAGAGAGAGGATTCAGAGGCTATTGACACACATTTTTATGAAAGGCATTAAAATGACATGAAATGTTAAAAACATAAAAATAAAAAAACTGACACCAGAATAGATATAGTTGGAGAACAATTAACACGTATGCAATAATACAGTATAAAAGGAAAACAGTCCACTGAATATATTCTCGGAGGTCCTATGACAGACTAATTTTGTCGTTAATAACTGCTAGGCGTGTCAAGCTTTGCCAGTCAAGCTTTTTCGTTATATTGTGCTGTGAACGTCTTTCTGTAATATGTAGATTGTGCCCAGCTGACACTTATGTGTTTATGTAGTTTTTTCTAAATCAAAATCTCCCTAGGCTATTCAATCAATATAAGTACTGAATGTTGCTTGATTGTTTCCTTCAATGTGACCTGCCATTGTGAGTATTACTGTATAGGTGGGCATGTTGGTCAGCTGAAAATTGTGTGTTATGATCCAAACCTAAATCCTGTTCATTATTTCCAATAATAATCAATGCTTAACTAAATTTGTGTTTGGGTAATGCTCATGAACATGTAGGCATCATTGTAGATGTCTCTTCCCGCACTTTTTGTTATTAAGTTAATAAGTCATTAATAAACTTATTAAGTTTCGTTAATAAGATGTTGCACTTTCAGACTTGACATTTATTGTATGCTACTGCATGTAAATGTCTTGTGTCATCTGAAAATATGGCACAAGTGACATCTCTGTGTCTTGTTATTTAAGTCTTAGGGCACTGTCCTTGTATAATCATAGTTTAAGTGATCTTTCAAGCAAGAAGCATGCTTTTAATGCTATTTTTTCATAAAAATACATACATTATCTGAATCAAGTAGTGCTTATTAAGAAGAGCAGTGTAATCATGTCATGCACTTAAACACAGAAACAAAATAACTACAGTGTTTCCTTAATCAGATTTTATTGTACTGTAGTTTCTTTTTTATGTAAGATGTACACAGATACTGACGCTGTGAAGCTACTACTTCTTTAATTGCTTTAAAAAGAAAATGTAAATTTGCAATTGGTATGTAATTATTCAGCATGGTTAGATTTGATTTTTTTTCTATAATGATCTGAAAATCACCACTTTGAGTGCATTAGTAACTGTACTAATTATTAGACATTGATTGATTGTTAAAAATGGGTACTACAAAAACAGTGATTGAGTTTTGTTGGCATTAGGTCTAAAGGACAGAGTGTATGCTTCATTTTAGAAATTACAGTGATCATTTATTTTTCTATTGTTAGGCTGAAATTGATAAGGAAGAGAGTGAAAGGGCCTTGGATAGGCAGACAACACAAGCGGGACAGACGTTCTTATTTTTGAAGTTTAATTTCTCATTGGCTGCAGCGTCTATACTCGTGGAACGCTAATTTTTATGATTTTATGTATAATTACATGTGAAAGCAAGTGGGGGTTAATTCAAATGTTATGAAGAGGCTTGTGGAGGGTTTAAAATGGGCAATGCTGTTCTTAAATAACCAAATCTTGATTCCATTCTTTCATTAAATAATTTTTTTACCTAAAATGGAAAAATGTACTTATTTTCTTACCTTGAGACATATTGTATGGGTGACAAGAATCAATAATTTTCAGTGGCATTACTTAATTTTTCTATATTTTATTAATGAGCTTCAAAGCTGGATCCAATGAGCATTAAGGTTCTTTAATAGGCTGCCATCAAAATTTTCAGGAATGTAAATCATACACGGTGGTAAATATGGAGATAATGTGATTTTACTTTTTCTTTTATACATTATCAGTTGAGTAAGTAAGCAAGTTTATTTATATATTGCTTTTCATAGATGCACAGTCACAGAGAACTTTGCAAGTTAAAAACTGTACATATCCATCCATCCATTATCCAGCCCGCTATATCCTAACTACAGGGTCACGGGGGTCTGCTGGAGCCAATCCCAGCCAACACTGGGCGCAAGGCAGGAAACAAACCCTGGGCAGGGTGCCAGCCCACCGCAGAAACTGTACATATATAAAATAAAAAAAAATATAAGCTAAATATAAAGTAAAGCCAATTAAAAGGCTAAAACAATGAGACAAAAATATACATACAAGCAAACAGTGTCCCATCTTGTTAGCCAAAGGCTTGTTTATACAATTTATTTTTAGAAGACACTTAAAATTGTCTATAAAGTCTACAAATCACTGAGCCAACCGAAGAACATTCCAGAGTCGTACCAGCTCAGTCACCTCGGGTCTTTAAGTTAGTGCATCAGATAGTTCGAAGTTTTTGACCAGAGTACCTAAGGGACCAGTATGCAGAATGTGGTTGAAGCAGGTCCACAAGATATTCAGGAGTCTGACTATGCAGGGCCCTATATATTAAAGATGATCTAAGTGATTTTAAGATGAACTCTTGAAGTGATGGGAAGCCAGTGAAATAATGGTTGTAATATTGGAACTTCTGTTGGACCTGGTTGAAAGTGTTGCAGCAGCATTTTTTCGACCATTTGTAAATGATGCAAAGATGCCTTGATGAGACAAGTAAAAAGTTGAGTATGATAGACTACTCTAGAAGAATAAAAGCATCAATAAGCATTTGCTTCTTAGACTTAGCCACAATTGATTCAAGCTTAGTAGTGTTTCTTATGTGAAAGAAAATAGACTGCACCACACTGAAACAGTGTGAGGTTTTTTTTATGGTGGCTGGAGTGTCAATCCTGTCACCAACCCCCAAGCTTTCCCCGCAAGTTGGAGGACCTACTTGCAGGGCTGGATGCAGATTAACGTCATACCCAGGGCGAAGCAATTGCAGGTTAAGGGCCTTGCTCAAGGGCCAAAGAGAGTAGAGTCACTTCTGGTGTTTACGGGATTCAAACTGACAACCTTCCAATTGCTGGTGCTGAACCCTAGCTTCACAGCCACCACTCCGGTAAGGCAGCTCAGATATGCATCTGTAATTCTTAGGTGGATTTGGGTCAAGATTTGACTTTTTGACTGAAGGCTGAATAATAGCTTGATCTGTAGGTTGCCACAAGGTGTTCTTTTGCATTCATGTGCTGTGGTTCATTCACTTTATTAAGTGTGATGCTCATGTCTTCGCACACATGGTTTCACACCTAAGACCATGAACTGCATAATGCAGCGCTTCAGCTGCCTTGCCGAACACTTACCGCGTTAATCAAGTCTAGCTTGCAAGTTATTGCGAAGCTAGCCCACACGATGCTTAAGAGAAAAGTTGATTCTGAAAATAGAGCCTTTAAAAACCGATGGGAGGCTGAGTATATGTTTACTGACATTGCCGGTAAACCCGTGTGTCTCATTTGTGGAGCTAATGTGGCTGTAATTACAGAATTTAATATAAGACGGCACTATGAGACAAAACATCAGGGTAACCTGAAAGACCTGAATGCAATGCAGAAGATACAGAAAGCAGAAGAATTAAATAAGAATCTGACACCAGCGGACGTTTTTACCCGTGCACAATCACAAAGTGATTTCAAGTGAAGCTGCTTTTATGGGAGACACAAATGCACCAGTGCAACTTGCCCCACTTTCCCTGTTGGCAAGTAATGTTGAACCAAGTCGTCACTACGGTGTTCCCAAATACGCACTTTGCTGATAAACTGAGCGCACTGAGTTTGCACGGCGCTTTGGTGACTTTGAAGAACAAAAAAAGTCCGTCTACATGCGGCTCGAACCTTGTGCATGTTTGGTAGCACATATCTGTGTGAGAAGCTCTTCTCAGTGATAAAGACTAACAAAACAGCACACAGGAGTCGCTTCACTGATGAGCACCTGCAGTCCATCCTGAGAATCTCCACAACACAGAACCTCACACCAAACATAAACGAACTTGTTGTCAAAAAAAGATGCCAGGCGTCCAGCTCTAAAATGACATATGAGCAAAGACAACTGAATGATTTGATTTGTTATTGCTGAAAGGAACACATTTTATTTATATTTCCAGGTTTTACACATATATATACACACACACATATATACATACATATATATCTACATATATACACATACATATACATACACACATACATACATACACACACATATATACACACAAATACATATATACACATACACACACACATATATAAACATATATATACATATACATACATATCTACATATATACACACACAGCTATTTCGTATCAGTGCAAGACGCTGCTTGTTAAAACGGATAACTCCCGCTCTTACGTGCAAGTCTGCGTGGATATTATGAACTATCGTATTTGTTCAAGTTCTATTTAAATTTTAAATAGAAGGAATTTTTATTTAGTCGACAGAAATATCTTTGGTAGGAATGGTAAAAACAGACAGGAATATTATTCCTGAATAAATCAACTCAAACCTTAAACAACTTATAATATTTTGCTCTCCATAAAAATATATGCTGTCTAAATTATACAAGTTAGAAATAAAGTAAACTTTAAAAGAACAAACATTCAAATTTCTTTACTCTTATGTAATTTTATATAAAAAATAAACTTAGATTTTAAATATCCCAAAAGATTTTGCTCTCCATAAAAATATATCCTGTCAAAATTATACAAATTCAAATATGAACATGCTGCATAACAAAACCTGGAAATATAAATAAAATGTGTTCCTTTCAGCAATAACAAATCAAATCATTCAGTTGTCTTTGCTCATATGTCATTTTAGAGCTGGACGCCTGGCATCTTTTTTTGGCAACAAGTTCGTTTATGTTTGGTGTGAGGTTCTGTGTTGTGGAGATTCTCAGGATGGACTGCAGGTGCTCATTAGTGAGGCGACTCCTGTGTGCTGTTTTGTTAGTCTTTATCACTGAGAAGAGCTTCTCACACAAATATGTGCTACCAAACATGCACAAGGTTCGAGCCGCATGTAGACGGACTTTTTTTGTTCTTCAAAGTCACTAAAGCGCCGTGCGCTCAGTTTATCAGCAAAGTGCGTATTTGGGAACACCGTAGTG
>JANRMT010062806.1:23011502-23041660 GCA_026402145.1 Polypterus bichir lapradei
AACCAAGTTATTTAAGGTACTTTTAATGCCAATAGTTTCTAGTTTCAAAATTAATCTTTGGTATCAAGCATTTTAGGAAGTCTAAAGCCATTGTCACATTATATGACTCCTACTTGTGGTATAGCGGGTCCGCAGTTCTGAATGAAAGGCCAGGGGTCCTGTGTGGAGCGAAGGATCGCACCCACTGACAATGTGTAGGAGTGGGCTTGATCGAGATGGAGATCTCCGTAGGGATTTGAGGGATGACTACGTGTACCAGAAAGAAGACAGGAGGACAACCGACTCTGAGCGGTCTTGCAGACGCTGGCAGAAGCAGCCAAGACAGGGTTTGGTAGCAAGAGGACCGCGGCGGATGAAGTCTCTTCAGCTGAGCAAGCCTTGGGTGAGCTGGAGAGACTGAGAAGGAGCTGTGTTTGGCTGATGTGGCTCCAATGTCTGCTGCAGGTTTTTTAGTCTCATTTTAGCCTTGTTTTAAATACACAGATTTTTACTTTTTATGGATTTCTTGACCACTGCACTTTAGTTGTACACTGTTTAGTTTGAATATTTTTAATGAAAGCACTCACACCTTTTTGCACCATCCCCTTGCTCAGTTTGATTTGTCTCCATCAGACCAGCTCATCCAGTTACATTACCGATGGTGTTGGGTTGAGAGGCTCCCAGCAGTAAGGTGGGAGTATGGAGCAGGACCCGCACCGCCACACTAATCAGAGGGGATGTTAAATTTGACGAATGAGGTTGCTGATCTCATCACTAGAGGATGTTGAAACAGGCGACATGAAATCTCAGGATATGTGAAATTAGACAACTGAGTACTTTCCAGCAATTTCACATTTCCAAAGAATCGTGAGCTCACCTTTTTTTTTTTCTGACAACCAATGACGTGCTACCTGACAAAAGCTTTACAGATATGGCAAGTTCAGATGCAATCTGAACAAGATACATTCTGAATTTATTTCACAAATTCAAGTGTATGTTTATGTGTTTACAAAGTACAATAAAATTCTTATTTGCACTGTCTCCAACAGTGTAAGTGACAGTTGTAAAATAGAATCAACAGAAAACTGAAAGCCACACAAGATCATGTATTTGATACAATGTATAAACAAAAAACAAACTTGCCCTTGTCATTATCAGCGGTTGTTGGTTAACCTTATGAGATGGGAATAGAAACTGTTCCTGAATCTAGTGGTACAAGTGTGAAAGGTCCTGTACCATTTGTCTGAATGCAGGAGGGAGAAAAGTGGCAGAGCAGGATGGCTGAGCTCTTTAATGATACAGATTGTCAGTCTAAGGCAGCACATGTCAGTTGTGTCATATGTTGTATATGCTGGACTGAAGGGAGATGTGTACTAGTGTTACTCTTAGCTGACTGCACCACGCTTTAGTGCTTTGTGGTCCTGAACTAAGCATTTTGTCATAGCAGAATGTTAAGCAGCCAATGAAGATCTATTCTACTGTGCACATCTAACAAAGTAATGACACTGATGAACCTTTTTTGACAAAGGCAGAGATGTGCTGTGCCCATACTAGGCCATCAGAGAATCCAAGACATTTAAAGCCATTGACCCTCTGCTCAATAACCCCTCCAGTGTACTGTTGATAGAAACATAGTCTGCCCTTGTAGTCTATGACCAGCAGCCTGGCATTAAGTGTGGGGTTGTTGTCTGGCAACATTGTGTCAGAAAGCAAATCTCTTCTTTGACCCTTATTTCTGGGACATGTCTTAATGCTCATTTCATCTTATACATTCATGTTTGTTTCTTTTTTACTCCTGTGCATATATCAAGATTTGATCTTCATTTAAATAGAATCTGAAATTTTGACTTTGCAGTATTGTATTTAATGGAAAATGAACAGATGTTTACCAGTCTGTAAAATCAACTGGAAGAAAGTTTTTTTCATTCTTCCGTGCAGAATTCTTTTACCTATGCATTTTTTAAAGGATGTCCTGCAAGCACAACCCTCTTTAAATCTTCCCATATTATCTCAAATAGATTTAGATCTAGCCTTTGACTTGGTCAATCCAGAACCCTCTACTTCTTTCTTGTCCAGCCATTTCTTGGTGGCTTTACAGGTATCTTTAGGTAATTGTTATGTTAAGGTCCACTTTCACTTGAACTTCAGTCTTCTGACATATGGTCTGACATTATCCTCAAGTATCCTCTGGACTGGTATGAGACTTATTAAGTGGACGGTTATAGTATTTTGCTGCACAGAATAACAAGAAACTCAGATTTCAGCTCATTGTCTGGGAAACCTTTCACAGTGAGCAATGTGAGATACAGAAAATGTTGGCAAAGAACCCTCACCAAGTTCAAATGATTGTGAAATTTCACCATTCAAAGCAAATCCACATCAGTTTGACTGTGAAAACTGTGCATAGTCTACAGAAGCATATTACACCCTTTCTTTATCCAAAAATGCATTGTAAGTTGTTTGTCCTGATACAAACAATACATCAGATTATGGAACAAGCCTAGTAACAAATAAGGTTTACTTCTATCCATCCAGCCATGCTTTTCATTAAGCCAAGGAATAATTGAGCACCAACAGGTTCAAGGTGACAGCAAACCCTGGATAGGCTGACAGTCAATAACAGTTCATATTCAGCCATACAGGTCTCATTTACAGCTCTCAATTAATGTGACCTACACATCTTTGGGATGTGGGATAAAGATCCATGCAAATATGAGGAGAATATTCTAACTCCAGTCTCTTGGACCTATGAGGCAACAGTGCTAACCTCTATGTCACCTTACTGCCAAGATTTAGAGTCCTTAGAATTAAACTCATCACTAAATTGGCCTGAGGCCTCATGTATAAAATATGCTTATGCTTGGAAAAGTACAGGATTTATAAAATGCAAATTTGGCATAAGTCCTACACAGGCTTTTTTACAGTTGGCATTTCAGCGACTCCAGGAGGCAAGAAAATGAAGTGAACAGAAAATCTCATTTCATTCCACATTTCAGTGACGCGTCATTCCAGTGTTCTTGAACTAATTAAATTACAGTTAACTGACATGTTCTCTCAATACAGCCGTCTCCATGTTGGTAGCAACGCCTAATGCATGTGCTTAACAGTAATTGCCTTAATGTGTAGCCTATCTATTTTGTCTATTAAAAGGGTGTGCTGTGTGTTGTACAATGTAACTGACAATGGCAGTATTAGCTCTTTTGGAGGATATCACCAGGCTATGCAAGGAGTGAGTTTTCACGGATCACAATGATTTTTGGCTCATGAGGATGACTGGCTTATAAGCCAATTGAGACTTCATAGGAAACATCCTCTTGGAGTTGTGTGCTGAATTGGTGCCTACATTACAGAGACCATCACACAGAAATTACACAATTCCTGTTCCATTACAGTCTTTAACAACCAAATGGTATTTGGTAGTGGGCGCTTTTCATCCTGAATGAACAGTCAGGAATCTCACAGTTATCCTAAAGCCATGTCATGTCATCTGTATGGGATGGTATAATTAAAGTGCTACCCAGAGACATCCAATTTTCTTACGGTCAGGATGAGCAAGCTGAGATCAAAAGGCAATTTGAAGTGATTGCTAATTTTCTTAATGTAATCAGTGGAATTGGCTGCACACATGCTGTGATAAAGGCACTATCAGAGAATGAATTTGCTGTAGTAAACAAAAAGTACTTCTGTTCAATCAATATACAGATATGTGATGCTTAAATATGTCTGGCTAACATTGTTGTGTGGTGGCCCACCCCAATCCATGTTTTCTTTATTTTATGAAATAGTAGAGTGGGAAGCAGACTTTAGGGTTCTGCTGTGTGTAAAAGTTGGCTTCTTGGTAAGTAAGC
Organism: Polypterus bichir lapradei; assembly: GCA_026402145.1. NCBI lineage: Eukaryota > Metazoa > Chordata > Cladistia > Polypteriformes > Polypteridae > Polypterus > Polypterus bichir. The sequence continues at coordinate 23,015,330 of JANRMT010062806.1, forward strand.
CAAATTAATGGGATTGTACATAAGTTTTGTACATAAAAAAATCTTGTATAATCTTTCAGTTCATAGTGGGTACATCTCAAGAAAGGAGATGTACTGAAAGGTACTCTGTGCACACGATCAGAGATAGAAAAGACCATTGGTTAAAATGTAGACGGCAGTTTATGATCTCCTTGAGATCTGCTGTACACTGCTCTACAGCCCCCCAAAGATTTGCCACATTGTGGTGGTTTGTGCAGTATTGCATATTGTAGCACAGAGACATGTACTGCCATCTGAGGTAGGCCAGGATAAGGGCATAAATAACCCAGACCCTGTCCCTCATGAAATCAGCACCATGTATAATTCAGAAACATTTGGATGTTGTACATTGAATGTAAAAAGACTTGTATGTATTACAACATTGACATTTATCTAGCAAAATGATTTTATTTTTTTAAAAAAGTTTAATAAGAATGTTCTTAATATTTCTCATTTCTTAGCATATAGCCTGCATCAGTTCATGCTGTGTACTGTTGGCTGTGGTGGCACTGCATTATGGCATATAGTTATTGCTCTCTACACTCAGCTGTTGTCACTTGCTCCCATCCTTGTTTTTTGACTCCAGCAGAAAGACCATCAAAACATACGTTTTGTTGGTTCTTCATTCGCTGAAATTTAGTTTTCTGTGTAGTAAAGATGTCACTCATGGACATGGCCAAACTGATATGGTGATTAGGTTAAGATTATTCTAAAAAGCAATTTTTAGACCATATATGGTTACTGACGGGTGGTGATGGGGAGCAGCTAAACGCATGTGCATGAGTGTATCATTTTCCATTGATTTGAAATAAATAAACGAACCTAGCATGGCATGTAGCATATTTACAGTTTTTTAAGCACTTTTTTCTTTGTGCATATGCTGTTTTTGCCTTTGGAGTGTAAGCAAAATCTTAGCATGGAATATAAGCATGGTTGTAAACATGAGGCCCCTGGTGGCATAAGAAAATATTATCAAGAATGTTTGCAGATGAAATTTAGTTTTTTTTGTATAATTCTTCCATATTTTTTCCTACAGTTATTTTTATTAACTTTTTCATCCTGTATTGGTCCACCTGGAGTAGAGTTGTTTGATATGGACAGACAGACAGACAATGCTGACATTATGTGCTTTTGAACGTTATATGAATACAATAAATAAAATAAAGCTATCAGTAACATTCAATTTTTCAAGGAAAGATATTATTATTGAGTCATTTTTTTTCATCTAATCTCAAAAATCTCTCAGACAACTTAAATTAAAAAAAATTAAAAAGGGATAGATTTGGGTAGATACTTTTATCCACATGCTGTCTTCTTTCTGGATTCATGCATATGTGACTTTTCTTTAGTTAGTATTTGTAATCATGTGATTCCATCTTCTGTGGTCAAACAGCAGTGAGAGTTGGGTCTAAATGAAATGTTGGGACATCAACCAGGTCATCCCATTTAATGCGTCACACAAAGTAAAACAATCACACGATAATGCTAAATAACAGAAAAATAGGCTATAGCCTTTTCTTAATTTAGTAATGCTGCTCATTTGAACGGGTTTTGCCTTTGTCGAGCTCCTTCCTTCAGTGTGACTTGAGTCAAAGTGTGATACCTCCTTCTGAGAATGCCCAGTTTTATAAGATCTTGCCCGGAAGGGGCAGAGTCAGTTGCTGTCACTGGGATTCTTCTTGGTGCTGTGGAGGTAGAAACAGGTAAGAATGTTACCAACAGCACCTTCCTCATTCCAGAGTGGTATTAAATACCTCAGCTGAGCCAGGAAGGTTACCCTCCGACAAACATACATGGCAACTCATATACTGCAGCAGTGGAGGTAGAGTGTCGCAGTGATGGTGCTGGTGCCCAGCAACAAGGAGACTGGGGTTCAAGTCATGTGTTTGCTTGTTCTTTCTGTTTCTCCCATGGTGTGGAAACATGTTGGTTAGGTAGACTGGTGATGTTAAATTGTTCCCTGATGTGTGTGTGTGTGTGTGTGTGTGTGTGGGTGTGTGTTCACCCTGCAATGGGTTAGCATACGTCCCACGGACAATTCCTGCCTTGTGCCCAGTGCTTGCTGGGATAGGTTCTAACTTCCCTGTCATACACCCCTGGAGAAGTGGGTTTAGAAAACTGATGGATGTACTGCAGCAAAGGAACAATGAATGCTAATCTGTGTAAACAAAAAAGGTTAAAGGACTCAGTAAAATCTATAACAACATAAATATGTCAATTCCATATCAGTATATCCTATTGTGTGTTTAAAGACACATTTTGTTGTGTTTTGCACTATCAATACAAAGCATTGACTACAGATTTCAGTAGAGTAAATTCAGCATAGGGTTTATTAAAGAGAATTAGTGAAGGTCTAAAAAGGCTACTGATGACAAGACTGAAAGCCAAATTGTTCTTCTGATTTGCTATATGAGCCCAGATTGTCTGTTCTGTACGTTAACCAGGTCATCATGACACCATGCAAGCTCCCTCAGGCAGGCTGCTTTGCTCCATTGTTACGTCTTCCAGTGCTTCTAATCCCAAGATGATGTCATATCACTCTAAATGGGGGCATATGAACTTCCTGTCCTGAGTTTCACAACCAGCATATCTATCTCTATTAAGAGCATCACCAACATTTAACGCAAATGTCTGAGTAAATGAGGAATGGCATTTAGAATGTGACTCTTAAAGTAAAATAGCACCAGTAACAGTCTGGTAGGGTTGATTATTCTGTGGTGGCATAAGTGAAAGAGTTCTAAAAAAGAAACATAATAGAGATACAACACGATACAATTTATTTTTGTATAGCCCAAAATCACACAAGGAGTGCCACAGTGGGCTTTAACAGCCCCTACCTTTAACAGCCCCCTAGCCTTGACTCTGTAAGAAGACAAGGTAAAACTCCCAATAAAACCCTGTAGGGAAAAAAATCAAAGAAATCTTGGGAAAGGCAGTTCAAAGAGAGACCCCTTTTCAGGTAGGTTGTGTGTACAGTGGGTGTCAAAAAACAGGGAAAATACAATACACAGAACAGAGCACAAGTAATTCTCAATACAATAGTGCAATAGAAATATTACAAGTACAGAGCAGAATTCAACAGTAGATGATATTACATAATACGATTTGGATTTGTTAAGAGTCCTGGAAACCTCGGCCATCAAGCTGCCTCCCCCTATTGGCCATTCTATAGCTGAGGCAGCCAATTCGATGAAAGAGCCCTCTGCCCAACAATGCCTGCGATCCTCCATCAAAGATGACTTTACCTTAGGCAGGCAAAACAACTTGGCAGTAGGGCAGTCACACCAAGTGCTACATTTGAGTACCTAGAAGAGAAACAGAACAGGTGAGGATTAGTAACAAATTATAACTATCATATTACTTATGTTTTAGTGCTAATGACTAACAGCAGAGATGAGGTATGTACAGTTAACACTAGAATTCAGGAAGCCTACGAAAAAGCTTGTAATCCCGGACCATTTTAAATCCATTCGCACCTCTCCATTAGCTTCTTTTGTTTTGCATATGTTTCGATCAGCACAAGCAGCAAGCAGCCTCCTATCCCATTCACCTCCCATTGTTACTTATATAAAAGCCGGATCGAATGTTATTTACCTATTTACATTGATTTATTAACTTATCTTCCAATAGCGTAAAGTCACAAGTAGACTACAGAGCTTCCTGTGATTGATCAAGGGCATGCTCACAAAGTACATGTGTAATGCCTCAAAAAGTGCATGCTGACACTTCAGTAGGCGAGCAATGGTACGAGAATGCAGTTAGACTTTTTTTGGGCACATACACTATCCAGATCTAAACACTAGCGTGGAGAGTCACTCACGTACTGAAGAGTCTATAGCTGCCGGTGGAAGCTGCTGTCGCACTTTTGCTGTCGCTGTACTTTGTGGCAAAAGCACCTGCCACAATACACACATACAAAATTCTCTCCTTCCACCTGCAGTTGAGTGTTGTTCACTGTTTCCTGACTCTGACTCCCATACATGAGGCTGTGGACATTCTTTTAAATCTGACCCAGGAACTGCTTTCAGTGCCACACTCAAGTTGTCCGGAGTATTTCCAGGTCGTGAGGCTGCGCTTCCGGACTCCAACTCTCATCCCACCCTGTGGGTGTCTTAATTGGGTTCATCTCTGAGGGACACTGCCACCTGTCATGGGGGAATGAACTGCTCCCGGTATGCCCGTGTGCCCAGTCCATCCCTTATGGCCTCCTGGCTGGGCAAGAATCAAATCTTTATCATACATAAACACACATTTCAAGTCAAACACATTACTGAAAAACCCTATCTAAAAGCCTTTTCATCTAATTCAGGGATGTGGGCAGCTGGAACCTAACCCAACAACACAGGGTACAAAGTAGGAGCTTGTCTTCTTTGCACAGTGCCCATTGCCACACACACACTAACAAAAGGATACAAACACAGGGAGAACCTGTGTGCTCCACATGGGCAAAGACTGGGCACAGGATTCAAATCCAGGATGCTGGGTTTAGGAGGCAGCAGTGCTGAACACTTTAAAATAGAAAGGAAACTCAAACACTAATATAGAAAGAAAACATGGCAATATAATTCTGTTAACAAAAAAACACATAACAATGCAAGAGGACATGCAGAGCACACAGCCTCCACAGAGATGGCAAAAATGAGTGATGGGATTTTAATACTTTGAATTACTTTATCCATATAACCTCCTTTCTGAAATTTTGCAGATTTATTAATTCAGCATGCACTATACAGTCATATGAAAAAGTTTTAGATTTTTGTTTATCATTGGCTGAGCTTTCAAAGTAGCAAATTCCTTTTAATATATGGCATGCCTTATGGAAACAGTAATATTTCAGCAGTGCCATTAACTTTATTGGATTAACAGAAAATATGCAATATGCATCATAACAAAATTAGACAGGTGCATAAATTTGGGCACCCCAACAGAGATATTACATCAATACTTAGTTGAGCCTCCTTTTGCAAATATAACAGTCTCTAGACGCCTCCTATAGCCTTTGGTGAGTGTCTGGATTCTGGATGGAGGTATTTTTGACCATTCTTTCATACAAAATCTCTCCAGTTCAGTTAGATTTGATGGGTGCCAAGCATGGACAGCCTGCTTCAAATCATCCCATAGATTTTCGATAATATTCAAGTCAGGGGACTGTGACGGCCATTCCAGAACATTGTACTTCTCCCTCTGCATGAATGCCTTTGTAGATTTCAAACTGTGTTTTAGGTCATTGTCTTGTTGAAATATCCAACCCCTGTGTAACTTCAACTTTGTGACTGATGCTTGAACATTATCCTGAAAAATTTGTTGATAGTGGGTTGAATTCATCTGACCCTAGACTTTTGTTAAAGTCCCAGTCCCTGAACTAACCACACAGCCCCACAGCATGATGGAACATCCACGAGATTTGACAGTAGGTAGCAAATGTTTTTCTTGGAATGCGGTGTTCTTCTTCCACCATGCAAAATGTGTTTTTTTAATGACCAAATAACTTAATTTTTGTCTCATCAGTCCAAATCACTTTGTTCCAAAAGGAATCTGGCTTGTCTAAATGAGCATTTGCATACAAGAAGCAATTTTGTTTGTGGCGTGAGTGCAGAAAGGGCTTCTTACTCATCATCCTGCCATATACAGTGGAACCTCAGTTCACGACCATAATTCGTTCCAGAACTTTGGTCGTAAACCGAGTTGGTCGTGAACTGAAGCAGTTTCCCCCATAGGATTGTATGTAAATACAATTAATCCGTTCCAGACCGTACAAACTGTATGTAAATATGTAAAAATATGTAAAGATTAAGCACAAATATATTTAATTACACCATAGAATGCACAGTGTAATAGTAAACTAATGTAAAAACATTGAATAACACATAAAACACCCAGGCTCCCTGATCAGCTACACGAGCTGGCTCGCTCACGCTCTCTCTCTCTCTCTCTCTCTCTCTGTAGCACACACACCACCAAAGCCCCTCCCTCCCTTTCTCAGCTACAGGAGCAGGCTGGCTCACGCACGCTCTCTCTCTGTGTAGCGCGAGCTGTAATTGACCACCTTTAATACCTTTTCTCATGATTGGTCACACCTGTCTATGAAGTTCAAGGCTTAACGAGCTAATCCAACCAATTTGGTGTTGCAGGTAATCAGTACTGAGCAGTTACATGCATTCAAATCAACAAAATAACAAATTTTTGCACAGCCAGTTTTTCACATTTGATTTAATTTCATACAACTAAATACTGCTTCACTAAAAATCTTTGTTCGGAAAACACCCCAGTACTCAGATGTTCCTAGGAATGAAAGACATACCACTGTTATCTTTTTTGTCGAAAGTAGAGTAAATTATTATGCAGGCTGAGAGGGGGTTCCCAAACTTTTTCATATGACTGAATGTGCAAAAATGTCTTTAATTGTATTTTTTTGGTATATCAATGGCAGCTGATATCACCATTAGTGAGGTGAACCAAAAACAGCTGCCATTTAATTGTGTTCTTTCATCAAAAAGGCTGACAGCCTTAGACAAATCTAATTTGTTTTTAGCAATTAGAGCTTAACATTTTGTGCCATGGATACATGTCTGCTTATTTTGTAACTTTTGCTTCTTTTACTAATGCTTTGCAGTAATCAATATGCTTAATAATTATTTGAAAATTCTAAACCCCTTTGGAAGGCCAGTTTGACTGAAACCTGAATGTGGTTTGGTCAGGGTTACAAAATGATCACAGCTTAACAAAAATTGTAAAATATATCAATACCACATTTTTTAATGTTTATGTTGAAAGCATTGGTTAGTTTGTGTGAATAGTTTAAAATTGTGAGAGAAAAATAACATTTATATTCCTTCTCACCTCTGTTATATACAGTACAGACTGAAGGTATAGCATGTAAACCATTCAAACTATTCAAAAAAGGCAACAGTGATTAATACCCATGTCTTCATTTGCAGCCTCATAAAACAATATATCTTCAACAAGAATGACAGAATCACAGCACAGTCTTGAATTAAAATATTGCTTTATATTTGATATATAACAAGGACTTCTAAGTTCTTTATAAAACAATTCATAAAACAGGGCACAGTGAGGAGCTCTGCTGCCTCACATATCCAGTTTTCTGAGTCGGGTTGCATATCTTTCCCAAATAAAAATAAGCAATGCCCTATGGTAACAAGGGAGGGATGTGAGTGGTGTAATAAGGGTTAAAGGATTAAGGTGTGTGTTTGTAAACAAACCCCACCCAACTCTATTTTGTGTTTTCCAACAAGTATTGGCTGCCAAATATATGAACTATATTCATTGACAACACCAAAGTAAAACACAGCTCCTAAAATATTGTAACAATAGCTTCAGCAACAACATGTACATTCCATAGCCTTGTTTCTGCAACAGCTGTCTTTATTGTTTCTTTTCCCTTGTATATTGTAGGTTGCTTCTGGCAGCCTGAAGTATTTGCTTGTTATTTAAAACCATGGTTTGAAGTCCGGCACAAGACATGCAAAAATTCAACGTTACAAGACGTTCACCCTTGATGAGTTCCACCTTATTCTTGTCCATTTTAGAGTCACCTTTCCACAAACCATATAGATGATTGTATGCTCAAGATGAAGGACAGCACAGACAGCATATTTGGGAGATCTACTTTCTGAAATACACCCATCCACTGTGCAGATGTACTTTGGGTTTTCCATTAATCATCAGGAAATAATGCAGGAAAGTATTCCACTACCCAATTCATCTGCATTTTCCAGAAAATCTACAATCTTATTGGAGACTCCAGTGTCTGATCTGAAAAGTGTACTTGCTTCTTCCTATTATCCTTTTTAGAGGCACCTATTTGGACTGAAAGGTAGAGAGGTACTGGAATAGTCATCCTATTCCATACATCACTCACTGCCTTCAGAGCTATTACATCCTTCATAATAGTGTCTGCTTTGGCCCTTCCACTATTAAACTTTCTTCCGAGTCAGAGAAAGTTTGAGGTTTATCTTCACAGAAACATCTAGACTTTTATACAATAGCTTAGATTGTACTTCACTGTGGGGTAAACACTTGCCATCTCAGCTGCTATCACATATAATAAGGATAATCATAAGTAGTAGGCTACTATTTTATTGCATAACTTATATTTTTAGAAATAAATTGTATAATGTTATTGGTATGGTTATTGTACGGCACCAATGATAGCCATGATTTTGGGAGTATGTAATTCTGCCTGTGTTACTATTCTATATATTTATTATTAATCAAATTAGAATGTTCCACATATCAATATCAAATGTCTGCTTCGGGCGATGTGTGACGAAGAAGGAATTGGGTAATACTCCAGGTGCTCTGCCTCACATTAACAGTATGTCTTTCTCCAGGCCATGAGGTTTGACATCACATACAGTACATCTCAATGTGCAACAGAAAATGTTCTACAGCACCTTGTAAGCATCTCCTATAACGGACTGAAGACATGGATGCTGGCAATCCCATTTGAGGCGATAAGGCTGTAAAAGTTTTAGTTTTGTAGGAGGATTATGAGTCACATTAGCAGTAGAAGCCATTCTTTCCCACACTAGCGCTAACTAACTGCCCTGCACAATTGATGTCGGCGTATCTGGCAACAAATGTGATGCAGGCACAGCAGAGGGAGAGAGAGATCATTTTGCGCCTTGATTTATTTATTTAGCTAATATACCTTTACATGTTTTATTAAGAAAAAAAATATTGCAGTTGATTGTATTATAGTTTACTTTAATAAACTCAGAGTCATGTATAAAATATGTAACAAATAGCATTCCATATAGGAATGTCAGTTTCAAATACAGAACAATTCCAATAACAAGGAATAAATGGTAAATTTATTCTTTAGTTCAGATTTCACAACTGATTGTCATCTTGGAGGAGTTTGAATATGCTACCTATCTTTGCATTGGAATTTCTTGTATGCTTCCTGGTTTTCCTTCCATAGATAAGTGTATTAGATGAATAGGTGATTCCAATCTGGTCCAGTGTGTGTAAGTACCTGTACAGGTAGAGGGCCCTGTGATGGACTATCCACCTGTCCAGGACTGTTTCCTGCCTTGTGCCTAGTGCTACTCTGAAAGACTCTGGTGTTAACATAACCCAGAACTGGATTAAGGTGGTATGAGAACATTATGTATTACATGTTAAAAAAGAATCACTCATTTTATTGAAATTTAATTTAAATGCCAAGTGGAGACAAAAAGGTTTACAGACTGGGCTACAGCTAAAGACAAATGCAAGGCATATAATTATTCTCAGAAACATCAGAGGCTTTCCGATGGTCAAAGGATAAAACGCTCTCTACCAGTAACTTCATTCAGTACTGTTACCAGTGGTCCGCAAGAACTGTTTTAACTTTTGGAACATGTTGTCATGTGTTTCAGCTGCAAAGCTGTACTGGTGTGTATGTGTGTGTGTGTATGTGAATTCTCAACAAACATTACCACTTTAACTGCAATTCCTACACAACACACACTTGTTAATCCCATTCCATTATGTTTTAAAACTTTTGTAATTCAAAAAATCTATTTTACTTTTTTAGATAATGCAAGCTGCCACATAGCATATGGCAAATGTACAGTATATCCAAAATCAAAGACTCAAATCCTTCTCAGTCTCTAAGTAGGGGAGAACTGACACAAGTGGATTTTTAGTTTCAAATCTGTTTTATAAACCTGGAAATGTAAAAGTAAGTTATATGACATTACTGGAGGTGCTAATGGTTATGGAGATTAAACTCTTTTTAGATAACATGTGTGGACGCGGCCCAGACACAGACAGGCAGACACGTTGTTCATCACCACCACACGTTTATTTGCAAACTATTATTTACAAGTCCTAGTGCACACACGTACCCCAAACACAGTCCTGGCCACACAATGCCTTCCTCTTCGGGCTGCCTCCACTCTCTCTCCTGCTTTGTCCTGCTTCCACCCGACTCCAGCCTCGAATGAAGGGAGACGGCCCCTTTTATCTCATCCCGGATGGGCTCCAGGTGTTTCCCGGCACTCCTCCCTGGACACGCCTAAGTGTGGCGGAAGTGCCGGCTGTTCCCCCGGAAGCTCTCCGGGTGTCCCTGCTCCTCTTCCCCCAAGCACTTCCTGGTGTGGCGGAAGTGCTGAGGTCCAGGGTCCCCAAGGCATTGGGGCGCCCCCTGGCGGTGACCACGGGCCCCTACAGGGTTGGGCTTCCAAGCCCTCTACCTGTGGCCCCCAAAACAACCAGGATGGCGGCCCCCACGTGATCCAGGGTAGGCATAGACCCTCTTCCGGTCCCTCAAGGCGTCCTGGCCGGGTCGTTACCCCTGGCATCCCTGACACATGAAACCAGAAGGGCATGACCAGCATACTGAGACAGGAATCTGCTAGTTTCGCTGTCAAGACAAAATAAACATACTGGAGACATCTGTAACAGTTTATACTCAAAATTACACTCAACCTCATCTACGGCAGTTAAACTGTTTGCTGCTCTGAAAGATTATTATTTAATACTGTTCTAATAATGTAGAAAAAGTTTCAGTCTTAATCCCTTACTGTATGATGCTAAGTTGGTGATAAAGGCTATATAATAAAACACTAAGGTCTGTGTGTCCACTCCCTCAGAGCAATTTTATAGGTCTTGTAGTTGTGTCTTTTCCAGGTTCCCAAAAATCAAGCAGCTACTGAGTTAGCAAGGTAGAATCCAGTATGAGTCAAAAGTGTAACAAAGGAAACTCCACAGTCTAAATGTTTAGTGAAAAAATAATTAAGAACAAATCACAGAAATTCAGAAAGAAGTTATATTACACATGCAGAACAAAAGGAAAAAAAGGTTTTAGTAACACTTTAGGTACAGCAAAAATGCATCTATTACTCATTTACTATTTTGTAAGAAGACCTTAATAAGCCCTTTTTAGGGTCTTCATAACACTTAAAATGCATCAGTTGCTTGCCTTCATTATCGATTTATACTCCCTCATATATTCCATAATAAGTGTTTTTGTCTTCCTGAATCACATTCAAATTATCTGACCATGAAATGGAATGCTTTTCCTTCATCTTTCAGGTGCAACAGCAATTCTCTGAATCTGAAAAACATGTCATTGTTCTCCTCAAATGTAGCCACTCTTAGTATATGAGTTCCTTTATGGTTTCAGTTTTTTCTTCAACACTTGTTGAATTTACTATACAGCCTTTGATTTCTGGATCATCTTCAGGGGGAAAGCCCCCTTCATCATTTCATTTTGACCATTCACGTTATGGTGTTAGCGGGAATTTTTGGGCTTTAGATGCATATCTTACTTTTGATGAAAGCTCCTATGATCAACCCTCTTGACGCTTGGTCAGCTGGATTTAATGCAGATGTGATATCCCTCCATTGCAAGGGCTATAAGTTTGAGTGTTCTCTTATTACTGTGACTTTGTTGCCGATAAATGTTTTCAATTGAGTACTTTCATTTGCAATGTACCCTAATGCAGTGGTCCTATCAGTTCAAAAAGTAGATTCCAGCAGGCGTATTTGTGGTTCAATTTTAACTGCAACAATAGCTGCTGTTTATTCTAACCTTGGTATAGTGATAGGTTTTAGTGGTGCTAATCATGATTTCCATATTAAAAATGAACAATGTTTTGTTTTCTTTGTCACTGAGGAGAAGATAAGAAGCAGTGCCATAACCATCTTCAGAGGTAACTCCAAAATAATTACATTTGCACAGATTTTATGTGTCCAAACGATGCAGGTGTGATGACCTCAGATCAGGTCAGGTTGGGGAGCATGCAGTGGTATACTGTTGCCGCACCCACCACACGACGAAACCAGGATCCTGGTTTGCAATCCCCCAGGCAGACACATGGTCCAGTCCCACCCTCTGGAAAATTGCCCTCTATCTGCTGCAGCCAGGTGTTACGTGGGTGTCCCTTTGGCCTGGTCCAGCCACTCGTTTCCTCAAAAATGAGGATTCTGCGAGACGGATCACCCTCCGGGAAACATGGCCGTATTACTGTAACTCACGCTCCCTCACAATGCAGGTAATGTGCCTCATTTCGACTCATTCGACACAAAGTCAAGCCAGTGGTACCCAAGGATTCTGCAAAGACCCTCAGTACCAAAGGAGTCCAGTCTTCTTTTCAAGTTTACTGGATAGCGTCCATATCTCACAACCATATAGCAAGACAGGAAGCACCAGGACTCTAAAGACTTGGACCTTTGTCCTTTTGCATAGATATCAGGAGTGCCACACACCCCTTTCCAGCGACCTCATGACCCCTCCATACTCTCCCAATTCATCTACTGACTTCATAGGAAGTGTCACCAGAGACATGAATGTCACTGCAGAGGTAAGTAAACCTCTTGACAAGGTCGACACTCTCTCTGTAGACAGACATACTGCTGATGGCTGTGCCTAAGAAGTCATTAAAGGCCTGGATCTTAGTTTTTATCCAGGACATTCACAAGCCCAGACACTCAGACTCCTCGCTCAGTCTCTCGAGAGCCCTGAGGAGAGCCTTCATTGACTTCGTGAAGATCACAGCACTGTAGACAAAGTCAAGATCAGTGAATCTTTCTTCGACAACAGATGCCCTACAGCCGCTGGACCCCACAACCTTGCCCAGCACCCAGTCCACTCAAGCATTGAAAAGAGTAGGAGCAAGAACACACCACTGACAAACCCCAGAATCAACTGGGAAAAACGCAGAGGTTCTGCCTCCACTCTGCACTGCACTCACAGTACCAGTGTACAGGCCGGCCATGATATCCAGCAACCTTGAGGGGATCCCTCAAAGTCTCAGGATGTCCCACAGCACAGCGCAATCAAATGAGTCGAACGCGTTACGAAAATCGACAAAGACTGCAAAGAAACTCTGCCAATATTCGAATTTGTGCTCCATGAGATCCCTCCGTGCCAGGATGCGGTCGATGGTAGACTTCTTAGGCATAAAACCAGACTGCTTCGTTCGCTGGTAAGTGAGCAAGTTATCCTATTGACAATAGGATAGGATCCTAGATGCAAATGCTTACATTATAATCCATGGGTTTACAGGTCTCCAAGTCATTTATACATTTTGTCCATTGCTGGACATGCTTAATCTCTTCATTTCCTAATCCCACCGATGTTTCTTCCTGCGGGTCATGTACTTAACTGACAACTGATAAAAAACACATCTTGTAGCTGGCAAATTTTGCAGTTTTATCTGAAACTTGAAACTATCAGTTTCTGTGCACAATTGAGCACCCAGGGCTCGCTCTACAGGTAGCAAATTATGCCTTAAGTCTAAGTTCTTTTGCTCCATAGCTCTTTCTTCTTCGGGTGTAGACAACAAGACTTCATTGCTCTTACCCATTTAGTCAGGTGAAACCCTCCTCTGAAACACAAGGCTTGAAGAATCTTGCCGAACAGCTTGTTCTTCTGTTGTAACTAACTTTAAATAGTCATCCACGTAGAAAATGTGAAGCATGTGTTAATTGCTTCTTCAGAGGATGTGTTTCTTGTATCCTCAAAACTTATTTGCAAAGCACATAAAGCACAACTAGGTGATAATGTAGCTCCAAAGAAATGTACTGTCATTTTGAATTCTTCCAGGTCATCATTTACATTACCTTCTGGCCACCACATGAAACGAGGAAGATCAGTGTCTTCATCTCGAAACTTTACTTCTTTGAACATTGATTTAATATCTGCCATTAATGTTATAGGTGCCTCTCTCAATTCCAATGGGTGTGTTAGTTAGGTCAGGTCCTTTCAGTTTTGTTTATTTAGTGAAATCCCCAGGTAGGTGGGCATACAGTCAAAAAACACTATATTTTTTTTTCTTTGGATGATATACTCTGTCTTATTTAATTGATAACTGCTTTTTGGGTATCTTGAAAGCATATCCCTTATCTAAGATGCCTTTCATGAAAACTTTCTAATTCTGATGGAATGCTAGATTCTTTTTTTTTATTATTATACTTTATTAATCCCAAAGGAAATGACTTGGTTTTCGCATACCCCTTGGGGTAAGAGCACAGGGTCAGCCATTGTACAGCACCTCTGGAGCAATTAAAGGTTAAGGGCCTTTAAGTTTTAAGTTTCCTCTTGATTCCAATAGCATGCTCCTGTTCTGCAAAACAACAATTGTTTGGCATTGTAAGGATCTCACCTTTCAAAGGCAGATTTATGCAATAGTACCCATCCACCAGTTTTGCAAACACTGAGAGTAAGCACACAAACTTAATGTCTTCCTATGACATTTCTTCTTTCTCTTCACAGCTGTACTCTGGAAAGTCTGTATCGTACTGCTGATGTAACATTTGTTCTGTTTCTATTATTGACATGTGATTCACTGTACTTTTGCAGTCTTTCTTCATCTGACCTCTTTTAGCAGACCATAATCCATCCAAGAGCCATCTTCACAGCATAAGGACCTTCACCTCTACTATGTATGCCTTGCCATGGCTCCATGGCTTTAGGGATATTTGTAGTGATTAACAAGCCCACTTCTCCTTCTATCTGGGGTAGATTCACATCTTTGAGGTTAGACCATTTTGCAATATCCTTATTTCACCAGGATGAAGTTCAGTGTGTAAACCTTTGGAAATTCAATGAATACATTTTTCTTCAACTCCATAGACTTGTAGTTCTGATAGGACATAACAATTTACTAGTCTATGTTTATTAACCTTATCCATTTCTACTATGCTAATATGAATCTGAGTTCTCCTTCCTTGGAGGTTTAACTGTCTTTGAAGGTCTTCTGTGCAGAATGTTGCTGAACTACATTTTATAAAGGCATAGGTTTCTGTATACCTTTCACTCATTTTAGACTTGACCGCAGCTAATGTACACTCCTTACCAGTCCCAGTAGCCGTGCATGTCACTAATTCCACAGAGGTATAATAGCAGAATAGCTTTCTTTCAAGTATTTTCTTCTTTTTTAGTGACTGAGGCTTTATTTTTTTTACTCAAATACAAACTATCTGGATGTAACTTAGAACATATTTGACATTTCATGGCTTCTGCACAGTCTTTACTAAGTTGTCCTTGCTTAAGGCACTTGAAGCATAAACTTTTAGATTTCAAGAACTCAATCTTATCATCATTTTGTAGTTTCTTGATCTTACTGCATTCAACAGGGGTGTGACTTTCATTGCAAAATAAACAAGGTTTACTTAATGCACAGACAGCCATCATTGTCCTTTTGACCGCTGTTTCTTGAGTCCCCTTTTAGCAGCAATTGTAATGTTTGTTGCAAAACTTCTTTTTCTCTGGCCACTTTCAGGGGAGACTTCCCTTTGTCAGTTTTTTTCCTTTTCTTTCCTGTATACATGCACAGGATGCAAAGATGTTTTAGCTTGTTGATGTACAAAATCAACTAGGTCAGCAAGTCATGTTTTTAGTTTTTCATTTTCCTCAATATTGTAAGCTAGTTTCCCACCTGTATCGCCACTGGTAGAGAAGCTTTGAGAGTACAGTACAAATGTCTGCATTGCTGTTAAATTTTTCTAAGTACTTCTCATTTGACATAGCATTCATGCAATTAGTAAGAAAAACTGCATAATCTCACAGTGCTGCTCCGTCATCCATTTTTATTTGAAGCCACTCCATTGCCTAATCCAGGTATGCATCAGCTATCTGTATCTGGTTTCCATAATAACTCTCTAAGCAGCTTCCTAGCTTCCGTGTAACCTTCTTCTAATGGCAAGTGCGTACAGCTTTTAACAACTTCTTGTGGTGAACCTTTGGTATACTGCACTAAGTAATCTATTTTATCTTGAAGGCTCTTCAACATGTTTGCCATAGGATTGTCAATGCCCTGATTCCTTGCGTAATCCAACAAGTCACATGTATGGTACATGTGGAACTTGCCTGTTTGGTACATGTGCCTTGTTTGTTTGGTTACTTACTACTTTGGTAAGTGTACTCTGATTTTTTATCAATTGACAAAGCTCATATTTACTATCATTAGTGCGCAAAGCACTACTGCTACTTGCACTATATGGCTCTTTTAAAATGCCACATTCTTTCTTCTGAACTGGATTTTTAGGACCGTTATAACTATTTGGATTGCTCTGAATACTGTTGTGTCCTTTAAGACCTTTCAGTCTTGATTTGGATTCTGCAACTGCTGCCTCTAATGCCAACTGTTCTTTTTTTAGCTTTCAGCTGTGCCTCTTCAGATTCTGTTCTGGTCTTTAGCTGTTCCCGTTCCAAATCCAGAGCCTGATGTTTTTTGGAAGCTTCAGAACGAGTGATTATTGCTGTGAGCTCAACCTCCTGCATTTTGATTGCTCTGATAGAAGTTGCTGATGAACCTTCTTGACATCTTTTTTTTAAAGAAACTTGTGATGCACTGCCTACAAAAGTGACATCACTTGGAATTCTGAACTTACTAAATTTCTTTAAAAGTTTTTCATTTACTACACTTGATGGCATCTTCAAGATTCTTTTATTTTGACGCAGTAAAAAGTGCTGACTTGTTTTCCAAACCCAGTCCTTTGCATCTGTGACAAACATGTTCAAAGTCTTCAATTTAGCCTTCAAACCTTTTACACTGCTTCTTTCGCACTTCCTCTTCACTTAGTACAGAAAATAACTCATCATTTACCTCAATATACTCAATTTTCACTGCACAAAGTTCCATTTTAATTATCTCATTTATTTTTTCCTTCTTGAGATTTCTATGTCCATCATCAAGTTGGAGAGCTGATCATATTTTTCCTCTATAGCTTCCTGAAGTGTTGTTACTCTGCTTACACTTTCATCTAACATTAACAGTCATCCAGAAATTAACCTGGGCTGCACAAGAGATGTGGGTGCCTTACTTTTGTCATGGAGATACTCACTCACTGCTGTGTCACTATCTTCTGGATCACTTGGACCACAGAGTGAGGCGTCTATTTCAGTTAGCACTAAAACTGACAACACTTTCTCTTAATAACTGCTTTTTAAGTACATACATTCCTTTTCTTATTTTAGTCAGTCACACAAAGGAGTGCTTTCTGTATTTTTAAAAGTTCACCTCCAAACAGCTAATGTGCCAAAGCATGCAAACAGTATGGTACCTGTTGTGTCTTTCAATATTCCCTTTTTCTTGGGTTGTACCTGGTTTCTTTTGTTACGAGCTGACGTTAAAATTAAACAGTGTAAATGCGTCTTTTTCAGTTTCCCAAAAAATTGGTAAGGTAGGATCCAGCAGACAAGTGCATAACAAAAGAAATTCCACAGTCTAATAATGTTTATTTAAAAAAAAGTTTAGTGAATATCTGAAAAAGAACAAATCACAAAAATTCAGAAAAAAAATTATTACACACAGAGAATAAAAGACAAAAAGAGCAAAAAGGTAAAAGGTTTCTCCTCTGTTTCATTTCAATCTTAGCATTCTCATGTTAAACTCCAGTTACTTTCTGTACTTAAAAGTTATGTTAATTTTCTATGGAGAACCTACATAGGCTTTGCTTCAGTACATTCAGTAAGTTCAGTATGATCAGTATGCTTTGAATCTGTTTTCCCTCCCTGTCTTACAAACTGCGAGGCAGCTCACAGATTGAATTTTTCTCTAGTCAGAATGACAAGAAATAATTAGAATATTGCATTTACAAGTTATCTTGTAGAGGTTATAAAAGAGCCTTCCATTGACTATGCACTAATATATAGGCAAACATTTTTATCATAACTAGGAAAATACTTCTACCAATTTAATATAATCCAACTAACCAACAAATAGCTCCAATGAGCATCACTTTGAATGCCATTTTGTACTTATTATGGTAGGATATTGCACCATGTGAAAAAGCACACATTATCTGAAGCTGGCGCCAAGAACATGAAAGTGACTTCTGTTTATTCCATTTGTTCTCAGAAAGTTCAAAACTTCAACTGAGAAACTTTGGGATGAGGTGGAAAGGAAGGTTTACAGAAGAAATCATTGGCCAAAAAACCTGCAAGAACTGTGTGTTGCTGTTGAGCATCTTCTTGAATCCATGCCTCAGCTGTTCTGGGAGTAAAAGAGGAGTCTTACTTAGCACTAGATATATTGTAAAGTTTTTAAACTCTTTTTGAACTCCTCCCAATGGGACAACATGCCAAAGAGCATCCTGAATCACGATCGCCGTGTCTGTGGAAGACAGCCTATGAGTTGCCAGGGCAACCGCAGGCTCCCAGCGCTGTAGCGGCTTGCAGCAAAAGCAAATCCAAGTCTATTGCATTCATGCTGTAAATGCCTGTAGTTGATGGGTGATGTAAGGAACATTATAAATGCAGGGAACAATATTACTTGGCCCCAACCCTGCCTGATCGCAGTGTCTTTGTATAGGAGAATGGTAGATCCCGCCACAATAAATAACCGTGTTGTTCCTGTTTTCAAGGGGAATCAAGTAGGTTTTGTTAAAGTACTGAGCCTCAGCCTCGTGTTTTGGGGTGTAAGACATGGACTCACACGTCACACTATGAACCTAATTAAGTGGCTACTGAACGTGTTGTAAAAATAAGAGAACACACAGCATAAAGGGTTGGGGTTTCCGGCCCCGTATACTGTAAACAAAACAAATCTTTTCCACAAAACAGGTCAAAATATATAAACATAAGTGTTCATATGCGTGACGTGGGCGGCCATTTTATAGAGGAGGAGCCGGAAGTGGAGGAATGCTGGGAAGGAAGCGTGAGGGATGACGGGATTGCTGACGTCAGGGAAGATGGCGGAGGAAGTGGACGTACTGCGAGCAGGTTATGATGGTGGAGCGTCTTTTTTCCTGAAAGAGAGAGCAGAAAGGTTAGTACCCCGCCATTCCCTGCCGGCGAACGTCTTTCGAAGCGGTTTCAGGTCCGTCCGCGGCCTCCTACTCGCGCATGCGTGAAACGACCCCCCCCTCAGCCCAAGACCGTCCGGTCGGGCGGACCTAACCGAGAGGTTGTGGACGCGAGAGAGGGCATCGGCGTTGGCCTGAAGGCCGCCGCGGCGGTAAGTGACCGTGAACTTATAGGGCTGCAAGTCCAGGAACCACCTGGTGACCCGCGGATTCGACTCTTTGTGGAGGGACATCCACTGAAGCGCAGCGTGATCAGTCACCAGAGTGAATTCGCGACCCAACAGGTAGTACCGGAGATAAGTCACGGCCCACTTAATGGCCAGGGCTTCCCTCTCCACTGCCGCGTACCTGGCCTCTCGGTCCAGCAGTTTCCGGCTTAGGTACATCACGGGGTGTTCGACACCATCGACGCTTTGGCTCAGCACGGCGCCCAGGCCTGTGTCCGAAGCGTCGGTCTGGAGGATAAAAGGTAACCCAAAATCAGGGGTCCGTAATACAGGTGCCGACGTTAGGGCATCTTTCAGGTCACTGAATGCGTGTTCCGCCTTGTTGTTCCATACCACATGCAGGGGAGCCCCCTTCTTTGTTAAGCTAGTCAAGGGTGCTGCCCTCTCGGAGAAGCGGGGTACGAACCGGCGGTAGTACCCCGCCAGCCCCAAGAAAGCCTGCACCTGTCTCTTGGTATTCGGACGGGGCCATTCCAGGATGTCTTTGACTTTGGAACATTGGGGTCTCACCTGTCCTCGTCCCACTAGGTAACCCAAATATTTGGCCTCCTTTAGACCAAAAAAAACACTTACGGGGGTTAATGCGGAGGCCGGCCTTAGCCAGTGTCGTGAGGACAGCAGAGAGCTGCAATAGATGCTCCTCCCAGGTGCCGGAATAGACGACGACGTCATCCAGGTAGGCGGCACTATAGGACTGGTGGGGCTTCAGCACTCTATCCACCAGACGTTGAAAGGTCGCAGGGGCCCCGTGCAGCCCAAATGGGAGGACCTTGTATTGCCAATGTCCACTAGGGGTGCTAAAGGCGTTTTTTTCTTTTGCAGATGCCGTTAAGGGAATTTGCAAATACCGTTTCGTCATATCAAGAGTAGTCAAGTATCGAGCCGCACCCAGCCGCTCGAGCAGGTCGTCAATGCGGGGCATCGGGTAGGCATCGAACTTGGAGACCTGGTTTAGATGTCTAAAGTCATTGCAGAATCTCCAGGAGCTGTCCGGCTTGGGAACGAGGACAATTGGGCTGGACCAAGGGCTGTGGCTTTCCTCGATAATGTCCAAGTCCAACATTCGTTGTACCTCGAGTTCCACTTTGGCGCGTTTTTCCTCCGGGAGTCTATAGGGCCTCTCCCGGACTTACTCCGGGGTCCGTGATTATATAGTGTGCAATCAGCGAGGTCCGGCCCGGTGACTCGCTCACCACTTCGGGGATGGCGTGGATAGCTTGGGTTATCTCTCGCCGCTGTACGGGCGTCAGCTCGTCGCCGAGGTTAAGTGCAGCCGTGCTAGCAAATAGGGAGAGGGATCTGCGAGTGTCGGGAGACTCCTCCCTGTCCTTCCAAGGTTTCAATAAATTGATATGGTATATCCTCTCGCTTGGTCGACGATTAGGTTGCTTAACTAAATAGTCGACGAGCCCCTTTCTTTCCTTAACCTCGTATGGCCCCTGCCAGTGAGCTAGCAACTTGGAGTGGGAGGTGGGAACGAGCACCATCACTCGATCCCCCGGGCGGAACTCCCGGAGGACAGAGTTGCGGTTGTAACACCGGGCCTGCGCACGAGTCACTTGGTCTTTTAGGAGCGGCCTGATTTTAGCGAGCCTGTCGCGCAGTTGCGCTACATACTCCAATATATTAGAGGAGGGAAGGGCCTCAGCCTCCCAGCCTTCTTTTAGAATGTCTAAAAGTCCCCGGGGTTGTCGCCCGTATAACAATTCAAAAGGGGAGAAGCTCGTAGAGGCCTAGGGCACCTCCCGGTAGGCAAAATGCACAAGCGGCAGGAGCTGGTCCCAATTCCTGCCATCAGCGCTGACTACCTTGCGGAGCATCTGTTTAAGCTTCTGATTAAAACGTTCTACCAGACCGTCCGTTTGGGGGTGGTAGACAGACGTCTTCAGGTGGTTTATTCTCAGTAATTTGGCAACCTCCCTAACGTATCTGAAGTGAAGGGAGTACCCTGGTCCGTGAGGACTTCTTTAGGGATACCCACTCTCGAAAAGAGGTTGACCAGTTCCCGTGCGATATTTTTGGTGTTAGCGGAGCGCAGGGGAACCGCCTCTGGGTACCAGGTTGCATAGTCAACCATGACCAATATATACTTGTGGCCACGGTTTGAGGGTTCCAGGGGCCCTACTAAGTCGACCCCTATTCGGTCAAAGGGAATGTCTATCAGGGGTATTGGGACGAGAGGAGCGCGGTCCCTCCTGGGAATCTGGCGAATCTGACAGTCCGGACAGGATTGACAGAAGCGCCGGACCTCCTCGTTGATCCCGGGCCAGTAAAAACGGAGCTTGATTCTCTCCAATGTTTTCTCGGCCCCGAGGTGGGCGCCTAGGAGGTGAGCGTGAGCTAGTTCGCATACCTCCCGCCGGAAGGTACGCGGCACTAGCAACATCTTCCGCACCTCGCCCTCGTGGGTTGCCACCCGATACAACAGATTATTCTCCAGTACAAAGAAGGGCTCGCGTGGCATGGAACTTGTGAGCTGCCTGGAAGCAAACCACTGCTCTCTTTTAAACGAGGCAGGCGTGGAGCGAAATTGGTGGTCCAGATTTTTCAAGGGATCTTGTGAGTGGTTTGGCGGAAGTGTTCCCTGGCTCGTCCCTTCGCCGGCGGGAGGTTCCGGGTCAGAGTCCGTCGCCTGAGAAACTTCCCCCATTGTGCCTGCGCCATTATGGCCTGCTTCAGAGCATGGCGTGGAGACCGCGGGAAGGGTGCCTTGCCCCTCCATAACCAGACCCAGTGAGGCCCCGGGAGCAGTGTGTGTCTTACCGCATTTTCTATGTGACCAGTCTTGTCCCAAGATTACTGGATAGGGGGGTTCCGGCAACACCGCGGCCAACAACTTGGACAATTCCCCCTTCCAGGAAAGGTAACACTCTGCGGAACGGTAAGACCTGGTCTCTCCATGTACACAAGTGACTTGTAAATGTTTGCTTAGCCACTGTCGCGGTAACACATAACGGCGAGCGGCAATAGTTATGTTGCTGCCAGAGTCAAAGAGAGCCACCACTGAGTGCCCGTTTACCAACACCACTCCCGTGTTCGGACTCGCCAAGGGATGCGGCGGAGTACAGTACCTTTCCGCAGACTCCCAGGTGCAGTCCATCGGCTCCATGGAGGTGTTCAAAGGGCAGGTCGGTAGTAGGTGGCCAGTCTCTCCGCACTTGTAACAGCGCGGGGAGGCCGGCTTTTCTCTGGGTTTAGGTGGCGCTTCTGCAGCGCGTAGAGAGGGCTCGGGGGTGGCCGCCCATCCCTGTCGGTTCCCACGAGCTTGCCTTTCTGTCCCCCCGGCTCGGAAAACCGCGAGCTGATGCACCAGGACTTCCAGGAGTCCTGGCATGTCTGTATATGGGTGGCGCCGAACCTGCTGGGCGAGGGAGCTGGGCAGTGCATTAACCAGGCCCTCACAGGCCACCTGCTCCACGACCTTCCGGGCTTGGGGACCCTCGGGCCGTAGCCACCGCCCCATCTTTCCCCAGAAGTCAAAGGCCTGTGCTCGGGCCGGCCTCTCAGGGTCAAACTGCCAACTCCGCCATTCGCTCGCCTGCTGGCTCGGCGTAATGCCGTAGCGTGCCAGGATCTCCTGTTTTAGGAGCTTCTAGTCCGCGGCCTCCTCCTCGGGGAGGTCATAGTAGGCTCGCTGTGCGGGCCCCTTCAGGTAGTGCGCCAGAATGGACGCCCACTCGGACCGCTGCCACTCGTTCCGGGTGGCCGTCCTTTCAAAGATCCCCAGATAAGACTCGACATCGTCCGCCTCCGTCATCGGGACAAGGGGCGGAGGTTTTGGACGAGGTGGGTCGGCCCTTACCCTCTCGGCTTCCGCCAGCTTCGCCTTCGTGGCCTACAGTTCCCGGTTGGTAGCGGCCTATGCTTGCTGCAGGGACTGGATATGCGCATTCATCCCCTGCAGCACGGTGTTGAGGTCCTGTCTTTCAGTCTTTCTTCGGAGCAGTATCCTGCCGACTACGCCACTGTAAAAATAAGAGAACACACAGCATAAAGGGTTGGGGTTTCCGGCCCCGTATACTGTAAACAAAACAAATCTTTTCCACAAAACAGGTCAAAATATATAAACATAAGTGTTCATATGCACAATGCCCTTCAGAGGCGTCGGCGGCCATTTTATAGAGGAGGAGCTGGAAGTGGAGGAATGCTGGGAAGGAAGCGTGAGGGATGATGGGATTGCTGACGTCAGGGAAGATGGCGGAGGAAGGGCGGAAGTGGACGTACTACGGGCAGGTTATGATGGCGGAGCGTCTTTTTTCCTGAAAGAGAGAGCAGAAAGGTTAGTACCCCGCCATTCCCTGCCGGCGAACATATTTCGAAGCGGTTTCAGGTCTGTCCGCGGCCTCCTACTCGCGCATGCGTGACAGTGTATACTGTACATATATATTGTAAAGGAAGGACAGATATGCCTAAAAGGATTTTGGGACCTGTCTGGGAGATCCCAGTTTAATTGGTGGTTAGGGAAGCCAAATAGGAATGAAATTAACAGTGAAACAGAATAACTTTATGGCATCCTCCAGATTTACCATCTGGAATCAAAAAGAACAAAGCTGCAGGAGTGTCATCTGTTTTCTGCCACTTCTACTGGTGAAATGACAACTTACTGCAGGTCACATCCTCTTTAATTCGTCCTGTCCATAAAGGGTGAAGACAGGGGCGATGCGTAAGTGAAACCAGGCCTCTTCCTGATGTTCCTTCATTCTATTAAGGGAAATGGAAGCTGTATGAACAATTGTTCTACCCCCATCCCAATATTCTCTTAAAGCACTCCCAAGACAGACTCACCAAGACTGTGTGTGTGACAGTATATCCATATATACACATATATGTACTGTATATAAATATATACATCTAGTATAGATATAGATATATGATCTGTACCAAAACATAATTCTAATATCTGTAGAATATAACTTAACTCTATGTATATTTCTCATAAAGGAGAAAACAAGTAAACTGTACTGTCTCCTTTTATTTGTCCCATTTTGGCAATAATTATCAAGGCTTCTGAATATTTTTAGTGTTTTACATCCTTCATCCCTGACTAGAAAATTACCTGTGATGAGATGTGTTACAGTACTCTAGATGAGGTCTAACCAGTGGCAGGTGATAGTGACGAGTACACTATGATCCCTAAATCCTTCTCATAAGGTGTACTTTCAATTTTCAGACCTCCAACTGTGTTTTCTAACATTTTTCCTTCCTATGTGTAATACTTTACATTTTCTTACATTAAATCTCATTTGACACAAATTTGCCCAATCCTTTATGCTTTTCAAGTCCGTTTGTAATATACACAGTATAGTAATGTTTTAGGGTGTCTGCTTCTTTGTGTGGATCAGCATGCTTGCCAGTATGTAAACCTGTGTGACAGCTTCCATGTGCTGGCAAAGAACAGTAAATGGCTGAGCTGATTAACACATCTATGTAGACAGCTGACATAACCTGACATCTTTAGGTGAATCAGTAAGAACAATGATGTGTTTTGAATTTTGGTCACTTTATTCCAAACCCATCTGTTTATCTAAAGATTAGTTCTGCAGACTGAGAATGCTGAATTCTAAATTTTAACACAAAGGCCATTTTTAATAAAATCTTACTACATCTGTTTGAACAGTTAATAGCACGCTATTCAAGTTTATTATACTGTTTCATGAATTTACTGCACTATGTCAACAGCTTTATGATGCGTGGAACATTTAAGGTGATTTGACAGTTCTGTTTTAGTTGATGCTGACTGTCTTCACTATGAATCATGTTGGAGTGCGGTTGCCTGAGCAGCTATCTGCTTTCCCAATGACAGCGTGTAATCCAGACACGTGTCTTGCATGTGTAAAAACACAATGTGACTAAATGCTCTGACAAGAATAGTAACAAGGTTATGAAATTAAATTAAAAGTACATGACAACAGAGCAGCATTTTAAATCAATGAACACTAACAACAAAACACATCTGATGAAGGGTCAAGAGCTGGAATGTTGTGTCTTACTATCAGGTTTTTTGAGTTCAGTATGAACATAACTTTTAAATACTTTTTCATTTTAATAAGATTAGAATATTGAGATTAAGAAGTGTACTGTTTTAACTGATTTAGTGCAATTAAGCAGTGCTTAGTTTATACCTATATTTTAATAAAAACAGAAATCACAAATCAGCTATACTGTTCTCATCTCTGAATACTGCAGAATATATATATGGTTACTAATGAACAAGAAAAGCAGAGACAAGATCTTCAACAATAAATGATTAAAGCATGAATTTAAGCACTATCTTGAACAGCCTTTCCACAATATTTCAGTTTTGTCAGCAGGTTGAGTAAATGCCTGGAGTTATTACTTGCAAGTACACATTTTAATTCTCTTGAAACAACAACAAAAAAAGATTATTTATTTTGCTTCTACAATAAATCATTCTGTCACAAAATTTGAAAAAATAAGCAGCTGAATATTAGTAAAATTAAAAAATAATCATAATAGTATTACTTAAATAATGCAATATAGGGTTGAATAACTACTCTAAAGTTGCCAGTATGAATGTACACCCAGTATATCGAGAATCACAATTTGTATTTGGTAATTAAAACATTTAAAATGATAAGACAGAAGTTAAACTGACCCCAGGCTTGGCCAGCCTTCTACTACAAATTTGTTACAGTCTTCAGCCATATGAGCAAAGGGAGCAGTAAAACATTTTACATTTGCTCTTCTCACAAAGAAAATTACGATCATGCACAAAGCTGTTCTTACCTGGACACCATTAAAAAACAGTCATTAGTAAAGAAATAAAAATAATTTAAAAAATTGTCAGTGTTTTAAGGTTTAATTTTGTCTGCCTATAATACTATCTTAATCAAATGTGAAAAGTGCAAGTAATGAAGTAATGAACAGTTATGCAAGACATGGTTTTCATTTTCAGTTGAGTATTTGTATTAAGTGTGTACTGGAGGTCTGTAGTAATTTCTCAGTGTATGTTTAGATGTGCTCATGAATTATTCTCAATCCTGAAATGCCAGACATATCTCATCTTATCTAACTTACTATGTTTAAAATTTCACATATATTATCTAACTAGCAAAATACCCGCGCTTCGCAGCGGAGAAGTAGTGTGTTAAAGAAGCAATGAAAAAGAAAAGGAAACATTTTGAAAATAACGTAACATGATTGTCAATGTAATTGTTTTGTCACTGTTGTGAGTGATGAGTGTTGCTGTCATATATATATATATATATATTTACACACACACACATAAACATATATATATACATATCTATACATATACACATATATATACACACACACATATATACATACATATATATAT
>JANRMT010062806.1:23052523-23148592 GCA_026402145.1 Polypterus bichir lapradei
CATTATTCGAGTATGTAGATCGGGGTATATATATACATATATATATACCCGCGTATCGCAGCGGAGACGTAGTGTGTTAAAGAAGCTATGAAAAAGATTCGTTTCTTATTGCATCAATAAACAGCTCGTCTTCTTCTTTATCTGAGACCTGACACACTGCATGTACGGGGTTTTTTTTAACACTGTCTTCCTTTAGCGGGACATTCACTTTTTCCACCGTGTGCTTTGTTTCTGCAGTAGCTGCAGTTATGAATAATATGCTTGTATGTATCAGACGCTTCATATTTTTTTGCTGCCTTTTCAATTGTGTAATTCGTTTTTTGTTCAGCGCTCTTTGGAACTGTTGCTTTTTGTCTGTGCACTGTGTCAGTTCATGTGAGCCGCTCGGTGTACATGCATCGAAGTTTCCCAGCTGTGCTGGTGCCATGTCGTGCTATGTCCATGGCTGTATCTAATGTTACATAAGTCCCAGCAGTTAAAACTTTCTCTCGCAGTTTCACTGAGTTTGTGCCAAACACCACCCTGACCATCTCATCTTCCTCTGCATAAGCACAGTCCTTCACCCGTGAATATTTACCCGTGGCAGTGTTTCTATTGGATTGCCGCTGACGGACGGCCTTATATGGGCAGGCACTAAATTACAAACGCTAGCGGCAGCCTGTCTATGAACTTAATTTAAAGTTTAGGTTTACATCGTGCTTTGTTTCCAAAGTAGCAGAACTCATGAATATGGTTGTATATGTCACTCGCTCGCTTGTTATTGTTTCGCTGCCTTCTCAATTATATAATGCATGTTTTCTTCAGCGCTCTTTGGGCCTCTTCCTGGTTTTCTACCTACTGCGTGATTACGTGGGAGGCGTGATGATGTCACACGAAACTCCGCCCCCACGGGTTTCACGCTCATCTCCATTACAGTAAATGGAGAAAAACAGCTTCCAGTTATGACCATTACGCATAGAATTTTCGAAATGAAACCTGCCCAACTTTTGTAAGGAAGCTGTAAGGAATAAGCCTGCCAAATTTCAGCCTTCTACCTACACGGGAAGTTGGAGAATTAGTGATGAGTCAGTCAGTCAGTCAGTCAGTCAGTGAGTCAGTGAGTGAGTGAGTGAGGGCTTTGCCGTTTATTAGTATAGATATATAGATATATATATATATAGATATAGATATGGGAACAACACTCATATCAATGACAAAACAATTACATTAACAATCATGTTACGTTATTTTTTAAATTTTTCCTTTTCTTTTTCATACCTTCTTTAACACACTACTTCTCCGCTGCGAAGCGCGGGTATTCTGCTAGTGTTGCTAATAAAATGGGATCTAACTTAGTTGAGAATGTTTTGTAAAATTCAGCAGGGTCGCCATCAGGGCCTGCAGCTTTCCCACTCTGAAGTGAGTTTATAGCATCTATTAATTCTGAGAGTGCCAGAGGTTTATCCAGTTCCTCAGTACTGAGGGTATCTAGTTGTGGTATCTGTAATGCATCCAAAAACACATTAGGTTGTGTCTTGTCTTCTTTAAACTGAGTAGAATATAATTACTTAAAGTAGTCTCTAAATGTGTGTATTATATTTTTATCCTCAATATTTTTGTCTCCATCTGTGTTGGTAATTTCTGGGATTGTATTGTGAACTTCCTGCTTGTGGATTTGTGTTCATAGTAATGATGTCTTGATTGAAAAATGAGTTGTTCTGTTACTTTAGTTCACTTCACTGCCAGATCTAAACACTAGTGTGGTGAATAGCTTGCGTACTAAAGTGACTTTAGCTGCAGGTGGAAGTCCCATTTTACTTCTGGTGCCAAGCAGAGTTTCTGTCACATCACGTCATTATTAGTATAATATGGAAAAAGTTTCTGCTTTAGGCATGTGTTCAGCATTTCTTGCCCCACATTTCCTTTCATCCTACACTTACCCAGATCTCTGTGGACACAGAACACACATGAAATGCATGTCTCTCTATTATAAAAAAAAATCCTGGAGAGAAACACTAGGACATGGAGATGTGATCTTCACGTGAAGATCATGGAAGACACTTAAAACAAACCGCAAAATGAAAGAGATTGGCCACAGAGCATCTAGCAGGGACCTTAAACATGAGACTTTGTGCCAAGAGATTGACCCATTCATACCGTCTCACGGGATGTAGAACATGAGATTCTTGCAAGACACGCCCTACTTACAATCAATATCAAATAAGCCTAGAGGCAGCAAAACACTCAGTCGTGTAAAGGAGGCTTTCAGCACACACAGATCTAGGGCTCTCAGTGCATATAAAGCGTATAAGGACAATACATTATAAATGAAAAGTAGACGACTAAGAGAAGAAGAAAGCAGCGTGGAGAAAAGAGACTCAAAAGTATTGGAGGAAAAAAAAGAAAAATAAGAATCTAGGTGCAAATTCAGAAAATAAGGAAAGTAATTATCAGCCCAGAACAAGTGGAATTGAAAAAAAGCATGTCCAATCCGGCTCAGGATTAAAAGACAGAGAGTAAAAGACAAAGTAGAACTTCATAAAGACGTTCACAAACGTTGGCGCTATACACATGCAGAGCAGGTTAGAGATTATGAAAGCAGTGGAATTGGAAAGGCTCAAAAAAAACGGCAAGCTACACATGTGGAGAAAGTTAAAGAATATGAAAGTAGGAAAATTAGAAAGTATAAAAAAAGAAAGATTGCAGTAGTGCAAAGAAATGGAAATTATTACTCGAAAAAGGGAAAGTAATCATCAAGGACCAAGTGTCATTGAAAAAAAAGCAGGACAAAGCGAGGTCAGAAATAAAAGACAGAGTAGAAAACAAAGTAAAATGTGATAAAGAGGTTAAAAAACAAGGGGGCCAAACAAATGCAGAGCGGGTTAGAGATAATGAAAACTGGAATTCAAAAGACTCAAAAAAAAGTATGCACGAAACACATGCAGAGCAAGATACAGAATATGAAAGCAGAAAAAAATGACAGTGTCAAACCAAAGAAAGTAAACATCTCATTAGCGCAAACAAAGATAAATTATTACTCGGAGAAATAACGAAAAGGTGAATAGAGATCGAATATATGGACATAGGTGATATGTCAGAAGTATGTAAATATTGTAAGGCTTTGAAGTTTAATAAGTCAGAGAATTTCATAAACAGAGTTTACCTCACATGCATTTATTGCTTACTTTGCAAAAACAATTATTAACTGCTGATGATGTAGATCATTTTGTCTGTGCTGAAATTCCAAACAGAGAAACCCATCCTAAATTATGGTACAAAGTCATTAAACACATGTCTCACCGACCTCATTAAAAAGATTTAGCATATTGGGACTCGAAAGATTCCAAATATTGTTTCTAAAGAAGTTCTGAAATAAAAGTGAAACTAATGAAATAGCAACAATTCAAAGAAAAAAAAAATCTTAAAAGTGTGTATCCGGAAAACCAAACACAGGGGTTGGCAAGCGAAACCCCCTAGTATTTCAAATAACAATATACTGTATTATTTACCCTATACCACTCCAGGAAACTCAGATAAGGAGCCTTGGCTTGAGCTGGGATAGTTGAGCTCTGTCAAGGCGGGTGACGGGACAGCAGGTTGCTTGTGCTGATCGACACATTTACAAAACAAAAGAGGCTTTGGTAATTCTAGTGTTAAGAAAGCCTTTAAGTTTTCCCAGAGTATTCCTGCAGAGATCTCTGAGGATAAGTTTGTCTCTAAAAAATATTGATTTGTTGGATATAAATTCTCTTCAGTTCTCATCTGCTAGTAAAAAGTGGATTAAGACGCCTGCTGCGAGATGAGTATGTGGGGCATAATGATTTAAGCTCCATGATCAAAGGGGCGTGGTCAGACATAACAATAGTGTTGTACTTAAAAGATTTAATCATAGGCAAGAAATTGTTATCTACAAAGAAATAGTTAATTCTTGAGTAACAGTGATGTACTGGTGAGTAGAAGGAATATGCTTTTAAGCTTGGTTTAAAAATCTCCAGGGGTCTGATAAGCTATGATCAGTTATAAGCTGTGTAATTGTTTTTGCAGTGTGAGATGTCATTGCCCCTGTGGCAGGAGACCTATCTAGATCTGGATTTAAAACATAATTAAAGTCGTCAGCCATTATAATTTTATGAGTGTTCACAATGGGAATGGATGCAAAGCACGTTGTGGATGAAGTCCCTATAATTCACATTGGGTGCATAGATATTTATTAAAATCACTTTACAGTTAAATAAGTTACCCATGGCAATCACATATCGGCCTTCAGGATCACATACTACATCTGATACTACAAATGAAATTGTTCTATGTATAAGAATTCTTACACCTCTAGTTTTCTTTGTAAAGCTGGAATGAAATATTTGGCCAGTCCAGTCTCTATGAAGCTGAAACTTATTCTTGATTAATAAGTGGGTCTCCTGTAAAAGTACTATTTTAGCATTTAGGCCTGTTAGGTGAGAGAATATTTTCTTTCTTTTTAATTCGTGATTTAGACCTTTAACATTCCAGCTCACAAAGTTACTGTAACTGTTTGGCAGAGATGGGTAGTGTAGCCAAAAACTGTACTCAAGTAAGAGTAGCGTTACTTTAAAATAATATTACAGTAGAAGTAAAAAGTAGTTATCCAAAAAATTACTCAAGTAAGAGTAAAAAAGTATTTGGTGAAAAGACTACTCAAGTACTGACTAACTGTTTGAACATAATAAATTATTTATTTTTTAGAAATGTTGTAATAAAACAGACAAAAATATAAAATAATATGCAAATTCTGCTATTTCCAAATAATAAAATTAAAAAATGAGTAAAAATAAATAACATCTTTACAAAATAAAGATGCACAAATAACAAAGTTCCAAATCTCAGTTTTTCACAACAAAGCTTTTGAAGCCAATACCTACAGTAGGTAAAATGTATGTTTGAACAGTGCCAACTACTTACAGTGACAAGATATACTATACACTGACAATATAATACTGCATATTCACTTTGTGGTGTAGCGGGTCTGCGGCTTCAAAAAAAAAAAAAAAAAAAGGCCAGTTTCAAATGCATAAAGCCGTGTCACTCTCTGTGGGCACAACTGCACGACCGCAGGGAGTTAACAAGGTAGTTGGAGCGAGACACACCTGCACGTGCAGGTGCAATCGTTCTGAATTGCTTCATTGGCTTCCTGCGGCGTGTGATTAAGGCCCACATAGACGGGAGTATATATGTATGGGACAGCACAAAAAAATAGAAGGGAGAATCAAAGAAAAGGAGAAAAGAAAAGAGGTTGAAAGACATGAAAGGCAGGCTTGGGAACGACGATCTGGTCACCTGGAGGGAGGAAGCAGTGCGAGCTAGGGCCCCATGAAAGAGCGTTAGCTGTGGCATTCTAGGGGCTAGTTCACCCCACTGAACATTCGGGTGGAGTGTGGCAAACAAGGCAGGTGCCCTCCCTAGGCTTCCGAGGTGCGACCATGTGAGCACGAAGGAAGAAGGGAGGAGAGCCAACCTCGGACGGTCAGCCAAGATGGAGGTCAGCTAAAAGGAGCTTGTGGCTGCTGAGTCTTCACCGGCTACGTGAGCAATAGGTGAGCCGGGGAGAATGAGAAGGAGGTGGGCTGAGTTCAGGAGGAGTTAGTCTGCATTTTAACCTTGGATGTTTAACAGATTTATTTATTGATTTTTTTATCCCCACTTTTCACATTGATTTTTATGGATTTATATATGTACTGTTTTTTAAGAACACTGCACTATTGACACTTTTGTTGATTTTACTTTTATTTTGGCTGGTTTTTAATAAAAGCACTTGAGCACTTTTTCCACCATCCTCTGGCCTCATCAGTGAATTATCCTTATATGTCAGCTCATCTCGGTCATAACTATCGACGGTGTGGGTTCAGCAGACTCCCATGTGGGAAGAGGGAGTCTGTAGGGGACCATCATCATCACACACTTGCCCTCCAAATAACACAGCTGATAGAAAATAACATTAGAACAAGGCAGCTTGTGCAAGTACAAGAAGTCTCACTTTACCATGACTGTCTGTGTCTGTGCATGTTTGGTTAAAACGTGCTTGTTCTTCACTCAGTGAAGTGATGGTTAAGCTTCAGCAGGAGTTGGCTCTCAAGGTTCTTGCAGTGAACAGGAGCCCCACATGTTTAAAAAGTCTCTCACAGGCTCCAGACACAGGAACTTTGTTTGTGGTCATGTGACTGCATGGCTACGTCTGATTGGTGAAACGGAGTCATGTGATTTTTGTTGCTAAGTCTGATTGGTGAAACAGCCATGCAGTAGATCCACTGGCAACTTCTCTCTGGCAGAAATATATAGTGTATCTAATGTGTAAATGGAAAAAAGTAACAAGTTAAGTGTTGCCCAATGTAGCGGAGTAAGAGTAGCGTTTCTTCTTCACAAATGTACTCAAGTAAAAGTAAAAAGTATGGTGCAGTAAAACTGCTCTTAGAAGTACAATTTTTTAAAAAGTTACTCAAGTAAATGTAACGGAGTAAATGTAACTCATTTCTACCCACCTCTGCTGTTTGGTCATAGAGACATTGCTTCTGAACTTTTGTGGATATCTTGTAGTCTTAATTTAAGATTGTACATTATTACATAAGACAGCTTTGACCTTAATTTCCAATTTTTACAGGAGCTATTACCATGCCATGAAGCCTATTGATTCATTGGCTCTTACAATTATAAGAATTAAAAGGATAGATTAGAAATAGCTTGTTCTTTTTCTTTCTACCCCTAATCCCCCCCCCCCCCCCCCCCCCCCATGTTACCTGTGAGGCTAGACCACAATTCACAAAGTCCCAGTCCTCTGACGTACCTAAAGACAGAGCACATCCAAAACAAACAAGCCCCCCAGCAGTGGCATACAAGGATTAAAATAGAGATATCTATTGACAGTACAGACCAAATACTATAAACATAAAATGTAATCAAAACAGCCTTGAGAGAGCAACCCAGGGAATGATGTTAAACAGTAGCCCTGATATGCAGATAGGATTTGATTGTAAACCCTAATACAATAAACCAAGGGTATGATGTTAAACAGTCCCCTATGGAAAAAAATAAATAAATTGAAAAAAAAAATTACACATACATACATACACGCATATAATTGTAATTAAAACATAAATAAAAGGTGGACGAGAAGGAAATAGAATGCATAATTACCAGTATCATTACCAACAGATCAAACAGCAGGTAAGAACTTCTTTGTCATGCCAGGACCCAATGCAACTTACAATCGTATTTCAAAAAGTGTCTGGAACAATTTTTTTAGCTCTTTTTCTGCTTCCTCCATAGAAGTGAAAATGCAGAACTTGCTTTGAATGCCCACTTTCAGTTTGGCAGGATACAAGAGGCTGTATCTGATCTCGGCATTCTGTAAGTGTTTAATGTTATAAAATCCGGCACGTTTAGCAGCTGTTGAGGGTGAGAAATCAGGGAAAATACGAATGTTGTTATTTTCAAATATAATCTCTTGTTTCTGTCTGAGAAGTAGTATTATATGCAATTTAAATTATCATTTTTCAAAACGCCCAATGAGAGTTCTAGGTTTTGAGTTATTCGATCCATGTACGTGGTAAGCTGCTGCTATCTCAGTGTCTGATTTGAAGTTTTCTCCAATTAGTAGTAGATGCCAGTTGTTCAGCTATTTCAATATGAGTTGTGAATATTTGCTTAACATCTTCAAACTGAGCACCAAGTGCTCTAAGTTTGTTCTCAAGCTTAGACACATTTTCCTGTATTTTTTCCTTCATTATTTCTAGCATACCTTTAAAGGTTGCCTCAAAGCTATTACTTAAATGTTTCTCCTGGTCTTTAATATCTTGAAGCAACTTCTCATTTTTCTTCAGTAGGTCCTTTGCTTCGCAGGTAAAGTAGCAAGCCTAGTTGAAGTTAGTGCTGCTGGCTCGCGAGGGGTAGCTAACAGCGCGGAAAGTAAGGCCATTTTCAGTCTTACTGAACCTTCTGAAATCAGCAAGTAGTCCTGGCCTAACTTGCTTGCACATTCACTCCCACTTTCACCCTTGGCTGGAGAAGATGCAGCGTCAGGTCCTGGGAAATCTATGCTTTTGCCTATCTGTTCCAGGTCAGTCTATTGCAGGCCATACTTTGAGCATGAACTTGAACTTGATGCCTGTTTAGGCTTGGATGAAGCTTTAGCTGTCTTTTCCATTTCTTTCTGAGCCTTTTTTCTACCACTCATGCTTATATATACTTGCATATACTGTACTTGAACCCCCTTGGGTTGAGTAAATACAGGATGCCTCGGGATGCTAAAAAATAGAGAAAAAATAACACTGCTGGTAACAGAGTTAGCAGACGTCCATCTCCCGTAACGGACGAGACCATTTTTACATTTGGCTTGTTGTAAATGTACAATAAATGATGGTACAATAAGTAAGTACACCATTTTACAAACGGCACCCCATATTTTTCAAACTTTCATTGACACCTTTGGCCTTTGATACATTTTAGCTGTACTGTACTTATTCCAAACCCGTGGTTAGTTCTGCTACCTCTTAACTCTAATCCTGGATTCAAATCCTGGCCTAACCACTGTCTGTGTGGAGTTTCCACACTCTTCCCCATGTCTCCAGATTTGGCAGGGCCCTTTATCATCCGAATAGTTTGATTGGTAACTCTGAATGGTCCTGTGTGTGAGAGTTTTTGCATCAAAAGCACTTAGATGCTGCCGGGACATTATGTAGCCCTTAGGACCATAAACAGTATTAAGCAAGTTTGATTATGAAACAATGAATTTATTACACTGACACTTGTAGCACCGAAGAGACCCTCAAACTCTATTTCTACTAAAATAAACTTGAATTTTATCTAACACTGTAGGATTCCTTTTCTACTCAGAAAAAAGTATAGGTTTGGCAAGAGCTTTTTGCTTTCCTCAGAATGTTACAGCGGTCAGCACTTCTGTTAATACAGCTTCCTTGACTGTGTTTCATGGCCTGAAAACAGTTAAACAGCTGTACCACTTGCTGCTTAAAATTAACCATTTCAATTTGATTAGCAGGCTTTCTATTTTCCTCTAGTTGTGTTCATGCCTGTTAAGTGAAACAAAAACAGAGAAGCATCATGCAGACATGACATTATTATGTCATAATGTTGCCTCTTGCATCCTTTCTCAATGTCCTGGAAGTTTCAAGCCTTCAGGGAGTCACTGGTAGAAATTAATCAAGACTGACTACCTTAGCTACCTACACACACAAACTTGGAAGCTTTCAATGAAGCCACAATGTAGCATCAGCCCACTTCCAGCTATATACTGTAGCCTTCAGAGTTTAAAATGGGATTTGCCATTTAAGGGTAAAAAAACACTCAGTACAAGACTAGCTGGAGCCTGCAGTGCATCACCTTGCTGTCATTTGCTATTATCACAGTGTAAGGTTACCAAAATGAAAGACTAAAGAAGGAACAACACTGTAATTCTTCTGCCGAATGGGCCAAAAAGCTTATCAGTGCTGTCTTTTAGTAGTGGAAGCCCTACAAGTCTATTATTCTGTAATCTGTACAAGTCAAAAGACATATTCCCCTAGTTATAAAGCTTTGACGGCTACTCTTTCAGGATAAATTCAGGCTGTGCTAAAGTGTATCTGCACCCTGCACTCTCCTGGATTTCTTATCCATTTTCTATAATGGCAAACATTACTCCAATTTGTCAGTGCTTCCAAGAAATTGCTCTTATAATGCATAAGTTACAGCTGACAATAAATTTTTTTTATTAAAACTAAGCCAAACACTGCCTGGTGGCAATGTAACATTTACAGTAAATGTTTGTCTGAATTCCTGAATAGAGCATGCAATAAAGGCCGTCCTGACCATTGTCATATATAACATGCTGAGTAATATGGTTAGAAGCCATTTGCAATAATTAATGATGAAATGAGTAACTTGATTTCATGTTTGGTATTTGTATTACATTGTAAATTAAGCACCAAGTCCTCATTCACTTTAGTGATGTCAGATATCAGATCTTCATGTTATAAATGCTGCGGTGGGCTGACACCCTGCCCAGGGTTTGTTTCCTGCCTTGCGCCCTGTGTTGGCTGGGATTGGCTCCAGCAGACCCCCATGACCCTGTAGTTGGGATATAGAGGGTTGGATAATGGATTGATGGATGGATGTTATAAATGTTTAAATTCAATCGATATAGTGGTGAGGAGGTGTTTTTTCTATGTAATCAATGCAAACAGTTACAAATATTTAGTACCATTGACTACCCCCGAAAACAATTCCATTAATGTATCTTGTGTGACAACATAGTGTATAAAATGTTAAAAGAACAAGCAGAACTTGCATACCTCATAGACTTTAGCTAAATAAAAGTCAGGTTTCCCAACTATCTACTGGTCTTGATTTTACCTCAAAGTCTTTGAAATTGTCCTGCCACTGTGATATCATGGCACTGACGCAGAGCTCACTTAGCCTTAATGTATGCAGACCCAAAGCAAGCCCCAGATATCCTGAGGAAGACCTGTGGTGTGTCACTAAGTGCTGCAAACAACTATGTGGTCCTCAGGTGAGAACAGACATTGTCAATAACCCAAACAGCTTTCTTCTGGGAAGACAGTTCTTCTGGAATTGAGAATACATTCAGGGACAATTAGATGACTCACAAAAATGTGTTTGGATGCATGCAGTGCTTAATTGGCACATCCAACTAAATGCCTATCACCATATATAAATACAGGTGGTCCTCAAATTAGGAATATGACTGATCTTATTTTGTGGCTTCACATGCTATCAGTTACATTTGATGACACATGCACAAAAACACAACATTCTTTCAAATTTTGACAGTAGTGTGCAGTACTATTCCTCACTGCTAACGATGGCTGCTACATATTCATCTGAATCAAAACTAGTTTGCTTTATTCTTAGGCAAAAAATATTAGTCATTAGGTAAAAATCAATTGAGCTGAAAGGAAGAATTTTGTACCTTTATGCACTCATTTGTATCTGTGCCATATCCCAACATTACCATAACCCAAGATCTGAATGTGGGCCTCTAAGCCTTTAACAGTTTCACTCTGGGCTACAAAAGAAAGCAGTTCTAGGTCCTGAAACCAATTTACTGGACGCTTGTTAACTTTTGGTTTCCATCTGTCAGTTTTGGTTACTGAGATTTGGGTTGTTTTGTTAGAATGGTATACATTACATTCAGTCTGCATGTCCAAATTCTTTTTTAATTGCACAGGAGCACCACATTACATTCTGGTTGTTCTCATTTGACTGGTTACCTGTGATGCATGTTATAAATGAATGGGCTGAAAGATTTTTTTTTTAAATGTACCCTAAGAAAATACATTAGATCTATAATTTTACATGTCACCTCAGAAGAAAGATGACTTTAGTGAAAAGACTTTAAACTCTCTTTCTTATGGCATATTCTATCTGCTGAGGAGCAAAAAAGCACCTTATTAGCAAGTGTTACAAAAGAGGAGTTTGTACTGTATTTTTATTTATACACTTTATTCATTAGATCACAATTCCATGGAATTCATTACATAATCAGAAAACCTTTAACATCATTGATTGCATCCTGTTGTGAACAGGACATGGCAAAACATTGATACTTTAAATGGTCACAACTGACCTAGTCCACTAGGCCGATTGACAGTCCTGTTAATTTTTTGGTTTTAGGTGTTTAAGGATAAAGTGCTGCAAGGCACTTCAGCATGTCCACTCTGTCTTGAACCTTTAGTGTGACCATATGTTTCCTATTTATTTCCTTCTGGCCAGTCTGTCAACAGGAAACCTAAACTTAACAATAAAAGCAGCAAGTCAAGTCAGGGTGGGGAGCATGCACTGATATAGTGCGTTGTCGCACCCACTACACGACAAAAAAACTCGGGATCCTGGTTGGCAACACCCAGGCAGACACGCGGTCCAGTCCCACCAACCGGAAATCTGCCGCAGCCAAGTGTTACATGGATGACCCCTTGGCCTGGTCCAGTCACTCAGGTCCCCAACAATGAGGATCTTACGAGTTAGATCACCCTCGGGGAAACGCGCCACATGGCCGTAGTGCCGTAACTGACACTCCCTCAAAATGCAGGTAATGTGCCTCATTCGGGACTCCATGAGTAACCGCTCATTCGACACAAAGTCAAATCAACGGTACCCAAGGATTTTCCGGAGAGACACAGTACCAAAGGGGTCCAGTCTTCACCTCAGGTCACTGGATACCGTCCATGTCTCGCCACCATATAGCAGGACAGGAAGCACCAGGACTCTAAAGACTTGGACCTTTGTGCTTTTGCATAGATATCGGGTGTGCCACACACCCCTTTCCAGAGACCTCATGACCTCCATGCTCTCCCAATCCGTCTAGTGAAAAAAGCAAGCAAGTGATAAAAGCAGCAAGCAGTCTTTAATAAAATGACGTTTTTCTCTTATACCAAGGCTTCAAGGTATATTAGATAATAAAGTCACTTAAATGCCTTTCCTTAATAGCTCAAACCTTTTATCATAGTGAATGCCAAAATAACACCACAGCCTTTAAGCCTAAGCTCAGAAGAGTAAGAGACTCAGCACAATCACAGTAAGCAGTGCAGCTTATTTCATTTAATAATACATCTACATCACATAATAGGTGCACCCCGAACCAGGGTTCAAATTCAACTTGACAGCCTCTACCTCCTCTCACTATGTGACCTTAAGAAAATCAGTTAATCAGCCAATGCTTCTAGTGCTGAAATATGAAAAGAAGCACAGCATATACAAGATTTTCCAGCAGATCAGATTTCTCATTCCAAGAATTTTGTCTGTGAAGGCTGCCATAAGATCCACAACTATGGCATAAACCAACAACTTGTGGGGTACAAAGAAACGCCCATAAACTTTGGCACTAACAGCAATGCCACAGAGTGAATTCTTGGACTAAGGTAAATTGTGCTGTGAGCCAGAATGTGTTGTGACCTCTGTGGGGTGAGTTACTTGAATTCACTCTGTTGGGGGAGTGGAATATAACTGTCCAGTAGTGTGTGTAGGAGCTGGGAGCTGAGGAATAGAGTCCAGTCTGATGTCACATACTCAGAAACACACTGCCTGCAACTCTAGAGCTGCAACGATCCATGGATGGTAGGGGAGTACTCAGATGCAAAGCTTCTGTGAATGTCTTTGTAAACCAAAGTTTATTGCTTTGCACTTCAGGTTTGGCGCTAATGCTGGCCACTAGAGAGCAAATTTACAGACTGAGGTATAAGATTACAGAGAAAAGTCCCAATTAGGCTATAGAGAAAGGAAAAAAACATCTTCTGCAAGTCAATATGGGCAGCTATGATCTGCCAGTAGGCAGTATGTCTTGCAATTTGAGCGTGGAATCCAACAAGATACCTTAGAAAAATGGTGGAAGACAACCCAAACAAAACTGCTGTTATCCTTTTGATTAGAAGATGGATAAAGGTTGTGGTCCATGTGGAGTCACCAGAAGCCACTGTATACTAATGATCATGTAGTTTTAGAGGACATCCTTGACCCAATAAAGTGGTTCTTTGGACAGACCTCTTATTGTTACTATTATACAATAAAAGCATTCATTTGAGTCTGTAACAGCCGGTGTAAATTTACGATACTTGTAAAGGTTAGCGTTTCTTTTTTTATAT
This sequence comes from Polypterus bichir lapradei, assembly GCA_026402145.1. Taxonomy (NCBI): domain Eukaryota; kingdom Metazoa; phylum Chordata; class Cladistia; order Polypteriformes; family Polypteridae; genus Polypterus; species Polypterus bichir. The sequence goes on from JANRMT010062806.1 coordinate 23,066,122, forward strand.
TTAGTTTTATTCTCTCTGACGCGTTCATGCTCCCCCCGATCCAACACTGCTGTTTTCAAATAAAGATGTGCTATAACATAGGTGAACTGAGATGAGAATGAGCAAAGCATGCAGAACTCGCCAAGGTATCATGCAAAGTTCTGTTTCTGATTATGTTTTGTGATGGTCTTTATATACTAAAAATTGATATGTTACTTATATAAAAGCCACATTGAATATTATTTACCTGTTTATCTTGATTTATTTACTTTTCTTCCTACAGCATAAAGTCAAAAGTAGAATGCAGAGCTTCCTGTGTTTGATCGACAAGGGCATGCTGACAAAGTATATGTGTAATGCCACTAAAAGTGCGGCAGCAGCTTCCACCTACAGCTATAGACTCTTCAATATGCGAGCGACTTTCCATGCTAGTTTTTAGATCTGATGGTCTATGCGCCCAAAAAAAGAAGTCTGACTGCATTCTCGTACCATTGCTCACGTACTGAAGTGTCAGCAAAGCACTGCCAGATCTAAACACTAGCGTGGCGAATTACTCACATACTAAAGTGACTTTAGCAGCAGGTGAAAGTACAATTTTACTTCTGGTACCAAGCACAGTTGTGTCATGGTGCTGCAGTCTATTAGCCAGGGAAAGTGCTGTGAAGAAGCTATCTGTTGTTACGGTTCTACCTTTGTCCAGAAACAGCTCCATAAGCTTTATGACCACAGACTTGGGAAGTCTTTACCTTGGTTTGTACATCAAAACACAGTTCTCAACAAAGTGCATGTATTGTAAATAACGATATACTGTATTATTTACCCTATACAACCCCAGGCACTTCACATGCAGATAAGGAACCTTGGCTTGGGCTGGGAGAACTTTTTTCCTGAGCTGAACTCCGTCAAGTGGGGGATGGGATAGCAGGCTGCTTGATGTGCTGATCGACACATTTACAAAACAAAAGACACTGATGGAGAGGTGCAAAGGGATTTAAGGTGGGCCGGGATTACAAGTTTTTTCATAGGTTTTGGCAACTGAATGAGGACACTCACATATGGCAAGGGGTAGGTGCAAAATGATAGGTGCTTTTATTAAAACCAAATTATACAGTGTTCAGAAGTGCAGTGCTATCTTCTTTAAATAAATAATCCAGAAAACAGTGACAGTCTGTGAGTTTAAAATCCAAATTAAAATGAGATTAAAACCAACAGCCCTCAGGTCCTTCAGTTCCATCACCCATTGCTTGCTCAGCCGACGGAGACTTGAGCAGCCACGGTCCTCACCACCCAACCCCAGTTTTAGTTGCCTCCAAGTGGCACCAGCCAGACTGCTTGGGGTCAGTTGTCCTCCCGTCTTCCTTCTCGCACCCCTGGCATACCTCGGATCCTTGGGGTAGGATGCCACCTGTTTCTTTTTATAGTGTGTCCCAGGAACTGTAGCCAGATGAAAAATGCACGCTAGTTGTACTTAAAATTCACTTGATAAACTCAACCTCTGCCCCTTCTGGTGTCCAGATAAATATCTAATTTCACCTGAGTGTCAAAAAGCTGCTTGTTAATACCAACAATCTCAGTTCTTGAATGAATGTACTGTAGGTAATCAAGTTCAGATTTGCACTCTGATGGGAGATTTTCTGATGCAGGTGCTGACTTGTGAGTGCACAGGTCAAAGAACTTGCATTTTTTTAATCAAATACTGTCATCAGTCAGTGTTGATTTTTCCTGCAATTACTGAATTAAACTAATTTTTATGGATCATAGTAATTTTTTTGTCCTTGCAGTTTAATTTGTCATCACAAACATGTTAATTAGAAACAACTATATAACATATATAAATAATGACCAATTATATATTTTTGTTAATACTGTACCATATATTAGTGTTGTTTTATTTTTACAGATGCAAAATGTCTAACTGCCTAAAGCAGTAAATCAAACCTTTGCTTAATCAATCCATGTAATTCTTTACAGACAAGATAAAAAAGAACACAGTGTAGTCTTCACTAATATTTTTATATTTTGTTTTGCAAGCCACTTGGTGAAAATTAATTCCCATTAATTCCGTGGGGCTCCACATATAATTATGTATATATACATCCACCCATCCATCCATTATCCAACCCGCTATATCCTAACTACAGGGTCACAGGGGTCTGCTGGAGCCAATCCCAGCCAACACATTGCGCAAGGCAGGAAACAAACCCTGGGCAGAGTGCCAGCCCACCACAGCATTTATAACATGAAGATCTGATATCTGACATCACTAAAGTGAATGAGGACTTGGTGCTTAATTTACAATGCAATACAAATACCGAACATGAAATCAAGTTACTCATTTCATCTCATTATTAATTATTGCAAATGGCTTATAACCATATTACTCAGCATGTTACATATGACAATGATCAGGAAGGCCTTTATTGCATGCTCTATTCAGGAATTCAGACAGGCAGGGCGCCAGCCCACCGCAGGGCACACACACACACACCAAGCACACACTAGGGACAATTTAGAATCGCCAATGCACCTAACCTACATATCGTTGGACTGTGGGAGGAAACCAGAGTACCCGGAGGAAACCCATGCAGACACGGGGAGAACATGCAATACTCCATGCAGGGAGGACCCAGGAAGTGAACCCAGGCCTCCTTACTGCGAGGCAGCAGCGCTACCCACTGTGCCACTGTGCCATCCATTATGTATATATTTAAATAAAAATGAACATTTATATTAAAAGCACATTCTTTCCCCAAATAGCTCACTAATGCAAAATACACACATTGCAGATATTTGGAAGATAAGCTTTAATGGAAGCATTAACACATAATAAGTACAACTATTACTCATCATTACAAACTTGGATTCTGAGACATGAATATACAGTACTGTACATCTTATGAGAAAGACTTAGGAGTCATTACTCTTCACACCCAGAAAGTGTTCAGTAGTGATGGGCGAACCACAAATGATTTATTTTTCAATAACTTTTTATAGTGAAATATATCAATTGGTTCATGAGCAGGAATAAATCAATTTAGTGAAGCTCAACTGGAGTGTTAAAGCACATGCATGAGGTTGTCAGTATCTTTCATTTTGCTGATAGATGTTTGAAGCGTATGCACAAGAACCACCTGAATGTGGAGTCATGACTCATTTGATTTGTGAGCAATTCGCTACCCAAAAATTAGACTACCAATTCTAGTTCATTGGATTTGTGAATGAGTCACTATACCCGAGAATCAGTCTAATGACTCTCCTTCATTTGATTAGTAAATGAGTCACTATCTGGGAAGTTAGTCTAATGACCCTTGTTTATCTGAATCCTCAACAAATCATTATGTGTGTTTTCATCCTTTATGTATGGAAACAAAGCAATGGTATATGAATTTTGTTAAAAATATAATTAATCATCCTTCTATATAAAAGCGGTCGGGATTGTCTTTCCGTCCCGTGAGTGGAAAGCGTAGCGGTATTCCGCTTATCACAGACTTACTACTTGCAGCTTGCGGTACGAAGCGACATGATGTGAGCAGAGCTCTGGTGCTCCCATCGTTCCCTTGCTTTTGTGCGCGATGCGCTGGAAAAATAGACAAACTTATGTCTCTGGAAATAATTAATGTTGATGGAGTACAAATGCCTCACCGCCTAGTAAATATCAGGGGGGTTCAAAAGGGCGACCTCAATATAGAAAAAAAGTTTAAATTTCATCACAAAAATAACAAAAACTACGAGTATTAAAGTAATACCGCTCAAATGCAACATAACCAAATTAATGAGTTTGTATAAAATATCAAATTGATCTACATATTGAATTGCCTTAAGAAGTGGTCAACTTAAAAGTCAGTCGCCTTAAAAGGCGGGTCAGCCTAGTATATACATAATTATGCATTTATATGTAGTTATGTATTGTGGCAGAGGCGCTATATAGGCGTCGACCCGAAAAAGACTAACAACGGAGGCATGTGTAGAAATAAACGAAAAAGTTTAATTTTTCTTCAGCCATGTGACACATCTCCCCGTGTCCCACTGGCCCTATACAGTCCTCAAAACACCCAAAAGCAAAAACACCCCAAACCACACTCTTCTTCCTCCACTCCTCCTCCCAGGCAGCTTTGTCCTTTTCCTCCCAACTCTGGCGCCATGAGTAGTGGCTGCAGGCTCTCTTTATAGTTTACCCAGAAGTGCTCTAGGTGGCAATTAACTTAGATTAGGCTGCACTTCTGGGTGTGGCTGCGTTGTTGGCCACTCGGGCTCAGGAAGCCTTGTAGCTCCCCCTGGCAGTGGCCACAGAGCCCAACAGGGATGAGCTCTGGTGTTCCAAGGTATTGGTCTCGATGCAGCCTAGGGGGGCTGCGACCACGTGTTCCAGGGGACGTAGAGTGCACCCCATGGCTGCTCCCCCGGATCAAATGTTGAAAGGGCGTCCCAGCTGGGCATGGGTCCTAGCCACCCGCCACAATATAAATGATTACAGTTTATATATTATTAGTTATATATAAATTAATAAACAATTATGTTTTTTATATATTCACACAAACATATACTATATTGTATATCAAATCTACAAATTATTAAACTGTATTATTCACTTAATTGGGCAGTTCAAAATCATCAAACTGGTAAATTGAATTGAAATATTCATCGCTTGTGTACTAAAGTAGTTAGTAAAACCAGTTGGATATTGGCTTATATAGTGCACAGTGTGGAGTACAAGTCAAGAAGACTTATTTTTAAGCTATACAACATAATTGTGAGGCCTCATGTTCAGTACTGTGCACAGTTGTGGAACTCATAACAAGAAAATGTGCCCATGGAGTAACATTCTGATGTGTTTGTAGCCTTGGTTAGCTGGTTTGAAAGTTGGAGCAGTATTACATTTTGTAGTCACTTCATCAAGGAGTTTGTTATCACAATTTTGTTTATTACATCTATACTAATAAAAGGCAAAGCCCTCACTGACTGACTGACTCACTGCCTCACTCACTGACTCATCACTAATTCTCCAAATTCCCGTGTAGGTAGAAGGCTGAAATTTGGCAGGCTCATTCCTTACAGCTTATTTACAAAAGTTGGGCAGGTTTCATTTCGAAATTCTACGCGTAATGGTCATAACTGGAAGCTATTTTTCTCCATATACTGTAATGGAGTTGAGCTGGATGGCCGTGGGGGGCGGTGTTTCGTGTGACATCATCACGCCTCCCACATAATCACTTGAACTGACTATCAACACAGTACGTAGAAAACCAGGAAGAGCACCAAAAAGCGCTGAACAAAACATGCATTATATAATTGAGAAGGCAGCGAAACAATAAGAAGTGAGCGACTGACATATACAACCATATTCATGAGTGCTGCTACTTCGGAAACAAAGCACGGTGTAAACCTAAAGTTTAAATTAAGTTCATAGACAGGCTGCCGCTGGCGTTTGTCATGCCCACGGGTAATGCGGGATACAAGTTTAATGAGAGGACGCAGGATATAAACGAGAGTTTTGATCACTTTGTAACTAAGTTAAAATTGCAGGTGAAGGGCTGTGCTTATGCAAATTCCGAGAGACTGTGTTTGTGGGGGATTGACAGTTAAGGCGGGTGGGGGAGTGACGTCATCATCTCCCCTACCATTCACCTCATTTCGCTCTGAGCTGAGCTCCGCGGCTAACGCCGTCTTCCGAAGCAACTTCGTCACACTGCCACCAAATACTCACAGAAAAATCCACAACTTAATACACACCCTGTCTCTAGAGTTTCTCCACACTCAATGTATTCCTCGCGTCCCCTTTATACCCTCTGATCTCCCATTTCAATTCAGATGCCTCCAATTTCCAGTAAGGCTCTGCTGCGCGATGACAAGTAATAAGTCTCAGGGACAGACCCTACAAAACGATGCCATTGATTTCAGGCAAGATTGCTTTTCTCCTGGACAACTATACTTGCATTCTCAAAAGTGAGCTTGCGCAGCTTCGTCATATTACAACCGGAGTGCAGCCAGAAACTTTTAAGTGTCTTAGCTAACATTAAATAAAGCCGTGGACATCGCAACATCACACAAGAGAGCAGCTCACGTGAACTTACTGAACGCAGTATGAGTGATCACTTCCATGCATCAAACCTGTTCAAAAAATGCATTACACAATTGACAAGGTGATGGCTTTATATGGCGTTCGTTTATAAAGCAGCAGAGAGGCTGTGTGAAGGCAGCTACACAAAAAAACAGCAGAGCGCCACACTCTGAATGTATTCCTCGCATCACCGTTATACCCTCTGATCTCCCATTTCAATTGAAATGCCTCAAATTTCCAGTAAGGCCCTGCTTCGCGATGACAATTAATAAGTGTCAGGGACACACCCTACAAAAGGTTGCCATTGATTTGAGGCAACATTGCTTTCCTCCTGGACAAAACTATACGTTGCATTCTCAAAAGTAATATATATATATACACACCCCGATCTACATACTGTCAAATAAACGAACCACACACCCTAGTGCAACATGAGAGGCTTCGCCTTTAGTGCTGACGTCTGAGGTTCGATTCGCGAAAGTGGGTGCAGTGAGTGTGTACTGCCTGATGAGCCCAGAATTAGAGCGAAGCACGTGCCGCGTACTGTTTGCATTATTTGATAGTAAAACTATTTCAATATATTCAATATATATATATATCAGTGCTTCCCGATTCATTTTACCCTCTCAACCCCTTAGTTTGGGAAGAAGTATGAAAAAATATTAGGTTAACGCAGAAAAACAGATCACCGATTGAAGCTTTATGAATAATAGATACTTTATTCGCCATCAATAATTGTTTTGGTAAAGCTATATTCAGTGTAATTCTCCTTCCATGTTATAATTTTTCCGCAACTAGCCATGATTAAATGAACGGTAAAAAAGTAAGAGCGAAGCGAGGGTAACTTATTCAGGCAGGCAGGCAACAGCTCAATAGCTCGAATTTGGATATAAGTAGGTTCTATTTAGTCGCCAGAAATATCTTTGGTAGGAATGGAAGTTGGATTTAGTCTTTTTAGTCATTTAGTAATTTCTATGGTGAAGAAAAATTTATGCAATGATGATTAAATTTAACTTTCATTCCTACTAAACATATTTCTGTCGACCAAATAAAAATTACTTATATGTAAAATTGAAATAGAACAAATACGATATTTCATAATACCCACGCAGCACTAAGTGCATGTAAGATTAGGAGTCATTCGTTTTATCAAGCAGCGTATTGCACTGATACGAAATAGCCTGCCCATTTATTTTTTTAGGAATGGATAGATACATTTTGGACAAATAATGTTTTTAATTTTTCTTCCTCAATGGATTCTGGCACCCCCAGCAACAGCTGCTCGCACCCCAAAAGATATATATATTTACATATACTGTATATATATATGCCAGCAACACTCATGACAATGACAAAACAATTACATTGTCAATCATGTTATGTTATTATTAAAATGTTTCCTTTTCTTTTTCATAACTTCTTTAACACATTACTTCTCCGCTGCAAAGCGCGGGTATTTTGCTATATATGTATATGTATATATGTATATGTATATATGTGTATATATATATATATATGTATATGTATATATATGCATATATATGTATATGTATATATATATATGTGTGTGTGTTTGTGTATATGTGTGTGTCTGTGTCTATATATATGGCAGCAACAGTCATATCAATGACAAAACAATTACATTAACAATCATCTTACGTTATTTTTAAAATGTTTCCTTTTCTTTTGAATAACTTCTTTAACACACTACTTCTCCGCTGCGAAGCGCGGGTATTCTGCTAGTATTTTTATAATAGTGAGTTATCCTCAAAAGTAAAGATGATAAAAAATGTGATTACATGCACTAATTGTGTACAAAAATGTGCTAGTTGTTGGATCTGGAGGGTCTATGGATAATTGTAGTTGATTTGTTTTTAGTATTTTTTTAATGGAAGTACCCAAAGAAGGTTTAAAATCTGTGCTGAAGTCTCACACTAAAATTGTTTGCTGCATCTGAACATGACAGAGAGCAGATCATTCTGGTGCTTTGCATATCAATTATAGTGTCAGAAAAATATCCAGTCATTATATTCTTTAGGTAATGCATCTGTGAGGTTGTGTTTAATGTAACAGAAGTGCTGAGTGCACGTTTAGTCACTGTAGCATAAAGTATCACCGGGTCATCTTTCATATATTTCTGCATAAGTTAAGTTGCGTTTATTTTTACTTTTATGGACAATGAACATCATGTTACTTGCCTGCTTTGATTTCAATGCGCAGGAGAAGTGAGCTGTTGTGACTGAGGTTTGCCTGACACCACATAGCTGTAGAGATGAGTACAGAAGAGGGAGGAGGCAGAAACTGAAATGTTAACATATAACAAGACTTACCCCAGCGCTCTAGTAAAAGGATGGTGCTTACCTTGCATACAGATGAAGTAAAAAATCATTAATACTCTATTGATTAAATAAAGAATACCATTATTAGCATTTTGAAATACACATCTAACAATGCACATTCCTTATATAGTAACACTTGGTCATTTAATTCCACCTATATCCCCACCCAATCCTGTGTCCTGCAGCGAGGTGTACTTGCTTAGCACCCATGACCACAGGCATTTTGCCATTAGGAGTGGCTGGTTGTCAAAAAGGGAAATTAGAAAAATATTTAAAATATACAATTTGAAGTAACCAATTGCAAAGTAAAAACTGAAATAGTAAACTAATGTGTACTTGAAGTTGCATTGGTTGAAATTCACCAATGGGAGATTTTGAAAATTCAAAATGCCTAAAATGTGCTGTATTATAGATATCCAGATGAAAAAGGAACTGTCATGGTAAATTTCTTTTTAGAATTAAATTTGCAAAATTCCAATAAAATAATGTCACTGACATCTGAGTTGTTTCATACAGACAGACAAACGGACAAGGCTATTGCAATAGGTGCTCTTCATGTGCACCTCAAAAGGGACACAGTACCACAAAAAAATTCCAACAAAAAGCTACTAGGCTGACTTTAGATTTATAGGCAAACAGCCAAGTGAAGATGTTTTCAATTAAAGTAAACAGAAATTAAGGGGTGTCCTGATGGAAATTTTTTAAATTATGAAACGAACTGGCTGTGCTACCAGTTTAAGACAGGTTGAAATCTAAGTAATCAATGTCATCCTCAGTGCTAAAAAATCTGTAGGAAGTCACCTGAAATTCTGAGGGGGCGGTGATATTTTCGTCAAAATTGAGTCATTACAACTACCCAAGTGAAACCTTACTTTCAGTTTCAGTCGCAATAAACAGTAAAGTAACAAGAACACTTTCTATTAAAAATTTCATACTATAAAAACCAGTCACCTGTTTAATTCATTAGATGATGCTTCATTATTTTCTTAATAACAACTGCTCAGAAAGGGGTAATATGGATTTATCTTTTACTTTCTCTAACATAACACCTACTTTAACAGATTAATAGACCCTCAGGACATATACATTTTAATGCAAAATGAACACAATATGTGGTATACCAAAACTTCTGGAATTACTGAGCTAATGTCTAAACAAACAATATGGACTTAAAACAAAAATAAAATTTGCAATAATGCACTTTACACTCTATGGACAATCAGAAATTACTAAAAACAACTGTTTGAAAACTAAGAAGGCTGCTATTTTTGTTCATGCTTGTATCATTTCAGTGAGGAACAGAGGAGTGGTTATGATGTGCTGATGTATGAATTAGAAATCAGTGTGGTTTATCTGAACACTGACAAAGTAAAACTGTTTTTAGGAAAAAGTTAAGTAGCTAAAACAATGGTTTTAATTTGTTCCTTCAAACCTGAGGACTAGGACAGTTGAGTTGAGGATTGACATCCCCTTTTGTCTTTCTGTTGTGCCTCAAATTATTGGTAATTCCTTAGGCATCCACCTTAGTTAGGTAAAGGGCTAGCTCAAACTATACTTCCACATTGAAGCACTGTGTGTTGTCTACCATGCCAGCAGATCTCCTCTTGAATCCTAACAGGTCAGTGTGTATTGCTTTTGTCTTTTCATTTTGGTTTTGACTAATAGTTTGTGTTTTCACTTTGGATATTGCAGTAGGTCAAGGGAAGGACATGACTCAAACAGAATGCTGAGATACCAAATGGGACACCCCAAGAAAAGAGCCGAAAATAACAGGCACATGATAGTGCAAGGGTTTCAGCTGTTGGCTTTAGCGTAATATACTCTGGAAAGTGGTCTAGTCACAGGGTCAGAGCACTTATCTCCTGACTGAGACACCACACTTTTATAGCTCCCAAACTCAAAGGGGTATGATCAGTTGCCCACAATGGAGAGATTGTAGCGCTTACCTCAGATGAGCCCGGAAGGTGACCCTTGAATGTGTACGCATAACATAATCTAGATTACTGGTCTTAAATTAATTACCAATTGATAGAGATTTAGATTTAAATATTGTTTTTGGATCACTCAGTTAGTAATAAGTATTTAGTGTTTTGGTTTTTTTTTTTTGTTTTTTTTGGTGACCTTTGGAAGAAATTAATATTTGTTCGCGGTTTATCTTATGTTCTCCTTTCCAGGTTATTAAGCTCCAACTAAAGAAAGAGTAATTGTGTGAAGAATTTTTAGAACTATTTGTTTATTTTTCAAAAATCAATGCCAATTTTTAATAAAGCAAGTTATGAACACATTCTGCTATATGTGTGCCATTTTGCAGCCTCCTTATGTGTTCTTATTTTTCAATAAAGAGTTGGCCCATCTTTATTATATCTGGATGAAAAGAAATGCCAAATTACATTAGTAACCTAGATGAAAAATAAGGAGTTACAAATAGGATTAGAGTGTTAAAGCCTTTGTATGATTACTGAGTCACATAATGTGGTAAAGGGGAGAGGAAAGAAAGAAGTGTCATTTTATTATTAAACATGAACCACCCATCCAAAACTCATTCAGTTTACTGATGAAGTATTGCACAGCATTGAAAATGAAAATGTGCCCCCACAAACCAGGTATATGTGCAGGTAGTCATCTGACCTTTCAATAAGCATTATTAGAGGAATGAAACACTAGAGCTTTACACTCATTATAGGTGTTTTGTGTGTTTTGGGCGGGGGGGTGAATGAAAACAACACTAATGTTGTGAGTCATATTTTCACTAAGTCAGTTTGATAAGTGTGAAGTTCAGCACCCCATCATCAGTGTATGCTTTTTGCATTTCTATAGCACTGTGAAGTTTTCAGAAGCATCAGTATGATGACGGAAATATTCATTTAAAACTGACATGTAGTCCAAGGTCTTCTCTGCCATGACAGTTGTCAGTTTACGAAGAGGTAAAGGAAGCCAACACACCTGTTGACAGCTATTGGCTAAAATGGAACCGTCAAATGTTTAGGGCAAAAATGTTTTACAGCTTTACAATCAAATATTGTATTTACAACATTGTACTATTTCAATTTAATTTTCCAGTTTGGATTTCATATCACAAACTGCCTGATCAAAACTAAAGTAATACATACTTAAATGGTGCAATGCACATGAAAACAGGTACAAATTATCAAGGATCTTAATGGTTTTAAGAAATTTAAATGCCACCTAGCGGTTCACCTTTACAGTAATCCCTCGTTTATCACGGGAGATAGGTTCCAAGGCCGGACGCAATAACTGAATTTCCGCGAAGTAGGGACACCATATTTATTTAATTATTTAACGTGTATTTGGACGTTTTTAAACCCTCCCTGTACTGTTTACAACCCGCCCTTTACTCTATTAATAACAAGGACAACTGTTAGGCAATATGAAATCAGTAGATAAGTTTACAGTTACTGTATAGCGAACTACACGTACCTATATATGACGTGATGATGGTGATGAATATGCTGTGCAGTAAAAATGATGACGATGAAGGTGATGATGACTTTTACTGCGCAGCCGATGACTGTATTTTACGTCTCTTCAGACGGCGGTGCCATTTCCTGGGGCACCTCTTCCATGGTTTCCGAAGGTGTATCCGTAGTAGTAGTAGGAACTGGCTCTTTTTAGCGAGGCTGCAAAAAAATTGTGATCGGCAGTTGCTGTCGCTGCTTCTTTTTCCGGTCGAAGAGCAGCTTGTAGGCGGTCATGACGTCGTCTTCCTTGTTGCAAAATTGGACCAATCGAACCATATCGTTGACCCATTCCTGTGACCGCTCCTGCAGATTCTTTAGCCAGTCTGCAGCCACAGCCACGAACATTCTCTCTTCCTTCAACATATCCAGAAGTATCACCTTCTCAGCGATCGTCATCATTCTTCGTTGGCGTTTAGGCTCAGCACCAGCCTTGGAAGAAGGAGCACATTTGGGAGCCATTGCAGGGGGTGAAAATTGAAGCGAAGTTCAACACAAAGAAACCACAAAAAATCACACACAGTACAGTGTAAAGTAAACCGCTCAGCGAGAAAGCTTGAAGCGAAATGGCCGCGACAAAGAGACAAGGGGAGATGCTGTGGGATCTGGGCATCAGTCAAAGCACCAATCACAGGCCCGATTAGAAAGCGGGAAGCTGTGATTTGTCGTCTCCCTCCCATGTACCAATCACAGCCCGTGTTACAACGCACTTAGTTACCGAACTTGTTTTGTTGTTCTTAACTAGGAAATACTACTACTATATTTAAAAACCCGCGAAGTCGTGAATCCGCGAAAAGTTAACCGTGAAGTAGCGAGGGATTACTGTATATGAGCAGATGTAAATTCAGGCAGTTTACCTTTACTGGATTGAAGTACTTTCTGCGCAGATTGAGGATGGATCTACTTTAAGATATCTACCATTATATGACAGTCCTAAAGGCTGACCATCTCAAAACTGTGCATTAATTACTGAGTTCAGATTTACTCGTTAATTATGAGGCAGAAGCCAGAATCTTTGTTTCAGGAATTGTTGCCATTGATGAAACATGGATCTACTTTGAATGAGGGACCAAAGATAGTCGATGGAATGGCATCATCAGGCCAAGTGAGGTTCATTGTCATACCATCAATACACATAGCTTGGTACATTATACAAAGGTATAGAACTATGTTTCTCAGAGCCAGAGTGAAAAATTTTAACAAAAAAATAAGCCAATATAACAATACATTGGAGTGAAAAATTTTATAAAAGGAAATGTAGAACAGGGAACAACATCTGTACAAATTAACATCATATTGACAAAGAGCAATCCGTGATAACAAGAGATGTACAATGGTGATATATTAAGTGAGAATGACCTGTTGTTGTCAAAACTGATACAATATTCTGATAGTATTTTGCTTTGAATGTGGTTCATCTAAAATAAAAAAAAATCCACTTTAGATATAACATGAAAATATGGTATCACATTGGAAATATTCCACTCTGAAGAAACAAGGAAATGTGTGTTTTTAAATTGGGCTAAAAGTTTACTTTTTACACTTGAAAATTTCATGGTTGTCCTCCTTTGCTCTGTAATATTTCACTGGGGGGTAGTCTGAGGCATAGGAGACATGGCTGTATAGGTCACATCGCCTCTAGCAAATACTTGGAAACTACGTTGGCATCACCATTCAATGCAGTGGCCCAAGGCTGGTCTTTTGATTGGGAGAACATGCATTTAGTATAAACCTGTAGCATTAGTGATACACAAAATCATCTGTGTAATGCTAACAGTGTTCAGGTGACGGGGAGAAGGAGAGGGGAAACATCACTTTTTTCTGGATCCAGAAGTAAGTGATTACTTATTCAGGATAAAACAGATATATTAAGTCATGTCCATTTTCACCATGCAAAGATGAGAGGACATCCACACCAATTGGATTGGTTAAAACTAACATCACTGGGCGCTAAAGGCCCTAGATCCAGTCTATGATTTCTGCAATATTAGATTACTACTAGAACTATGTATTTTTGCCTAAGATGCATAGATATCTTATTTTCTAATACATTTTGAAGTGTGGCATCCCTACAAATAACCCCAAGTTTTTGTTCTAGACCCAGTCTCCTAAATAACAAATTTCTTCATGTTTGAACAGCGAAGGCCTCGTTGTTTAATGGAACCTCTCTCAGGAGCACAGCACTAAACTGAACCTCTTCATTTTAATTCAACATCTTTATAGATAGCCTGCTTTTATATTTGAATGAACTGCCACTTATATTCAAATCAAAGCCCACCATTAGACTTAAGTTTATTCTTTGAAAAGCGGGCATGGTTTGCTTTTTAAGCAAATGTTGATGATTTGCAGTTAAGGACTTCTGTATTCTTCAACATGACATAATTATGAACAAGCTATAAACAAACAGCCTAGCATGTGAAAAAATATAGTATTCTGTGCCCATGACATTTCCCACATAAGTCTGTGGTTCTTAAAATTCTGATCCAGGATGTACAATAGTACAGTATATAGTCATCTCTCTAGAGCAAATTGTACAGAAATTATTTTACTCAATATCAAAAGATTTCTACAATTTTATAATACTAACTAGGGGGCTTATCGCCTGCTCGCTTCGCTCACCAACCCCACCTGCAGCGCTACGCACCAGCCATTTCATGTCTCTACCTCTTGTGTTGTGAAGAGGAGGGCTGAACGAACCCCAAGGAGATACGGTCATTCCTCTGAAACCTCCTCTTAAACGGTGACAAAATGGGAAACAAATACAGTTTTTTTTTACCTTCTCTTTTCTTGATCAGCTGCTGGCTTGCTGCTACTGTGCCGCATGATCTGCCACTCGCACGGCACTTTGAACATTTAAAAGCCTGTTCAGCAGCTGTCTTTATCATCTACTCTTTGTCTTTTATTTCAAGCCCCGGGCGTGGTTAAATATGTTGGCACAAAATCTCATCTCACGGAACGTCACTTCGTGATATTTTTTAGTGTATTATTTAAAAACGGAACAAGAATCTGAAAATCTAACAGAATCACATTAAAGTTTGATAAATTTTGAGGAATTTCGAAAAGAATGATACCAAATATATATATGTATGTTTTAAAATAAGCTGTGACATAAAAACATCACATAAAATCGTTACACAAAATCATTACACTTTTAGGCTTAGGATTTTATATATATAGAGTAGATAACTGTGCCAAGTTTCATTCAGACTGAATGATTCATTTTTCAGTGAAAAGCATTCAAATCCTGATGCACACACACACAGACGTCACTCCAAAAGTGGTCAGATCATGTTTAGGGATTTGAAACAACAAACAAATCCTCTGTAAGCTCAAAGACTGCATCACAATAATTCTGCTTTGACTGTATTTGGGGAAGTGAAAATGACACGTAACATATACTAATTACAAAATACTATCAAGATCTCAAACACCACCAATAAAGGAATTTTATACTTTAACAAAAAGTATGAATATTAAATAAAAATAACATGAAAGCAAATCAAAGCAAAATATTTGGATCACTGAATACGTTTACTCACTGGTTGTTAAATATATCAGTGATTTGAATTTTAACAGAGTTTAAATATGATCAAACCCTTTTTTTGATTTTTAGTGTGTTATAAAGTAAATTATTAAGACATTTTCTAGTAAAAATTCTGTATATGTTATCAAAATGATTGCAATGTTATCAAAATGGTTGCAACTTCCTGGTTGCTTTTATGATTTGTTCAAAATGCTTTATTTCTTATTTAAAGCAGCCAGAGTCTTGGCATGTGTTGACTTGAATTTTGCCAGATTGGTATGATGCTAATCACTGGGGTGCAAGTGGGTCACTAAACTAAAGGGTCCTGATGTCAAATCTGGCCACTTAAAAAGACAAGATCTTGGCATACACCAAAGTTATTAAATATACCGACTACTGGAGCTGGACATATTTTGTATAACTAGTCCCAAGTGTTTAATTAACATCTTGTTTTTATTTCCTAAAAATTGCTAGGGAATTTATTGTGCTATTGTAAATAGGCAGCCCTTGCTAACTTGCAACAAAAGCTGTGTAGGAGTGAGGTAATCCCAATAATAATATCCACAGGGAATGGTCAGACCAGGAATCAATTACCTAATCTGTCTGCAGAGCCAAAATCATGTCACATGATCAATGAACCGTGTGTCTGAAAAGTAGATAATTATGTGCCTCACCACTGAGATATGGAAATATTGCTTTACAGCCTTATCTGACGATTAAACAATGCAGGGGTCAAATTATTTTACTGCCTCCTTGTGTACCTTTCTTCCTGAAAATTCACAGTTGACAATTTTTATTGCTGACATGGTTTGTTTTACTACGGGCGCAGTTATCACTGCACTCTTTTCTAAATGACAGATTGGCCATGCAGTTTCATGAGCATTTCAATTAATACAGTAAGCTGATAGCTAAATTAGGAATGAAGCAAACACAGATCGAGGTTCAGCTAAACACGTACCTCTTATTTCTTAGAATATATTGCATGGTTGCAACATTTTAATAACAACCAAATTTAAGGAAACAGATCTAGATAATATTCAAATCTCCATATTTCGGTCAACCATTCTGAAGTTATCCAATATGTTTTGCACTGTTCTTAGCAAAGCATGCCAAAGAAACCAAAAGAATTTTTACGTTATTAAATGAAATCTAAAATTAGTAAGACTGGATTAGTGCATAAAAATTACTAACAAACTTAATTCAGATATAATAACTACTAAACATCAAAGTAGATTTAATAAATACATTATAACTGGTCCATCACATTGTCCCCTGACTTACACATTCACAATGACACATAAGGGTCAATCTGAAATCACCAGTTAATCTGACTTCCACATCTTTAGGGGTAGCATATTCTAAAAAGTTAATAAAAGAATTTGTTTTTTTGAAGACATAGTTCTGATGGAGACAGGTGAATATAGATGTGTATAATTAAATATACAAATACTCCTGATTTAGTAAAATTTCTATAAATGCTGTACTTCTTATTCTTTCTTATTTAATTTTCCCAAATTGTCCTGGTTTCTTGGAACTGGAATGGGTATTTTGATTCCTCACTGTTCTTGCTGGCTGCCTCATGATGGAGATGTGATGTTGGGTTTTATATTTTTCTTGCTGTTTACTCAGTGATTATTTATTTAATTAATTCCTTATTATGGAATTAAAAAAACTGATCACACATATAGCTGCTCATTCTTATGATAGTTAATTGATCTGGCAGCATTGCTTTATACACAAACACAGAGCTCTTCAAGCTTTTTTCAGTGTCACTTTAATTTAGGTATCCTTTATAGCTGTTAAATGTCTATAAACCTTATGAAGTTTACTAATAAAATTACTTAATATTATTTAAAATTACTATTATAAATCATGAAACTCTTAAAGTATGCTACTGTTATTTTTTATATCATGTTAAAACAGCTCACAGCACACTTTATAACATGCAGACTGTCAATAGTCTGTCATAATGGACACTAAAGTGTTACCCTTTTTTCAGTGGATGGTTCCATGATTTTTCATTAATTTTAAAAACAGACCGTTGTAATTTCAGTCTTGATGCAAACATATACCTGCCTCTCCAGAGTCACCCTTTGGAGTGAGGGATGTGTATGCACATGTACAGACGATATGTGGCTGGTGAAACAACTGAACTCTGTTAATATTCAGCATTTTACTTCATTACAAACAAATTAAAAGTAACATCTTACAATGTTCAAAATGTTCCTTTATTTGTGAAGCTGCTAAGTAATTGTTTCCAGTAAGAAGTCATTTCATAACTGATTGTCGAATTTTGTAACAATTTTTTTTCTTAATAGTCACATCTGAAGAACTTACAATTGGTGCTGGTTTGCATAGAGCAAGGTTTAATGGGTAGCTGCACTGTAAGTTAAGAGGAAACTGGTTTTCTTTACTTGCTTAACATATTTCAAGTTTCAAAGACATTTGTTTTTTAACGTCATATAATTGTCCTATTTTCTTTGCTTTGAAAAGCAGTTTAGAAAAATTATGCTTTTTTATCTGTACATATTTATTATTTATTTTTTAATTCAAACAATATTCTGCTTTGCTTTCTCAGGGTTGGAGTGCCAAAGGCCAAAGCACCAGAATTCAAGTGAGAATGATATTGAAGTCATCTCCACCGGAACGCCTGACAGCCCTGAGCTGTACATGAAGGGGACGACCCCTCCAGATCTCACTCCTGACCAGAGCCCAATGCCCAGTAGGCATTCTTCTCCACCCTCCAGTCCCCTGAAGTCCTTACATCACACCAAGAATGCCAGGTTCTTGCGGCAAGCCGCAGTGGATGATGAACGGGGGGCTGGGGAAATTCAGGTGCTCCTTGAAGGAAGGAGCGCTGGAGCAGGAGGGGAACATTTAAGACCCAATAGCTGGAGTGAGGAGAAGAGGCAGGCACCAGGCAATACCACCAGCAGAGGGGGAAGCCGAGGAAGCAGTCGTTCCAATACACCATCAGTAAAAGAGGACGCAAGAACCCGGAGCAGCAATGGTCACAAACACGTATCCACCAATCATAAGCCTCGGGAGCGATGGGCAGACTGCCCAACCACAGTTTCGTGGACTTCCCATCGCACCCATTGTGAAACATTGGCCAGCTCTCGTCTTCTTGAGCAAGATGAGGAAAAACTGAGCAACTATGAAATGGAGATGAAGCCACTTAAAAGAATGGATTCTTATATGCAAGAAACACACTCTCAAAAACATTATGGCAATCGTAATTCGCCAGTCCCTGCAGAGGATTACCATTCTGAAAACAGGGCCTTTGGGGTTCAAAGACTGAGACCCAAGTCCCAGAACAAAGAGAATTTCAGACCTGCCTGTGTTTCTGAGCCCACAGTTCAAAAGCTTGACAGCTTGAGACTGGGGGATAAGATTGATTCTCGGCCTCTGAGGAGGGATTTGACCCTCTCTCCGCCCCAGAAATCTTTACCCATTGCACTAGAGCACGATGAGGAAAATTTAATTGAAATGAAATCCAGTTCAGTAAGTATTTTATTTTCGTACAATACTGACGCATGAGATAAGAGTACAATGCCCTTCAAGTAAGATGTATGGTTTATTTGAGGTATGGCTTATCTGATTTGCGCTTCAGAATGCAATATTTCCTTTATTTCCTTTGTTTGGGGATGACTTGTTTGTTTTTTCTATGGCTATCTGGTTGTCTTATTAAACCATATAATGTAAAACTGTATCATCCTTCGAAAGCAAAATGGAAATCGCATCATTTTAACTTAAATTTTTAATTATTTGCAAGAGGATGGAGATCAAGCATGTCAATTATTTTTAAACTGTGAAGTCATTGACACTGAAATAGTAGATCTCATCAGGCTAGTGTGAGTCATAATCATCTGTGTAGTCTCTTATTTATCGCTGCTCATCTAGGTTAATATTTGTCATTTTAACTTAACAATTGATCAAGATTCTACAGGCAAGTGAACATCATATTGAGTTTCCAGAATGGTTTCTTCTCAAGTAGGGATCTAGTAAATCTAGTAGCTTACCTGTACAAATTTTATGGTAGAATCCTGTGGCCTCACTATTGTGTAATCACGGAAAGGTACGGTGCTTACAGTGCAATACAGATACTTACACAAACCTGACATAAAACATCCTGCCAAGGCGTGAAATTTGTATCGTACATCCAAACCGTCTAGTGGCATATTTATGTATGAGTTGGCATATTTAGTACCTAGAATATCCTATATGGATATATATATTGGAGTCATCTGCTTACAATTGAATTTTTCTTTTTTTTAACTTCAGAATTATAAATAAGAATTTTTTTTTATCTAAACTATTTTGATTTCTAGTCTGCTAATGGGAAACAAAATTGTTAAATAATTTCCTTTTTTACTCTTTACTTTTTTTTAATATTGTAGTAACGCACCATTACAATATTTAGCAATGACAGTTTTCAGGCACAGAGCTGCCAGATTTTAAATGTATAATATTGTGCAAAGCCTATCCCTGCCCTTACTATTATTTTTGTGTAAATCAGCTGAAATGACTTTTTATTTAGATAGGAATGTATACTTAGATGGCAGCCTAGAGATTTCCTTGCAAAAAGGTTAAGTGCTGGATTGGGGATTACAAGAAAAGCTCCTTCCTTCTTGCTAATTAATGACCCTGGATGTACAGCAGAAGAACAATTTCACAGAAATATTATGGAAAAATGGCTGCAGTATTAAAATGAAGAAGTAAATTCATCACCAATATTTACCATTGTAAATATCGGCAAAAGATAGTTATTCTAACTATACAGTGTTGAGGCCAAAAATATTGGCACTGCTGCAATTTTTTCAGATAATGTATCAATTCTTCCACAAAATGTATGACTTTACTAAATGATTGGTGTTAATATATGTATTTTATTTATTTGCATTGCAAGAACACAAAAAAATCTAGGAAAAAAGTCAAATCTAATTTTATTTCACACACAGAACCTCAAAATGATTGCCCCAATTGACTTTATTTTTGGTGGCGCAACCTTTGGATAGAACAACTGCAGTCAACCACTTCCTGTAGCAATGTGCTTTCTGCAACTCTCCACCAGAATTTGTGACCACTGTTTTTTTGTAAAGTCTTCTAGATCTGATGGGTGCCTTCACCCAACAGCTCTTTTCATATCTCCCAACAAGTGTTCAATGGGATTTAGAGCAGAACTCATTGCTGGAAACTTCAAAACAGTCAAACGTTCATTTCGAAAACCATTTCTGAGTACTTTTTGAAGTGTGCTTTCAGTTATTGTCAAGTTTAAAGACCCATGCCCTTCAGCAGAGACCAAACTTTAAGACACTGAGTCCTACATTGCGCTCTAAAATTCTTTAGTAATTTTCAGATTTCATGACACCATGCATAGTTTGAAAGCTTCCATTGCTAGAGGCAGCAAGCAAGCCCAAAATATCAGTGATCCACCTCCATGTTTGACAGTAGAGATTATGTTCTTTTCTTTGAATGTTTCATTTTTTCACTTTACTGTAAAACTAAACATAATGTGCTTGTCTCATCTGTCCAGAGTACATTCCCCCAGCAGGATTTTAGGATGTTCAAGTGTGTTGTGGCAAACTCCTGTATGTCTTTTTTATGCCTCTGTGTCAGAAGTGGGTTCCTCCGTCATGTCTAACCGTAGAGCTACCTTTTTTGCGATGGCAATTGATAGTGCAAGTTGACTCTTTTGTAAAAGGTTTCTGAAGGTCAGCTTAGATAATTTATGTAGTTGATTGAGGTTATTTCTTCACCGTTCGAGCAATCCTTCACTGCAATCTTATTCAAATGAATAAATTAGGAAAAGGGTAAAAACCTGACTTAAGCACATGATCGATGTCATACTTTTTTTGAAGCAATCATCAAAATTCAAGTAAACTTATGTGCAGTAAGATTCATGCTCTCTTACCTCTGAAGAATTGTGTCTCTGTGTTAAATAGATTACTGCAGCATTGTGTTATTTTTATTCTCTACACTAAACTGAGCAACATCACTTAACTTCCTGATGTAATAAAAAATATGTAGGAATAATTATAGGGTAGCACAATATTTAAAACTATTGCTACACAGTTTCAGGGAAATGTGCATGAATTCCAGTGCGGTCATTGCCAGGAAGGAGTTTTGAGTTTTATTTCATATTTATTTGGATTTTTTTTAGCTACACCAGATTGCATCTACATCTCAGTGATGTTCAAGTTAGATTGACTGCTGTCTCTAAGCTGGCCCTGCATGAGTGAGTGTGAGTTTATTTGTAAGTGAGGTGGGTCCCTGTAGTAGGATAGTGTTGGTTCTTACCTTGTGCATAACGTTGCTGGGATACACTCAGAATGTATTTTGTCAGTCCCGGATATTAACACCAGTTCATCATAGGACCAATAAGAATATGAACACTGTAATATTTAATCTTGTTTAGTTAGGATCAGTTACCATTAGAAAAGTTGAAATGACTTTGATCCATGTGAGAGCAGTGAACTTACAGCAAGTTTTTTTTTTCTGTTCATTCTTTTTTTATTTCTAATATGATGAATTTTTGTGTTTGTGCTAAGGTGTATTTAGGCATATATGTAGACATCGTAACAGTTAAGCTACGATGTACATCAGAAGTGGCAAAAAGGCAGGAGATTTTGCTTTACATGGCTACAGATAGCTGTGATATGCCCAGAGAGTATGTGGAAAACTAATAAAATTAACTTTAACAATATTTGGAAATAAACTACATTTTTGAAGGCTTAATATTAGGTGTTAACATATATAAGCTTGTAATTTGACGTGTTCCAAGATTTCAGCACATTAGATGATAAATTTGTTAATTCATAGAATTTACCAGGCAGCATAATACTTCCTAAATGTGCTCTGACTGTGGATTCACTGTGTCCTATTTGTGAGCCACACATACAGTAGAATCATTCCTACAAGAAATTTTCTTTGACTCTCCAAAACTGAGCCAGGAACATGCTTTATAGTTGTGAGCTTCAGGTTTATCAAAACTTGTCTAAATACATTTATGACTAGTGATGAGTGAATCTGAGTGTTTTGCTTCTCAAAAATTTGGCACACAAGGAAAAGTGTTCATTTCCATTTTGGAAGTGTCTTAATGCATCAGTTCTACATGTTTTATTTGAATAAAAATTCTAGTGAAAAAACAAATCACCAGACTAATTTCCTGTCATGTGTAGACAGACAATTTCTTGTGCCATCAGATGTGTGTTTTGTTTGTACTGGTAAGAAGATGCCCACTTTGCCAATTATGATGGTGATTGCAACCCTAAAGATGCATCAAACAAAAAAATAGAATTGATTTTACTGATGATCAGGAGATTACCTGCATTACACAGCGGTGGACAAAAACATGGGCAAACATGAACTGCGAATAGGGAGCACAATTCTTGGATTTCTGCTATCATAAATATTTAAAAACCACCAAAAGCTCTTTTTCAGTGAGTTTTGTGTTTTGCAATTGTGCAATCACTAGTGAAATGAGTTACACTTTTGTGAAACTGCATTCAAATTAAAACTTGGCTGTTTCACTTAGCGTTGTTTATTACATAATGAATACATATCACCAATATCATCAATTTACTTTTCTGAATTATCTCTCTATTATAAAAAAAAACCTTGGAAAGCTTGGAAGGAGACAAGACATGTTTGTCTCTGAGACTCTTTAACATCCCGTGAGACAAGGCAGTGAAACAAAATGACAGCTGCTGTACAGGCTTTTAAATGTTTGAAGCGCTGCGTGACATGCATATCACGCAGCACGGCAGCAGCAGCAGCAAGCCAACAGGTATCACCATTTAAGAGGGGGTTTCGGATGAGCGACTGCATCTCCTTAGTGTGCGTTCAGCCCCTGTCTTCACAAAGCAAGCGGCAGAGACGCAAAGTAGTTGGTGCATAGCTCACCCCGTTTTAAGGGGTTTAGGGGGTGATCAAGCGAAGCGAGCAGGGGGCAAAGCCCCATAGTTCTTCTATAATAATGGAACTGAACGGTTAAATCCAAAAATCCAAGTAATCAATCCATCCATGTCATTAACCCATATGCAAAGCCCACTTAGGGAAAAGCCAGGTTGTGAACTGAACCTTGGTACCTGGAGCTTTGAGGCAGCTGTACCAATTTCTGTGCTCTCCAACCACTATGTTAATCAAATCGAATTTCCATGCATCCAATTCTTGAGTTCACTTTATCCATTCCTGGATTGTATGGATATACAGCCTTTCTAAAAGACAAAGCAGGAACCAGCTCCAGACCCAAAGGCAATTCATTCAACTTGGAAAAAATGAAACCTGTAATCCAGATCATGACAGAAGCGTTATGTGACCACATCTGTCATATTTCTGTTGTCACAGGATGTGGTGTTATAAATGGGGTGAGGGTCACAGTATTCGCTATCCCTTGGTGGATAAAACTACATCTCAATATCCATAGCATAGTTATTGTACTTTCCAAGTAGGGTCTAGTGTTAAGTGTGTTTCCTGGTACTTTTGACTTTTGCTTTGATTTTGACTTCTAACATTTTTCCCTAGTTTTGACCTTGGTCTTCCCTGGCCACATCTTTTTGCCTAAACATACAATCTCCTGGGGCCTCATGCATAATGCCGTGCGTAGAATTCACACTATAATATGGCATGTGGACAAAAGCGGAAATGTGCTTACGCACAAAAAAATCCAGATGCATAAATCTGTGCATTCGCCAACTTCCACATTCTTCCGCTCTATAAATCTCGCTCAGCGTGAAAGTAACGCGCCTGCTGTCCCGCCCTGTCTCCTCCCAGAATTATGCCTCTTTGAATATGTAAATCAATATAAATAGCCCTTAAGCTCAGCGTTCTGTGAAGAGACAATGGCAAATCCATGAGAAAAAATAGAACAATTTCAGCGAATACCAAGTGGAGGCAAGGAAAAACGTATTATTTGTTGGTTTAAACAGTGTTATAAACAAGAAAAGGAAGTTGATCGAATGACATAGCGTGTCGGAGAAATTTGAAAGCTCAAGTTCACAAAGTCGCACAGTGCCCGAAATAAAAAAGAAACTGTCAGATATCAAAGTCACCGTGAAAAGCCGAGTCGTAGCCCACCGTCTGAGTTTCATATGAAAGTTTATTAGGGTACAGAGAAAAAAAAATAGGCATACAGTGGGAAAAAATCATGAAATGTCAACTTTAATCTTGAAATTTCCACTTTAATCACACAGTTTATTTTGTCATTAGTAGAACATCATAAACTTTATCTTAAAATTGTTTAATTTACTAGTTTCTCAAATCCCATCGTAACTAAAGTAGCACGTTAAATGCTTTGTTTTGTATTTAATCTTCTATGTGCTCTATGTGTGTGAATCAATACGTGCGTCTGGGCTTTCTCTTATTACGACAGGACACAGAATCCATTACATTCATAATATTACAGCTCTCTGAATAATTAAAATACTGAGATGTATACTTGATATAATTTTCATGATGATAGGAGTTAAAGCATGTTATTAAACATGGGAACACGGTGGCGCAGTGATTATGCGCAACCTTCGATAAAACAAATTATTACAGAAGTACTGTCTCTTTCAAATGTACTAACCCCCAATTCCTGTCCTTCCTTTTCTTTCTCCAAATACCCAATCGCCATAAAATCAGCTCTGTAATAGACGTTAAGCCATCTATAAGCTTATAACGCCGATTCTTCAAAACTTTTAAGGAACATTAAAATATCTCCATAGTACATGTTTAATTATTCTATCCTTCATGCCAGTCCCAGTGAAGCATACAGTGTGAGGCAGGAACAATCCGTGAACGGAGCGCCAGATCCTTGATAGTGTAGCGACACCGTGTCCTTTAATTATTAACGATATAGATTATTTAAATGAAGTTAAAGTTTTATCTGTATAATATAATAAACATATTTTGCTGCATTCCATCTTAAAAATGATATTGTCATCATATGTAAATACCCGCTTTATAAAGTGGCTCAGTTTGTGCAATATTATAACTGTAGTGCAAGTTTACAGTGAGGTGATTGTACTTATAGGTATAAACAGTTCTACAAGGAGCACTTGATGGACTGATTGATTGCGTTTAGAGCTCTTGGGATGAAAGTCTTTCTGAACCGCGAGGTCCATACAGGAAAGGTTTTGAAGTGTTTGCCGTGTGAGAAGCAGTTCAAATAGGAAGCGTGGCTGAGGCAGCATGTGCTTGATACTGTATACCGAATAATTCTCTTTCCAATCAGCTGCAGTGAGAGTAATATGGAAAAGATGATCCGCTGTGGCAATCCCTAATGGGAGCAGCTAAAAGAAGAAAAAGAAGGTACAGTGAGAGTAACAACGCTAAAGCAGCTATGGTATGTGGAATAGTTTGGCCATTCCGTGGACCATTATATTGTTACAGGTTAATTACAATCAGATGCATTAAACTAATAAACAATATGCGGTTAGTTTCAGTGTATTTATAAAGCCGTGTCAGGGATGTGGATCTTAAAAAGAAAAGGAATCTACACAGGAACAGTAGCACTGCTTTGACGCTGGGTGCCGCCAGTCTGCAAAACCGAGGGCAGAGCTTACGTACACTAGGGTATGAGGTACTGTGGAAACGTGCGTGGCTTTACGCCAAGTTTAGGTTTTATACATCACTATTTGAACGTGGAAACGTTCTTACGCAACATTTTTGTGGGTAC
Source organism: Polypterus bichir lapradei (assembly GCA_026402145.1). Taxonomy (NCBI): domain Eukaryota; kingdom Metazoa; phylum Chordata; class Cladistia; order Polypteriformes; family Polypteridae; genus Polypterus; species Polypterus bichir. The sequence goes on from JANRMT010062806.1 coordinate 23,092,160, forward strand.
GCATCGTTTATACATGAGGCCCCTGGTGTTTTGTTTCCTCACAAAACTCCTCAGACATATTCTGTGTCTCATAACAAGTGCTTTATAACAAGCCATCACGTCATAGCAATGGACAGTTAAAATGCCAGTGTCCACTAAAAACAAAATGTCAACAAATTACTGACATTCATAACATACCGTAACAATGCTGAGCACTGAGGTGATTCTTTCCAATAGTTAGGTATACCGTATAATTCTGCTTAATAATATTTATTTACAGAGCATACATTCTTCTTACTCAGAATATTTGTTTGTCTGAAGCATTCAAAAGATGAGACACCAGTCATTCATGAGGCACACACAATAATATTGGGCCATTTACTGTAGTGGTGCTGATTAATCTATCAGTATGGAGACAGCATTGACAGTACAAAAAGTGCACAAATAAATATTGGATATTGAGATCTAATTCAAGTGCCATGTCCTAGTATGCTGCCCTCATGCTATATACTCGCACTTCCTCACAGCCACCCATGCTAATAAAAACAAAGTTTCAGGATGACAGTGTCATTTAAGCTTCATTAAAGTGTTAAATGAAGCAGATTGGCTTATTGCAGACACCTACATTGGTAGCCATGATTAGTTTGCACCAGTGATAGTTTTTTTTGGGTGATCTAATTTTTATTGATAACAAGAAAAGGAATACAGCCAAAGAAACCCAACAGAAATAACTTATTTTGAGCTATAGAATAACAAACACAACAACACCCCAGACCCCAAAATTGGCAACCACCCACCCCACCCCATCTGAGATTGCTATTTAAACTAAAACAAAAGGGAAAACAGAGTCAGTGAGTAAACTGGCATACACTGGTGATAGGTAATTATTGCTGACACACTTAGTCTTTATTCAAAGACACATCTGACTCATCTTGTTAACTGGTAGAATTATGTCATTTTTCACCAGCAGATTTGAAGATCACACACATTGTATGGCCAACATTCAGGGAGGAACATCCATCCATCTGTATTCTGGGACCATTTACTCTATATCAGTGAAGTTGTGGGATGCTTGAGATCATCATGGAGGCAACTGGTACAAGAGGGGATCTAGCCCTGAATGGCATTCCAGTCTAGTATAAGGCACATCCACACACTAGGCCAATCAGCCAAACACCCACGTCTTTAGGATGTGAGAGGATAACAGAGTGTCTGGAAAAACTCACACAGACTTAGGGAATGTGCAAACTCCATGTTAGGCCAGGTTTAAAACTGTGAGGAAGTGGTTCTCACCAACAGAGGAACATTTCAACTTAAACCTCAATTATAAACTGTTTCACAAAATTCATGTCTCCTGTTACTAGAGAAAATAAGCGCTGATAGAGAGGTGCACTGGAAAAATGTTTCTTCTCAGCTCTGGAAATTTGGTTTCATATCCCTGCTCAGTCAACGTGGAGTCTGCATGTTCACCCCATGTGTTCATTAGTTTCCTCCATATATTCTGGCCTCCTTCCATATTGCACAAATGTGTATGCCACATTACTTTGCGACACTAAACTGAACTGATGTTTGTGAGTGTGCCCTGCATTTGACAGGAGTCCAATCAGGCATTGGTGTCTGGCATGCAAGCAATGCTACTGGAATAGGCTCTGGTCTCCCATCAACATGAAATGAAAAAGTAGGCTAAACAATATGGATGGATAAAGTCATTAGTTGAGCACACAATGAGGCAGCAAGTGAAAGTCCTTACAATACAATACAATTTATTTTTGTAAAGCCCAAAATCACACAAGGAGTCCCGCAGTGGGCTTTAACAGGCCCTGCCTTTTGACAGCCCCCCAGCCTCAACTCTCTAAGAAGATAAGAAAAAACTCCCAATAAAAAACCCTTGTAGGGAACAAATGGAAGAAACCTTGAGAAAGGCCGTTTCAATAAGAGACCCCTTTCCAGGTAGGTTGAGTGTGCAGTGGGTGTCAAAAAAAGGGGGCCAATATAATATACATAACAGAACACAAGTAATCCGCAATACAATATAATAGTGCAAAAGAAATATTAGAAGTACAGAGCAGAATTCAACAGTAGATGATATTCCATAATACGACTTGGATTTGTTAAGTGTTCTGGACGCCTCGGCCATCAAGCTGCCTCCCCCCATTTGGCCATTCAACAGCTGAGATAGCGCGGTTTATCTGACAATTTCTGTGATCTTCCATCAGAGATGACTTTACATTAGGCAGGCAAAACAACTTGGCAGTAGGGCAGTAACACCAAGTGCCACATTTGAGTACTGAGAAAAGAAACAGAATAGATGAGGGTTAGTAACCATTAATAACTATCATATTACTTATATTTTAGTGCTAATGACTAACAACAGAGATGCAGTCTGTACAGTTGATCAGCAGCTTTAGTAGGGATATTCTAAACTGAAGTAGTGAGTCTTCAGCTGGGATTTGAAAGCCGAGACTGAAGGGGCATCTCTTATTGTAGCAGGCAGACTATTCCACAGTTTAAGGGCCCTGTAACTAAAAGCACAGCCTCCCATGTTATTTTACAAATCCTTGGAATCATAAGCAGACTGGCATCTTGAGATCTTAATGTACATTCTGGTTTGTAAGTCATGATAAGTTCAGATAAGTAAGCTGGACCACCACCTTTTAAGGGTTTATAAGTTAAAAAGATGATATTAAATTCTGCCCTAAACTTAACTGAGAGCCAATGTAAGGATTTAAGAACTGGAGTTATGTGTTTGTATTTTCTTGTTCTTGTAATAATTCTTGCAGCAGCATTTTGGATTAACTGGAGGCTGTATAAAGAACAATTTGAACATCCAGTGAACATCGAATTACAGTAGTCAATCCTACTAGAAATAAATGCATGAATTAATTTCTCAGAATCCCACTTATTTAGAAAACGCTTTAATTTCCTAACATGTTTAAGATAGAAGAAATTTGATTTAGATAACTTTGTAATGACATGCAAGAGTTAAAGATAACTCCTTCTTATGAGATATAGGGGACATTTAAATTGTTTGTTCAATGAAGATCTCAAGACCAGACATCGGAAAGTGATATGAGTTTATAGGAGACTTTGTACATTCAGGACTGGAGAGAGCCTACATGTTTGGATTTAGAGGATAAGAAACATCAAAGTGTAAAGTGAGTGTCAGCTGAGGGAAGACGTCAGAAAAATCCCACTTGTTCTAGCATAGACATTAACTGGTGGTAGAAGAAGGTGGAATTAGGAACAGCAAAACTGAACTGCAAGGATTGGAAGAACTTATGACCTGAATCCTTGAAAGTGTTTGCTAATATGCCAATGCCCTTTCTAGAGCAGCTAGGGGAAAAACAATCGGTTTGCCTACTTATAGTTAATGCCAGGTTGTTAAAGAGAGGAGCATGGAGCTATACTGTAGCATTCCTAATAATTTCCCAACATGACATGATATCCAAATGGCATAGGAAATAAGAAGGCCTTGATTGGGGAGCAAAAACTTTAATATGCTGCATTCCATATGATGCCAAGAAGGGGAGATGATCCAGTGCCAAACTGGATCGAGGGCATTGATCCAATAATACAATTCAAAGTCAGGAAGGGAGACATCCCCATATAACTTACTGTGGAGAAATAACTCAAAAAACTCAAATATAGATTATATTTCAGACCAGAATTAGAAAAGGGGGAATAGAGGGAGGATTGTGGGGATGGAGTCTTTAATGCCCTTCAAAATATAGTGGTTGGTTGAGGTTGTAAGATCATATAGAAAAAGAGACATCCACATTCAGGCACAGTATCTGAAAGCCCCCGTCAAAGGTATGGAAGGAAGATGAAAAGACAAGCAACATAATTGATTTAGGGAGCGGAGGGAAGACTTATTCCAGATGATTTCATAGCTAGACTAGGCTTCATAAGTATCAAATAGCTTTAGTACATGGGTAGGTAAGGTAGGAATTTCTCCAATATAACATCATCAGTGTATAAAGAAATCTTATATACTGTATGAGAAGCTCAGGTGAAAGATTGTGGTCAGGGAGAGGGAAGCCTTTTCTGTCTCTCTTGAAAATAGAAAGGGTGGAGAACAGAACTAGTAAAAAAAAACAATAAAACAATAAATCAAAAAACAATAAGTAAAAGGTTTTAGTTATGTGAATGAGACATTCCCCAAGGCCCATTGTACTTGGGACCTGCCAGAGGAAGTACCAATTCATTCTATCTTCTAAAGAAAGTATTGCAGATGGAAGCAAAAGAGATCATGCAAGATGGATGACATGGAGAAGGCGGCATATATTATCAGCCACACATTAGGATTTAATAAAGCCTGTTTGGTTGGGGTGAATTAATTCATGCACCACTGACTGCAGCCATTGAGCTAATACTTTAAATAACAGCTTGATGTTGTAGTTTATTAATAAAATTGGCTGATAATTTACACATATTGTACGGTTCTTACCTTGTTTGGGCCAAACAACTCGCTGCTGGCCCCTTCTAATCTTATATCACAGCTCCATGCTTATTCAAAACTTGGCTGCAAGAGTCCTTACTCGAACCAGCAGCAGCGAGCACATCACACCCATCCTACTCCGTCTTCACTGGCTCGCTGTGTCTTACAGAATGGAATATAAAATCCTACTAATAACCTACAAAGCCTTAAATAATCTCGCGCCAAACTACATCAGTGACCTTCTCCATCACTATGTGCCTGCCCACCCACTAAGGTCCTCTGATTCTGACAATCTTCTTGTGCCCCACACTAATCTACTACACTCCATGGGCCTTCAGCTGTATAGCGCCCAGACTCTGGAATGACCTACCGAAATTAATCAGATCAGCTGACTCCATGAATTCTTTCAAAAAACAACTCAAAACTCATCTGTTCAGGAAGGCTTTTAGCTCTACTTGACTTTATTACCCTTCTGTCAAGATGCTCATGTAACCTTTATGTGTGTGCTAGATCATCAATTATGTTGTCTGTTAGGCTTTTCTCTGAATTTACTGTCTTAATCTTCTTTATTTATTTATTTGGTTTGTACAATGCTATATACTGTATACCCTGCCGTTCTTTCTTATATTCTGTAAGTGCCTTGAGCATGGGAAAGGCGCTATATAAATAAAATGTATTATTATTATTATTGTAAAGAGAAACCATGGCTATATTCATAGATGGGGTAAAATGATAAGTTGAGATGGAAGAGCAGGGCAGACAGCTGCATCAAAAAGTAGAAAGCATTTCAAGAAATAACCCATCAGGACTTAGAGATCTTTTGGAGCTCATTGAGTCCAAAGCCTCCTTTATGTCAAGTAATGCTAACCAGTCTGTCAAGGGGGAAAGTCTTCATCCCCAGTGAGAACCCAGAGAGGAAGATCTCCAGGAAAGAGTTGATGACTAGAGGACGACTAGAGATAGAGGAAGGAATCTGACGTATGTAAATTTTAAAAATGTACACATGTGTACAAAAATTAAAAATACACAACAGGCAAATCTTTCTGTGACCAGCTCTTCATGATCCTCTCTTCCGCATATGAAACCTTAAGGTTCCTGACTGCTTAAGGAGGAGGTAAAGTGCATCAGAAATAATAAAGGGGAATTAAAAGATACAGACAATGAAATAGTGGACTCTCTAAACTGGCATTTTTCTGAGGTCTTCACAAATGAGTAAGTGTATAATATCCCAGCGGTAAATGGGCCTGAAGGATTTGGAAATTGTAGAGGGAGAGGTACTGCTCAGATTAAATAGGCTGAAATCAAACAAATCACCAGGACCAGATAATATTTATCCTCGTGTTCTTAAGGAGGCTAGTGAGTACATATATAAACCCTTGACACATTTTTAGGAAGTCACTGCGCACTGGGGAGATTCCAAAGGACTGGAAAATGGCAAATATCATCCCATTATATAAAAAGGGTGGCAGGGCAGATACAAGCAACTATAGGCCAATAAGCTTAACATGCATCACAGGAAAATTAATGGAAGGAATTATTAAGGATAAGATTGAGCAACACATGGCAAGGATGGGAATTTTTCTGAACAGTCAGCATGGGTTCAGTAGTGGGAGGTCATGTTTTACTAACATGCTGGAATTCTGTGAGGAAGCAAGAAAAGGATATGATCAAAGTGGAGCATATGATATTATTTATCTGCACTTTCAGAAAGCATTTGAGGTTGGGCATCAAACTAAAAGAAGTGGGAATTAAGGGTGATGTTTTCAGATGGGTGCAGAATTGACAGGAAGCAAGGGTGATTGTGCCAGGAACCTTATAAGAATTGTCTGATGTTAGGAGTGGTGTTCCACAGGGGTCAGTGCTGGGGCTACTGCTATTTTTAATATAAATGATTTAGAGAAAGTGGCGCAGTGGTAGCGCTGCTGCCTCGCAGTTAGAAGACCTGGGTTCGCTTCCCATGTCCTCCCTGCATGGAGTTTGCATGTTCTCCCCATATCTGCATGGGTTTCCTTTGGATGCTCCGGTTTCCTCCCACAGTTCAAAGACATGCAGGTTAGGTGCATTGGCGATCCTAAATTGTGCTTGGTGTGTGTGCGTCCTAAGGTGGGCTGGTGCCCTGCCCGAGGTTTGTTTCCTGCCATGCGCCCTGTGTTGGCTGGGATTGGCTCCAGCAGACCCCTGTGACCCTGTAGTTTGGATATAGCGGGTTGGATAATGGATGGATGGATGATTTAGAGAGGAATATAAGTAACAAGCTGGTTAAGTTTGCAGATGACATCAAGATAGGTGGATTGGCAGATAATTTGGAATTTGTTAAATCATTAAAGAAGGACTTGGACAGTATACAGGCTTGGTCAGATTTGTGGCAGGTGAAATTTAATGTCAGAAAATGTAAGTTATTACATATAGGAAGTAAAAATGTTAGGTTTGAATATACAATGGGAGGCATGAAAACTGAAAGTATACCGTATGAGAAGGATTTAGGAGTCGTAGTGGACTATACGCTATCAACTTCCCAACAGTGTTCAGAAGCCATTAAGAAGGCAATCAGAATGTTAGGTTATATAGCACGATGTGTGGAGTACAAGTCCAAGGAGGTTATGCTCAACCTTTATAATGAACTGGTGAGGCCTCATCGGGAGTACTGTGTGCAGTTTTGGTCTCCAGGCTATAAAAAGGATATAGCAGCACTCGAAAAAGTCCAGAGAAGAGTAACTATGCTGATTCCAGGGCTAAAGGGGATGAATTATGAAAAAAGATTAAAAGAGCTGAGCCTTTTCAGTTTAAGCAAAGGAAGATTAAGAGGTGACATGACTGAAGTGTTTAAAATCATGAAGGGAATTAGTAAAATGGATCAAGACTGTTATTTTAAAATGAGTTCATCAAGAACACGGGGACACAGTTGGAAACTTGTTAAGGGTAATTTCGCACAAACGTTAGGAAGTTTTTCTTTACACAAAGAAACATAAACACTTGAAATAAGCTACCAAGTAATGGGTAGACAGTAAGACTTTAGGGACTTGATGTTTGAAAACTCGACTTGATGTTTTTTTAGAAGAATTAAGTGGGTAGGACTGGTGAGCTTTGTTGGGCTGAATGGCCTGTTCTCGTCTAGATTGTTGTAATGTTCTAATAATTGTGGTTAAAGCTGTTGAACAATGCTTTCTAGAACTCTGCTTTTTGAGAGTTTGCTGTCAGTCACATGGCTGACTCCACTGCATCATCATGTAATCAAATGCTACAAACTATATTAATTACACATGCAACACCAGAATTGAGCATCACTAAGACAGGCAAATCATGTACATAGAGAATAAGAAGTATAAACACCATGTTGAGTGCATGAAGAGCAAACACAGAGCAAGGCAGAGAGAGACATAAATGACAACACACCAAGTGGTGCTCCTTCGGTTTGTGTTCAGTATAACTTGCTTAGGATTACCTGTGCCTGTCATCCATCTGGAACAAACCAGGCACTTATGACTTAGTCTGATGTGCACAGTACTTTTTTTGTGGCATGGACGCTAGAGGCGCTGTTGCCCCGTTAAACCCACCAGACAGACGTCCAAGACACACTTATAAAAAGCACCAAGAATAATTTTAATAATTTTCTTAAATAAAGTGCATAAAGCACTGCACACTCCACAATTCTCCAATCAATAATAATAATAAACGATAATCAATATCCTCCTCTCCACCCAGCAGCTCCGTCACTCTACCACCCAACTCCGGCTCAGCTTGCTGGGTTTCCCATAGTCCTTTAAACAGTCTGTAACCCGGAAGTACACCTTCTCTTCTTTCGGGTAAATGCCACATCCTCAGTACTGAAACAGCCTGGAAGTACTGCGGGCTTCCGTCCTCGTGACTCTAAAGTGCTTCCGGGTTGTAGTAATAATATAAATCCCCAGGTTCTTTGTGAGGTCCCCCTGGCAGCACCCATGGCCCCCAACAGAGCAAAGGAAATGGACTCCATGTCCCAGGATGCCCTGAGGGAATCCAGGGAAGCGTTGCTGTCCAGGGGAGCTGCCACCTAGCGTCCCAGGGGAGGCAATATCCAGAAAAGCCTGCCTTCTTCCATTCTTCTTGTTCTGGGATGTCACAGCTGGATTGGACAGCCGGCCGTCTATCACAGTGGGTAATAGTAAAGCAAGCCCTATTCCTACCATTTGTTAGCTGCATTCTGTCACCATTAATGTGGGGGTCTTCTATTGGAATATGCCAATTTGGGAAAGAAACATGCTGTAATTATGGTCTCTAGAAAGGTGCCTATCAATCAATCCAAAAATATATATATGTATTATTATTTTTAGTTATGGTTTAAAAAATCATTAAGGGAAGGGCCTATCAATCTAGTAGGCTCCCTTGAGGCCCGTCCACAATAATGGGTCTGTTTATATATGATCTTATTACATTGTGAATTTTTTTTTAACAGTTTGTGGAATATGAAGTCTGGCAATTTAATTCTGCTACATATTGCTGTTTATTATTCTTAAAGTTAAGTCCATTATCACTATGAGCAAAAATGTGTCAGTCCATTACACCTAATAAAAGAACCACTTGTGATACTTTTTCCATCTTGTATGCCCTAGGCCAAAATACTGTATATAGTCATTATCTATCTGTTTGATTAATTTAATTAAAACAAAACAGCTTCAGTTTTCAATCAGTTCATATGGCACATCTGAGAAGGAAATAATGGAAAGTATGGCTGATGTCAGCTTCAGCACAAGCTTAAAGGAAGACAAACCCTTTTAACTCCCATGAAGCCAAGTTTCTTATAGTTTAGTCAAATCTTACATCGAAATTTCTCAGTTGTCCAGCCTGTGGAATATAATGGTTTTCTGCAAATGTTGGGATCAAGTGTAATTGAGAGAAACAATAGAGGAAAATGGCAAAAAAAAACTCAAACTCAAGCTTTCATTCCCCATCCAGTCATTTAATATGAAGCAAGATGGACAACAGATAAAAGATTCAGCAATGTTTGCCTAAATTTTGTTCCATGTTGTGTTTTCTAAAGGAGAATGTGATTTCTATATTTTATTCCCAAAAGACTGACAATTAAAGACCAATGTACGCCACTAAGAATTATAACTGGCACCAAAGGACCAGACTTCAATATTCTAAAAAACATTCAATTATCTCCAACATTAGCAAAACAAAACAAAAAATTAAAAAAACACATAAAATATTAATTTGCCACACCAGATTCCTTTTTTGCTGCTGCTTATCACTTCTCATAGTATCAACATATTTATTGACTTCAGACAAGTGTAGCATCTAACTGAATTTGTGAATATGTGTGCATATGTCCAACCTGAGATAACACAATTCATTATCAAAAGATACATTGAAGGCAAATGTTGGAATTTCCATTAATTGATTAGTGAAGAGCCCACACTTTTTTAAAATGATAACGTTAGACATCTGGTTCTTTTAATAGCAGATGCTGTGTTTATATTTTTAGAGATTACTTAATTCCTTCTGAATATTCCTTCAATTCAGTGAAATATCAGATCTTGACTGACTATTTTGGAAATTAGTTTTGATCTGCTTTGACTGTGCAGTTATTTTGTTTTGGTTACATTAAGAAGAATTAGGGCACTGCAGACATTCTTATTACTGTTATATGTATTACAGTAGAAAGTCAGCAGTTTTCTTAATTCTTATACATGGACGTGTATATAAAGTGGTGTGAAAAACTATTTGCCCCCTTCCTAATTTCTTATTCTTTTGCATGTTTGTCACACAAAATGTTTCTGATCATCAAACACATGTAACCATTAGTCAAATATAACACAAGTAAACACAAAATGCAGTTTTTAAATGATGGTTTTTATTATTTAGGGAGAAAAAAAATCCAAACCTACATGGCCCTGTGTGAAAAAGTAATTGCCCCCTTGTTAAAAAATAACCTAACTGTGGTGTATCACACCTGAGTTCAATTTCCGTAGCCACCCCCAGGCCTGATTACTGCCACACCTGTTTCAATCAAGAAATCACTTAAATAGGAGCTGCCTGACACAGAGAAGTAGACCAAAAGCACCTCAAAAGCTAGACATCATGCCAAGATCCAAAGAAATTCAGGAACAAATGAGAACAGAAGTAATTGAGATCTATCAGTCTGGTAAAGGTTATAAAGCCATTTCTAAAGCTTTGGGACTCCAGCGAACCACAGTGAGAGCCATTATCCACAAATGGCAAAAACATGGAACAGTGGTGAACCTTCCCAGGAGTGGCCGGCCGACCAAAATTACCCCAGGAGCGCAGAGACGACTCATCCGAGAGGTCACAAAAGACCCCAGGACAACGTCTAAAGAACTGCAGGCCTCACTTGCCTCAGTTAAGGTCAGTGTTCACGACTCCACCATAAGAAAGAGACTGGGCAAAAACGACCTGCATGGCAGATTTCCAAGACGCAAACCACTGTTAAGCAAAAAGAACATTAGGGCTCGTCTCAATTTTGCTAAGAAACATCTCAATGACTGCCAAGACTTTTGGGAAAATACCTTGTGGACTGATGAGACAAAAGTTGAACTTTTTGGAAGGCAAATGTCCCGTTACATCTGGCATAAAAGGAACACAGCATTTCAGAAAAAGAACATCATACCAACAGTAAAATATGGTGGTGGTAGTGTGATGGTCTGGGGTTGTTTTGCTGCTTCAGGACCTTGAAGGCTTGCTGTGATAGATGGAACCATGAATTCTACTGTCTACCAAAAAATCCTGAAGGAGAATGTTCGGCCATCTGTTCGTCAACTCAAGCTGAAGTGATCTTGGGTGCTGCAAGAGGACAATGACCTAAAACACACCAGCAAATCCACCTCTGAATGGCTGAAGAAAAACAAAATGAAGACTTTGGAGTGGCCTAGTCAAAGTCCTGACCTGAATCCAATTGAGATGCTATGGCATGACCTTAAAAAGGCGGTTCATGCTAGAAAACCCTCAAATAAAGCTGAATTACAACAATTCTGCAAAGATGAGTGGGCCAAAATTCCTCCAGAGCGCTGTAAAAGACTCATTGCAAGTTATCGCAAACGCTTGATTGCAGTTATTGCTGCTAAGGGTGGCCCAACCAGTTATTAGGTTCAGGGGGCAATTACTTTTTCACACAGGGCCATGTAGGTTTGGATTTTTTTTCTCCCTAAATAATAAAAACCATCATTTAAAAACTGCATTTTGTGTTTACTTGTGTTATATTTGACTAATGGTTAAATGTGTTTGATGATCAGAAACATTTTGTGTGACAAACATGCAAAAGAATAAGAAATCAGGAAGGGGGCAAATAGTTTTTCACACCACTGTATATTTCATGATCTAAATGTGCCAGTTTTATACTAACTTCCCAAAATGCAATGAATGCTTAAAAAATTATCTCTGAGAAAATCTGTTTATTTGGAAGCCCACACACACCAATTTACTTTTCTCCATTCGCTCATTTTCTTAACATGTTTAATCCACTGCATGGTCACAAGGAGACTGAGCCTGTCCTGACAACATAGGATGGAATTCTGGCTCATTCTCACTCCCAGCATGACAAGCATGAGGCGTCAGTTAACTCAACAAACATCTTTGAAGGTTGAGAGAAGTCCAGAAAAAAATAAAAGCAGTCTTGGGAGGGACTTGACAGGGCGGAGAATCAGTTAAGGTCAGCGGAACTATGAAGAGGCAGCGCTAGCCAATGTACTTCCTGTTGATAAGCACAGCACCCTTTTACAAATTTAACATGCACTCGTCATATTAGATGTAACTGCCCATTAAAACAAATATCCTCTTTCTCCAAAAATACTAAAATGTGGGTACAATTCCATATATGTGCATGAAGACATTGTGAAGAAGTATAGTTGTTGGTCAAGCAAGCAGTTCTGTAATTTCCATGCACTGCAACACATAGATGGTAAGACATTCTTTAAATGACGCCTTACTCGCAGCTCTTAAGAACAGTTTTGGCACAGACAAACCATTTAGCCCAACATGGCTCTCAGTCTCGAATGTTTACAAATTATCACAAACTTCAGACTGAAGTCTCCTAACTACTGCTATCAACCACACTAGTTGGTATCTTCTCTCATATATCTATGGTTCTCAGTTTGAAGAAAACATTTCCAATGTTTGTGTGAAATTTATCATAAACCAGTTTCAATTTGTTTCTTGTGGGAAAAATTCAGTGGAAATGGTAATAGATGTCAGGAGGAGTCCACCCCCATTGACCTATCTCACACAATGTGACATACCAGTAGACAAAATGGTCTTTCTATTTCCTTAGCAGTATTACTGCTCAGGATCTTGGGTGGGAGGTATAAATCAGTTCATCCATTAACAAAGCTCATCAGAGGATTTTTGTTTCTCTGGCAGCTGAAGTTCAGTCTGCTATTGATAATAAAAGTATATTTTTACACTGCCACCACGGAGTCCATGCTCACTTCAGTTGGGTACGCTGCTGCTGCCACAGTCAAAGATAAGATCAGACTGCAGTATATCATTCAAAATTCAGTTGCCATCACTCCAGAACGTACATGCTTCCAGGATTGATGGACGTGCGAGTAAGATCATAGCTGAACATTACCAACCTAGACATGGACTGTTTAGGACCTTACACCACAAGTTTATATTTTGCCAGCTGCAGTACTTTATATCAATATTCATGGTTCCTGTTGATTTGTTTATCTACTCATAGTGTCTTAGGGAGATTTATTCTTTTTCCTTCTCTTTTATTATGTAAGTAGCATCGAGTGCCGCAAGTCAAATTCCTAGTACATGTAAATTGTATTTAGCCAATACATTTCAGTAATAAAGCTTAATTTAAAGTAACTCTGGTATTCACCATAGTAATTCACTTCATAAGTGAAAAGGTTGAATTTTCTCATACCTGTTATCCTGGTGTCCTGGAATAAGTCCAGTAAGAGTCCAGTCCTCCTCCCGCTTGCAGCTATGTCACTAGTCTGTCATATAGAATGACTGTACTAAAGAAATGTTATTTTTGCAAAAGCAGCATTTTTTGTTCCAGATCTCCTGTGTAATCTATTTTTAATACCTTAAAATATCTTGGCTTATCTGCACTGGCACAAATTCTTCTAAGAAAGATGTACTGACACCAGGAGCATCCAGCTCAGTTTCTGAAAGGCTGCAGGGTCTGCAAATTTTCATTTCAGCCACATTTATAATCGGAAGGCAGTTTGACACGTTTTTTTTAAACTTATTTTGTTCATTTCATAGTTGTGAGGTGCTGATGGGTGTAATAATATTTATCAGCTTTTAAGTTCTTGTGTATATGTAACCTAGTTACATCATTTTCTTATATAAGGTAGGACAGCTAAAAACAGTTCATGAAGAACACGCGTTGGCACCACCATATGAGCTGCGCCAAACCAGGATGAACTGTCACATGCACCCAGGTGTCTGTATAATTGAAATCATCTGCTTTACATAGAACTACAGTGAGATATTTCATGATAACTGAGACTGCACTTTCTGGAGCTTTGGGCATTCCCAAAGAGAAACAATACAATTCTGCACAAAGGTATTCATCATTTTAAAACTTATCTTAGATCATAATAAAAATGTAAGGGTTCCTTGTTGAACTGTGAAACTGAAGCACATAACACAGATTTATTCAATTATTTATTTGACCAATCACTAACAATATTGTGTCCAGACTGCCGAGCTGCAATGACCATGACACACTATGAGAACTGCTCTTTGGTCTTTTTTCTCCATGATTACTGTCAGTTTATTTTACCATATGTCATCACTCATGTTATGCCCCAAGTTAACATGAGAGCAAAAGCAACAAACAGTACAAAATACTCAGAATTTGCAAGAGAGACCCGATATACACATCTGTGTAAAGTGTCTGCTATAGCTCTACCTTTATTTTCAGTCTGGCAACATCACCTCCCTACACATTCCGTGTCACAAAATCCTAAATTATCAGAATATCCAGTTTAAATTTGTACATTGCTTGCACCGTGAATGCATATGGTAGCTGATCTTATCTGTCACTTTTGTCCCTTATCTTCTTCATTTTTGATTGTACATTTCTGGAAATCATCTTTCTTTAATCTAGTCCTTGAACTTTCAGCAACACACATCAACAGATCATCTGGCTCCTATACAGAGATGTAGCAGACTGGTGGTCAGCATCATGTTCCTAGTTTCATTTCCTAATTCTCCTACTTTCCATTTCCTTTCTCCACTTTTGGGCTGTCTGTGTCTGTCATGTTTAAATGGCATCAATACATTTTAGTCATTAAGGGACAACTTTAACAGGGTGATTTTGAGAGGAATGAGTGGTTGCTGTGGGGGCCCTGTTGTTTCTTGATTTCATTGCTAATGTTTGACTAAGATCATGGTTGATTTTCTTCCTATTGAAGTCTAATAAAAAAAATCACAAAAAAAAACATTAACGCACAGTTCACTCAGAAACCAAGTTCAGCAACTATGTTGATTGCTGTACAACACTTGGCCTCCAATATTGACTCAAGAAGAACTTGTTTCTAGTAGTAGTGCCATGAAGGACATAGAAAATAGTTTAGGTATGCTTATTTCAGTAATTGAGTAGAAGAGATTAAGACGGTTTTCAGAAAATTGTCAACTGTTGCATGGGTGAAAAAAACACTAAAATACTTTGATCAGTTGTCACATAGATGAGAGGATGCTAACACTGAAGTCATAACCTAATTGAAACCAAAATTGATAGTTTCAGAACTAAAGTCATTCACCAAGTCTTCTGTTTTTTTTCTATGACACTAATTTAATATAAAACATGACTTGCACACCCTACACAACATCATAGGCCTCATGAAAAGTGCACCGCTGCCGCAGCAGCCACACAGCATCACATTGATCAAACACAAAAAACACTGCTGTCTGTGAAAACCAGAAACTCAAAATGGCTGTCCCTATAAAATACAACATGGTACTGTTTTGAATTACAGTCTCAAACATAGCCAAAAGGAAGCAAGGCCTCCTAAAATGACCACAGAGGCAGGCCCTAACCTAAGCAGTCTGACCAAGGAGATTCACCGCAAATCCAGCTAGCCTCAAAACTGCTAACTGTAGGCGTCTGTCTTACCAAACTCCAAACAAGGCAAGCTGCCAAAATAACAAGAAAAGTCCTCAAAAAATAAATCAAAAGCCCCACAAGAGAAGGATGACTGAAAACCTCAGCTTGTGCACAGAACGGCAACAAATAATCTTTATAAATGAATGGGTTTAGTAGAAGAAATACAAGCAAAATACTCAAATGAGCAAAAACAGGCAAAAAAGAAGATGACTAAAAGGCACTCCTAACTAAACATATCCAATTCACAATCCAGAAGACAACATCATTAAAGAGACATGAGAAAGTTACACAAACCAGAAAATACAAAGACAATGACAATACTTACAAAAGAAGTGCAATGATCCCCTGGGGTCTCATTTATAAAGCTGTTTGTAGAATTCACACTAAAACATGGCATACGAACAAAAGTGGAAATGTGTGTATGCACAAAAAAATCCACATGCATAAATCTGTGCATACAACAAGTTCCACACACTTCCCCTTACAAACCACAATGAACGTGAAATTTAACACACGTGCATGTGCCTACAACCCCACTCCTACTCCTCCCAGAATTTTGCATATTTTGCAAAATCATTATAAATATCATCTTACATTCAGTGTTTGCTTAAAAAACAATGGAGAAGGTACGTGAAAAAAAAAATTTTAGTGAATGCAAAATGGAGGCAAGGAAAAACACTCGAAAGTTCAAGTTCAGAAAGTTGCACAGTGCCCAAAAAAACAAAGAAGTGGTTAGATATCACAGTCAACGTGGAAAGGCGAGTCGCAGCAAACTGTTTGTTTATTCTGTTTCAGACAATATTACAAAAGCTGACCCCATGCAATGCTCAGGCGGTAATGGTGCTGCTGTGCCGAACACATCTTAGGGCGCTGGCTGCATACACACCTCTGCCTTGGAAACCACTGGCTATCTGGCTGTGTGCTGACAGATGCTGTTCTCTAGTCACAAAATCCAATAGTGGATGCTATAAAAGATGTGACCATTGGACTAAAAAATATACTGTAAGGGCAGTACTGTGTAATATTGACCACAAATTAAATGAATTGGTTAAAAAAATGCTGCATCTGATTACCTGTTTTTACATTCTGCCAGTTACATTCAAACGAAGTTGTAACACTGTCCAACTTTGTTGATCATTTGGTGGGTCAGGGTCAAGTTAATCATAGCACATCTCTTCGGGTGCATGCTTGTACACTGCGACACACTTTCTGTGCACTATAGAGAAGCACATTAATAGAGTGGAAATGCTTTCTATTTACATAAGCAGATTCCTTCTATGAAGGTGCCTTTATAATGTAGCGACAGCACCGAGCGCCAGCAACAAATTGATTCTCTGCTTGCCTTTTGCCGTACTACTTGGAAAAAGCTGCCATTTTTATAGATTCTCCAGCTATATATGATGTAACGTCAGCTCATTCTTTTAGTGATTCATCCCTGGCTGATGTAACATGTCCGACCTCTCCGACTACATTTGGAAAAACGGACGTTGCTGCGAATTGCGCTTTTATGTTTTCCAGTTCAACCACAATTTAAGGAAATCTTATTTAACTGCATAATAAGTGGATAATGTCATCCTATACAGCTGGCATGGCATGACTCAGTGATGTTGTTGAAACACCCAATCGTCAGCAAGTTCACGTTGAAAAGCTCCTGTGGCTAAAAACCCGAGAGTGGATATAACTTGGAAAGGAGCAGGTA
The DNA here is from genome assembly GCA_026402145.1 of Polypterus bichir lapradei. Classification (NCBI taxonomy): domain Eukaryota; kingdom Metazoa; phylum Chordata; class Cladistia; order Polypteriformes; family Polypteridae; genus Polypterus; species Polypterus bichir. The sequence goes on from JANRMT010062806.1 coordinate 23,109,338, forward strand.
GAGCACAATTTATCAAAGTCTGCCTTTGTAAAGCTGGAGCCAGTTCAGCACACAGCTCAAAAAGGATAACTCTTGGAAATCAAAATCGACTTAGAAGCCAGTCATCATCATCTGTAAATACATGCTCTCTACTAATTCTTCCATTTGCAATGTCTTCTTACAACTGTAAAGCAGCCATAGTAGTAGTAGTTGACCGTTCCGTGCACCATTATATTATTATAGAATGATTATGATCAACTGAATTAAATTTGTAAACCATATGCAGTTCATTTTTGGCACATTTGTTAAAACCTGCATCATAGATGTTTATCTAAAAAAGAAAAGCAGACCGCAGAAACAGTAATACTGCTTTGACACTTTGTGCTGCCAGTTTGCAAAACTGGGCATAAACGTGCGTACGCAAAGGGTGACCCTGGCGTGAAAATGTGTTTGGCTTTACCCCGAGTTTAATATTCATACATATGGAAGTTAGCGTGGAAACGAACATATGCAACATTTTTGTGCGTACGCGCCGTTTATACATGAGGCCCATGATCTGAGCTTCCTCAGTTGTGGTCTTAAATAGCAAGAGTGAGATCTCAAAAGCAGTGATGTCATTTAAAGTCAAAGAATACAATTAGAAAAGGAACTGCATAAAATGTGAAAAATAATAGTTAAAAAAATACACAGGAAATTCACATAAATTCAGACTTATATAACAGGTACCAGCAGTGATATCACTGTAAAATAACAAACAAGCAGTAAAACAAAGAATTTGCACCTCAACTTGACATAACTCCAAGATAAACTGATGCTGATACTTCAGGCCATAAGTCAGTTACATGAATTTGAGAAGTCAGTGTCTTCCAGGACATTTCTGACACAAGCACTGAGTTGCCACTGATTAAATTGAATAGAAAGACTGACTGAACTTCAGGATATGAACCTGTGGTTGCTAATACATACCAAGGAACATTCTTTGAAAGGCTAAACAGCATTTATGGTCAAATAACTAAACTCTAAGATCCGAATTCTACAATGTAATTTAATTTCTGCATTAAATTTTGAGTAAATCAAGCTTACCATTCTTTGCACCTACCACTGTTTGTGGGTTTCTTTATAAAGTACAGGAGCAACAGATGATGTTGCCTGTGACCATAGCCGCATGGCAGGGCATGTGTTAGGGTCAAAACCTGACAGAATGAGTAATGTGATAAAATAGTTTTCTCTTTTTCTTGTACACTATATGTCAACAAGTAATAGTCCTGTCTTGATACTTTATGTTTTGCCTGTAGCAAGGGAAGGCAGCAAAGGGAGCACAGTGAGGTCTGCCTTTCCACTTTAATTCTGTCAATAGATTTACAGTAGTTGAAATTAGACGTAAAACAGCAAGAAGAGCTAAAAAAACTTTTTTATCCCAAAACAGCTACTAAAATACAATATATGGAGTATAAATGTTTGAGATTTCTTTTTTATTTGTTTTTCTGATGTAACATGTAAAGTTCAGATATTTTAATTGTGTAGTTACTTGCAAATACTGTAAGATTACAATTTAAAGAACAGTTGGCAAGGAAGCACTGCTAGGTGTCAGATTAGCATCGATTTTTATTTAGATGACATACTTAAAATCCAGAACAGAAAGCAAAAAGCCTACATACACCTTAGTCTTCAAGGTGCCCTATATATAACGAACAGGACTTAGGGCCTCAAGCTGTTTCTACAATAAACCATCTTGTTGTCTCTCCTCTGACATCCCTATAAGTTAAAGCATATGCACGTTACTATTTATGCCAATTATTTTAAAGTAAGGTGTACCAAAACAAACTCGGTAGGACCAGGCAGCAGTACTAACCTATTACCACTGGTGCCTAAGAAATTCATCAGCAGCAGCAGGAGTTATATGCCAAAACCACAAATAAGCTGTACATTAGGGCTGTACAAATAACTATACATACATCAACACAAGGTCTAACACTCAAAAGCAGATACAGTGCCTCCAGGAAATATTCAGACCCCTTCACTTTTTCACATTTTGACATGTTGCAGTCTTGTACTAAAAGTTTTTGTAATTAATTTTTCCCACATTAAGCAACATTTAATACCCCACAATGACAAAGCAAAAAACAGCATTTTAAATTTTTTTGTACATTTATTATAAAAACTGAAATATTCAGACCCTTTATTCAGTACTTAGTTGAATCCCCTTTTGCAATGATTATGGCATGGTGCCTTTTCTGGGGTATGAGACAAGAAACTTTGCATTCCTGGATTTGGTTATTTCCAGCCATTTTTTTTTTCCGCAGATCCTCTCAGCCTCTGTCACGGTGGATGGAGACATTGGAGGTGGAGATGTTTGATTCGGTTCAAGTCTGAGCTCTGGCTGGGCATCTCAAGGACATTCATAGAGCTGTCCCTTTGCCACTGTTGTGTTGTCTTTGCTTTGTGCCCTGGGTCATTGTCCTATTGGAAAGAGAACCTTCAACCCAGTCTGAGGTCCAGAACATTCTGAAGTAGTTTTTAATTAAGAATATCTCTTTACTTTGCTATGTTCAGCTTTACCTTCACCCAGAGTTATCTCCCAGTCGCCGCCCCAAAGCATGATGCTATCAAAATCTAGGTTCACCATTGGAATAGTAGTGTGCAAGTGACAAGCAGTGCCTCATTTTCTCCAGACATGACACTGAGAATCAAGACCAAAGAAATCAATTTCACAGTTTGAGAGTATTTTACATGATTTTTGTATATTCCAAGCAGACTTTCATGTATCTTTTACTGAGGAAAGACTTCTGTCTGCCCACTCCACTGTAAAGCACAGATAAGTGGAGTGTTGCAATGATGGTTGATCTTCTGGAAATTCCTCACATCTTCACATAGGTTCCCTAGAGCTCAGCCAGAGTGGCCATCGGGTTCTGACCTGTCTTACCAAGACCCTTCTCCCCTGATTGTTCAAGCTGGCCCAGCCTCCAGCTCTAGGAACAATCGTGGTTGTTCCAGTTATCTTACATTTAAGAATTATGGAGATCACTCTGCTCTTGGAAACATTCAATTCTGCAGCAATCTGTATTGCCTTCCCCAGATCTGTCCCCCGACACAATCTCATCTTCAGGCAATTCCTTCAACGTCATGGCATTGTTTTTACTTTAAAACACATTTTCAGCTGTGGAAACTTAAATGGACAGGTGTTTGCCTGTCTTAATCATCTCCAATCAATTGATTTTACTACAGGTGGACTCCAAACAAGGTGCAGAAATGATGATCAATAGAATGGGATACACTCGAGCCTCATTTCAAGTGGCATAGCAAAGGGTCTAAATAATTGAGTTAATGTGATATGTCAGTTTTTTATTTTTAGTAAATTTGATACAAATGTCTAATATCCTGTTTAGGAGAGATGGCAATGGAGTTTTTAACCAGATTGTTTAATGGAATCTTGGAAAGTGAGAGGATACCTGAAGAGTGGAGAAGAAGTGTACTGGTGCCAATATTTAAGAATAAGGGGGATGTGCAGAATTGTAGTAACTACAGGGGGATAAAGTTGATGAGCCACAGCATGAAGTTATGGGAAAGAATAGTGGAAGCTAGGTTAGGAAGTGAGGTGATGATTAGTGAGCAGCAGTATGGTTTCATGCCAAGAAAGGGCACCACAAATGCAATAATTGCTCAAAGGATGTTGATGGAGAAGTATAGAGAAGGCCAGAAGGAGTTGCATTGCGTCTTTGTGGAACTGGAGAAAGCATATGACAGGGTACTTTGAGAGGAGCTGTGGTATTGTATGAAGAAGTCAGAAGTGGCAGAGAAGTACATAAGAGTTGTACAGGATATGTATGAGGGGAGTGTGACAGTGGTGACGTCTGCGGTAGGAGTGACAGATGCATTCAAGTTGGAGGTGGGATTACATCAGGGATCGGCTCTGAGCCAGATAAGATTAGACAGGAGTCCCTGTGTACTATGATGTTTGCTGATGACATTGTGATCTGTAGCGATAGTAGGGAGCAGGTTGAGGAGACCCTGGAGAGGTGGAGATATGTTCTGGAGAAGAAGGAAATGAAGGTCAGTAGGAACAAGACAGAATAGATGTGTGTAAATGAGAGGTAGGTCAGTGGAATGGTGAGGATGCAAGGAGTAGAGTTGGCAAAGGTGGATGAGTTTAAATACTTGGGATCAACAGTACAGAGTAATGGGGATTATGGAAGAGAGGTGAAGAAGATAGTGCAGGCAGGGTGGAGTGGGTGGAGAAGAGTGTCAGGAGTAATTTGTGACAGACGGGTATCAGCAAGAGTGAAAGGGAAGGTCTACAGGACAGTAGTGAGACCAACTATGTTATATGGGTTGGAGATGGTGGCACTGACCAGAAAGCAGGAGACAGATTGGAGGTGGCAGAGTTAAAGATGCTAAGATTTGCACTGGGTGTAACGAGGATGGATAGGATTAGAAATGAGTACATTAGAGGGTCAGCTCAAGTTGACGGTTGGGAGACAAAGTCAGAGAGGCGAGATTGCGTTGGTTTGGACATGTGCAGAGGAGAGATGCTGGGTATATTGGGAAAAGGATGTTAAGGATAGAGCTCCGAGGCAAGAGGAAAAAAGAAAGGCCTAAGAGAAGGTTTATGGATATGGTGAGAGCAGACATGCAGGTGCTGGGTGTGACAGAGCAAGATGAAGAGGACAGAAAGATATGGAAGAAGATGATCCGCTGTGGCAACCCCTAACAGGAGCAGCCGAAAGAAGAAGAAGAGCATAAGATTGCAAAATAACAAAACGTGAAGAAGTTGGAGGGCTGTGAATACTTTCTGAAAACACTGTATATACGCAGTACATATCACACACACACACACACACATGAATATATACTGTATATACAGGTGCCAGTCCTAAAATTAGAATATCATGACAAAGTTGATTTATTTCAGTAATTCCATTCAAAAAGTGAAACTTGTATATTAGATTCATTCATTACACACAGACTGATGTATTTCAAATGTTTATTTCTTTTAATTTTGATGATTATAACTGACAAATAATGAAAGTCCCAAATTCAGTATCTCGGAAAATTAGAATATCAATTAAGACCAATGCAAAAAAAGGATTTTTAAAAATGTTGGCCAACTGAAAGGTATGAACATGAAAAGTATGAGCATGTACAGCACTCAATATTTAGTAGGGGCTCCTTTGGCCTGGATTACTGCAGCAATGCGGCGTGGCATGGAGTCGATCAGTCTGTGGCACTGCTCAGGTGTTATGAGAGCCCATGTTGCTCTGATAGTGGCCTTCAGCTCTTCTGAATTGTTGGGTCTGGCGTATTGCATCTTCCTCTTCACAATACCCCATAGATTTTCTATGGGGTTAATGTCAGGCGAGTTTGCTGGCCAATCAAGAACAGGGATACCATGGTCCTTAAACCAGGTACTGGTAGTTTTGGCACTTTGTGCAGGTGCCAGGTCCTGTTGGAAAATGAAATCTGCATCTCCATAAAGTTCGTCAGCAGCAGGAAGCATGAAGTGCTCTAAAACTTCCTGGTAGACGGCTGCGTTGACCTTGGACCTCAGAAAACACAATGGACCAACACCAGCAGATGACATGGCACCCCAAACCATCACTGACTGTGGAAACTTTACACTGAACCTCAAGCAACGTGGATTCTGTGCCTCTCCTCTCTTCCTCCAGACTCTGGGACCTTGATTTCCAAAGGAAATGCAAAATTTACTTTCATCAGAGAACATAACTTTGGACCACTCAGCAGCAGTCCAGTCGAGATGCTTCTGACGCTGTCTCTTGTTCAAGAGTGGCTTGACACAAGGAATGCGACAGCTGAAACCCATGTCTTGCATACGTTTGTGCGTGGTAGTTCTTGAAGCACTGACTCCAGCTGCAGTCCACTCTTTGTTATTCTCCCCCACAGTTTTGAATGGGTTTTGTTTCACAATCCTCTCCAGGGTACAGTTACCCCTATTGCTTGTACCCTTTTTTCTACCACATCTTGTCCTTCCCTTCGCCTCTCTATTAATGTGCTTGGACACAGAGCTCTGTGAACAGCCAGCCTCTTTAGCAATGACCTTTTGTGTCGTGCCCTCCTTGTGCAAAGTGTCAATGGTCATCTTTTGGACAACTGTCAAGTCAGCAGTCTTCCCCATGATTGTGTAGCCTACAGAACTAGACTGAGAGACCATTTAAAGGCTTTTGCAGGTGTTTTGAGTTAATTAGCTGATTAGAGTATGGCACCAGGTGTCTTCAATATTGAACCTTTTCACAATATTCTAATTTTCCGAGATACTGAATTTGGGACTTTCATTAGTTGTCAGTTATAATCATCAAAATTAAAAGAAATAAACATTTGCAATACATCAGTGTGTGTGTAATGAATGAATCTAATATGCAAGTTTCACTTTTTGAATGGAATTACTGAAATAAATCAACTTTGTCATGATATTCTAATTTTATGACCGGCACCTGTAGATATACAAGGGGCAGTCAAAATGTTCCTGGAATTGTGATATAGTAGGAGAGTGAGAGATCAGATTGTTGTGGAGGGGAGTGCAGCATGTCTGTAGACCAGCTACAACAGGTCTGAATTGGTTTCAGATTGTTTTAATTACTGTTTGAGTTAGACGTCTGCATAGTCATTTGGCACAATGTCGCAGTTTGAACAACGTGTTAACATCAAGTTCATGTGCAAACTGGGGAAATAAGTTTCAGATAAGATAGGAGCCCTCACAGATGTAAACCTACTTTTGCCCACCCATGTATTTAATGTCTGGTGCAGAATGGCCATTAAAGAAACAAGGACAGGCCTGACAAGAATATACCTTACATTCAATGAGCATGAGTTTTTTCTTTTATTCGACATTCAGAAAAAGCACAGCAGCATGATTTTTACATTTATAAGACATTTAGAAATATTTCTGCTTTTGCTATGGATTTAAATGCTTAACTCTCTTTTGTTGATTTCATTATATTTTGACCTTTCTCTGTGCAGTTTTTCCCCCTTCGTTGTATCTTATTAATGACAATTTAAAACGAGCAGATCAGACAACCAGGCAAACAACACTAAATAATCAAAGGCTGCAAGTACTTTAGAGTCAGACTCTCTAATTAGTAAATAATGGATTAATTAAACAATTAGAACACCTAGAAAAGCAGAATGAAAATCAAGATGAAAATACTGTTAAAAAGAAAAAAAAATACATTATTCCTATATAACTGCTTGGTACATTTTAACATTTTTTTTTAGCAAACTTAGTTTTCTAGTTAATTAATATATTGTTCCCTAAACACATAACTTGGGCAATATCAGTTCACTTAATTAGCCCAGGAGTCCAATTAAAAACAGAAGTTGTTTGGAACAAAAACCTGCAGCCACAGGGGGTCCCCAGGGCTGAGTTTGGGAAACACTGCAGTAAGGTATTCATTTTCCTTTTTTGGGTCCTCTGATTAAAAAGTTTAATAACCCCTGTCCTAGATGATTAGGCTTGTTTTGATGTGTCACATGTACACACCTTTGTGGTGGAGAACATGGTAAAAGGAGGGTCGTGTGGCCAGACACTTATTTAGGGTGCTGCCTGTTCTATTTGATTTGCCAGATTAACTGTAAGCGGAAATTTGTGCACTGCAGCTTTACTGTGCTGTACTACATTGAGAAGTTCTCTAGGAGCGCACTTAATAAAATAGACTGCCTTTGCCAGAGACTTGAATTTGTGGACATTTGACAAAGAGTCACTTGTCTGTTTAAACTATTGAACATCACGTTAAAGCATTAAGGACTTTCAGCTGCAGTTGCCTTCAGTTGTAGGTGCCTTTCCTTCCATGCCAACATCACCTCAGACACAGTTCCTTGTGAAACACGAGCATGTTGAGCAGTCCTTACCATTGAAGCTGTTGCCTACTGTGCCCCCGCAATCACCTTTTTTCAAGTTCATATACGAGTATCCTTTGTCTTCTATACAGGTTAGCCATGCTATAATTACAGATAATAAGTCGTGCTGTGCTTTTTTATAACCAGCCTCAAGCATGGTGCAGTGTTAACAATGTTAACTGGTAGGAGCCTCATTTACAAAAATGTTGCCATATTTTAGGCCTAAGCTTGCATGTATGCTGTTTATGTAGGAACAGAAAAAAGTGGGACGAAAGTACATACATATTAGGAATGCCCGTGTGCATGTGTCAATATAAATATTCTTAATACTCTCTGTGCTGGAATGAGTAAGTGCTAATGAGAGCTCCCTAGTAACTCACCAAGATCAGTTGAACTGCAACATCGGCATGCTGCATTGGCATTGGATGCTGCTGTTCTTGTTGCTAGACAACAGCTTATACCTTTCCAATCGGTCCCATCTGCTTAGACAAGGGCACCTGATGCAGTGGGAATTGCTTGTTGGTACTCAAAACAAAAGGTGTGCTCATGCAAAAAGGATTATCAGCAGGTCCTGCAGTGTGATACACACCATTTTAGGGGGAAAGAAAATTGCTGTTAAAATATCATAAAAGATTATTAGGATCGGCACAGCACCTGGTCAATATTATTCTGATGTGATTCAAAACATAAGGTCATACACAGTGTATTGTTACTGCAATATATGATTGAAAAAGTTGAGCAAAAGTACTTGCAATTGGCAGATAGATAAATTAGATTTTCATACTCTTTTGTGTTATTCAGTTTTACCGTTAAATATGCCATGGCTGGCATTAATTTATCTTGAATTTGCTCTTGTCTGGTTTATGACTGTAGAGATCTCCTTTATATGGCACTTTACTTTTTGGAGATATAGCTTTGGTTTCTGCACATTTCATTTAAACAAATAAAAAGGTTCTATTTTTACAGACTGTTAAAGTTATTGACATTAAAATATTTCAGCAAATATATCCAATTAAGTGTTGAAGACTGGATGTTACCAGTTTTTTTTGTCCAACCATTCGTACTTCCATTATCAGATTGCTGAAATGTTTTGTGCAGAAATTGCTTTTTTTGACTCAAGATAAGAAATATGTCTAGGATAAATCCCATTTGTTATTGAATAACTATTGAAATAAATTCTGAGTCTCAGTTAAGAATCTTTGCTTACAACCTTTTTAATTCTCAATTTTTGACTAATGTTTTGTTTTTGAACGCTGGTTCATCTAACTTCCTGGCTCAGACCCCTGCTCATTTTTTGACTCTTTTTTTTGATGTTTGGCACTTTATCTCCTGCTCCTAATATATTTTTCTACAAATTGAACAGACTGTTTTCCTACCCTTTTGGCCACAACAGATGTGTGTGTTTTTCAGGTTGTTTGTGGGTGAACTTCAGCCTTGCCGGTGGAATCCTAGTGCTTAAATCTCTTACAGTTTCATGCATTAAGATGGGGAGAGAGAGCTTAAAAATAAGTATGATTGGTTACGGATTGTTTTTATTCAAACTTAATTGGATAGATACATATTTTAGTTAATGGCTGTTGATCTAGTCCATCAGTGCTCTCTGTCCCCAACCCAAGGTGCAGCCTTATCAGTTCTGTACAGGTCAGGATGGTCTGTCGAAGGCAGTGCAATGCTGTACAGTATCTACAGTATACATACTTTTGAATGGAAAGTTATGAAGAAAACCAGCTAATCTTAGGTCTTTAACTTCTGCTGAAGCTGTATGCACATTTAACCCATGTTGAAGTGGCAAAGCCAATTGGCCTTGCTGTTACTTAATTCCAAGTACAACCTGCTATAGATATTCTGAATCAGTGTGATTGGTGATCAGCTAGTGCAGCAGCTTGTGTTCATACCTCGAAAAGTTGGGGGCTCAGAGTGGGGATAAAAAAACGAGGATGGATGTTATTTACTTCTTAGCACATGAAGGACTAAGGATATTTATAAAACACAAGGAAATTATGGAATTTGGTTGTGTTTCTGGTCAGTTTTATGAAAGTTCATATATGGGCTTAGGATTTAATAACATGCTGGCAAGTGAAATGTGCAGTTTTTCATACAAAAGAAGAAAATGCACTGCTTGCTTTACATTACATTTTATAATAAGTCAACTATATAACATATTTAGTTACTTTTTTGTAAGAAAGAAGTAATGTAACAACTGTAAGGTACTTTTAAAAGTAATGTTGCCTAACCAGGACACAAAGAGAACATGCAAACTCCTCAACAGAAACTAGAATTTGAGCCAAGGTCCCTGTATCTGTGAAGCAGAAGCACTAACCATTGCATAACCTCTGGATATTATAACTATAGCATGCTAATAATCTGTCTTCAAAAATTATATCATAATACAGCATGATGTTGTACATAAAACGCTAAAATTCTTCCTACTATACATTTTCTGATATACAAAGCATGGAGGTGCAGTGATCAATACTGTCACTTTTCAAATTCAGCGTCCATTTGAATGGCCAGGTTGTTGTCTTTGTGGTCTGTATGTTCTCTTCGGGCTGGCATGGAAGTTTCCTCACACATGCAAATTCTGTTATTTGACAATTCAAAATTAGCCAAATGTGAGCATAGATGTGTGCGTGTGAGTGGCCCCTGTCATCTTGTCCATTGTTGTTCCCTGCCCTAGTGGGATAGGCACCATGACAATGAATCGGATTAAGCAGGTTTGAAAATGTTAAAATTATGTCTTTTGATAACACCTTCAATATAGATATGATTTTAAAAATCATTAACAGGTATTTAGATTTATTTGCACTGATGGTTTCTTAATGTAAGATTTACTCTGTGCAAATACATGATTATTCTTCCAGATTAAATCAGTAATCCATCCATCCATTATCCAACCCACTATATCCTAACTACAGGGTCACGGGGGGTCTGCTAGAGCCAATCCCAGCCAACACAGGGCGCAAGGCAGGAAACAAACCCTGGGCAGGGTGCCAGCCCACCGCAGGGCACATACACACACACACACACCAAGCACACACTAGGGACAATTTAGGATCGCCAATGCACCTAACCTGCATGTCTTTGGACTGTGGGAGGAAACCCACGCAGACGCAGGGAGAACATGCAAACCTGGGTCTCCTAACTGCAAGGAAGCAGTGCTATAAATCAGTAATTTACATGTCAAATTGATTTTGTGAATGTGTTTTTTTTTAACTTAGATTGTATATAGAGCAGCAATTGTACATATATTTTTAAATTACATTTTTGGCTATCAAACAAGTACATTTTCTCAAATGCAGCTTTCTATATCATCTACTTCATGCTTACTTATGGCCAATATTATGTGGATACCTGACCATCACATCTGTATGAGCTTGTTAGACCTCCCATTCCAAAACCATGGGCGTTAATATAGACTCACACCCCCAACCTCTTTGGCTAGAATTGCTCCCACCCTTCTGGGAAGGCTTTACACAACATTCTTTGGGAATTTGTGCCCATTCACTAAGAGCATTAGAGAAGTCGAGGACTAATGTTGGATGAGAAGGCCTGGCTCTCAATCAGCATTCCAGTTCCTCCCAAGGTGTTCAATAGGATAGATGTCAGATGCCACTTGAGTTCCTTTACACAAAATTAATCAAATCACGTCTTTGTGGACCAGGCTTTGTTTACACCAGGAAAATCCAACTACAAGAGAGTAGAGCATTTACCAAACTGTTGCCAAAAAGCTGGAAGCACACAACTGTCTAAAATGTCTTTGTATGCTGTAGTATTAAAAGTATCATTCACTGGAACCAAGGGGCCTTGTCCAAACCCTGAAAAAGAGCCACAGTACATTATCCTTCCTCCAGAAAATTTTACACTAGGCACTAGCACTAGAATCCCTGAAGCCTACAAAAAAAAGTAATTCCGGGCCACCTTAAATTTCCTCGCACTTCGTCAGCAACATCTTTGTTTTGCTAATGTGTCAATCAGCACAGGCAGCAAACAGACCACTTTCCTAACCCATCAACACAGCTGAAGTTCTCCCAGCTCAAGTCTGTTTATCTGGGTGTGAAGTGCCTAGAGTTGTACATGGAAAATAATATATGGAAAATAATATATGGTTATTTGGAATACTTGCATTTCATGTTTGTTCCGTGTCTACAACAATCTGGGTAAATGTAGGATGACAGGAAATAGGATGAAAGAAATGTTGAACATATGACTAAATCAGACTTTTCTTTCATGTTATAGTAAAAATTAATTGTGTAAAGACTGAAGTCCAAATATCAAATAAACACTTTCACAAAAGGTTTAACAAAACAAGGGTGAAATTCAAGAACATAACCAAAGAAAAAATAAATTATGCCATTTACATGTTGTTGTCAATATGTAAAAATGAAGCCCAAACATCAAATATATGTTTGGTGTAGAGGTAACAATGGCTGCTTCCAAATGAAGAGGTTGCAGCTTCAATCCTGGGTCTTCCCAACATTTACCATTATGAGTAGTGAGCTGCTGTTATTATTACTATTATAAACTGCTCAAAAATCAGAATATAGCATAAAGTCAATGAAACTTCTGAGATATTGATCTGGTCAGTTAAGTAGCAGAGGGGGTTGTTAATCAGTTTCAGTTGCTTTGGTGTTAATGAAATTAACAACAGATGCACTAGAGAGGCAACAATGAGATGACCCCCAAAACAGGAATGGGAAAACAGGTGAAGGCCGCTGACATTTTTCCCTCCTCATCTTTTCTGACTGTTTTTTCACTTATTTTGCATTTGGCTATGGTCAGTGTCACTACTTGTAGCATGAGGCGATACCTGGACCCTACAGAGGCTGGACAGATAGTCCAACTTCTCCAGGATGGTACATCAATACGTGCCATTGCCAGAAGGTTTGCTGTGTCTCCCAGCACAATCTCAAGGGCATGGATGAGATTCTAGGAGAGCTGGACAGGGCCGTAGAAGGTTCTTAACCCATCAGCAGGACCGGTATCTGTTCCTTTAGGCAAGGAAGAACAGGATGGGCACTGCCAGAGCCCTACAAAATGACCTCCAGCAGGCCACTGGTGTGAATGTCTCTGACCAAACAATCAGAAACAGACTTGTGCTCACTGCCCGGCACCATGGAGCTTGATTGGCATTTGCCATAGAATACTAGAAATGGCAGGTCCACCACTGGCACCCTGTGCTTTTCACAGATAAGAGCAGGTTCACCCTGAGCACATGTGACAGACATGAAATGGTCTGGAGAAGCCGTGGAGAACATTATGCTGCCTGTAACATCGTCCAGCATGACTGGTTTGGTGGTGGTTCAGTGATGGTCTGGGGAGGCATATCCGTGGAGGGACGCACAGACCTCTACAGACTAGAAAATGGCACCTTGACTGCCATTAGGTATCAGGATGAAATCCTTGGACCCATTGTCAGACCCTATGCTGGTGCAGTGGGTCCTGGGTTCCTTATGGTGCACAACAATGCCCAGCCTCATGTGGCAAGAGTATGCAGGCAGTTCCTGGAGGATGAAGGGTTTGATACCATTGACTTGCCCCCACTCTCAACTGACCTAAATCCAATGGATCACTTCTGGGACATTACGTTTCGGTCCATCCGATGCCACCAGGTTGCACCTCAGTCAATGCAGGAGCTCAGTGATGCCCTGGTCCAGATCTGGGAGAAGATCCCCCACCATCCGTTGTCTCATTAGGAGTATGCCCCGACGTTGTCAGGCATGCCTACAAGCATGTGGGGGCCATACAAACTATTGAGTACGATTTTGAGTTGCTGCAATGACAGTTCAGCAAAATGGACTAGCCTGCCTCATTATTTTTTCACTTTGATTTTTGGGGTGTTTTTGAATTCAGCCCTCTGTAAGTTGATAATTTTCATTTCCATCAAATGATGTGGCATCCTTTCATTCCTAACACATTACCCAGTCCATATCAGTATAGATTAACAGCATGATATTTTTCCCGTTCAGATTTGATGTGTTTTCAAAGTGTTCCTTTTGAGCAGTATATAATAAAAACATACATTTATTTTGAGTCTGTAACAGCCGGTGTAAAGTTTTGCTACTTGTAATAGATATTGCTGAAGGGATATAAGCAGACACACAAATGCTGGTGAATCATGTCTTCTTGGTATCTTGTTGCTTGAATTTTTTAAATTCAGTTTTATTCTTGAATAAAAGCGCACTTGTTTCGTTATACCTTTGTGAAAGTGTTAATAATAATAATTTTATATTCCAGTAACCACTTGAATGATATCAAATATGTCTCTCTCATGCATGCACACACACATCCATGCATGATAATGCAATTATTTGAAAATGCTATGTCATTTGAACATTGGACAAGATTAACAAAAAAACAATCTCCGCGTTATGGTTCATGATACTGGGAATGCAGACAGACTTCTTTGTGGGCGCATACTACGTCAACATAGTACTGCCAGATCTAAATACTAGCGTGGAGAACTGCATGCGTAATGAAGTGACTATAGCTGCAGGTGGAAGTTCCCGTCCCACTTTATGGTGCCAAGCAGAGTTGTGTTGCAGTGCAGCAGTTTATTAACCAGTGAAAGTGACGTGAAGAAGTTGTCAGTTGTTACTGTTTTGCCTTAGTCCAGAAACAGCTTTATGTCCACAGTCTCAGAAGTTCCTTCTCCTGTGGGACAACAATCTTTTCCTAAATAAGTAGTAGTATTGCACATGCACATGCAAATCGTTTTTCACACATTCTGCATGGATGTCTTTGTTGTCTGATAGCAGTCACAGGGCATCGTATCTTTGATTGCCGGTACAACAAAATACTCCTGACCAGGCATCAACCACAGCAATAACTGTGGTCATTGCTGCTCTTGTGAAAAGAATGGAGATAAAAGCCATCAACTCAGAGAGTGAAAGTCAGGTTCGTTATACCGTGTGAACTTGACCGAGAATAAAAATGAATAAAAAAAAACACTAACTTTTACGAGTAGCAGAAATTTACAACAGGTGTTACAGACTCAAATCAAATGTATGTTTTTATTATATGATAGTAATAATAGTAGCTCACTACTCAAAACTGAAAATGCAGGGAAGACCTGGGATCGAACCTGCAACCTCTTGGAAAAAAGTTTCCGTTTTATTTATATGTTCAACATTTCTTGCCTCACATTCTCTGTCATCCTACATTTCATTGTAGACACAGAATAGACATGAAATGTATGAATTCCAAATAACAACAGATTTTTACCCTATACAACTCCAGGCACCTCACACCCAGAAAAACAGACTTGAGCTGGGAGAACCTCGGCTGTGTTGGTGGGGGATGGGATAGCAGGTTACTTGCTGCTTGTGCTGATGGACACATTTAAAAAACAAAGATGCTGCTGACAAGGTGCGAGGGAATTCAAGGTGGCCCAGAATTATGACCTTTTACTAGGCTTCAGGGATTCTAGTGCTAGGGAGTCCAGAAGGTAGCATCCTCCTGGCATCCTCCAAGCCCAGATTTGTCCTTCACACTTTCAAAGAGTGAAGAGTGATTTCTCACTCCAGAGAACATATTTCCATTGCAGCAGAGGTTAATGGTGGCATGCTTTACACCACTCCAGTCCACCTTTCTTATTGTGCAAAATTACCTTAGGTTTGTGTGTGGCTGGTCGGTCACAAAAACCCATTTTTTGAAGCTCACAGCTCCCAGTTCTTGTGCTGATGTTGCTTCCAGGGACAGTTTGAAATCTTCATTGTATGATACAACAGAACACAGGAAATTTATATGCACTTTGCACTTCAGCACAAACCGACCCAAGTTTGCATGGTATACAACTTCATGGTTGAGCTGCTGTTGCTCCTAGATTCTTTTACTTCACAATATTAGCATTTACAGTCAACTGTGATAAATCTAGAAGAGCAGAAGTGTTGACATATTGACTTTCAGGAAAGCTGGTATCCTATGACAGTTCCACGTTTATTGTCACTGAGCTCTTTGGAGTGACCCATTCTACTGCCAGTGTGTCAATTGAGACTGCGTGGCTCTGTGCGGTTGAAACACCTGAACTAAATCATTTGGTGTGGTATCCACGTATTTTTGACCATATAGTGTATGTCTGTGGCTTTTCATTCTCCCAGGCTAGGTCAATGGCATTCTGGCCTGAGCCCTGCTCACAAGCGGCACTCCATTAAATCACTCATTGTAAATGTGTCCAATTTCAATACTAGAAGGGTGTCGGAAAGGATTTATATAGAGGTATACATAGTGTAAAAAGAACACACTGAACAAGTTAAAGGTTTGGGGATTCACCCTGGTTATTTGAAGAAAATTCCGAAAAGTCTTTACAGACTGGAGCTCAAAACAGAACTGAGTGTACATGAGAAATGGCCGCTATATATAGTCAGTTTACCAGAAGTGACGTAATGGAGAATGGTATGCTGGAGGAGGTAGGCTCTTAAGGCCCAGATGAGGAAGTAAGGATGGCTTTAGGTTGCAGGTTTGTTGGCTGATCTGTAGAGAGAGAGGAGAGAGAGTTAGAGGGCAGTGTCAACCCCTGGTCTGGTGGGAACATACACATATTTGAGCCCGTAAACTGTCTCCCAATCACACATGTGTGACATGGCAAGGCTCAGACCCATTGGGAGGTTGTGAACCCGAGAAAGAGCATTGGCATTGAAGAGAGCCCCGTCAATAAACAACTGAAAACCAATAAGGCTGCAGGTACAAAAATCGCCATGTAACACACGGGTTAGTCTCCTTTTGAACCGCCATCCACTGCAGAGCAGCGTGGTTGGTAACAAGGGTGAACTCATGGATTAGGAGATAATACCTAAGTTGTGTAACGGCCCATTTAAGAGCCAAGGCTTCTCTTTCCACTGCCACTTATCTGGTTTCCCTGCCCAACAGTTTCCAGCTCAGGAACATCACAGGGTGTTCGACACCATTGATGCTTTGGCTCAGTATGGCAGCAAGACTTGTGTTCGAAGTATCAGTCTGGAGGATAAAAAGAAGAGAGAAATTAGGTGTAATTAATACAGGGGCCGAGGTTAGGTCCTGCTTTGGGTCATGAAATGCAGAGTCAGCATTCTCATCCCATGCTACCATATTAGAAGCCCGCTTCTTTGTCAAGTTTATCAAGGGTTTGGCTCTCTCCGAACAGTGCGTCACGAACTGGTGGTAGTACCCCGCTAACCCGAAAAAGGCTTGGACCTGCTTCTTGGTTGTTGGACAGGACCAACTTAAGATGGCTTCTATTTTAGAACACTGTGGTTGCACTGTACCCCTGCCCACCAGGTATCCTAAGCATTTGGCTTCGATGAATCCAAAGAAGCATTCCTTGGGATTAATCCAAAGACAGACTTTTCTGAGTGTATGAAGTACAGCTTGAACCTGCTCTAGGTGTTTCTTCCATGTGCCGAAATAAGTGACAACATCATTTAGGTAGGCAGTACTGTAGGCATTGTGGGGCCGTAGAACTTTATCAAACCAGACGCTGGAAAGTGGCTGGGGCCTCGTGCAAACCGAATGGAAGAGCATGATATTGCCAGTGTCTAGGGGTAACAAACATGGTCTTAACCTTTGCTGTTTCCGTTAAAGGAATTTGCCAGTACCCTTTTATAATGTCAAAAGTGGTCAAGTATTTTGCCTCACTCAGCATCTCCAGGAGGTCATCCACCCAAGGCATGGGATAGGCGTCAAATTGGGACACTTAATTAAGCCAGCAGAAGTTGTTGCAAAACCTCCAACTCCCATCGGGCTTAGGCTATTTGGCTGGACCAGGGACTATGGCTTTCCTTTGTCACAGCCAGGTCCATCATCCTCTTCATCTCAAGTTCCACTTCTGTTTTTTTCGCTTCCAGAAGGCAAGAGGGGTACTCCCTGACTATCACCATGGGTCGTGTAATCATGGTGTGCTCGATCAGCAAGGTCTGGCCTGGTACTTCACTAATTACCTCCGGAACTGACAGGATAGCTGATTCCAGCTCTGCTTCTGAACAGGGGCCAGATCGGGATCGAAGTTAAGTGATGGTTTATGTGTAAACAGTGAGCAGGTCTGGGCAGGAAGAGGGTTGACCTCTCTTTCCCTCCATGGTTTCAGTAGTTTGACGTAATACACCCAATTGGTTGGCAAACAATTTAGTTGTTTAACCAAATGATTGACAAGACCTTTCCACTCTTTAACTTTATATGGGCCTTGGCAAGGTGATAGTAATTAAGAATAGGAGGTAGGAACTAATATGATGACACGGTCGCCGGGCCTAAATTCCCATAGTTACGTTCCGTGGTTATAACACCAGGCCTGCGCTGACTGGGCCTTTTCCATTGGCTGAATCTTTGCAAATCTATTTCGTAATTGTGCTACATACTCCAAAATGTTTGTAGATGGAAGGGCCTCTTCCTCCGACCCTTTTTTAGGATGTTCAATAGCCCCCGTTGTTGACGTCCATATAATAATTCAAAAGGGAAAAACCCTGTCAAGGCTTGTGGGACCTCCCGATAAGTGAAAAGGATGAGGGGGAGTAACTGGTCCCAGTTGTCCTATCCATGCTGACCACCTTGCATAGCATTTGTTTGAGATTAAACCACTCCAGAAGACTGTCAGTTTGAGGGTGATATACTGCGATCTTACGCTGCTTAATATGGTGTAATTTGGCAACTTCCTTGAACATGTCTGAGATGAAAGGCATCCCTTGATCTGTTACTTAGGGACGCCAGCCCATGTGAAGACCCCTAATAATTCCCGTGCGATAGTCTTACAATTGGCTGTTCTTAAAGGGACAGCTACTGGGAAATGAGTAGCATAAGCTATGAGAACTAGAATATATTTATGTCCTCGAGCTGAGGGTTGAGGGGTCCCAAAATGTCGATCCCTGTCCTTCCAAAAGGGACGTCTATGAGGGGACTGAGGCCTGGAGTCTGGCGTAATTAACACTCTGGGCAGGACATGCAGAAAGGACGGACCTCCTCATTAATCCCCAGCCAATAAAATCGTAGTTTAATTCTCTTCAACATTTTCTCTGCACCTAAATGGGCACCCATCAAGTGGGCATGTGCTAACTCGTAGATCTGCCACTGGAAGGTCTGCGGGGACTAACAACAGGCACCTTGACTCAACCTCATGTTCAGCTACTCTATATAATTATTCATTATTAATGACGAAGTGGAGCCCACTAGGCATGGGAAGTTCAGTGTGTTGGCCATCTACGGAGACTACTGCATTTCTGGCCAACTTAAGGGAATCGTCATTCTATTGCTCCCATTTAAAGGAGGCCAGCATTTGCCTAAAATGGAAAACTTATAGAGTGTGTTATTGTAATATTTCCCTCTACTTACCCTTTACCCTTTTTCTTCAGGGGTAAGTGTACCCATCAGATTTGTTACCAGGTTGGTCTACTGTCACACCTTAAGATTAACACACACATACATAGATATATGCATACACACAGACCCTAACCATAAAATTACCATATGAAAGACGTACACACATGCACGTTATTCCCTAGCACTTTAACCCACACAAGTACTGTATGAATAACACATGCACAGTCCGCTTTTCCTAGTACTCTAAGAGACTTACTCATCATAGGCACGAATAACATGTGATGTCTGTATCTCAGACGTAAATATTACATTTGGTCTCCAAGAATATACTCAGACATACAAAGGCTCAACATCCCTGACCATAGGCCATTTATCAACCAGTAAATGTTTTACTTTAATGCACTATTCATTTTTGGACAGAGCTCTTCATCTGCAGCTCGATAAACCTTGCAGTTTGGATCATATGGCACTTCCGTACTGCTCCAGGTGCTCTACACAGTAGAGACAATTTAGAATAGCCAATGCACCTAACCTGCATGCCTTTGGACTGTGGGAGGAAACCCACACAGACACGGGGAGAACATGCAAACTCCATGCAGGGAGGACCCAGGAAGCGAACCTGGGTCTCCTAACTGCGAGGCAGCAGCACTACCCACTGTGCCACCGTGCCACCCTTGTCTGTCAATATGATGGATGAATTTGCTCAAACTCTTTAATCTATTTGAATACGTCTGTTTTCCCAAGCAATAAAGTTTTTAATGTTTTAATAATCTCCTGTCTCAAGCTGTAAACCAATTTAGTCCTGGTACCCTTCCCTTCATAGGTGATAAAATCATCAATAAAGCTTGAGGCATCTCCCGAATTCCTGCTCAGATTAAACAAACTGTACTGTGATTGATATTGGTACAATTCAGGAAAACAGATTTCCTTGATGTTAAACTGCACATGCAAATGTCTTATATTTAAGTTCATCTGTTCTTTTGTCTTCAAGCTTACCAAGGTATTGTGCATACTGTAGTTCTGTTTGTGATTATGTTTTCTGATGGTCTATATATGAAAAACATTTATGTTACTTATATAAAAACCACATCAAATGTTATTTACCTTGATTTATTTCCTTATCTTCGTACAGTGTAAAGTCACAAGTAGACTGCAGAGCTTCCTGTGTTAGATCGACATGGGCATGCTGACAAAGTACATGTGCAATGCTACTTCAGTATGCAAATGGCTTTAGCTGCAGGTGGAAGCTCCTGTCGCACTTTACGCAACTGTTGTTACGGTTTCATAAGCTTTATGACCTTAGTCTCGGAAAGTCTTTCTCCCTTAGTGTGACTGGGATCTTTTCCTGAATAAAAAGTGGCATTAAATAAATAAATCAAAATAAATAACATTCAATGTGGCTTTTATATAAGTAACATATAAATGTTTTCATATAAAGACTATCACAAAACATAATCACAAACAGAATTTTGCACGATACCTTGGCAAGCTCGGCATGCCCTTCTGTTTTGTTGATGGACATGCATAGCAGACTGACTAATAATATCCACTGGCAGGACAACGCCGACCTCTTGTTGCATCCAAACAGTGCCATTTTTTGCCTTTACGCCTGGTACAGCTGCGTTGTTCTTATGTGTGTGTGTGTGGACGTTTCTTGTAGGGAGGGCTTCTGTTTTCTTTCTCCGATGTAGAACCCTCATCCTTATCTGAGTTCACCTCATTTTTTGCACTTCTTTATTTGAAAACAGCAGTGCCAGATCAGAGGGAGCATGAAGTGACTGAGAGAATAAAACTGAATAAAAAAAAAAAATAGTAACCTTTACAAGTACCATAAATGTACACCAGCTGTTACAGACTCAACTTAAATGTATGTTTTTATTGTATAATAGTAACAGTAAGAGCAGCTCACTACTAAAAATGGTAATTCTGGAAAGTGGCTGGACTCAGATTGGCGACCTCTTGCTTATGAGTCAGCAGTTCTTACTGCTGCACCTCCCAAGCGGTCATGTCAGCATTGCACCCTAACCCGATTTCTTTTTCTTCGGTTATATTTTTGAATAAAAGTGTACTTGTTTTGTTATATGTGTACCTTTTGTGAAAGTGTTCATTTGATATTTGGAATTCTGTCTTCACACATTATACACTTCATGTCAAAATTTTGTCTTTAGTACTATAACATGAAAAAAGTTTGTTTTAGGTATGTGTTCAACATTTCTTGAATTTCTTAAATTTCCTGTCATCTTACATTTACCCAGATCATTGTAGATACAGAATACACATGAAAGGCATGTGTTCCAAATAACAATATATATTATTTACCCTATACAACTCCAGGCACCTCACATCCAAATTAAGAAAACTTGAGCTGGGAGAACTTTTTGCCTGAGTTGAGTTGATTAAGGGGGTGGGGGGGTATATGGTTGGTTGTGATAGCAGGCTGCTTGTGCTGATTGACACATTTACACATTTACAAAACAAAAGATGCTAATAGAGAGGTGCGAAGGAATTTAAGGTGGCCTGGGATTATGAGTTTTTTCGTAGGCTTCAGGGATTTTAATGTTAAACAATGTAGGATCCCAGTTTGTCAAAAGGCCCACAACTTCTTTCACCTCAGTTATTCCTACCAAATTTTGTTCAAGGTTTCTTCACCATACTGTTTTTACTTTGTAGCACATTTTTTGGACCCAATTTACTCACTAAATAATTAAATTAAAAACAGCAAATCTAACATTCTAATTTAAAATTTATAACTAAAATTTACCCAATTTATTTAGCTTTAAAGTCCAATTCCTTATGTTACATTGCTGAGTTTATGATTCATCTGAGACATATATCAAATTACTAACTATCTTAGCCATGAAAGGCACACCAGGTGTGAAGTGGTTTGTGGCGTGGTGGTTAGCTCGGCTGTAGTTAGAGTGGGACTAGCCTGGTGGAATCACAGACTCACCGCCATTTGCCATCCCTTTGAATGCAGAAAAAGTTATTGTGCAGCCTGAGCACAAATCTTTGGGGGACTACCAGAGGAATGTTAACTGCCTTCATGCTGGAACATCACTCTCAAAGTCACAGAGACTGTTGTGCAGCTCCCTGCAGAGCAGCTTCTTTGCCACTAAGTACACAAGATTACAGTTCTTAGGGCATCCAGCAATCCATTTATCCTCCTCTTTGTACACAGTTAGCACATTACAAGCCTCTTTACTGCATTTCCACAACTGGCTTTCCACTTGTGCCACTTTCCAACACCCACAAAGCACAGAAAATATCTATGGCCCCCAACTAATGGGCCTCAAAAAGGTGGAGAGAAATAGTCTGTTTCCGAATTACCACTGAAACACAAGACATTATATTGACAGTTAAGCTCACCGCAGAATGGATACCACTGTATGCCACCTACTTCAGCATAGTGGGCTATACATGTCAACATAAAGGTTACAAAAATCAAAACAAATGCTAAATAAGGCATAATCATTATGTCTAGGCCTTTTGGACAAAGTGATTCCCACATAGTCTTTTTGATTGTCTTGTAAATTATCCTTCCTCTGGGCCCTATGAAATCCCCAAAAATGTGTCCTAATCTATCCTGTCTTGCCCTTAGACACCAGCTTCCCTTTGCATGCAGTACATACCATGTTATGTGCTTATGGAAAAGGACAATTAGCTTTTCTCTCTCAGTGTCCAGTTGTCGTACTCTGTCCAGCAGTTGAGAATGGTGGTGATACAGTCCCATGGCCTCTTTCAGCAGGATTCTGACGCTTGCTTCAGGTCCTAGTCTAAAAACTTTGCCGCAAACAATTCTGGTTAAAAACAGTTTGTTCTGTTAAAAATAAATCTGTACATATGAATGCAAAAAAGCATTTTCCTGGCTTTCAGTCATAGCAAGTCTGATGTCCTTTTTTTCCAGCAGCCACTGTTTATTGTCTGGATGTTCTTCCTAGACTAGTAATCCAGACTCTGTTTAACAGTGCTACAACTTGCCATACCTTGTCCACTCAGTTAGAGTGACAGAAATAATACTAATGTCTTATTTCAAGAGAGTGTGCACACATACTTTATTAAAATACCCGCCTGCTGTCCCTGTTCTACAGTGACTCCTAGAGCTCTTTAACTATCAGACAGGCTTAACAAATATGTGTGACCTATCTTTTATCCTGCTTTGGTGCTCATACTGTATAACAAAACCCTAAAATCTTCCCAGCTGTGAATCGCAACAGGCCTTTCTGTATGTCCTTCTTAACATCAAAGCACCAATATCTACATTTTTCCACCCCTTTGTTCTCCAATACTGAGTGTCAGAAACTGGATGGTAAGCCACTGCCTTCCATTTTCTTATTCCCTGATATAAATGTGCTGCTTGAAAAGCCAATTAGAATTCCATGCCAACTAACTGCTAAAATGGTGCTTTTTCATTCCAATTCACTCTCTCTTATTCTAATAGTTTACACACACATACATAGTTATACGCATACACAGAAAAATACACTTATTTGAGCCTTCAAATCACACATGTATGGCAATAGATATAGTATTTATGAGTAATATCTTTTATTTAACTAATCAAGTCTTGAATAAAACAAAAAAGATTTGGTGAATTATTGATTTATATAATATTTTAGTATCCGTTCATACGGACTAGAGTAAGGGGATGAGTTGTGTCTCACCAGATAAGGTCCAAAGATGAACATCAGCATGTTGGAGGAGCAGCTTGTAAGTTGGCCCTAACCATTTTACCTCTTAACTGTTGAGCAGATGTCATGAGTTCTCCATGCCTGGCCCTTCTTGTGGTAGCCATGGATGTGTCTGCGTATTTATCTCTGTAAAGTCTTTTGTTTAAAACTTTATGCACACAATTAATCTTTCTCTTTTGTGTTTTGTTTTTCTTTCAGGGCTCCAGTTCTATCCTGGTTGTTATGGTGATCTTGCTCAACATTGGAGTCGCCATTTTGTTTATTCACTTTTTTATTTAACATAAAGCCTCTGATTACTGATATTAAGATTATTATTACTATAATTGCTAGAATCCTGTTTTGGAAAAAAAGAACATAATGAGATGAAAAAAAAAGAATGCTTCAACGCATCCAACCTTGGGGACTAGAGTTTTAAACAATTTGTTTAAACTTTTTGATTGTTTCTTTTTTTGTTTTGGTTTTGCCTTTTACCCTTTTGCTTTGGGAAAATAACACACACGCATATATGTGTATGTTTATATATGTATATGTGTGTCCGAGGGTGTGTACACAAATTTAACGACTGGCTTGTACAACAGCATAACGCTCTGTGGCATGGCAGAATATGAAGAAACTCAACCCCATTCCCCGGCTACTCTGAGAAACTAAGAACAACATCCCGGTCTCTGGAAAGCAGCGGCGGAGAGGCGTTCAGCCGGAGGCAGCTAACTAGCTAAGCAGTTTGAATGACCATTTGCTGAACAGCTGTTCTTACGCTTGTCATTGTTGGCAGCCACGTTTTTGAGTCAGTCTGCACCAGTTTCCCAAGCTAAATTTATTAGGCAAAAATCTAAGGGCTGTGAAACTGCTTACATGTTTGATATGGCTTTAGTGAATTATTTCCTCATCACGGGTTCATTTTAGGACTTAATCATAGATCTCAAATGGCTGCATGGTTAAAGGCCTATGTGATTTTATACAATAAAAGAAAAGCTAACTGTTGCCCATTGACATCAGATTGTCAGAGAAATCCTCCTCCTTCCTTTGCAAAGGCCGCTGCAAGCCTCTTTGCTGTTTATTTCATTGTTATGTTTCTGACTGCCCGTATTATTTTAATCATAAAAAACGCAAGGATCTGTGATGTTTACAGCTTCCTCCTTAAAAGCCCCTTCATCTGGTAACAGAGTAACTTTTCTCAGCGCTTCAGATTTCATTCGCTTAAGTACTTTATTACCCTTGGCTCGACGCCATCATGCTGCCTTGGGAGTCATGGGAGTCCTGCCACCTCCTGGCAGAAGTCAGTTCTGCCACGGCTCCAGATCATGTGACGAAGCTCAGATGGGATCAGGGCACATAAGAAAGAAAAAAAAAAAAAAAACGTTTTCAGCAGTACGCAGTGGAGGGTGACATGCCACCAGGCAGGCAAATGAAAACACCCTATGATGCAGCTCTTTCGGACACAAAGAAGATTCTTTTAAGAAGCCACCATCACAGCCCCGCGTACTGTAGCTCAGAAGCAGTAGAGGCCTGTCACCTAATGAAAGAGGCTTGTTTTGCTTTTAATTGGGGCATTAAAATTGTTTTGTATTTGAATGTATAACACAGAAAATACCCTCAGTGCCTAGGGATATGAAATATGTATAAATTCCTTTTGACCAATTAGCAGTATTTTTTTCAAGAAAGAAACTAAAAGTAGGATGCCAACTTAAGTGATTTCATATTATTTAAAAATATGACAATTCTTGAGCTTTAAATTACAGTTAGTGATCCCATTCATAGCCCCTCCACACACGCGCACACACACACTCCTTTCCTGCGGCCTGTTAGTCTAATGTCAGCCAGGCAGAATCTGTCCAAAAAATCCCAGATTTGGTAGTATCAGCTACTTCTTCTACTTACCAACTAGCAAACCTCATTTCCAGCTCAGTTTTACAGATGGCTTGGTGCATACATTTTGGGTCTAGCAGGCTCCAAGCATGCAATCACTGAGCAGTCATTTTCCCAGAGTGTATCACATGATCTCTTTCGGCTGTGACCCCCTTGATTATTTAAGCCCCGTTGTAAACCGCTGAGACCACCTCAGGGTGAGCACCACTGCTGCATGAAAATGGGATGGGCCGGCCTTGCAAGTGATACTTTTCATATCGAATCAAAGAAATGGAAATCAATAACATCACAGCTCTTTGTACCTCAGCGCTTCAAAGAAAAATGAACATTATGAAACGGAAATGCAACATTTCAATGGATAGAGTTTCTGAGGAGTTATATCGAGCTCACTTCTCTGCTGTAGATTCATGTGTAAGTGAATGTATTTTGTGAATATGTTACAGAATCCCTCATAATGATCATCGCGTCCCAACACGTGGATGGTCAAAGGCTGCCTACTATATCAGGATGTAAAGTGCCCGGCCACTACATAAACTACATTCATGTAAAACTCCAGCAATGCTTGGCACGAACCGTTTTCATATTCCTGCCTTTTTTTTTCCTCTTTGTTGACAAATAGTTTTAATGAATGTGAAATGAATTTACAGTAAAAGATAATTTACAATTACAGCATTAGAAACTTTTTTTTATGTTGCATATCTGCAAAATGTGGCAAAGGCTTTGGGGGTCCACTGAAGAAAGTCAAGCAGACAACACAAATGGAAAAAATTGAAAGAACAATGAGAGATACCAAAAGTAGTTAATAGTGGTGATAAAGCTCAATCACAAAAAAGTGGTGCTGAAGCAAAGACATAGTGTGTTTCAGTGGAACAAATATGCCTGAAAACAATGGGTGCATGTACACTTGTCAAAATCTCTATCCATTCAAATAGCAGTGACTCACAACTGCTGCACACGAGTACCACTTGGAGAAGGCATCAGGGTACATAGTGGAAATATAAGGTGGTCTTCAAAACATCTCACATTAGACAACACTGTCATCTTTTTTTTTTTTTTTTTATAACCTGGGCATAATGGAAAAAGCTGTGTATGTTACTTGTTCTTAGCACAAATTGATGAAAATTGTAATGAAGTGGCTGATCAGTCTTGGGGTTTCCAAATACAACGAGATACACCTAAAGATCTCCCCAGTAAATGCTGATTTTTTTTTTTTTTTTTTTACTGGGGTTGGCATACCAAGAAGGCAGGTGCCAAAAAGAAGGATCCAGAGCAGCACAAGGCTAACTGTTGTCTGAAAGCTGCCAAATGAATTTTCAATGCCGCTTCTCCTATGAAAGTAAGATGGTGTGAAGCTCTTTTAAGGAACAGCACTTTTCCTAGAGTATCTTGCCCAGATAACTCATGTTGGCTCCTAAGGAGCTCTTTTCAGCACAACCAAACAGATACTAGTGTATTATCCCATTGTGATTTCCCAAGTATCCTTTCTCAAGTGAAGGGTTCTGCAACTCTTTGCTAGCCCCAGACTCGTAAAACACCAATTTGTAAGCGTTCCCAACTAAAACAAACAAGGATCTACCAGATGTGTCATTTACGCCCTTTCTGATTAGCCGCCGTATGACTATGCATGTATACAGTGTTTGTGTGAGCATATGTCGTCAGGGGGATTGGCAACTCTAAACTGACCAGTTATGAATGTGCCTGCGAAACCAGCAGAAAAAAAATTGGGTATGTCAATATTATATATTTACACATACAGTTTATATGTCCTGTATAGATGTTTGTTGGGTGTTTATAGGAAATATGCACTGTATGTATGTGTATGATGACCCAAAAAGTTCATTATAAATATTAAAAAGACAATGCTGTTAGCTTTATACTACTTTTTTGGGAACGACAACCTTTGGAAAGTTTGCTTTTTTTGAACTCTCAGCTTTGTTTAAAATGAGATATGCATGCACCTATATATAAGTATGCTGCAAACCATGTTTTGATTGGGTTGGTTTTATGTTGCTTTTGAAAAAAAATAATCTTTATTTACTAGGTTCTGAAGACTTGTAAAATTGCATTTTGTGTGTGCGCTTCTCACTCTCTCTAACTCTGCGACTTTTCACATGTTGCACATTAAAGTTGGGCTGTGTATCAGTTGAAGTCCTTTCCCCATTTCATAGGCGTATATGCTGCACAGTTTGCGGGAGGGGGAGCCCTCTGGCTAACAAACTATCATCAGCCATTCATATCTGACCACAGTCATGTCTGTCTGAACTGCCCATGAACACGAAGCAAGCTGAAAAGGTGCAGATGGGTCACCAAATCATTAGGAAGACTGGATGGGTGTCAACGATGTTTTGTTCCTCTAATTTTTTTGTTCATGATCAACATTTCGTGTATCTGTTTGGTATGCTTTAATACCGGTAACCCTAGAATTTTCATTATCAAACACGTGATCAATGCATGCCTTTTTTTGCCATTCATATACAATTTTTGTGAAATAAAAAAGTATGAATATATGCCATTGCTATATGCTCATTCCCAACAAGCTCTTTCAGAATCCTATGATTTGGTGGAACAAATCATCTGAAAGACTGTTAATCTTTGCTAGTCTGATTCCTGTTTTTAGATTATTTGGTTTGTTTATGAAATGCTGAGAAAAAAAAAATAAAATCTTTCTTTTCAGTCAATAAATCAGTAAACCATTTTAAAGATCCATTCTACTTTCTTGTAGTCTCTCCTAGACTGTGATGCTGTATAAACACGGCACTTTAAAGTGTAACCCTGTGCTCTTCTTTTCGATTCTCCAAAAGCCTCACTGGGCAGGGTTTCTCCTTCTGCCGGGTTGTTGATGGCGTAGGAGGCATGGCTCTCATAGTAATCATAATATTATATGCCGCGAGGCTCCTTACCAAGCTGGAGCACAGGCACCTGTCTGTGTACATCACCGAGGCTGCAGCCCACAAAGATCCTGTATCTTAGCAGTGGTGGGTGGGATTGTGGGTTGCTATGGCAGCATTGATTCTGAAGTCTGCGTTGGAGGGAGGAGCAGCCACTGTGTGGACATCCCCTGAGGAGATGAGCTGCTGAATGAATTCTGACTCACCCGGCATGTGACTGTGAGGCTGCTTTCAGGAGCTGGCAAAGCCCGATGTTGAAGTCAAGAGGAGACACTACAGTAAGCAAGCTGTTGTGCTGTCGTGCCTTCTGGTAAGATGAACTGCAACTGTAGACAGAATCCTGGAGGGGTGATTTTATAATAAATTGGGGGTAAGAAAGGTGGATGTTTACATAAATCTCTGTGGCAACCGATTAACCATTTACTCAAAAGCCATCTGGTCAGTTTTATGAAAAACAGACCTGACTGCACAGTCTATTAACATGACACAGATCCAACTAAAAATAACTCTCGCCTGTACTTGATCAGCTATAATGAGAGGTGCAAGACGACTGGTTTATGTATAAGCTACAAAAAATAAGGTCACAGTTATAAAACTCCTTATTCCTTTTTTACACAGTTTATAGGTAGTGACAAATATTTCTTTTCATTATAGATCACTGGGCTCTTAGCAGAGTGCACTATGATAGTAACGTGCCATAACAAATCAATTTAATCCAATTCAGGGTCACAGGCACCATAATATTATTTCTGTGTATTCTACTTTATAGTAAGATATGCAGTAAGAAAAATGCAAGAACATGAGAAGGCACTGTTCAGGATGCAGGTCTTTAAGTAAGATTTCCAAGGTAGACCTCATCAACAGGGTGGCGCAGTGGTAGCGCTGCTGCCTTGCAGTAAGGAGACCTGGGTTCGCTTCCCGGGTCCTCCCCGTGTATCTGCTTGGGTTTCCTCCCACAGTCCAAAGACAAGCTGGTTAGGTGCATTGGCGATTTTAAATTGTCCCACAATTGTGTGTGTGCGCCCTGCCCGGGGTTTGTTTCCTGCCTTGTGCCCTGTGTTGGCTGGGATTGGCTCCAGCAGACCCCTGTGGATTGGACACTGACTGACCACCTTAACACACCTTGTTGTCGTTGTGAAAGCAAACACACATGACAATTCACAAATGGTAGTTCCAGCCTTTCTAATGAAACTGCATCAGCACAGTAAGTGTGTAACTGGTCATTTCTATTACATTGTCAATTTAAAATAGAATAGCCTTGTGCTCAAAATCCCATCTTTCTGGCTCCTGTGAAGTTCTCCTGTTCTCCCATGCTTTGAATATATTGCTTAGTGGTGTCTTCTCAGTTGCTGCACACCTCAGGCCAACTCACAATTCAGTCCAGTGAAAAGTGTCCATTAGAGGGTCATAAAGGCTCCCTGTGCCATTTCTGCAGTAAATTTATTTCCATTTACCTTCCAGCTTAACAACTCGACTGAAAGACACATTCAAACACGATGGAACCTGTCAGCAATATCAATATGCTGACCACCACATTACACCACATTAGTTATAACCTGTGAGAGCTCCTTTTTCCTCTGTCTGTCTATGACTGGTATAAATCTTAGAGCAGCATAGTGCATATAACTCTGAGAAAATGCTCTTTTTGGCTCTCTGGTCACTCTGCTTCTCTTTAGTGGTTCACTGGAGGCTCATTCTTCCATGTCTTTGTGCTGCAGTATTCTTGACATCTGTAGATGTGTTTTCTTTCCAACTGGTCTGCACTCATCAGACTTTCAGTTCTTACAAAGTGTTCTTACATCTCACTCGGTAAATTATATATCCCCCCCACCCCACCCCATTTTTCTAGAAGGCAAACAGTATGAAGAAGAACACACTCTCTAGGTAAGCAATTAATTTGCAGAATAAACAAAGAGAGAAAAGTGGCTTGTGTTCTTTTAGATTATACACCCATTATATAGTATTTTCCCATAATGCCTAGAACTAGGTAATTTAATTATTGGCACTGCTAAAGCATTCAATCTAACCACATCAAAGCTGTTATATTCCAGGACAGTCACTTGCAATCAACCATCCATCTTCTGCCACTTGATGATGCCCAGATATCACTTTTCCCTAACACCTCCTTCATCTCCTCTGGGGGATACAGAGGCCTGCTAGAAGATAAAATCTTTCCAGTGTGTCCTGGGTTCCTGCCGAGTTTTGACATGCTCAAAAGGAAAGCAACTAGGAGGCACCCTACTCTGATGCCCAAACCACTTTCACTGGCTCCTTTTGATGCAGAGGAGCAGCTGCTCTACTTTGAGCTCTTTCTGATCATCCAGTTCACTATACTGTAAATGTAGGGCCGGTCATGCTGCCCAACAATATACCACATCCATAGCAACATAATGGCAGTGCCAATGATTGTAACTATCAAACGCAGGGGGTACCCACAGAAAAAAATGGACACAAAAATACCAACGTGACTATGTCAATAAAGAACAGTAAAAAAGTGAAACTTAACGACTTATAAGAACAAAACCAAATGTCAAAAATTAATAATGCGTTCCTGACAAATCCATATATAACGACCTTGTAGCTATAACATCATAACATGATTTTATTAGGCTCAACTCCACATTTGTATTCATACCAAAGATCAACCCTGGTAGGTCTCAAAACCTGCATTTCTAGTCACCATATTTTCAAAAATCAGCAGATATTGTAGACGTCTAGCATTCAGTTGGGGTGCCAGTAAATGAGTATGCATGTCTTAGTAACACAAAGTGCAGTATTTTACTTTCTAGCTTTGATTTCAGCCATGGAAAAAAGCGGAGAATTGTCAGGTCCATAGCACCATCTTAATCTAAGTACACATTACAACTTCATTTTGTCTCATCATTTGTTTGCATGCTGTCATTTTCCATTAAGTGAAATGTTCCATTTTGTAAAGTGTTATTTGTTAGACTACAAACATAATGCCCCACTATCACTGTGACTGCCAAATCAGAAGTTTTTACTTTTTTGTCTTTCTGGTGTGTATTCCGACCATAGTATGTGTGTGTCGGTGTGTGTGTGTGTGTGTGTGTGTGTGTGTATGTATTTAATTATCTCTCTATTCTTGTATTTATGTATTTAAATAACTTCTATAAAAAGCCAAGTTTCCCCCTGGGGTCTATCTCTTAGCAGGCACAATTCAGGTGTATTACTCACCATGACACCACCTGCTAAGACACTTTCCTTTTTAGTTGTTCTGGTGGGTGTTCAGACTACACTGTGTGTCTATCAATCTCTGTTTTTTTTTAAATCAGAGTGAATAAATGAAAATCAAATAAGAGAGGAGGTGGTCATCACCATTGTCAGGTTTGTAGTTCTCTTTCTTTTATGCCAGGTTTACATTATTGCAGCACTTAGAGACTCTTTTTTTATCTTTTATTCTTTTTTGTAAAACTTAAAATAATCTTCTCTGGTATACACTTCCCAGGCAATTATGTTATTTATACCAATATATTAAATGCTTTATTGATATTTCAATTCTTTGTCTTTCTAGCCCTATATATTATGAATAGGAATATTGGCACAAGTAGAAGGTGCCAGAATACATTTTTTCTCCTTTTAATATTAATTAAATCATTTAAAAAATGACCAGGTTGTCCACCTATGATTCCATTCTCATGCATCTGTGTTAATTCTTCCTTGTTTAACCCAAAAAGTGCACCTGACCTGGAAGCAGTTTGTTTATGAGACTCTATTAAAGTCTTCTAACCTGGAGTGCCCTCTGCTGGCAAAACAAAATACAACACAGCACTGGCTTACCCTGTTGTGAAATGTGGCTTCCAAAGTGCTGACTGGAGGAAGTGACAAACATTGTTCCCTACCAGCTCCACTGCAATTCAAGAGTGAGCAGTCATTTAAACTTTCAGAGTAATAAAACATTAATAAAGAAGTCATAAATGGAAATAGATAACAGCTAATATTATGCATAATGTAACGAAACAGCAATATAAATCACTGAAAAAACAAAGTACAGTATTTTATATCGGTTTTAGACACTGGATCACTCTTCAGCATTACCCAAACTCAAAAACAGCACCAAGGTGTCCATGCATAGAAACAAACAGAAAGCCCAAACAAAGCTCTTTAATTTTCCTGTCTGTCAGCTCCTGCTCATTCCCTCTCTCCTTCTTCTACACCTGGCCTTGTGCTTACCTCCAGCTTGCCTCCCATCTCTTGAGATAGGCCTTAAAAGGTGCAGTGAGAAACTACTTTTGGGCGCACCCGAGCCCAAGAACAGACCTGTGTGTCCCTGCAGTTCTGAGCCCTAGTTTCCTCCCTTTCTTTACATTACATACTTGTTTCCATATTGACTTATTCTAGAGGTCCCTTCCAATTTAAGGGACATACCGCCCCATTTTAATGGCCCATTACCACATGCATTTATTAAACAGAATCTTCTATTTTTTATCTTGTCCAATACTATAAAAAACTACCTACATGCCCGGTCCTGACCAGGCCCTCCATTAAACTGCACTTGATCACTAACAGACCAGCTCAGAGATGTTTAACAGGCAAAAGTTTATCAATAAAGAGAAGAGAATCCCCCATGGATAGTGGCTTTATTAAGGTAATCAATAAGCATGAACAAAATTGAAAAGATAATATGTCATGCCATTTTCTAACCCACTTAATCCAGACCAAGGTGATGGTGGGGGTAAGGGCTCTATCCCAACTAGCATAAGGCACAAAGCAGGAACCAACCCTAGATAGGGTGCCCTCCCAACACACACACACCACAATTTACCATCGCCAATTCAACTAACCTGCAGGAGACCCACACAGTCATGGGGGAGGACATGCAGACTCCATTCAAGAAAGAACAGGGATACGAACCCTGGTCTTCTTAATGTGAGGCAGCAGTGCAACCATTGTGCCACACAGATAGCATGTGGTATGTTTAAAGTGGTAGTATCACATAAATGTAGACATTATTCATCAGTTCAACATTATTTATACAAAATCTTGTCAGAACATTATTATTAATGGCTAAATTTCAATCTTGTGACACTTTAATCTCCACCTGCTAAGCACTGCTATCTGCTTCACTGTCTTCTTGGTGGAGATTCCGGCATCTGTAAAGCCACCATTTTGTGGGGCATGCTGTTTGTTGATGCTTACAGGTTTCCTGTGTCATGTGAAATGTGACATTACAATGCTCACACTATAAAGGATTGCTGCACAGTGCAGGATGTGTCTGAACTTTTGAGGTCCCTTAAAGGAAAGGACCTGGAAATACCAGTGAGGAAGCAATCAAACCAACTTAACTGTATCTGGAAACAAAAGTGGTGTCCATCTGGGATGAGATATATATATATATATATACTAGCAGAATACCCGCGCTTCGCAGCGGAGAAGTAGTGTGTTAAAGAAGTTATGAAAAAGAAAAGGAAATATTTTAATAATAACGTAACATGATTGACAATGTAATTGTTTTGTCATTGTCATGACTGTTGCTGGCATATACCTGTATATATATATATGTATATATATATACACACACAGACACAGACACAGACACAGACACACACACACACACACACACATATGTAAACATATATATACACATCATATATATATATATACATATACTGTATATACATATATATATACATATATATACACACATAAATATATATACATATACATATAAATATATATACATATATACACACACACACACATATATATATATATACATATATACACATATACATATCTACATATATACTGTATATACACATATATATACAAATCTACATATATATCTACATATATATATTAGGGGTGGGACTCGATTAAAAAAATTAATCCAATTAATTAGAGGCTGTGTAATAATTAATCTTGATTAATCGTATCTAATCGCACACGTAAATTTGCCCCAAGTCGCAAATGTTTCTTTTTAATTTAAAAGGGTTTTAGTGTGCGACAGATTTAAATAATAGACATGGACATGAATATTGTAAATTCAAGCTCTTTTAATTTCTGAAAAAAAAAAACTGCTTTTAAACTGCATTTGAATTCAAAACAGAAACAAAAATATCATCCCTGGTTAAAACTGGGCAGACTTAAAAATAAAGTGGTAGTTTAAGTACTTTAAGTACATTTTCAGAATGGTATTGTCTTTATATAATAATAACCAAAATTTCAACATAAAGTGCAGCTTTTCTTCTTAAAAAAATAAGTCAGAAACATAAAAGGTAATTTGACCAACTTAATCTTTAAACTCTGAGTAACCTTAGCCAAAATTATTTTGTACATTAGGCTAAAACAGTGTGATCATTGAACATTTTGTAATTAGATGTAATTAGAATTACTAACGGTCACAGAAGTCCAATGATCCCCAGTAAGAGCCACAAAGTCCGCTTTCTGTAATGCATCTAATTTTGCTTGCTTTTCACTGTGCACAAAACCATGCTTTTATCAAGGCTTCGCTCGGGTAGTTTTTTGAAATGAAATTTTCCTCCGATCAGTCGTAGGAACGCGCTTCATTCCGACTGTAACATTTGTGTAGCTGTGATGTGTGCATCAGTGTAATCGATGTACCAGGAAATCATGCATTGACAAAAGTTCCCCTTTGCTCGGAATTGAAAGTGTGATTAAATGCGTTATTTTTTGTTATGGAGTACATGCATCGAAGCTTCTCAGCTGTGCTTGTGCTAAGAATAGGAAAGATTTTAAAAATAACGTAACATGATTCTGCGTTAACCGCATATTTTTTCATACGTCTCAAACCAAGGAAATGCGAGGTTAAAATGAACCGAGAAGCACGCGTACATACTCAGTACATCCCCTCTCGGGAATCGAACCTCGGATGTAGGCGATAGAGGCGAAGCCTCTACAATTACGCCACGGTGTGTGGCTTATTTATTTGAGAGTATGTAGATCGGGGTATATATATATATTCGCAGCGGAGACGTAGTGTGTTAAAGAAGCTATGAAAAAGAAAAGGGAACATTTTAAAAATAACGTAACATGATTGTCAATATACAGTAATTGCTTTGTGAGTGTTGCTGTGATCAAGGATTCGATTATCATTATTTGTTTCAATCAGGGTCGTATTTGTACGATGTGTTGTGTTCAAGTTACATTCTGTGTTTGTCAGTCGTTGTAAAGATTAAATTCTGTAATTACAGCCACATTAGCTCCACAAATGAGACACACGGGTTTACCGGCAATGTCAGTAAACATATACTCAGCCTCCCATCGGTTTTTAAAGGCTCTATTTTCAGAATCAACTTTTCTCTTCGGCATCGTGTGGGCTAGCTTCACAATAACTTGCAGCAACGCGGTAAGTGTTCGGGAAGGCAGCTGAAGCGCTGCATTATGGGATCTGTAGTTTTTTGTGTTACCAGCGCTTCATATACCCGGGCCATTAATAACAATAATACAGTATATAAAATGATCTCGCGGGCCGGATATAATTACACGCCGGGCCGGATGTGGCCCGTGGGCCTTGAGTTTGACTCATATGGACTAAATAGAACTTGAAAAGAAATATTTTTTGGAATGTGATCGCGCAAGTCAGTACATCGAGCCCGCGTGCTATTGTGGTTTTGCTTGTGTGCTTCAGTAAGTTACCGTCCCCTCGCTCTTACTTTTTTACCGTTCATCTAATGAATACACTGAGTATGGCTTTACCAAAACAATCATTGATCGCGAATAAAATATCCATTATTTATGAATCTTCAATAGGTGAATAGATGATCTGTCTTTCTGCGTTAACCGCATGCGTTTTCATACGTCTCAAACTAAGGGGATGCGAGGTTAAAATAAATCGAGAAGCGCGCGTACATACTTAGTGCATCCCCTCTCGGGAATCGAACCTCGGACGTGGGCGCTACAGGCGAATGCTTTACTACCGCGCCACTGCGTGTGGTTTATCTATTTGAGCGTAGTAGTGTAATTCGGTTTTTGTTCAGCACTCTTTGGAACTGTTACTTTTTGTCTGCGCACTGCGTCAGTTCACGTGAGCCGCTGAATATGGTTTTATATGTCAGTCGCTCGCTTCTAATTGTTTCGCTGCCTTCTTAATTATATAATGCATGTTTTCTTCAGCGCATTTTGTAGCTCTTCCTGGCTTTCTACGTAATGCGTGATTACGTGAGAGGCGTGATGATGTCATACGAAACTCCGTCCCTCCAGCTGAACTCCATTACAGTAAATGGAGAAAAACAACTTCCAGTTATGACCATTACGCGTAGAATTTTGAAATGAAACCTGCCCAACTTTTGTAAGGAAGCTGTAAGGAATGAGCCTGCCAAATTTCAGCCTTCTACCTACACGGGAAGTTGGAGAATTAGTGATGAGTCAGTCAGTCAGTCAGTCAGTCAGTCAGTGAGTGAGTGAGTGAGGGCTTTGCCGTTTATTAGTATAGATATATATATATATATATATAAATATTGTAGGAGGAGAACGGGCATCCCGGCCGGATCATAGAACATACCATTAACCAGAAGGGAGGCAAGAGAGGAACAATGGACAAATTTGATGGATGGTATAAAATGATGGATGGATCAGTGGAATCTGGAACTTGGGAGTGGTTCCATTCCCCCATGCACTAGATGGCAGTGTTCCTTAAACGAGAACCCAGTCAGGCCACCTGCAGGGGTACAAGGGAAATGGAGTCCAAAAGTGTAACGCTATAGGGGTCCCTTGGGATCAGTAGAGGATGCTGTCGGGGGAGGACCACCCTACTTTGTCTGTGGCCCGGAAGTGCTTCCTGGAGGAGACAGAATGGCACCAGAAGCATTCCTGGGTTCGGCAGAAAAGAAAGCCTGCTGCCACACATGGGGGAATCAGAGTCAGAAGGAGGTGGATAAAGCTTGCTGAAGGAGTAGAGGCGAAAAGGAAGGAAAAGAGACAAGAGGAAGAAAGGGACTGTGTGT
This sequence comes from Polypterus bichir lapradei, assembly GCA_026402145.1. Lineage (NCBI taxonomy): Eukaryota > Metazoa > Chordata > Cladistia > Polypteriformes > Polypteridae > Polypterus > Polypterus bichir. The sequence continues at coordinate 23,146,811 of JANRMT010062806.1, forward strand.
TGGTGCTTGCTTGTACTGTGCAGGGGAGAACAAGACAAAAGCGTTTCCCACGCTTAATAAACAGATGTTGTGTGTTGAACTCGGGGTCTGTGTCTATTGTGTCAGGGGTTTGGGGAGGAATATGCCCCTGATGGTTACAATATATATATATACAGTATATATATATATATATATACAGTATATATATATATATATATATATATATATTAGCAAAATACCCGCGCTTCGCAGCGGCGAAGTACTGCCTTAAAATTTTTATTAAGAAGAAAATTAAACCTTTTTAAACTGAGGGAAAATATACCAATAATTTTTTGTTAAGGATCTCTTTGTATACCACATTGTCATTTTGGCCCACTGGTTGTAATATGACCAAGCTGTGCGCTGAGCTTACTCTTGAGCATGTAACTTACAGTTGGCCATGTGAACAGTAATCTTGTCTCAAATCTCACAGCTTGGATTGCTGCTGTCATAATCGGTTTGAGTTTCATGGTTTGTTTCAACTACGACAGTATTTGCAGGACTTGTGTTGAAGTGACATTCGGCATCTGTCAAGCGTTGTAAGCACACAACCGGTTTCATCGATAACTTCACATCCAGCTTTTGAGAGTTTAAACATTCATAAACATCAAAGTGTCCACTACTGAAATCGTCACCTGTGAATCTAAGATGTTTAAGAGGCATTGGCGGTTGTCCAAAGGTGTAAAATATTTGGCTATTTCGGTACACTTGAAAGCGACAACCGAACAATTCAGCGGCAGCCATCAACTCACATGCAGAACCATAGTTGAAGGGCTTAAGCATTTCACTCTTATAGTGCTCCTGTTAGTATAATTATCTCCTGTACCGTCATCAGTCCACACCTTGAACCTGTCCCAGTCATTCAATACATAAGACACAATGTTCCTCTGGATATCAAGAGTGAGCCCGATATGGCCGTGCAATATGTAACAAAGAGAATGGAAAAGGCAGGTGCCATCTCTGGGCATGGAAACCACTCCGTAAGTGATAGTTCTTTGATCGATGGTGATCACCTCGATAGACATGTTAATAGGGGTATGGTTGGAACGATAAAGGAAATGGGTACCTGAACAATGTAAAGGAAGTCTAAAATACCTACACAATAACTATAATCGTAATAAACAAACAATAAAACAGCAGAGAAGCCGTGGATTAAATAAAAAGGCTGTAGTTATCAGCAGGGAGACGTGAATCCCGTGGCGAAGCAAGGAAGGGAATGTAGAGACTGGAGCGACGGACGGCCTTATATAGACAGGCAGACAACAACGTGGGAGGCGTTGGGATGGGGGACCCAACGCCGCCTCACATGGTGACCGAGCTGCAGGCTATGGACGTATATATGTACGTAAGTAGGATTCAGTAAGCGTTGGGAACCGCATACCAAATTTCTTTAAGATGGGCCCATAAGTAACAAAGACCATTGGAAAGTTCAATATGGCGGCCGACAGTGGCGTCATACCACCAAAATAAGTAAGTACATTGGTTTCGGTTAGCACAGGGAAGCCGCCTACCAAATTTCATGAAGATGGGGCTATAAATAAGAAAGTTCAATATGGCGAACGTTGTCAACCGTTATGACTGTTACACGTAGAATTTCGAAATGAAACCTGCTTAACTTTTGTAAATAAGCTGTAAGGAATGAGCCTGCCAAATTTCAGCTTTCTACCTACATGGGAAGTTGGAGAATTAGTGATGAGTCAGTCAGTCAGTCACTGAGGGCTTTGCCTTTTATTATTATATATATATATATATATATATATATAT
>JANRMT010062806.1:23155707-23169600 GCA_026402145.1 Polypterus bichir lapradei
GCACAGGCAGGCAGATAAGCAGGCAAACACGTGCAGCAATCTCCCCCTCCCCCTCCCCAGCAGGCACGTGGCTCGCTCGTTCGCTCTCTCTCTCTGTCAGCTCAGGCAGGCAAGGGAAACTGGCTTGTTCGTATACCGAGTGTGTGGTTGTGAACCGAGGCAAAAGTTTGGCGAACTTTTTGGTTGTGAACCGAGTTGTACATGAACCGAGACGTTCGTGAACCGAGGTTCCACTGTACTTAAAATAAAGCATCTAAAGACTGCGGTGTATCATCCTTAAACCGACGGTCTGGTAGAGATATTTAATCAGACTCTCAAGCAAATGCTTTGTAAGGTGGTCAGCGAGGATGGAAGAAACTGGATTCAGCTCCTCCCCCTCCTCCTTTTTGCCTACCAGGAAGTCCCACAAGCCTCCAAGGGATTCTCCCCTTTTGAATTATTACATGGGCAAAGACCCCAGGGCATATTAGATATCCTAAAAGAAGGATGGGAAGAAGAGGCTCTTCCCTCTACAAACATACTGGAATATATTGCGCAATTATGCGATAGATTTGGTGAGATTCAGACCCTCCTTAAAAGTCAAGCAGCACAGGTCTGATATCACGACCGCGGCATGTCTCTCCAGGAGTTCCGCCCAGGAGATTGTGTCATGGTCCTAGTACCTACCTCCCACTCTAAGTTGCTTGCCCATTGGCAAGGCCCCTACGAAGTTAAAGAAAGGAAAGGACTCGTCGACTATTTGGTGAGTCAACCCAATCGTCAGCCGAGGGAGTGGGTTTATCATGTAAACCTGCTGAAACCGTGAAAAGACAGGGATCCCGATCCCTCCTCCGGTCAGCCCCGCTCTCTATTTGCTCACACGGCTAGCCTTAACTTCGGTGCAGGTTTAAGTCCCAGACAACGATGGGAGCTGGAAACAGTTATCCTGTCTGTCCTGGAGGTAGTGAGTGAAAACTCTGGAAGGACCTCTCTGGTTGAGCACAATATTGTGACAGAGCCTGGGGTTATAGTTCAAGAATGCCCGTATCGTCTTCCCGAGACAAAAAGGGCTGAAGTGGAGCTTGAGATCAAACACATGCTGGAACTAGGTGTGATTGAGGAAAGTCATTAGCCCTGGTCCAGTCCCATTGTATTGGTCGCTAAGCCTGACGGGAGTTGGAGGTTTTGCAATGACGTCCGTCGGCTTAATCAAGTCTCCCAATTTGATGCCTATCCAATGCCACGAGTGGACGATTTCCTCCAGAGTCTTGGACAGGCTCAATATTTGACCACACTGGACATGACAAAGGGATACTAGCAGGTTCCTTTAACAGACTCCGTGAAGGTTAAAAACACATTTAGCACCCCTAGTGGACACTGGCAGTATCGTGTCCTTCCATTTGGGTTACACAGGGCTTCAGCAACCTTCCAGCGTCTGGTGGACAAAGTGCTCCGGCGTCATAACTCATACGGTGCTGCCTACCTGGATGATGTGGTCATCTATTTCAGCACATGGAAACTGGGAATGTGAGGTATCAGGTCTGAGGAAAGATTAAAAGATCTGAAACATTTCAATTTAAGCAAATGGAGATTAAGAAGTGACATGATTAAATTGTTTTACTGTATGATGGTGGAATCTCTGCTGGAATTTTCAAATGACTTCTTCAACAAGAACATGGAGACACAGATGGAAACTGTTTAGGGCTAAATGTTACCTAAATTTTAGAAACTTTTTCTTAACCCAGATAACCAAAATCACTTGGAATAAGTTATCAAGTTCTGTGGTAGATGGAAAGGGTTCAGGGACCATCAAAATTCAATTTGATGTCATTTTGGAGAAATCAGACAAATAACATTGGCAAGCTTTGCTGGGCTAAATGGCCCCTTCTTGTTGAAATTGTTCTAATTCTCTTTTAGACTTTTATTTTGTTTTGACTTTGGTTTGGGTTTTAGTAAAAAGATAAGCCTAACTCTGACAATTATCTTGCTTAACCCTTAACAGAAACTAAGATAATAATGAAAGGATTTGTCAGAGTGGGTTTAGTGACAAAGTTGACTTGAAAAATATCCCAACCCCAGCCCCTCCTGTAGAAGGACTGTAGAATAAGAGCTGACCTGACCTGTGTTCCTAGATTTGGTTAGCACAACCCTTATGCTCGATAGAGTACTGTGGTTTTCAAAAAGGAAGAAAACTGACTGTGCCTCAGGAAACAAGATGTGACGAAGCTTATGAGAGGTCCAAGTGCAAGAGGGAGTGCTGGACAACCTGGCTGCTCCTACCAGAAGTTGGATACAGGGGCTTTGCACCAAACTCTTTGTGAAAGATGCTAAGTAGCCTTGGTGTCAATGGAAAAATAAAAAATAAAGAAAGTGATAGGGAAATTGTTGCTAAAAGATCATCAAACTGATGGTAGATCCATTTTGGAAATGAATTACAAGAGCGTACAAGTAGTGTTTGATCACCACTATGGACTTGCCACTCGGAGGATGTCTGGAGTATACAGCTCTATTGAGGATTCTGGTAGTTTCTAGCAGCCATGGTTGTATTCATTCATCTGTTTTGGTACAAAGATGGACCTGGCTTATAACTCTGATAATCCCCTTGCTTAACCTTTAAATAAACATTTACTCTTCTTTGACACACTTTTATTAATTAATTGTTCAATGAGACACAACACTCAGTTTAACTCAAGAACAATAACAACAAGGGTGGCACGGTGGCGCAGTGGTAGCGCTGCTGCCTCACAGTTAGGAGACCTGGGTTCGCTTCCCGAGTCCTCCCTGCGTGGAGTTTGCATGTTCTCCCTGTGTCTGCGTCGGTTTCCTCCCACAGTCCAAAGACATGCAGGTTAGGTGGATTGCTGATTCTAAATTGGCCCTAGTGTGTGCTGGGTGTGTTTGTGTGTGTCCTGCGGTGGGTTGGCACCCTCCCCGGGATTGGTTCCTGCCTTGTGCGCTGGGATTGGCTCCAGCAGACCCCCGTAACCCTGTGTTCGGATTCAGCGGGTTGGAAAATGGATGGATGGGCAATAACAACAAAGCAGTGTGTACAGGTCACCACTGGTCAGAAAACATTCACTTTTGACATAATGTAGAGAATACTAAAAGTTATTTGTACCTTTTATTTACCATCAACACTGTGGAAAAATGAGGTGTTCACTAGATTTTAAACAGAAGATGATTTAAAATAAAGAGACAGGTTAAATCATTGTCTAACAACAGGCTGGCGCTGTTACACTTAAAGAGCTTAAGAGAATCGATTGACTACACAGAAATAAAGTTCAAAAGTCAGTTGTCAGGAAACTGACACAGCAAAGGACAAAATGGAATTATCCAGACTTTTACCTAGCCAAAAATAAACAAGACCAGTGTAGGGAGAAACTCTAAAATATCCAAAAACTTGGATACTGCAGATATTGGGCCCCCAACTTAGTGATTACATGATGATGGCAATCACGTGGGTAGCAAGTTGGACACTAAAACAATCAATGATATTGCCACAGCTATGCAAATAAGCTTACATGAAATGGCACTGTACATGAGACACATCCATTCTAAAATGTTATCAGGATGAAAATACATAATCAGAAAAACTGCATAAATTGAACAAGGATGTGCGGAGAATGAACCACAGCAGTTAAAAACAACAATAGTATGAGATGACAGCAGTGTAGTAAAGCCTTACAAAAATACCATAACACTTTCAAACCCACTCAATCCAATTAAAATTTAGCACTTATTGATCAGAAGCTAGCTGTGGTCAGGATGCCAGTCCACCATGGGGACCACTCACAAAGCCCAATATGAATTTTCTAACCAACCTAATCTGTGCTACATAATTAAATAAAAGACTTGAACAAAAAGGTCACAGACACCTGAGAATGACAGTACTAAATATGGAGACATCATTAAGGACAGGCAAGTTCAAGTTTCTAAATTAATATGCATAATAAAACCCACAAGACCTAACTTTGATATTAAAATTATGACAATGTTTTTGTCTGCATTAGTATTTCGATAATACACGGATAATTGTTTTGTACCATTGTCCCACAGGAGCCTGGGTTTGATTCCCAGGACAGCCTCCAACTGCGTTTTGACAGGTTTTCTTCAAGTACTCCAGTTTTCTCCCACTTCCCAAACATGTGAATGTTAACTACACAGGCGACTCTAAACTGTCACAGTGTGACTGAAAGTGGGTTGACCTGGTCCCTGTCTGCAACTTTCAAAATAAGTTACAGATCCAGGCACCACTGTCTGGATGGATACCTCATTAAATTACAGCAACTCCATAAACAAAACAAATGGCAGCTGGCAATTCGTAGCAACTGCATGTCAGTGGTCCTGTTCGCTAAATTGATAAATGTGCTTGCTTAAGCCAGCTACTGTACTGCTGTGAAAATGCAAACACATTTTTGAGATGGGTGCTACAAAAGAGGCCACCATCTTCACTTCGTTTCTGCAGTGACTGTAAGTCTGTCTGAATAGAGAGATGCAACTTTCTTTGTAACTCTTAATCACAGAAACTTAAAATTATGTTTTGTTCAGTCACTTTAGCCCCCAACCAGGCTGCCCTGAAGATATAGCAGAATGAAGTCTTCTCATTGTTGCTCAGATACAGCACCAGGTTCACTGCAGAGGTGGCACCAAGTAACAACCAAGTAACAAGCAAGTTCCAAGTAATAAGAAGCAACTCTCAAGTAAGTCTCAAGTCCTTGAGGCAAACTCAAGTTAAGCATCAAGTAATTTTGTGCCGCATGTCTTCAAGACTCATGATTGGTCAATACCTTCACAGGATATATAAGCTTTTAAAGCATCAGTGATAATGTAATGAATCTTGTGTTTGATTTTGTAATCACTGCAAATACCTTCAAACTGTTCACATACGCAATCATGTGTGTGTCTTCCTTCAAACCATCTGCATAACAGCAGACTGGACCTCAGCTCAATTGCTTGGTTCTCCATTGCTATCCAATGGGCAGTGGCTCCTAGACAGCCACTCATCTTGGTCTTTGGATATTTTTCAAAGCTAAGAAATTAGAAAAAAAGGCCACCTAACCAATAACAAACGCAACATATTTTTTCAACACTTTGTAACTCAATTGATAAATGTTTATCATGTTTATGGTCCTATCATGGTCAAGTGGGGAACATTAAATTGAGCAAAGTATACAGCAAAAACAAATGTTAACTAAAGGTAACATAATGCAGTGGTTGCATCGAGTACCTAGAGCTATGTTGCTTAAGTGTGAGTCCACAGGCCTGCGGTGCACACCGGAGATAACACAATTCTATAGCCTGTTACTTTTTAAAATGCAGGGTTTGTTCATTTAATGCTTCTATGCTTGGGCTGAAATTCCTTTTTCAGGAAACGTTCATTAATAAAAGTTGAATACTTAAAAAAAAATAAGACTGTAGCTCAGTGTTTTAGCCATTACATATTCACGAGTTGTTCTTCTTTTAAGAAACAAACTTAAATTATCATTTAAAAAAAAAAAGAAGTTGATTTATTGCATTTTTTACGTAGCATACTTAAGCTTAACTAACCTGCCAACTAAATAATTCACCAAAATATTAGAATTTGCATATATCCTTCACATATCCTCATATATATGTTAAATCAAATGACATGAGGTTTAATGATATGACTGTAAGACTTTTATTTTCTTGTCGAGAGATATCACGTTATACATCCTCTTAGCCTCTGAAAGATTCCTTTGAGCACTTACCGTAGATCCCGGAATACAAGCCGAGAATTTCGTCCTAGATTTTTGGCTTGGAGTTTGGGGTTCGGTTTATACAACGAGCATCATTTCAGATACAAGATTTCCAGCGCAATGCCGGTTTTGCCGATCAATACGGAAGTAAATAATGATGAAATCACAGAGCCATCTTTCAGATGAAGAAGTAACTTTGCATGCCGGTACTTTAAATTAAATAAAGAATTTATTCAAAAAAGTGTTTTAGTTGTTGATTTTATTAATAAAATTTATAATAAATTAACAGGAAGTTTAAAATAAAAATTTTTCTTTTTATTTACGACCAACATGTTGCGTTACGACCCGAATGCGGTCACGTGTATCCGCTTGCGCGATTGTAAACAAACAACCGAGAGCGTTAGTAGCGTCAGTTGGAGCCCAGATACATGTGTTTGTGGATGTAATTTCGGTCATTGCAGTGATTTACCTATATATATAATTCACTAAGACCGTGCAAGCAAGACACATAATTGCTAAGGAAGGAAGAGAAGGTAAAGAAAGCGATCAAAATTGAAACGAAGATGGAAATTGTGTGGAAATATGAGAGTGCTGTTCGTGTGACCGATCTCGCTAATATGTACAGCATGTCGAAATCCACCATCTCGACAATTTTACAAAGAAAAGATTTGCATTCTCCTCCTCTCTTCCTGCAGCCCAAAGATGTCAAATTAAATGGTGAGTACAGTATGAAATTGTTGTTTCTAGAATAGAATAGAATGCTTTTTATTGTCACTATACACATCTACAATGAGATTAAAAGCAGCTCCTTCAGTGCAGAAAAAAAAGTTCTGTATAGGGCTTGTATGGTTGTTTTTTTAGCCTTAGCATAACGCCGGATCTGTGGCCCCGCTTCTGTTTTCTTTCCCTCCTCAGTCTGCGTCGTCTCCTAGACCCGACAACAATCCACGGAGAGCGCGCTGGTCTCGCTATGTTGTCTGGGATGTTGTGCGTGTGATGAAAAACAATCAAAACAGATGTCTGGCTCTGGACACCGATGTCTATAAGGTTCTGACCGGTGTAGCGGATGTTCGCCGAACTGATCGTGCACAAACAAGGAAAAAAAAAAAAAAGGTACAAAAACAACAAAAAAGTGCACTGAAAAGGAGAGCCCTGAGCCGCTGCTAACTTTTTGATTAGTACATTAGAAAAATTATTGGTGTTTTGGTAAATTATGCACATTATACAACCCTTTTTTTATTATGAAAAGGTTAAGTAAGTGTTGCAGTGGGAGGTTCGGAACGAATTATGGGTTAGCCTTCGCGAACGAATTAAGTTATTAAGTCAAGGGTCCACTGTATTGCGTATTTAAGTTAGTCAAATTTATAACGAGTCTCCGGAAATCCACCCGCCGATGTACCGTATTTGCGTATATAGTTTCAACACAAAGGCTTCATTTTACCAAACTTCTCCGCAATCACTTCCTGGTTTCCATCAAAAATGCCGGCAATCTCAAATTCTCGCCGATAAACATGATAAATATAGCTGAAGAGAAACTTTTAAGGAAATTTAGAAAATTTTGCTTGGAGAAGGGGGTCGGCTTAAATACCGGTCATCGGCAAATACATGTAATTTAGTAGGTAGAGAAGGGGGTCGGCTAATATACCGAGTCGGCTTGTATTCCGGGATCTACGGTAACTGTTTTTTGGAGCCATCTTTTCACAGAAACAAAGGCTGCACATGTAACCCCTCTTTTACAAAGTGTAATGGCTCAACATGGAAAACACATAACTAATTTCTTGAGAAAAGTGGGAGATGCGAGGAAAAGACAAAACAAAAGAAAATAAAAATACAGTAATCCCTCGTTTATCACGGGAGATAGGTTCCAAGGCCGGACGCAATAACTGAATTTCCGCGAAGTAGGGACACCATATTTATTTAATTATTTAACGTGTATTTGGAAGTTTTTAAACCCTCCCTGTACTGTTTACAACCCACCCTTTACTCTATTAATAACAAGGACAACTGTTAAGCAAAATGAAATCAGTAGATAAGTTTACAGTTACTGTATAGCGAAGTACACGTACCTATATATGACGTGATGATGGTGATGAATATGCTGTGCAGTAAAAATGATGACGATGAAGGTGATGATGACTTTTACTGCGCAGCCGATGACTGTATTTTACGTCTCTTCAGACGGCGGTGCCATTTCCTGGGGCACTTCTTCCACGGTTTCCGAAGGTGTATCCGTAGTAGTAGTAGGAACTGGCTCTTTTTTGCGAGGCTGCAAAAACATTCTGATCGGCAGTTGCTGCCGTTGCTTCTTTTTCCGGTCGAAGAGCAGCTTGTAGGCGGTCATGACGTCGTCGTCCTTGTTGCAAAATTGGACCAATCGAACCATATCGTCATCCCATTCTTGTGACCACTCCTGCAGATCCTTAGCCAGTCTGCAGCTACAGCCGCGAACATTCTCCCTTCCTTCAACATATCCAGAAGTTTCACCTTCTCAGCGATCGTCATCATTCTTCATTGGCGTTTAGGCTCAGCACCAGCCTTGGAAGAAGGAGCACGTTTGGGAGCTATTGCAGGGGGTGAAAATTGAAGCGAAGTTCAACACAAAGAAACCACAAAAAAATCACACACAGTACAGTGTAAAGTAAACCGCTCGGCTTGAAAGCTTGAAGCGAAATGGCCGTGACAGAGAGACAAGGGGAGATGCTCTGGGATCTGGGCATCAGTCAAAGCACCAATCACAGGCCCGATTAGAAAGCGGGAAGCTGTGATTTGTCATCTCCCTCCCATGTACCAATCACAGCCCGTGTTACAACGCACTTAGTTACCGAGCTTGTTTTGTTGTTCTTAGACTAGGAAACACTACTACTATATTTAAAAACCCGCGAAGTCGTGAATCCGCGAAAAGTTAACTGCGAAGTAGCGAGGGATTACTGTAAACCGAAGTGACCGAAACCCAGACGAGAGGCAAAAATTTAAACTCAAATAACATCCAATAAGTCAAAACTAGGCAAGAAAAGAAATCACTCTAGACGTTAAAATGAAAGTAAGGATTTTATCTACTGATCGGATAAGACTCATAGCAAAAGGATGAACTTTTATGCTGGTTGGTGATTTAGTCAAGGTCACGACACCTGGAGACCACACCCCTAGAAACATGGGATGTGTCCCTGACAACAGTATGCAATATGGCTTCTCTTAAAGGAAAAGGCTGCAAAACATCAAATTTGCAGCTTAAATCGTGACACATGGGTGCATCAATTCGTAGTTTCTTCCATAATAAGAGGCAAGCACACGTGTGTGTTCATGTGAATTCAGCATAGCGTTCGTTGTACGGCCAATTAAAATTTTGCTTTTTGTTTTGTTAATATTTTTGATCCCTGTTGATTGAATCAGCGGATACAGAGAGTCAACACATTAAATAATATTCTTGAATACGTCTTTAGAAAAGTACTGTGAGCTGAATCCTGATTTAACTTGCCCTGTCATGCTCAGATCCACACTAGATACAAAAGGTTTATTTTTGGGGTCTTGGGTTTTGGGTTTCTGATTACTGCTTCAATATAGAACAGCGGTCATTAGGTGAATCAAGAAACGACTGAATAACAAACAGTACATGAAATACAGCAGTGACCTCTTGGTGAACGGAAAATACAAAAAAAAAAAAAATCCCACCATTAGCTATTTTTACAACATACATTTGGATGGCAACAAACAATTGCTACTGTTAACTTACAAATACACATATGAATTTCAAGTAGTATAAAATACATATCACAAAATGCACCTAAACAAAGATATGTTAACCTCAAGACATAACAACTTTAAATGTAGAACATTTCAAAAGTCTATACAATTAAACATACCTCACACTAAAACCTGCACACCACACTGTACAGCCTGCAAACGCTCAAGTTTCACACCACTGTTAAATAAAGTCTTGTTAGTTACTTTAAATAAAAAACAAACTTTTACACCCACTGCAAGACTGTCCTCTGACAATAAATTTAACCATAATGCTACAGCATTGAAAATTACCTTTGAACTTCGAGGAAACTTTCTTCCTTATTTCCCATAGGAATGGGCAGATTAATACTAAAGTTTTGATACCTCCAATCCTGATCTTTTAATTTAGACATCAATGTTTACATTAAAAGTATTGATATTACACATCTTCAATAATATGCAAGTTTATTAGAAATTATTTTTAAAAATGCATTTGATGGTGAGAACATGATTAAATTAAACGTGTCATGTTGTGTAAAACAGGACACGCTTTTCCTTTTGCATTTTTCATTGCCCTGCATTCACACTGGCAGTGCTGTGGTCCATCAGCCAAAGCAGTGGAAACATATATGTGAAGTGTTGTTTAGAGTTATTTTACTCCACTGAGTCAACAATGATGAAGCAAAATATGATACGTGTCAGAAGTCCGTACATCATTGCAGCAACACCACAGACCTGGTAAAACACATGAAAGTCAGTCACGTTGCTGAACACATGAAGTTACAACAGAGGCAATCAGAAGAGTGCACAGACACTCAGGCTACAGTCTACTCTTAAATAACCTTCCAGAAAGACAGGCAGTGCCCAGGTGACATTAGTATTGTAATCTAATGTAAGGTTGTTGTAATTGTTTGAACAGAAAACTAGGGGGCTCCACCCCCTGCTCGCTTTGTTCACCCACCCCTGGGTTTGGTTTACCAGATATACAATTTAAAGAGATTGTTATTTTCATGGGAATTGTTACATATGCATTATTTTCACTTTTACTTTAAAACTTTTGTAAAAACAATATTTGTCCTTTATTTCCTGCCCCGGGTGTGGTTACATCTCTTTCTCACAGGATGTATAATGCTGCTCGTGTTGTGAAGAGGGTGCGGCTGAGGAGATGCCGCCAGATCAGCTGCTGTCTTTCTGCTGCTGCTGCTGGCGAGCTGCATGTTCTGCTTGTCTCACTACCCGATCATTTTAAAGCCTGTACAGCAGCTGTCCTTTGGCCACTTCGCATCTCTGCCACTTGCCTTATGAAGTTGGGGAGGGTTAGGGTGGCTGAACGCACACAAGGAGAAGCGGTCAGGTCATCTGCTGGCTTTCTGCTGCTGGCGAGCTGCGTGTTTTGTTTGTCGCTTCTCGTTGTTTTAGGAGCTGGGAGCAAGTTAAAGTGTCTGTCGCGGAGCTTCAAATTGTCTTCCGAGAAGATCACATCTCGTCTCCTTAGTCTCCCTCCCAAAGATTTTTTTTTCATAATAGAGAGATAAACGATGTCTGTTTTTAGGTAGCAGTATATTACATTTATAGCTTGATGAATGAACATACTTAGAACTAAATATTCAAACTTAATATATTTATCATGTCCAATTTGTAATATATATATATATACATATATATACAGTATATACAGTGGGTAAGGAAAGTATTCAGACCCCCTTCAATTTTTCACTCTTTGTTATATTGCAGCCATTTGCTAAAATCATTTAAATTAATTTTTTCCCTCATTAATGTACACACAGCACCCCACATTGACAGACAAAAAAAAAGAATTTTTGAAATTGTTGCAGATTTATTAAAAAAGAAAAACTGAAATATCACATGGTCCTAAGTATTCAGACCCTTTGCTCAGTATTTAGTAGAAGCACCCATTTGAGCTAATACAGCCATGAGTCTTCTTGGGAAAGATGCAACAAGTTTTTCACGCCTGGATTTGGGGATCCTCTGCCATTCCTCCTTGCAGATCCTCTCCAGTTCTGTCAGGTTGGATGGTAAACGTTGGTGGACAGCCATTTTTATGTCTCTCCAGAGATGCTCAATTGGGTTTAAGTCAGGGCTCTGGCTGGGGCCATTCAAGAACAGTCCCAGAGTTGTTGTGAAGCCACTCCTTCGTTATTTTAGCTGTGTGCTTAGGGTCATTGTCTTGTTGGAAGGTAAACCTTTGGCCCAGTCTGAGGTCCTTAGCACTCTGGAGAAGGTTTTTGTCCAGGATATCCCTGTACTTGGCCGCATTCATCTTTCCCTCATTTGCAACCAGTCGTCCTGTCCCTGCAGCTGAAAAACACCCCCACAGTATGATGCTGCCACCGCCATGCTTCACTGTGGGGACTGTATTGGACAAGTGATGAGCAGTGCCTGGTTGTCTCCACACATACCGCTTAGACTTAAGGCCAAAAAGTTCTATCTTGGTCTCATCAGACACCTGAAGGACTCTGAGATGGTGAGAAATAAGATTCTCTGGTCTGATGAGACCAAGATAGAACTTTTTGGCCTTAAGTCTAAGCGGTATGTGTGGAGACAACCAGGCACTGCTCATCACTTGTCCAATACAGTTTTTTTTCGAGAAAAAATGTAATACTAATGGTTGCTGCTGTTCCACAGATTGTTTGCAAGAATTGAACATGTTTATTCATTTTTGTTAATAAACAAGCAAAGAAGTATTATCTTTGGCACTACAGTATATATAATTGTTTATAATACAAAGTCTTTAAAATGTGACTTTTAGATGTCTACATATACTGTAAATTTTTAACAGAAGATTAACTGTTTTTGCAAGACAACCCTCAAGCTGCGTCTGTACTGGCCTCTGTATCACCCGGTATCGGATTGAAAAGAAAATCAGTAGTATCGTCCATCACTAATTTCCCAGTGTGCCACACTTGCTCAGCAGAGACTTCTGGCTGTACACACTCATGCCTGTGATAAGCTCACATTCTTAAAAGGGTACCGCGTTAGTTTGTAAGCCACCAGCATACAATGGCTACACTGAATTGTACTCCGTACAGCCCAACCCTAGGAAAGAAGCTGTTAAAGTTGAAACACACATTACAACCTTTAATGAAACATATGGCTACATGTTTTTCTGACACCACGTTGCTCATTTTAGAAGTGATAAGAATATCAGTTTGCTGCACTATACTGTATGCTGCATTTTGTATGGAAATGGAAATCATTTCCCCATCAGTAACTGTAGTTCCACATCTTTTTACAGAAAGCAATCCAGTGTTTGTCTTCTACTTTAAAATTTTAAAAGCCATAGATTATTATTTTTGACACAATACTGTTCCTTACTCCTCTCTCCCCACATTGTCGGCATTTACATTCAAATATTTGGCTGCATGTTAGATTGCTGATGTTTACATTTTGTCAGCCCCTTCTGCAGTCAGGTACTTATGAGACCCAGAAGCACAAGCCCACTGGCTCAGCTGGTGGTCCTATCAGAAACGCAAAGAAAAAGTGAGAAAACACATTACGCTCACCTTCACAAATTCCTACAGTAGTACAGACTATGAATGTAACACTTTGCATAACCGAGCAACATTCAACCCACAATGTGTGTCTGGAAATGGTGGTAGTAGTCTATGATAGTGATTTTTTTTTTCTTTTTTTTGTGATGGAACCTCAACTGCAACAGCTTTTTGTGTCATCAACTACATATTGTAACCAGTTATATTTCAGTTCTGATATTAATTGTAGTTTTTGCTTTATTTTATTTTATAAAATAAATTTTTATTTCATTGTAGTTTTCAGTGGAGTCAACAACTAAATAACTAAATTCAACAACTAAGTAAAGAACTAAACAATAAACTAAACACATATTTATTTTTATTTAGTTCTGTGTTTAAAATTTTAGTTTTTGTTTCATTTAGTTCTGGCTTTATTACATAACATTAGTACAATTTTAGTTTTTTTTTTCTGTTGCAAGACTACAAATACTTGCCAACACATATTTCAATGCAAGTTATGTTTCAGTCAACAAAATACACTCACAGTTCAAAATGCCATTTTACACAACTTGACTATCAATGATCAAACAGATTAAGTGGAGTAGTCAGCAAGATCAAATGTTTCAACCCAAGCACATTGCTGTTAAGCTTTAAACAAGCTCGCATTTTGAGAGATTTGTTCATGTTGCAATGACGTCCATTGCACAGAAAGCCACACAGTGAAAATATTTGCTCGATGAGCGCCAGTAATACAGGTACACAGACAAGGTCTTTCTCCACTGGTGCCAGCAGATTGTATGGAGACGATTTCTGCTAGCAGTATTGAAGCAGTGACATGTGGTGACATTCATAACTGGTGAGGCACAGACTCCTTCAGAGTCCGAGTTACAAATACAGTGGTGTGAAAAACTATTTGCCCCCTTCCTGATTTCTTATTCTTTTGCATGTTTGTCACACAAAATGTTTCTGATCATCAAACACATGTA
>JANRMT010062806.1:23170000-23193272 GCA_026402145.1 Polypterus bichir lapradei
GAATAAGAAATCAGGAAGGGGGCAAATAGTTTTTCACACCACTGTATATGAACCCAAAAGAGTGGCTTATTTACTATTCAGTTGGCAGCATGCACATTGACTACTGGTTAAGTTTTATATCTCATCAGCATTCTTTACACACACATAGGTAAGGCACATATTTGGCTAAGAAAGAACGTTACATTTATAGCTGCGAGAGAGAGAGCACATTTGCTCTGCACCCTCCATGTGTTGTAAATTTGCCATTGCAATTTCACAATTCATACTCATTCAATACAAATAAAAGTATAGAGTGGTGTACAAAAAAATAAAAAAGATTTCAATTTTGACCTTAATTGAAATGCTTAGTTGTTTTAAAAGCTTTTAATTCTGATGCTTTAATCAATTTTAACACAGACTGTTCAACAAAAGGATAACACAAAAAACAAAAAAAAAATTTAAGGTTAAAATTTGGTTTTTAAATATTGGATTTTTTTTCATAGTCTGATCCCATATTTTATAAAACTGAAAACCGTTTATGGTCTTTCTTACCTTTATTTGTAAATTAAGTCCACGCACCTATCCTTCTCCACAAAAATCTTTGTCACTTTCTTGTAAAAATCCTCCTTATTTTCCCGTAGTTTTAAAAGTCTTAATCTTCCATTTTGTCAGTAAGTCGGAATAAGTCAGTCGGACTGTTGCAGTGCACTTAAACTTTCTGATATCTCTTAACTTATTGGCGCCCAGAGCGTCTTCATAGAACAGCAGCAACGAGTACCTGTTGGGCTCAAATCCGCCCCCTTGGGTGCGTCGCGGTACTGTCTGCCTCACCTTGTGACTTTTCACTGCAGTTTTATGTACGATCAGCTACATAAGTACGACTAGATATGTCACACACATTCATTAAAGATATTAGCCAGACTGTGGAAAGTCAGGGTGTATAATAAACGAGTGTGCGAACATTATATTGGCAACATACAGAGAGAGATGTTTCATTCATGTGAGTTAGTTACTGTTATTACTTGTTATGGGGTTGTGCACTGACAGCTTTGATAGCTGTCTTTTATTCTGTTAGATGCACTTTGTGATGTGCCTGGGTCAGATGTGAGCAAACTGTTCATTTTATTTCAAAAGGCAAAATTTACTAGATTGGAAATATAATGTAGCATTTTTAACATTTTTCAAAATCTTTTAAAAACGTTGCCTAACAAATAGCCATACTGCAGCAGCAAAAACATAGGCCTCAATGTAAAATTCAATTGCAAAATACTGTATGTCAAGCCTGACTTCTATTGCTAGATGTAAAAACATTTTACCATACAGCTTTGGAGTATACTCTAAACTTAACAACTGGAAAATAATTAAAGTCAAAGAAAGATTACTACAATTAATGAAGTAACTTTTCAATATGCCATCAGGCTTACATGCAATAAAGTAATATTGCATCTAAAATCCTTAACCAACATACAAACACATGTGAGAATTTATTAGCGGTTGGAACAAAAAAGTAATGTTGAGAAAATATGGTAAGATGGACAGCACTAAATTTCACTATTCAACCGGTTATGCAAAACAAGTAAATGATATTTACTATGTTACAGCAATGTAAATAATTATTAGCTTGAAATTGCTCTTCTATCACTTGGCTTTTATCTGCTCATCTGCCTAATGTTAGTTAGACAGCCATCACGTTAGCCTGTCTGAATCCGTAGCTTAACCTCTGCAGACATAAAGTAACATTACTAGTCCTATTAGCATTACGCAAATTAATAATGCAGGATTACTGAAGGAGGGATTAAGTACTATTCACCTTTGACAGCAATTAAGATATCCGTTCTATCACTCACTGTAGTTGTTTTTTTCACTTGCAGTATTGCGTTATGAACTTGGCACAGCACGTTAACAGGGCGGAGTTTTGTGCACACTCATGAAGCAGAGAAATTAAGTAGCCATAGTGTTAGATTAGGTTAGATAAACTTGAATTTTGTTTTTCAACAAATGAAAAAAGGAATTTAAATTTAGATTACTTACAAGTCAAAGCTAAATTATGTACTAATATAATTCTTTCACGTCAACACATTAAATAATGTTTTCAAATTAAAATATTTAATAAAACCATTGAACTTGAATTTTTAACCTAATAACATGCATTTGATTAAGTGGTTAGAGGTCTTTTGAATTGCTTTTTACAGTGAAGCACATGAAACATGAATACATATTGATTGCTTTGATAGTGATGCACGCCACAGGAAGTTCAGGAACAAACAAAGGAGAAAAAGGGAGATGAGTTGTCATGCTCCTGCAAATCAATTCAAGTTTTAAGTCAGTAACCGTCAAGTTCAAGTCAAGTCAGAAGTCATTAAAAGTGTAGCATGAGTCAACTCAAGTCACTAGATTCAAGTCCCCACCACTGGTTCATTGCTAGTCCTCCAATCACGTTTCTAAATGGACCTCTTGAGGGAACGAGACTTGTCCACCAGGTCTGCTTTTTTCCTACTATGACAATACAAGTTCATGAAAGGAAGAGGTGGGCTCCTGTTTATCAATTTATTTAATTGGCTCAAATGACCTGCTGACTTTATCAGTTTTGAGTGTACAAGAGCAATTTCAGCAATTTAGTTGAGAAGGTCAACTTCAAGGTGGTATTCAAGAATGTTTAAACTTAGCCCTAGCAAAACTCTTGTTTCTGGTGTAACTGTGCTGACCCTCAAGTACATAAAGGATAAGTTTGGTATTTTTCAAGTCAATGTTATTTCTACACAATCATGGTATGTATTAATTTGCCATGTAAAATTGTGTGCTAAAAAAAATGATAAATAAAAAATGATAACTTTTAAAAATCCCTTGTCTGTCCTTGTAGCTTATAATGAGGCTAAAGGGCACCTGGGTCCATGGGTGAATAAAAAAATAGTCCTAAAACTTACCAAACCTGTCCACTTTAAAGCATCAAAAGTTTTGATCAAAGAAAGTGTGCCTTCTGAGTTTATTGAGGCACCCTTGTGATAATGAAAGGAAGCTAGAAGTAATTATTTTATCACAGATTCTTGAAACATTTTTTTCTCTAGGTGTGTATACATTTCCTGTCCACTTACCTGCTTACAGCCGCCATCGTGGGTGAAGTTATGACAACATGCCAAGCTGCTGGCCTTTAAAAATGGCCAAATCTCACAAAAATGGTTTGCTTTTTGGTTTGTTACCATCTTAAAACAAAGTGGATATGCTGTTTTGCAATATGTGTATAATCTCAAGGTACAGATCAATACACAGTAGCAGTTTTGGCTTGAAAAATTGATGCATTTTGCACATTTTAATAATAATAATTAATTTTATTTATAAGGCACTTTACATTAGTAGTAAATCTCAAAGTGATACATAAAAATATTTAATAAAGATAAAACAAAATAAAAACAGAGATAAAACAACAATAAATAGTGGCATTCTTGATAATATGCTTTCCTAAATAAAGTCTTTAGCTGTTTTTTACAATATCCCACAATCTGCTGTGTTCTCAAGTTCTCTGGTAGGGCCGTGGAGCAGTGACTGCAAAAGCTCAGTCACCCATTGTACGAAGTTTGGTCATAGGGGGCAAAGGCAGTAGGTATTTGCAAAGCGGAGGTTTCTTGTAGAAGATTGTAATATAAGGAGTTCCTTAAGATATTGTGGAGCATACACTGATGAATGAGCAAAAATGTTGTATTCAATACGGAGGTGAACAGGGAGCCAATGAAGTAACCACAGGATTGCTGAAACATGCTCATATTTCCGCACCCTCTTCAGGATCCTTGCAGCACTATTTAGAATTTCCAGTCATCCATTATCCAACCCGCTATATCCTAACTACAGGGTTACGGGGGTCTGCTGGAGCCAATCACAGCCAACACAGGGCACAAGGCAGGAAACAAACTCTGGGCAGGGGGCCAGCCCAACGCAGTATTTAGAATTTGTTGGAGCTTTTGAAGGCTCTTGTTGGATATCCCGATGAAGAGTGCATTACAATAGTCCAGCCTGGAGGAGATGTTTTAAGCCCTTTGCATTCACCTATGGAGCCATGTACACTTTAGCCCCGTTGTAAGCTGTAAGAAAAGACAAAGGATTTTTTAAATTTAACTCAAATTTAGAATTAAATTTTGTGTGAAAAATATACAGTATATCATGATTGCAAAAAAGTACTACTTTGACTTGAAACATATCAAACTTATTCTTTAATGATATTGTGGTGTCCATTACTCACAGTTGTGCCGTTTTTTCCAGGTAGGCTTTCAGGAAGAAGTTCATAAATTTGACCGCTTTTATCCCAGAGCTTTTTGGACTCTCTTGTACTCTAGGCTGCTTTAAAAAATGCAGACAGTCTAGACATGATTGTGGGCAACAGAGACATGACTTGTAATGAGCTTCTCAGTCTTATTTTCATTCATCTTGCTTAACACAACAGCCCGGCAGGTCAAGTTCAGAGCGTGTTCAGCAGTGCAGGAGGTGGTGGATTCGTTACAGTCGCTGTACCTCGAAGATCACCATGGACCTGAGGAGGAATATCTGGAGGATGTCTTGCCACCGTGGGAAGATCTGGCACAACAACTCAACCGTCTGGATGAGAATGTCCGCAAGGTTGCGGAAAGTGCACTCAGGCGTGACGATGCCTTGTGGGCTCGATCAGCAGCTCCCAGGAGGAAATAAAAGAATATATAAATGACCAAATTAAACTCCTGGGGCGGGAATTGGTGTTGTGCCTCCAGAGGTGAGAGCAACACTGGAAAGAATCTCTTCAGGGGGAAGTCTGAAGGAGTCTCCAGAATTTATGTCAGTCACCCTGCCATTCTACGACGTACGTGTCTCGGTTGGATGGGCGAGTTTGAATACATCAACCGGCCCTCCGTCCCTGGGATGCGCCTCTCCTTTCCCCAGTTGGGGGCTCAATATAACATCGATGATACTGTGACTGAATTAAAAAAGAAGTGGTCAGACATCAAAGTTGCAGTGAAAAGGAGAGTCGCAGCTCATCATCTGCATGTTAGCTCCACTGGAGGAGGTAGTGAACTCCTGGAGCTCACGCTGTTTGAGCAGCGAGTTACTGCAATTATTGACGACACACTTATTGCCGGCATTTTACCAGCGGGGAAGGGAGATTCTGACATCACCGCAGATGCCAGTGAGTTTTTATTTCTTTTTTGATTACCATTATCCATACTCGTGTAAATAATTTGCATGAGTAAGAAGACAAACAATCAGGTATTAATTACGGTTTATTTACTTCTAGACAATAGTACAAAAGCTGAACCCAATGCTGAGGACATGGTTCCAGGCGATGATGGTGCTGCTTCTGTGCTGACCACATCTTCGGGCGCTGGCTGATCACACACCCCTGCCTCGGAAACTGGTGAGCGATCATCTGGCTGTGTGCTGACTGATGCAGTTCTAGAATCTCAAAATGCATTGGTGGATGCGGTGAGAGATGTGGCCAATGCACAACAGGATGTAGCCAATGAACTATGAAATATCAAGGCATTATTGTGTGACCAAAAATGAAATTTGTGAAAAAATAAATGATGCATCTGCTTACCTGTTTTTACATTCTGTTAATTACATTCATTCAGCATTGTAATGCTGTCCAGTGTGGCTGAGCATTTGGTGGTCCAGGGTCAGGTTCATCATACCGCATCTCTTCAGGTACGGGCAAGATAAAGCCGACGTCGTGGATGTGGATCTAAGAATAGGTTAACCACACAGGAACAGTAGCACTGCTTTGACGCTGGGTGCCGCCAGTCTGCAAAACCGAGTGGAGAACTTGCGTACGACAGGGTATGAGGTACCGTGGAAAAGTGCGTGGCTTTACGCCAAGTGTAGGTTTTATACATCACAATTTGAACGTGGAAACATTCTTACGCAACAAGGTGAAGGTGGGCTTGCAAGTGGAATGGAACTGGGGAAACTCAAAAACGTACTGGAACAAAATACAAGCCAGTAAATGAGATACCCAGCCCCTAAAACCCCAGCAAGCCAAGCCTTGCCGGTCAGAAGCTGATCTCGTCATCATGCAAGCATGTACATCCCTCCTGATCATCCCAGTGAAGCTGCGGGGGTGGCAAGTGGATACAGGGAGCCATTACACCTTAATCCGTTCTAGCATCTGGAAGAGGATTAGCCAACCGCCAGACAATTTAACATCTGCCCAATTTGTACTGGCAGATGGGAGTGAACACACAGCCCTAGGCAAAGTCCCCTTGAGGAACAGTGTACTCTCCACCACCTGGGAGATGTAAACCTATGTCCTGGACGACCGGCACCTGTCTGTCCTGTTACTCCTTGGGCAGGATTCCTGGACCACCATAAGGATGACCATCCATCTCAGTCCCGGGGGTATATGGTGCCAGGGCAAGAGCTATGCAAATTCATTCATAAGTCAAAAGAAGATCTAGGCTCAGAATTCATTGGCTTCTACGCAGCAGTGAGGAGTGACACAAGAACCTCGGCGGCAGCCCCTGTGTAGGAACAGCCTGAAGAGGCAAGGCCAGTGCTGAAGAAGTGGGCCAAGGTGCGGACTGAAAAATTAGGAGTCGCCCATGGGGTTACCCACGAGATCCACACCTCGGACGAAATTCCAGTAAGACACCAAGCCTACCGCTTTTCTCCACTGAAAAAGGGCATTACTAAGGAACACCTAAATTGAATGCTCGCCGAGGGAATAATCGAGCCATCTTCCACCTCCTGGGCATCCTCTGTAGTCCTTGTGAAGAAAGCAGATGAGATATGTATGAAATATACATATATAAGCTGCTCAAAAAAATTAAAGGAGCAAATTGAAAACACAGCAGATCTCAATGGGAAAAAATCATGCTGGATATCTATACTGATATGGACAGGGTAATGTGTTAGGAACGAAAGGATGCCACATCTTTTGATGGAACTGAAAATTATTGATCTACAGAGGGCTGAATTTAAAGACACCCTGAAAATCAAAGTGAAAAAATGATGCGGCAGGTTAGTCCATATTACTGAAATTTCATTGCAGCAACTCAAAATCGTACTCAGTAGTTTATATGGCCCCCACATGCTTGTATGCATGCCTGACAACATCGGGGCATGCTCCTAATGAGACAAGGGATGGCGTCCTGGGGGATCTCCTCCCAGATCTGGACCAGGGCATCACAGTGCTCCAGGTCAGTCTGAGGTGCAATCTGATGGCATTGGATGTACCGAAAAATAATGTCCCAGAGGTGTTCTATTGGATTTAGGTCAGGGAAGCGTGGGGGCCAGTCAATGGTATCAATTCCTTCATCCTCCAGGAACTGCCTGTATACTTTCGCCACATGAGGCCAGGCATTGTTGTGCACCAGGAGGAACCCAGGACCCACTGCATAGGGTATGACAATGGGTCCAAGGATTTCATCCCGATACCTACAGTAATGGCAGTCAAGGTGCCATTGTCTATCCTGTAGAGGTCCGTGCGTCTCTCCATGGATATGCCTCCAAAGACCATCACTGACCCACCACCAAATTGGTCTTGCTGAATGATGTTACAGGTAGCATAATGTCCTCCACAGCTTCTCCAGACCCTTTCACATCTGTCACATGTGCTCAGGGTGAACCTGCTGTCATCTGTGAAAAGCACAGAGTGCCCGTGGTGGACCTGCCAATTCTGCCAGGCAGTGAGCACAGAGCCCACTAGAAGACATCAGGCCACCCTCATGAAGTCAGTCTCTGTTTGTTTAGTCAGAGACATTCACACCGGTGGCCTGCTGGAGGTCATTTTTTAGTGCTCTGGCAGTGCTCATCCTATTCCTCCTTGCCCGAAGGAGCAGATACCAGTTCTGCTGATGGGTTAAGGACCTTCTACGGTCCTGTCCAGCTCTCCTAGAGTAACTGACGGTCTCCTGGAATCTCCTTGACACTGTGCTGGGAGACACAGCAGAACTTCTGGCAATGGTACATATTGATGTGCCATCCTGAAGAAGTTGGACTACCTGTGCAACTTCTATAGGGTCCAGGTATCGCCTCATGTTACCAGTAGTATTACTGACCATAGCCAAATGCAAAACTAGTGAAAAAACAGTCAGAAAAGATGAGGAGGGGAAAAATGTCAGTGGCCTCCACCTGTTAAACCATTCCTATTTTAGGGTTCATCTCTTTGTTGCCCCTCTAGTGCACCTGTTGTTAAATTCATTAACACCAAAGCAGCTGAAACTGATTAACAACACCCCTCTGCTACGTAACTGACCAGATCAAAATCTCAGAATTCATTGATGTGATGCTATACTCCGATTAAAAAGTGTTCCTTTAATTTTTTTGACAATGTAGATACAGGGCATCAAGTATATAAATGGAAAATGCGCTTTATTAAAAAAAATGCAACTGATTTAATATTCTCAATTATTGATTATAATACTTAAAGTTTGATACACTGTGAAATACTCTTTTTTTTTTTTTTAGGCTGGTACAAATACCATTTCTGCTCTTTTTTTAGTGTTCATGATAGTAACACTCCACTGCATTTTCATTTAATATTAGTCATGTTAGTCTCCAACCATCTAACCGCTTAATTTCTAGCCTCCTTAACTCACTGGGTTGTCTTCAGTTACAATGTGGACTGCCCAGCCTGAAGCTACAAGTCTTGCTGCAATTTTGAACTTGACCTCAAAAAGTGATTATTTCTCTTTTACATATACAAGGACAGGAATATGGCCCATTCCTTTTATTTAATAAATAAATACATTTAAAAAACTGTGTTTAGTTTTGATCAAGACTTGATTCTATGCAGTTATCAAACCACCAGCCAGACACCCATTTGTTTAACAATCAGTTTTAGGCTGGGTAGGGGCCAAAGTTTAGTCTGGCAGCATCAGATTTAAAATACTGGTGCACTTTAGAGGGCTGGATGTCAAAACTGCATGTAACTAATTGATCAGAGTAGGACCCTACAATTGTGTGGATCAGATATGCAAGAGAAACTTCTAGTGTCTGTAAGAAATGGGTCACTTACCTAGCGTCAGTTATTAGTGCAGCAGATGAGTACTTGCACTCACTCATAACCAGAACATAGAATTCAATACATTCACAAATAAACCATAATAGTAAGCAGTAAGGCGAGAATGACTTCCTTCCTGGATTTGGCAGTTTTTTTATCTCCTTTCTTGGTTAAGGATTTCTCCGATTCCTTATCTGGTCCATCCCACTATTTGCCTTTTGGTTAGTCACTTTTTTATCTTGGCAGAATGAACAATAATAAATGCATTAAGTAAAAAATAAATATAGGGAATAAATACAAAATGCTCATTGCTGCTTGACTGATAAGCGAGGCTGGCGCCAGCAGGATAAAATGGCTACATCTTAAGTCAAAATAAACATAAAAGTCAATAGCAGAACTGCACAAACCTTGAGAGTTCAAACTCCTGCAGTGATGTCAGTGGCTTAAGTATGCAGAGAGTGGCCTACAGGCCACAGAAGGATTACAACAATACCCCCCCTGAACCCCCTGCCTGGTGAAATGCCATCTGCTAATCCTATAATAAACTTGGCTTTAATTCCACAGTGATGTTCTGAAAGACATTCCAGAGCATTTAGCAGCAATCTGATGTAATGTAGACACAGTTAAGTCTCTGCAGAATATTACAGGATGGCAAGCAGTACTAAAATCTGTAATCAGGAACATACATTTTTAACTTCACATTTCACAATATTGTTATTTGCATAGTTATTCTATTTTACTGTTTGAAAAATATTTTTCCATGCACAGGCAGGGCCTATTCGGACACCGCCAGGCACATGTAGGAACCACCCTTAGATGGGGCGCAGTCCTTCACATGGCACACAAATTCTCACACTTGCACTCACACAGGGCCAATTTACACTCACCAATAAACTCAACACACAGACACCAGCCGGGCACACCTAGCCCAGGATTCAAACTCCACTCCATGTTGCTGATATAGCAGCACTGACCACTACACCATAGTGTCACCTATCATGTAATCAACTTCAATTTTATCTTACATCACTAACAGAAGGCACCCAGTCAAAGTGCTTTACAAAGTAATTAAGGTTACAATACTACATCAACACTGCAAACTAATCTGTATATTAAAAATTAAAGCAGATAAAAATGTGAAGCACTGGGAGAGCACAGGAAGCTTCTGGTTTGTTCAGCTTCATTGAACACATACTTTGTTTCATAGATGTGTATCATTTTGCAGGGACATTGGCAATTTTGCTCCGAAGAATATTACTTCTGACACAAGACAGTGTGATCCAATGCTCTAGGACTATGGATGAGAACTTGGCTCCTATGGACACACTCACACGAGAATAGAAACATCTAGAATTCAAATAATCCTGACCTGAATACTTACAACTATCAAAAAAAATGAAGAATTAATTTTTCATTTTATTATAGTTTAGTAACAACATAAAAAGAAAGTTGCAAACTAAATAATGCAAGTAATTAATGAATAAACAATACAATTACAATTTTGAATATTTTTAACAATGCATCAATGTGTAGCACTGCCACAAAGGTAAAATATTGTTATCATATTCTTCTTATGTTCTTGTCACTCCCTGGTCTTCCACACAGTTTCAGGTGGGAGAGCTTTTCGCAGTTCAGGACATACTGTGACATGCTGGTCAGACTGACGGTCCGACCCTTCATTGGCTACCAACCGGAACAGATTCTGATGGACATCTCCAGAACCCACTTAAGAAGGGCAATGTTGTCAATCATCGCATTGTGCCTCATGGTCCTGAACTGCAAAAAGCTCCCATACCTGAAACTGTGTGGAAACCCTGGCAGTGACTAGCAGCACAAAAAAATGACAGACAAGGTACAATACAAAGCACGTAAGAAGAATATGCTATTATTTTACCTATGTGGCAGTGCTACAAAGGTAACTGAACACAATCTAATTAGCATCTAGCAAAAGAGACAATCCGTTTCAAATCAAAAGATGTTAGAAAATATTATTGACTGACACTCCTATTTGCTTTATACTTGTGAAATATACAGTAACGTCATTGTACCCAATAACTGGTGTGTAACATCCTGAACTTGTGTGCTCATTAGTTTCAAAGGTATGGAGCCTTTACAACAGGAGTGTGGCTCTAATTTTACTACAAGCTAGGGGGCTCTGCCCCCTGCTTGCTTCACTCGCCCACCCCCGTGTTTGGTTTACTGGATATACAATACAATTTATTTTTTATATAACCCAAAATTACACAAGTGCTGCAATGGGCTTTAACAGGCCCTGCCTCCTGACAGCCCCAGGTCTTGACACTCTGAGAAGACCAAAAAAACTCCCAAAAAAAAAAAAAAAACCCTTGTAGGGAAAAAAAAAATTGAAGAAACCTTAGGAAAGGCAGTTCAAAGAGAGACCCCTTTCCAGGTAGGTTGGGCGTGCAGTGGGTGTCAAAAAGAAGGGGGTCAATACAATACAGTACAATACATAAAACAGAATTAATCCTCAATACAGTATAAAAATAAAAATTTGAGAAGTAAAGAGTAGAATTTCATCCATCCATCCATTTTCCAACCCGCTGAATCCGAACACAGGGTCACGGGGGTCTCCTGGAGCCAATCCCAGCCAACACAGGGCACAAGGCAGGAAACAATCCCAGGCAGGGTGCCAACTCACCGCAGGAGTAGAATTTCACATTAGATTATATCACATAATATGATTTGGATTTGTTTTAAGTCCTGGAGACCTGATTTATCAAGCTGCCCCCCCATTTTGCCATTCCACATCTGAAATAGCACTAATCCGATGAAAGGACCCCTCTTTCCCATGATTCCTGCGGTCCTCCATCAGGGATGTCTTTAGCTTAGGCAGGCAGTATACAATTTAAAGAGACTGTTATTTTCTTGGGAATTGTTACATATGCATTATTTTCACTTTTACTTTAAAAAAAATACTTGTCCTTTATTTTTGGTCCCGTGTATGGTTACATCTCTTTCTCGCAGGATGTATAATGCTGCTCGCGTTGTGAAGGGGAGGCGTGGCTGAATGCACGCTAAGGATATGCCATCGCATCAACTGCTGTCTTCCTGCTGCTGGCGAGCTACATGTTTTGCTTGTCTCTTGTCATTGTTTTAAGAGCTGGGAGCACATAGTGCTTGTCTGACAGATGCAGTCCAACAACTACTAGGGTTAGATGTCTGTGGACTTGTTTTAAATGATGGCTCACTGCCTGGTCTCGCATGACATTGTAAAAACAATACTTGTCTTTTATTTACGACCCCGGGCGCATTTAAATTCTTTCTTACCGGACGTATAACGTTGCTCGCACCCGGGGGGGTTATTGGGGGGGTTGAATTGGGGGCTGCTGTCACGCTGCAGCATTAGAGCAACATTGTTCCTCCACATTAAACCACATCAGATCTTTCAGATTTTGATAGGTATTTCTTATGTTATCGTCCTTTCCCAGAAACTAGGCGCCTGTCTGAAAGAAAGCAAACTCCCAGTCACAGGGGATGCACAAACCAGTGTGTTTCTTCGTGCCGGTCCCAAGCCTGGATAAATGGGGAGGGTTACGTCACGAAGGGCATCTGGTGTAAAATTATGCCAAATCAATATGCGGACAACAATACAAATCTCCATACCGGATCGGTTGAGCCCCGGGTTAACAACGAACGCCACCAGTACAGTTAGCAAACAGTGTGCTGGCAGAAATGGGGCTACCTTTGGCCGAAGAAGGAGAAGAAGGGGGAGACGTGTCCGGAGGTAGGAGGAGAGGAGGAAAGTAAAGGAGTGGAACTGAGGGTAGGAACTTTGAATGTTGGCAGTAAGACTGGTAAGGGGAGAGAGTGAGCAGATATGATGGAGAGAAGGAAGGTTGATATATTGTGCGTGCAAGAGACTAAATGGAAGGGGAGTAAGGCCCGGTGGATTTCAGGTGGATTCAAATTGCTCTATCATGATGTGGATGGGAGGAGAAATGGGGTAGGACTTATGCTGAAGGAACAGTATGTCAAGAGTGTTTTAGAGGTGAAAAGAGTGTCAGGCAGAGTAATGATTATGAAGCTGGAAGTTGGAGATGTGATGATGAATGTTATTAGTGCATATGAACAAGTTGGTTGCGCAATGGGTGAGAAAGAAGATTTTTGGAGTGAGTTGGATGAAGTGATGAACAGTGTACCCAAGGGACAGAAAGTGGTGAGTGGAGTGGATTTCAATTGGCATGTTGGTGAAGGGAACAGTGGAGATGAGGAGGTGATGGGTAGGTATGGTGACAGGAAGAGGAATGAAGAAGGTCAGAGGATAGTGGATTTTGCCAAAAGGATGGACATGGCAGTGGTGAATACGTATTTTAAGAACAGATTGTTTAATGGAATCTTGGAAAGTGACAGGATGCCTGAGGAGTGGATAAGTGTACTGGTGCCGATATTTAAGAATAAGGGGGATGTGCAGGACTGCAGTAACTACAGGGGAATAAAATTGATCAGCCACAGCACGAAGTTATGGGAAAGAGTAGTGGAAGCTAGGTTAAGAAGTGAGGTGATGATTAGTGAGCAGCAGTATGATTTCAAGAAAAAGCACCACAGATGCAATGTTTGCTCTGAGGATGTTGATGGAGAAGTTTAGAGGCCAGAAGGAGTTGCATTGTGTCTTTGTGGACCTGGAGAAAGCATATGACAGGGTGCCTCGAGAGGAGCTGTGATATTGTATGAGGAAGTCAGGATTGGCAGAGAAGTACGTAAGAGTTGTACAGGATATATACAAGGGAAGTGTGACAGTGGCGAGGTCTGCGGTAACAGAGACGGATGCATTCAACATGGTGGTGGGATTACATCAGGGATCAGCTCTAAGCCACTTTTTATTTGCAATGGCGATGGACAGGGTGACAGACGAGATTAGACAGGAGTCCCTGTGGACTATAATATTTGCTGATGACATTGTGATCTGTAGCAATAGTAGAGAGCAGGTTGAGGAGACACTGGTGAGGTGGAGATATGCTCTAGAGAGGAGAGGAATTAAGATCAATAGGAACAAGACAGAATACATGTGTGTAAATGAGGGGGAGGTCAGTGGAATGGTGAGGATGCAGGGAGTACAGGTGGCGAAGGTGGATGAGTTTAAATACTTGGGATCAACAGTACAGAGTAATGGGGATTGTGGAAGAGAGGTGAAGAAGAGAGTGCTGGCAGGGTGGAATGGCTGGAGAAGAGTGTCAGGAGTAATTTGTGACAGATGGGTATCAGCAAGAGTGCAAGGAAAGGTCTACAGGATGGTAGTGAGACCAACTATGTTATATGGGTTGGAGACGGTGGCACTGATAAGAAAGCAGGAGACAGAGCTGGAGGTAGCAGAGTTAAAGATGCTAAGATTTGCATTGGGTGTGACGAGGATGGATAGGATTAGAAATGAGTACATTAGAGGGTCAGCCTGAATTGGACGGTTGGGAGACAAAGTCAGAGAGGTGAGATTGCGTTGGTTTGGACATGTGCAGAGGAGAGATGCTGGGTATATTGGGAGAAGGATGCTAAGGACAGAGCTCCCAGGGAAGAGGAAAAGAGGAAGGCCTAAGCTAAGGTTTATGGATGTGGTGGGAGAGGACATGCAAGTGATAGGTGTAACAGAACAAGATGCAGAGGACAGAAAGATATGGAAGAAGATGATCCGCTGTGGCAACCCCTAACAGGAGCAGCCAAAAGAAGAAGAAGAAAAATAGAAAATATCAATTCATGATATATTTCAAATGCACATTGCCCATGTATGACAATGTTCAACCATTAGCATTTTTTTTAATAGTACTCATTTCTTTCAGGTACATATTCCTTTCTTAAAGCCTCAATACCTCAGAGACTAATGGGCATATGGCCCTAAAATTCTATACACTAGTTATTGGGTACAATATGATTATTTTCAGCAAGTGTGAAGTGAATCAGAAATGGACAAAAACAAAAATAAGAAAAAGGAAACAAACCCTAAACCAAGAGAAAATCAATGCACCATGTTTTTAGCAGTACAAAATGCTGCCTGAAAACTATTGAATAATCCAGAATACTAGAAGAATAAGACAGGCAAAACAACAAGATAAAATGGCGAACACCACTGGCTGAACTCCAACCAGAGATGTAGAATTATTAAAGGTAAAACCAAAGGTGAGAGTCATCAATCAGAGTTATTAAGAATGTATCAAGAGAGTCAGAAGTCAGAAGAGAGGATGTAACCAAAGTCAAAACGAAAGGCATAAATTATATTCAGTAACAAAATTAATTTGTAACCAAGACTTCAAATGATTTAAGCACACAGTAATTTTTATGGAGTATTGGCAAAATTTGACAATTAGGAAGTGCACAATGTTAATTGTCACGAAATGACATGCCAATAACTAAAGCAAAATTGTGCTGTGGAATAAAGTATTTAATTTCTACCTTTGATGAACAAAAATAAATGGGATCAATGAATTTCTTAACCTCTAAACCCCTCAAATGTTATGTGAATATTTTAAAAGACAGAGAATGCTGTAAAAAATGAAAACAAAATTCTGATGATGAAAACTACTTGTGTTATCTGAACATTGGAAGAACCTGAAAAGAAGCTGGAAAATAATCAGGAACACCTGCCAACAAAATGCTGGGAAGAAGGAAAAGTTCAGCCAGATTTCAGGGTTGGGCACCAGTTACCACTTGCTACACAAGACATCCACCTGAAAAAGTTCCATTTCAGAAGTTTACCAAGGTATATCAAGGCCTGGCGCTATTATTTAAAAGTGGGTCCTGTGTCTTACAGGATGAGATGCTTTATATTACAATCATCCTACGTTTCATGTTTGCCATTTGAAACAAGTTTACCCTACTCCTTCATATTCAAGTAGCCCTTCTGTTTAAAGCATAGAGGAACCTAACTATATTTTTAGTACACTGGAAGGGGTACGTTAAAGAATGGTCCTGGATCCCTGCCTATAACTCCTCTCTGCCAGTTTCTTAGGGATATTCTATAGGTGATATTCTGATAAACCAGAAGGAGGCACATGAAAATTGTACTTTATGAGAGGGTTCTGTCACGAAGTCTTATTGATAAAATGTTTATTGGTATGACAATGACATCACCATGTCATCATTTTGGATATCTGCTTTGGTTGTAGTTACCACGATTTTGTTACTTCGGTCCTCGGCACAGTTATGTTGTTTACTAGCTTAGATAGAAGATGGAACGTAAAAATTTGTTCCCAGCAGGAAATTTGGCTTTTTACAACAGCTCTTTCATTAAATAAATAAATAAACAAACACACTATAATCTGAATGCACATCAGAATGACTAAAAAGGATTAAAATATATAAAGAAGGAAAATTACTGATTTGGCAATTAGTCTCAAAGAGATTTTATGCAGGTGCATTGCTTAAATTCCTCAGTGTTAGTGTGTCAGAGAAAGGATTTGCAGCATTGCTCATAATAACACACAGTTTTGTTTTCATTCTCTCCGTCGCTACTACTGCCAGGGGTTCTTTTTAATCAGCAAGTTAATTCGGTGGGCCTCTCTTGAAGTGATGTTACCAACCCAGCACACCACTGCGA
Source organism: Polypterus bichir lapradei (assembly GCA_026402145.1). NCBI lineage: Eukaryota > Metazoa > Chordata > Cladistia > Polypteriformes > Polypteridae > Polypterus > Polypterus bichir. The sequence goes on from JANRMT010062806.1 coordinate 23,186,482, forward strand.
AGAAATTTAAACTGGCGATTAGAGCTGTAGAAGATGTGAAGGATGTCACTACCCATACTAAAGGAACACAGTCACCTAAGAAAAAAGGAGTCTGCTCTGCCATCTCTTACATAGTTCCTCTGTGTTATGTGACCAGCTCCACCTGTAATTCAAGTGGACTGCCAAGTACCTGTATGAGTAAACCACCTCTACATCCACTCCCAGAATATTGACATAGTGGTTCTTTGGTGCAGTGAAAGTCAATAACCAGTTCCTTGTTTTTGCTGATGTTAAGATGCAGACAATTCTCTTTGTACCAAGAAACCAAGTTCTCCACCTGACTCCTATACTCTGTCTCATACCATTTATCAAAACACCCCATGAGTGCATAATCATCATATAATTTCTGCAAGTGACATGACCTACTCTTATATTTATAGTCTGAGGTGTACAGCGAAAAGACTGTTCCTTGTGGTGCTTTAGTGCTCCTCACCTCCATATCAGGGGCACAAGTCCTGAGTCTCACAAACCGTGGTCTGCCTGACACATGGCCCATTATCCAGGACACCACAAGCTCATCCACCTGCATATCTCTGAATTTACCCCTTAACAGGATGGCTGGATGGTATTGAAGGTGCTAGAGAAATAAAAAAAATAATAATCTTCAAAGTGCTGCCAGCTTTTCTAGGTGAGAATAAGCCTTGTGGAACAGATAGATAATTGCATCCTCCACTCCAGTCTTTGTCCGATAGAAAATGCCTTTAGTTTTTCTCTTTGATCTGTTACTATTGGTAAACTTATATAATTAAGCCTTTCAGCACACAAAACATTGGGCCTAATGTTAACAACTGCCCTGTTGCATGACCTGCATTTGGTTCAGGTTTAGCTATTAGATCATCCCATACAGCTTGGTGGAATTAATAGAAGACTGAAAGATGGCATGATATCTCTGTCTCAAACCTCTTCCTCCTTATGTCATACCATCAACCCCAGCATGACAGCTAGTATTAAGTTATTTGTTTCAGAAGTGCTTGCTTCAGCTTTGAACTTTTGTTTTCTCATGGGAAGAGAAAACTCCTTCCTGATCCACTGAAATGTAGTCACCTCAGTTTTAAATCAGTTCAAACATTATTTTAATGTAACAGAACAAGATGCAGAGGACAGAAAGATATGGAAGAAGATGATCCGCTGTGGCAACCCCTAACAGGAGCAGCCAAAAGAAGAAGAAGAAAAATAGAAAATATCAATTCATGATATATTTCAAATGCAAATTGCCCATGTATGACAATGTTCTACCATTGAAAGAATGTCACTGTAAACAGCATGGTTTAATTAATTAGTAAATGCCCCAACTACTTTAGAAGTTAAAGATGTTAAATCCTAAATCAAGCATCTTGCATCAACAATTTAAAAGTTACGATTTATGGAAGGAACATTAGCATTTTTTTAGTAGTACTCATTTTTTTTCAGGTACACATTCCTTTCTTAAAGCCTCAATATCTCAGAAACTAACGGCCCTAAAATTCTATACACTAATTATTGGGTACAATATGATTATTTTCAGCAAGTGTGAAGTGAATCAGAAATGGACAAAAACAAAAATAAGAAAAAGGAAACAAACCCTAAACCAAGAGAAAATCAAAGCACCATTTTTTTTAGCAGTACAAAATGCTGCCTGAAAACTACTGAATAATCCAGAATACTAGAAGAGTAAGACAGGCAAAACAACAAGATAAAATGGCGAACACCACTGGCTGAACTTCAACCAGAGAGATGTATAATTATTAAAAGAAAAACCAAAGGTGAGAGTCATCAATCAGAGTTATTAAGAATGTACCAAGAGAGTCAGAAGTCAGAAAAGAGCATGTAACCAAAGTCAAAACGAAAGGCATAAATTATATTCAGTAACAAAATTAATTTGACTTTTAAAAAGACTTCAAATTCTTTAAGCACGCAGTCATTTTTATGGAGTATTTGCAAATTTTGACAATAAGGCGCCACGAAATGACATGCCAATAACTAAAGCAAAATTGTGCTGTGGAATAAAGTATTTCATTTCTACCTTTGTTGAACAAAAAACAAATGGGGTCAATGAATTTCTTAACCTCTAAACTGAAATGCAGTCACCTCAGTTTTAAATCAATTCAAACGTTATTTTAATATTTTTCAGGGTATTTTTTTTTTTTTTTTTGATGGGTATGCTTCCGTTATTGTATTCCATTGCCAACTGTGCTTATTTCAGTATGTTTCCACAGGAATAACGTAACAATTTTATCACTTTTAGACTGTCACCTAAGCCAAGCTGTTGTTAACTCTTTCGTGCCATTGGACCAGCTTTGATCTCAGAGTTGAAGTATTTTGTTTTAAGTTCTCATAGTGTATAAAAAGGGTACCTCTGAGTGTACATAAAGACAATAAATATTCCAGAATGCAAGTTTATGTATTTCTAGTATCCTTTATTTCACCACTTCTTATTCTATGTTACTGTATATACTTTAGATATTCTAATTAAAAAAATTGTCAGTTATAAGATTTGACTGATTATTTGGCCGCTATCATTATAGTTAATACTGGATAGTTATAGTCTGTTTTCATGGACACACACTGAAACAAAGACTCTGACATTCATAGTCTAAATGTACATATTTGTTGAATATTCTTCAACAGTTGGGCTTTGAATTAAACATAACACATGCTAAGTTAGAAAAATAGACTTTGAGGTTTTATTTTAAAACACATACTAATTATATATCAATTCAACTCTGATTTTACATATTCAAAAGTTGTATTTTTAAGAGGTGTACAACTTAAAACTTTGCAAAAGATAGTAAGTCAACCAAACTGATATATCACACAAACTTGTAACTAATTTATCACATAAAGAAAATCTTAGTCTTGAGGACTAAAAGCAATCAATTGGAGTCAGATTAATTGTCCTGTTTCATTGATGGCTAATAGACGTGAGGCTGGAGGGAAGGTGGTTTAGTAGAAAAGAAAAAAAGCATACAGTTCATACAAACAGGTAAACATCTACAAGGATAAAACCTGAACTTTGATATGCACAAACAGAACTCATCAATTTCTATCAAGAAAATAACACTGAGAAGAAAATCTTTTGTTTACTTTCTAGTAGATTTCTGAGGTATACGATGCAGCAGAGGGAGAACAACATGGAAGCATGGAATCCCTCCCTTTCAATTCTGGCAAGTTCTTTTTCATATATGACATTCCTGAAACTATTTAAAAGATAATATAAAGGGAAGAATTATTCAGTAACTTGAAGAAAGTCCAAATGAATCCTTTTGCTATCCACAGCTTTCATGAAGGTGCTTTAATTACCAATTTATTTATTAAGCATGTAGTGATTCTTTGGATAATGAAAGCAATAACTATTCATTTTCTAATTTTCTGCAGACCTCTAAAACATTGTGATCACTAAAAATAAAATGAAAAGAATAAACATAAACACCTGTATGTGTTGTTCAATATATAAAACTCAAGTCCAGATATTATAAACAATTTTAAAAACGACAGAAATATTTAAAGCACTGTGCAGTTACTGAATTCATACTACCATTTATTCTGTATGAAATCTGTTGATAGGTTTAATTTTATTACTGTAACAGTGATTGAAAATTATCTGACTTAGATTTCAAAAAGCAACACCTTTAACAAACAGCATTGATAAATATAAAAAGAAACAGACAGTACCAGCCACAAAGTAGCTGCCGACTTCTCACTTGACAGAATGTTAGTGCCAATGAAGATTCTATGAAATACAAATTCAGACTTCATCATAGAACATCTTTGTCATAGCATGTGCCACCTTCAGTACTTTTTTTTCTTTGGCATCAGGGCCCATTTTTACTTGAGCTAACTTAATCCAATATTGCTCTGTCCTGTTCAGATAATCAGAATATTGTTCTCCACTTTCCACTGGAGGGTGGTCCTCATCTTAAAAAAAAAAAAACAGAAAAGAAAAAGTTTTACTCAAGTTTATCAAGATATGACAAATACCACAATCGCCTATTTTCAAAATGGAAGGTGACCAGTCTCAATAATGGTGCAATGCCAATAGAGAAGACAATTAAATCTGTTGCAGTGGAGTATAAACTTTCATAGCTAATGCTACTGCTTTGGATTATAGAAAGTGGGAGCTGCCTTTGGCATTCTCAACCCCAAGGATTCTCAAAGTTTCTGAAGTCAAGGCTCCTAAAATATTGTATCATTTGGTGAGGGCCACTAAATAATATAGAGCCAATGATGAGAAGCAGAGCGTGATCTTAGATTTTGGTTGTCGTTAACAGTAGACACTCTGCATGATTTGGTATAATAGTAAACCTATTAATCAAAGCAAATGCTTAACCATAGCAGACTAGTGATACATATGTGATCAAACGTCACATAATATTTCATATGCTGGGGAGGTATTTAACTTTTTTCTAGACACACGACCTTGAGAAATTGAAAGTTTTGAAATATCATTTTTAGAAACAACTAAAAGTAGTATTTCTTTAACTCCCATAATAAATACATACATAAAAATAAAATAAAATGAAAAAGGGAAGAGAATCCACTCTTAATTTAAATGCTTATTCTAAAAAGTTATTGATTACATCCTGCCAGGTTTTTAAAATGTTTTGCACAGATCCTCTAAGAGTGAACTTGATTTTTTCCAATTTCAAATAATATAGATCATCAGTTACCCACAGACTTAAAAGAAGTGAGTTAGGACTCTTCCAGTTGACAAAGATAAGTCTATGTGCCAATATTGAAGTAAAGTCAATTACAGTTTCTTTGACCTTCTCCACTTTAAGTCCATCTGGAAGAACACCAAACACAGCCATTAGTGGATTAGGAGGAAATGTGACTCCAAGGCTGTCTGAGAGAAATTTTAAGATTTTGATCCAAAATGATGTTTGGTGCAGGCCCAAAACATATGGCCCAATAAGGCTGTAAGTTGATTGCAATGTTTGAAGGTTGGATGTTGCCCTAGAAACATTTTGGACAGTTTTAAACGAGATAGATGTGCTCAATAGATGATTTTAAGTTGAATAATGGTATGCTTCGTGCAAATGGAGCTCGAGTGAATTCTGTGCATTGTTGCCTTGCTCTCCTTTTCTGAGATGTTTAGTGAGTAATCCTTTTCCCATTGTACTCTGGGATCTTTGAAAAGGAGGGACATTAAAATGCTTTTATATACAATAGACATGTTGTATGAGTCCTCAAGACTGATCAATATGTTTTCCAGAAGAGAATTAAGTTGGATGAAATGAGAGAATAAATAAATAAAAACAATGACACGTGAGCATAGATAATTAAATGTTACATGAGATGTTTCATTGCCTATTTCTTTATGCACTTATTTATTTCAGTGACAGAACACACAACATGAAATATACTTGAATTGAAAACTGTCATTTTCACTTGTCAGTGTTGAGAAGGTGGGCTCTAGTGAGCACTATGCTTTGATTGGTGAATCGTTGGTACAGAACACAAATATATTTGATCAACTTCTTCAAGGATTTCATGATATGAGAAGTTAACACTAGTCTGAAGTCATTTAGGGCTTTTGAATTCAAAGTATTGGCTTTGAAATAACATTTGTCTGATTGCAGATTGTCAGCACCTATTGTAAAATCCTGAGACATTTCACATATGAAGCAGAATACTGGACAGAGTTTTCCTGCACAAGACTGAAGCAGATGTTCGCTTATTATATCTGGCCCTTAGCTTTTTTTTTTTTTTTTTTAATTTCAGCATTTTGTAGAACTTTGACATTTTAATCAAATAAGAGCTGACTCAGCTTCTTAGCAGTACTTTTAAAAAACACTTCCAGGGGTTGTTATTTGATTATATTTTTATTACTGCTGCTGATTAATCTCCGTTAATGAGCGTGATTAACACATTAAAAATTTCTGTGATTAAATATTTTAATGCAACACATAAATGCACTAATTAAATACAATTAATTTGACCATGCTGCACACATTGTTAATGAAGCCGCACCAAATGAATCCAAGTTTATTAATAGTACCAGTTGAGTAGCACTGCCACATACAGTGCCCTCCATAATGTTTGGGACAAAGACACATTTTTCATTCATTTACCCCATTGCTCCACAGTTTAAAATTACAAATCAAACAATTTAGACATGATTGAAGGGCCTTGCACTCCACTGAACAGGATGATGATTGCATTGTTCCAATGGCTTCTCTTCAGGCTGTAAAATGACTATGCTACATTGCATATTGGGAATGGAAGCTACATTTTAATTCAAGTAAATATATATATATATATATATATATTGTCAGGGATGCCAGGGGCCATGACCCGGCCGGGACGCCATGAGGGACCGGATGTGGGTCTGTGCCCACCCTGGATCACGTGGGGGTTGCCTTCCTGGTTGCTTTGGGGACCTGTTACCCCAGCACTTCCGACACACGCGGAAGTGCTGGGGGGAAGAATTAGACGTTACCCGGAGAGCTGCCGGGAGGACAGCCGGCACTTCCGCCACGCTGGGGCGTGGCCAAGGGAGGAATGCCGGGAACACCTGGTGCTCATCCGGGTACTGAATAAAAGGGGCCGTCTCCATTCATTCGAGGCTAGAGTCGGGTGGAAGGAGAACGAGGCAAGAGAGGAGAGTGGAGGCGGCCCGGAGAAAGGCATTGTGGCCAGGACTGTGACTTTGGGGTTTGTGCACGTGACTTTAATTGTAAATATATTGTAAACAAACGTGTTTGTGGGTGACATGAACGTGTCTGCCTGTCTGTGTCCGGGTCAACTTCCACAATATATATATACCTGTGTGT
>JANRMT010062806.1:23198272-23211511 GCA_026402145.1 Polypterus bichir lapradei
ATACATACATAAATAACTCATATCAAAAGGACATTCCAAAGATAAGGTAATAATTTTTCTCAAGTGGAGGAATGACCCAGCATTATGAAAACAAAAAGGACATTCCTGAGTGTATAATGTAATTCAGCTAAGTAAGGTGGTGCAAGTCCATGCAAAGCCTTATATGTTAAAAAAAGAACTTTATAATCATCTCTAGCTTGTTCTGATAACCAGTGAAGACAAGCTACAATGAGTGATATATGAACATTTTTTCTTTTATTGTTATTGTCAAGATTTTAGCTGCAGCATTCTGAATAAGCTGAAGATTTCTAGTATAACAAATAGGAAAACTGTAGGAAAGTACATTATAATAATCAAGTCTAGAATAAAACAAATGCATGTATGAATGTTTTAGCATCATGCAACGATGGAATAGATTGGATTGCAATATTACTAAGATGAAAAAATGCTGCCTACATAATAGGTGTAATATGAAACTGGAATGTGAGAAGAGTATCAACAATCACTAAGAGTTTTGACAGTTGAACTTTCAGAAATACTGCAACTATCAATATTTACACTAAAGTTCTCAGACATATGTCCATAATTGGCTAGTCTAGCAACCAATAACCCACCCATTTTTTAATTTATGACAGGCATGCCTCTAATTTAAGGAATTGGGGAAGGTCATTTGACTTTACATGTATCTATAGCTGTGTATCATCCACATAACAATGAAAATTAACACCGCATTTACAAATGATGTCACCAAGGAGAAGCATATAGATAAAAATAAGGATATAGCCAAGGAATGATCCCTGGGGTACACCAAACTATACTTCAGAGAAATTTAGAGACTGTATTGTTACAACTTACACATTGAGTTCTGTTCGATGAATAACAGTGAACCCATGTAAGTACCCCCCAATGAATGCCAATATGCTATCTATCTTTAGAAATATGTTGTGATCTATGGCGTCAAAAGCTGCACTCAAATCAAGAAGAAACACTGCTATCAAATCAGAATCAACAGTGATCAACAGATCATTAATTACTCTGGTCAATGCAGTTTCTGTGAAATGACAAGGCCGAAAGTCAGACTGAAATTTGTCAAAAAGATTACTGTCAGATATATAGGGAGTTATTTTTTAAAATATTTTTTAGAATATGTGGATTCAAGTTAGGACTTTTAAGCAAAGGTTTAATAACAGCAGTTTTAAATGCGATGGGCACAAAGCTGATGGAAAGCAACTTATTGATAATATTGAGAGTCAGACTAATTAAAACACGACATAGTCCCTTAAAAAGACTAGACGTTACAGGATCTAATATGCAGGTTGTAGGTTTTGAAGCAGTTATTTGACTAGGCAAAGCCTCTGTGGAAACTATTTCAAATTGTGAAAAGGTGTCTGTACCACAGTGCCTGTAACCCATGACCATTAAAGCCATCATTCTGAGTGGAATGTAGTCCATTAATTTTATTTTCTCTTATCAAGCCAATGTCATTAATAAAAAAATCTCAGAAATTCATCACGATTGAATGAAGAGCTATTGGCAGGAGCATTCTGTGCGAGTTTGATAACTATATCAAACAAAAGCAGCGGATTATTTCTATTAATGTTAGTCTAATTATAGAAATATGCTGTCCTAGCAGCTGAAAGTACTAGAGGGTCATCTAAAGTTCAATAGTGCAAACTTCATAACATGCAAGGAGGACATGGAGGGTGCAAAACTAAGCTTCTTCAAGCTGATTTACACTAAGGTTTTTGATGTTAAGAGGCTGACAGGTTTTGCAAAATTAGATTTGCTTATTACATTATAATGTTTATTTGATCTAGTATTGATTATAAAAGGGATTATAGGGAGGCTCTCTAGATTGTTGTATGAATAACTGTATTTGAACCAAAAAAAAGAAAATTATTTTCAATAAAACAAAATATTATTTGTTTATTTTATAATCTGTACCAAATCAGCCAACAAAAAGACAACAGCCAGTTTTTAAGATCTGTAAACAAAATTTGCCTCAATTTTCAAAGTCAGTTCCAGCATCACAATGGCTTCAAATTATTGTTTAAGTCATTATCAAATCTGACGCCAATCACAGCTGTTTAAAGTACATTTTACTTAAATACAGATGGTTTGCACTAGTTCTGTATGTTCGTGTAGGAAATAATAATGCATGTTACTCCTCGATGGGCATCACAATAATTATTTTGCAGTCAGCATTTACTTCAATTGCCATTATTAAATTACTTCTTTTTTCTTCTTGTAATACCTTGTGCTAATAAGTCTATGCAATTGATTACTTCTTTGTTCATAACTAAATAGACTGTATATACCAAGGTAGCAGAAAGAAGGATGGATAACCTAGTCCTTATAAATCTTTGTGCAATCCTAAATGATCTATTTCAATAGATACTTAAGAAAATAAATAAAATCAACGCATAAACTGAGGGTTACAAATTCATTTAAATGTATAAAATGTTTTGATGTTCACTGAAAGTACATAGAAAATAAAATTGCTGAAGCAGCAAAATTGGAACAAAGCATATTGATTTCCATTAAGAATAAGAATTTATTTCCGATTAAGACTATGATTTCAATAAATACCTGCAGATACTGCTTGTTCTGAAGGAACTGAGCTTGACTATCCTTCATGAAACTGAAAGCTATGCAATTGTAAAGACTTCACTGCCCTCAATATATATAACTGTACTTTTATCATTAAGTATCTAAACATAAATTTAGTTAATTAATCAGTGCAATGTATTTTCATTATAATTAGAAAATAACATGAAAATAAAATGAACATGCTAGAATTTATATTAGCAAGTCAGTAAATACTATGTTAAAACATTCCATACAATTGTAAGTCTCAATTGTCTACATTTTATATTTAGCTTCCTATAATTCCAAATGTAAAATAAAGCAAACTAATGAACTCTCTGTATTATGCCTTGGTAACATGTTTCCTGAAAATATGGTTTATGTGTTTTGCAGCAAAAGCCAACTGCACATTCCTTTCATATATACAAGAAATATAGTAGTCAGTACCGTTTATTACTTACTATATACACTAAGTCCCAGGTTGCATATCTACTGAGAAGACAGAGGAAAAACAAGTAAGCCTACCTGTATACAGAGATCTCTGTACAAATAAAAATTAAGATTTTTTTTTTTTTTGCAAAACTTGTAATTTTATCCTCCCTCTATGCAACAGACAGTTCTAGAAGGAATAGGAATAAGGTAATGTCTCTGTTTTTCACTTAAGGCCAGTTCAACAGAAGGCACACATAGTTTTAGAAATTCACATTCAACTGAAAGAATTCATTAAACTGTGAATATAAAGTAGAGACCATATGAAAAAAATCATATACTGTACATTCAATCCTCAACTTTCATAGGGGGTTCCTAGAAAACAACACAAAAGTAGAAGACGTCTATGTTAATACACTGAAATTGGGGGTTAGGTTCCAGCAACCACCAAAAACTAATCACAATTGAGATTGCTCAAAATATACTTTTCTTCATGGAATTCTTTATAACAAAACATTATTTTTGATAAAACGCACTTTTCATGACACAGTAACCTATGAAATGACCCATTAATGCAGTACACAGAAGACAATTTGTAACATGCAAACACTATTTTTTTTCTTGCTGGTCATTCCCTAGAATTTTGTGACCTTTCTGCTTATAAAAAAATTACCTTTAACACTCGTTCCTTCACTGCTGGCAGATGGAGCTAGAGAACATGAAGAATGCACCTTGAAATAATCCATCAGCAATGTCTACTTCGTGTGCTGCTTGAGATCCCTAAAGGTCTCGACGTATGGGAGCATAGCTCCTTAAGCCACTACCATATTGGCAAAAATGTCAAAGTAAACCTCAAAATCTGTGACGTTTCACAATCGGGGCTTGCACAGAAATCTATACTTAGAGGAAGCCCTTTCCCTACAGTCCAGTGCAAGGTCTAAATTCCATTATTTAAAAAAATAGAGAGTTATTACTGCTGTCCACACTTGCATATATATATTTTTTTTCTACTGGGCACAGCTATGAAGCCCGTGAATGTACAAGGTTGCCAACATGAAAGTAAAATAAAAAGATTTCAGATAGAATCAAGTGAATGCTGGAAGTCATGAATGTTAAACATGCAAATATTGAGGATTGACTGTAACATAAATCAGTGATATGTTGCTAAAAATGTACCTTCTATAGCTTTTCTAAAATAATGAAACAGCTAATATATAGAGTTTGATTATCTTAATTGAAAGATTGGCTTTAAATTTAAGAAAATCCATTACAGTCTCAGTCTTCCTACATAAAAAGTGTCATCAAGATACTTTAACATAAATCGAATTACCTTGACAAACAGCCTTGAAGAACAAGTGTGCCACATGTCAACAAAATTGGACCACTGACGGACGAGTTGTTTCATGCAAACAGACAGACAGGCAAACACACAGGGCTATGATAATATGTGCATCTCACACTATATGCAAACAAACCTAAAAAATGAGCAGGAGCTTATAGAATGGATTAAGAGTATTGAGAAAAATGCAGCTTTCAATAATAATTGGACAGCAAAAATAGGGTACTGTAAAACTGCTGAGTTTTATTCTAATCAATGTATGGACATTGACACCTAAAATTGCTGAAAAGTTTATACAGAGAAGTCATTCTCCTTTCTAAAAAAGATATGTTTTTCTAAACTGTCCACTGGATTGAGCAAAGAAATCTTACCTTAACCCAATAAAGAATGTTTATTTTCTAATTGCCAGAAAAGTTATAAAAAAGGCAGAGAATCCCAAAGAAGCTCCTCCCACTGGAAAACAAAATCTCTTACCATTGTCATCGCTATCTTCATCTGAGTCTTCTTCATCTTCTTCTTCATTACCTCCTGTTGCTCCTTCAAGGTTGCTGTCTTCTTCTGACTCAGATTCTTCTAACCATTCTTGGGTCTCTGAAAAAAATCATCAAAATGATTTACAGTTGTCAGAAGAATCAAAAAATACTGACAATCAAAGAGTAAAACACGAAACAATTGTTAGCCTTATGTGACTTAAATAGGCAAATTCAAGCAAATATAGAGGGAGTACCATTTATAACAACTAACTTACCTCAACTAATTTGGCTACCACAGGTTATATAAAAGGCACTGAATGAAAATGACATTACATCCTTTCAGCAAAAATGTATATGCCTAGTTAAAAGTATTTATAATTATAATTTTCAATATCAAAATGAAGAGATATCTTCATTCACATTTTACATGACAAATTTAAAATTTTAAATAGGATATATAACATTTCTTCTATGCATTTTCCCAAATTGCATACTGGTTTTTAACTCACTGATTCTGACTTTGGTAAACTTCAAAGTGAAACTCATATCATCATTCTTTTTATTGAAAGCCTACAACCTGCAGATTAATTCCTTTCAGTTTGATAACTTTAAAAATGTTTTAGGAAACAAAAGAAATACACAATAAATTATAAAAATAAAATTTTACACAAATTAAACATCATAATATAATTACTGGCCACTTACTTGGATCCATTTCAACAAGTAATTTCCACTCATCCATTTTGCTTAAGTCAATAGCATAAAAGTCATTCAGCGTAAACTGACGATCCCCCACTTCAAACATGCCCCCGTAAACATAAAGGATGCCATGCTTAACAGTAGTCATAGCATTTGAACGGGAACATGGCTCCAACACATTTTTTTCAGAATTACAGTCCTCTTCATCTTCTTCACTTTCAGAATCTGATTGTTCTTCCTGACAAGTGGATATTGGCATTAATTGTTTGATAGTCATAACTGTCCCATCTTCTGCCACTATTTCTTTCACAATTTCTTCAGGTTTTGGAGGCACGTCCTCATCTACACCCGAAAATCCAACAGCTGTGTCAGTCTCCTGCTTCTTTCCCCTTCTGCGCTTTTTTTTGTGTGATTTTGGCCCCTTTAAAATTAAATAAAACAACTGATGTAAGGCACAGACATTTCAAATATTAAAAATGTATTATTATTATTATTATTATTATTATTATTATTATGTGAAAAAAAAACATGAGGTATTTAATATCATTGTTTATGTCTGATTTTTCCTATGAGGAATACTGAACATAAACCAGAATTGTTTCTTGCACAAGTTTCAAGTTTTATCTATTATCATACCATCCATACACAGTATTGCAGCACAGTGGGGGAAAAAAAAAAAACATTCCTCAGGACCACAGGTCAACATGTACATAAACACAGGACAAGTGCAAGACAAGTAAAGAGCAATACTATACTATATATATTTTCATAAAAGATAAATAATGGGTAACTAGATAGCAAATAATTTGGCTAGATAGATGGTAATAAATATTGTAAATAAATAACAATTAATAATAAAAACAGTAGTAACAAGTGTAACAAAGGTACTGCAGATAAAGAATCTACTATAAATTTGCTACTTGAAGTAGATCTGAGTGGGGCAGCACAGAGCTCAGAGTCCAGGCAGCCACAGGGTAGAAGCTTTGCAGCACCTAGCAGAACTGATTCAGATGCTACAGTAACTTCTGTCAGAAGGAAGTGGGACAAAGAGACCGCTGTAGGTGTAGGAGTGGTCCTCCACAATGATGTACACTTTGCAGATGCAACATTTCACAAAGATGACTTTAATGAAGAGTGGTACCAAAAAAGTGGTACTTTTCTGCTGTAGGCACCATTTGCTGTAAGACCTTATAGTCAGAGACACTGCAGTTTCCAAAACAGACAGTGATGTAGGTTGTCAGAACGCTCTTGATGGTGCCCCTGTAGAATATGGTGAGAATGGAGAGGTTAACACTTGCCTTCTTTAGCCACCAAACTCAGTGGAGAGGCTGCTGTGCCTTCTTGTCCATAGAGCAAAATAAGGTCAGCTACCAGGTGCATACCAAGGACCTTGGTGCTCTTAACCAATTCCACTCAGAGTCCTCAATATGCAATGGGGCGTGGAAATCATGGGCCTTCCTAAAGACAACAATCATCTCATTCATTTTTTCCATGTTAAGAGACAGATTTTTGTACTTGCAACAGTCCACCAATTGTTGTATAGTCTTTTTGTAAGCTGACTCATCCCTCATTGCTGATGAGACCTGCCACCATTGTGTCATCTGCAAACATTAACAATTGTGTTACAGTTATATATAGCTGTAGAGTCATAAGTGAACAGAGTGGGCTGAGTATACAGCACTGGGGACTGCAATTTCTCAGAGTGATGGTGCTGGAGATTCTGACATTGACTTTCTGGGGTCTCTCTCTGTCAGGAAATCCAGGATCCAGCTGCAGTGTTGTAGACTAACAGACTCAACTTTCCAATGACATTTTGAGGGATGATAGTATTGAAAGTTGAACTGAAGTCAATGGAAATCATTCTTGCATTAGTGTCTTGATGGATTACAAAAGGACAACACTTAATCATTACACAATTCAGCAAAGGACTGGAGTAACTTGACTCTACTGCAATATTTCTACAATATGCATTGTTCGCATAAACACACACCTTACAAGCTGTTGTAGCAACTGTCTGCACAGAAAGAATTCAGTCCATCCAATTGAATAAGCATCTCAAGCATGCTATTCTGCAGCCATGTTACAGTATAAAGTTAGAGTAGCCTCTCATCTCTTGCTGGGTTATCCACTGAAAGTCTGAGACTCATCCAACTTACTGTCCAGTGAGTGAACATTTGAAAGTAGGATGGAAGACAGTGCCGGTCTGATTGGATTTTTTTCTGTCCCGACATGCTTAACTACTGTCTTAATGCTGGGGTAATGTTTACTGACTAATCTAGAGTGAATGCCAGTTACTGCACGTCCAATAAATAGGCACACAAAAATTAAGGTGCAAAAAATAAAATAGTTAACAAAGCAGAACATCAAATAAATTAATAAAATAACTATTTTTAAATCAAGTTAAACTAAAGATCCATTCACTGAATAATCCAACATTGCTGTCAGCAGCTTTTTTTCTCATATACGTACTACACAAAATTAAAGTAACTATCACTTGAGAAGCATATCCATAAATTTGTTTAAATCAAATTAAATGATGCAAATTTATTGTTATACAAAAAGTTTACTTAGCATGTAAACATTAAATCATTATTGTGAAATGTAAGTAAATATCAAAATAAGCAAGAATGGGGGCCAAGTGGCATGAGAAATCAAGATAAACTTGCCAATGTTCTGAAAATGTAACAGTTCCAAATTTTTTTTTAAAGTAGGGGTAAGCACTGAGAAAGTTGGTACTGCACTCATGCATGACTAAAGTAGACCAATTACTCAAGAAAACACAATAATACATGGTAAAAACTGAGAAAAAACTATATATATATATATATTATATATTATATTTATGTCTCACTATGGTAATGACACTGCATTAACACAAGTTGAAAAGAAAAATGGCAGAGCTCATGACTAGAAAAGCTTTTGTATTCACACAAGAGAATTTCGGGGAACAAGTACAAAAATCATACTTGCATTATTGCCACTTTTAGTTAAAAAAAATTTGCTCATGCTTTGAGAGTAAAATAGCATTACCAATTAAATGAGGTATAATTATTTAACTTGAATCGTCATGCATTTGTAAGAGGAAATGAAAAGATAACGAGAATCACTTTAAATAGTGTCCAACATAGTCTTGATAAATGAAAAGAGGGTTTGCATTCATTCTGATTCTGATGAGCACATCCACAGATGGGCATCAGTTCAAGCAACTATCCATTTTGTAACTGGAGTATACATTTTGGGGTTGCACTGGGGTGCAAACTGCACACATCTACAGTTACACATATAGGACTGTTGAATGTGGGAGGACCACCAGTGCAAACAACAGATGTAGCAAGAAACAACTAGGCAAGACTCAAGCAAAATGGCTATCTGGCTTGTCTATACTGGCAATGAAATGAGTTTCTCCACTTCTTAAATACAAAAACAATATTAATCGTTTTGTTGCTTCAAAGGACAAGGCTCATCTCCCTATTAATATGATGTATACTGTGTTAACAGAGACATGTGATCATCGAAACACACAGTTTGCAAGACAATCAAAACAACATGGTTCATTACGAATATGCAAACACTAAATATGTGTGATTTATTTGTTTCTGGTAGGCAAACTAATGTTCATTAGTATAACCTACAAGTAAAAGCACACATACCATATATTTGAATGGAACACTGAAAAATGTATTGCTGGCTCAAACTTAAAAACGTTTTCTGTAAAGGTTATGATAGCCCAAGTAATTTGCAAGTAATATGTCATTTTTAAGCAATAACAAAATCTGATCATGTATGCAAGAACATTGAAAACAGAACAACAAAGGCTGTTTAACAGGAGTTCTGAAATAAAGGATTGATGTAAAACTGACAAGTTTAAATTTATACAGGAAGCTTTAAAAGGTAGGACAAATGTGAAAAGAAAAAAAAAAAATAGACATACAGTTGGAAAATTGAAGTACCATGACTTTCTGACAGTTGAAATTTGAATTAATTTGACTAATCCATTAAATATTTCTCTTTGGTAATATTTTTTGACTAGTCAATGATGCAAATATAAATCTTACAACAATAAATATTACAAACCTAACCAACTGGTTCACTGACAAAACCAGATTTTAATAGCATGTTGTTACAAAACCAGCTTAAAGAATTTGTTTAATTGGAAATATCTGAAATTATCTTGGAATTTACTTATTCAATGCTACTTATATACAGTAATAATGTTTGAATGTTAATGTTAAACATGTATTTTAAACAGTAGTTTTCAGTTATGTGATAGAAAATGTCACAGAAAAAAATCAAGAATGTGCACATTAGGTAGTTAATGATATATCATTGTTTTTGAAATGTATGCTGTGTCACACATGTATGATTAGGGGGCAACCAAAGGACTCAATGCGCCGCGTGAACCCGCAAGACGAAGAGAAACCCAGTGTACTAACCCATCTCTCTGTTCTCTCACAGGAAGGATGAGCCACAAAAGAGTCCAACACTTTAAGAGCATCGCCAGTTGCTCGCCCGGATGGACGTGCCACTTCCGCCTTCCTTAGTCACGTCTCGTCCCTTCCTGATGACATCATAACCTTCCCAGGATTCCCTGCGGTTCCTGATATCCTTTTCACCACCCCCTCCTCCATAAATACGCCATCTTTCCACCTAAAGACTGTCTTGTTTCTATGTTTTTACAGTTGCCTGAAACAAACATGCCAGACCAATTCCTGAATCTAGAGTATATGGGGACCGTTCCCCAACCCTTTAACTGTGTTATCATGTGCTTCTTTTTCACCACAGGCTGGCTCAATATTGTTAAACCCAGAAAATTGATGGCAGATGAATCGGTCAGATCTCCAAAATACATTTCTATTTTGGCTATCAAAATCAAACCAGATCTTATTACGAAAAAACATTTGACAATTGAATTTTTTAAAATTGCACTCAGAATGACTTTCAGAAAATTATAGCCCCTTTACCCTATATTTAATTCCTTTCTTGAAAAACTGCTCTTCACCAAGCTCGCTGAAGAAGAAGACTCTTTGTTAGATAGCCAAGACTCAAATGACTGAACTTAAAGGGGCTTTTAACTCTATGGGAACAGAGTCATCCCTCAGAACTAGGCACCTGTCATAACCACTCTATAATGTTAGAAAACTATTGTGCATCCTGGTTTTCAAAAATATTAAAGAATGTTATTCTCTCTACAAAAATGAATCTGACAATGATCATACTTCTTACAAAGGATAAGGAGTCTCGAGAGTGCTCCGATTTTACCACCCAATATCCCATTTGAACTCTGCCCTCAATATGCAGGATAAGCTATTTTCTTGGCAACTAAACTTCATCAACAAACTAATTCACACTGATCAGACTAGTTTTATTAATGCTTACCACACTGCCAACAATACTGGCTGCCCCTTTTCATGTTACTGATTCACGTCCAGCCTTATGAACTGGGCCCCTCTCTGTTGGGCCACCCTACGACTTTCTTGATATTTCAGTTTATAATTTAAAAACAGAATAAGAATCTGAAAATCTAACAACATCACATTAAAGTTCGATAAATTCTGGAAAGAATGATACCAACATATATACAGTATGTAGGTTTTAAAATAAGCCAGATTTAAAGCGTGACAAAAAATGTGACATAAAATCACTTAAAATTGTTGCACTTTTAGGCTTAGGATTTTATATATATATATATACTAGCAAAATACCCGCGCTTTGCAGCGGCGAAGTACTGCATTAAAATTTTTATTAAGAAGAAAATTAAACCTTTTTAAACGGAGGGAAAATATGCCAATAATTATTTGTTAAGGATCTCTTTGTATACCATGTTGTCAGATCGGCCCTCCGGTTGTAACATGACCAAGCAGTGCGCTGAGGTTACTCTTGAGCATGCAACTTACAGTTGGCCATGTGAACAGTAATCTTGTCTCAAATCTGACAGCTTGGATTGCTGCTGTCATAATCGGTTTGAGTTCCATGGTTTCATGGTTGAAGTGACATTCGGCATCTGTCAAGCGTTGTAAGGACACAACGGGTTTCATCGATAAAATCACATCCAGCTTTTGAGAGTTTAAACATTCATAAACATCAAAATGTCCACTACTGAAATCGTCACCTGAGAATCTAAGATGTTTAAGAGGCATTGGCTTTTGTCGAAAGGTGTAAAATATTTGGCCATTTCGGTACACTTGAAAGCGACAACCAAACAATTCAGCGGCAGCCATCAACTCACATGCAGAACCATAGGTGAAGGGCTTAAGCATTTCACTCTTATAGTGCTCCTGTGTAGTATAATTATCTCCTGTACTGTCATCAGTCCACACCTTGAACCTGTCCCAGTCATTCAATACATAAGACACAATGTTCCTCCGGATATCAAGAGTGAGCCTGATATGGCCGTGCAACATGTAACAAAGAGAATGGAAAAGGTAGGTGCCATCTCCGAGCATAGAAACCACTCGGTAAGTGACAGTTCTTTGATCGATAGTGATCACCTCGATAGATATGGTAATGGGGGTTGGAATGATAAAGGAAATGGGTACCTGAGAAATGTAAAGTAAGTCTAAAATACCTATACAATAACTATAATTGTAATAAACAAACAATAAAACAACGGAGAAGCCGCGGATTAAACAAAAAGGCTGTAGTTATCAGTAGGGAGACGTGAATCCCGTGGCGAAGCAAGTAAGGGAATGTAGAGATCAGAGCGACGGACAGTCTTATATAGGCAGGCAGCCAACAACGTGGGAGGTGTTGGGATGGGGGACCCAACGCCACCTCACACGGTGACCGAGCTGCAGGCTATGGACGTATATATGTACGTAAGTAGGATTCAGTTAGCGTTGGGAACCCGTGTACCAAATTTCTTGAAGATGGGCCCATAAGTAACAAAGACTGTTGAAAAGTTCAATATGGCGGCCGAGAGTGGCATCATACCACCGAAATAAGTACGTACATTGGTTTCGGTTAGTGCAGGGAAGCCGCCTACCAAATTTTGAGAAGATGGGGCCATAAATAAGAAAGTTCAACATGGCGGACGTTGTTGACCGTTACGCGTAGAATTTCAAAATGAAACCTGCTTAACTTTTGTAAGTAAGCTGTAAGAAATGGGCCTGCCAAATTTCAGCCTTCTACCTACACGGAAAGTTGGAGAATTAGTGACGTTTGGAAAATTCAATATGGCGGCCGACAGTGGCGTCATACCACCGAAATAAGTATGTACATCGGTTTTGGTTAGCGCAGGGAAGCCACCTACCAAATTTCGTGAAGATGGGGTCAGCCTTCTACCTACACGGGAAGTTGGAAAATTGTTGACGTTGGAAAGTTCAATATGGCGGCCGACAGTGGCGTCATACCATCGAAATAAGTAAGTACATCGGTTTCGGTTAGCGCAGGGAAGCCGCCTACCAAATTTCGTGAAGATGGGGCCATAAATAAAAGTTCAACATGGCAGACGTTGTCGACCGTTATCGACCGTTACTTGTAGAATTTTGAAATGAAACCTGATTAACTTTTGTAAGTAAGCTGTAAGGAATAAGCCTGCCAAATTTCAGCTTTCTACCTACATGGGAAGTTGGAGAATTAGTGATGAGTGAGTGAGTGAGTGAGTCAGTCAGTCAGTCACGGCTTTGCCTTTTATTAGTACTAGCAAAATACCCGCGCTTCGCAGCGGAGAAGTAGTGTGTTAAAGAAGCAATGAAAAAGAAAAGGAAACATTTT
>JANRMT010062806.1:23231511-23256554 GCA_026402145.1 Polypterus bichir lapradei
AGAGAGAGAGAGAGAGAGAGATGACAACAACACTCATATCAATGACAAAACAATTACATTAACAATCATGTTACGTTATTTTTAAAATATTTCCTTTTCTTTTTCATAACTTCTTTAACACACTACTTCTCCGCTGCGAAGCGCGGGTATTCTGCTAGTATACAATATATTATATTTGAGTGATCTTGGCATTCCAAATGTCCTAGGTCAACTGGATTCTGAATTGGATCATTTTTATTTATTTATTTTAATTTTATTGTAATCATTCCATACAAATAGATCAATTTTTACAAAAAAGAGGACTGAAAACAAATCAACCCCCACCCCTAAGAAAGAGAGCATGGCCAATGGAGTAAAACTTAAAGCTAATAAAAATAAGTAAATTGATGAGTTTAATAAATGGATAAAGATAAATGGAGAAGAAAAAGAAATGGGAAGAGAATCTGCTTCCTCAGTGCTTTAAGAGCTTAATCTAAAATGTTATTGATTAGATCCTGCCAGGTTTTGAAAAAGTTCTGCACAGATCCACTAAGTGAGAATTTGATTTTTTCCAATTACAAATTGGATTGTTTTTAAACAAAGACACTTTAAATTTGAACAGAATACATCAGAAAACAAATATGTGATGGCATACCTGCTCCAATGCAGATCAAGACCCACCACAGAAACCGAAAAAAGAAGGTATATGGAAAAGACTTTGTAACGGTAAAGCAAAAAAGAAAAATTACTATATTTAATTAAAAGACACTATCATATAGAAATATGAAACAACTTCAGCAGCAGCTCCAAAAAGAGTATGTTATGCTACAATAATGAGTCTTCATCCTTGATTTAAATACTTAATCCTAGGGATGCTCCATTCAGGTTTTTAAGGCCGATACTGATCAAAGATTTCACGTTACTTGATCAGCTAATTCTGATTTTTTTTTCTTTACCCCTTTAAAAAAAACTTTATGCACTAATCTCCAACATAACCAGACAAATATAAGCCTTATGTCCTGTATTAAAGTGTATTTTTATAATTAAGCTGTTAACTGTTCATTTATAATTAACAAAATGAAATTCTGTTGGCTCATAAAACATTAAAATAAATAAAATTTATTAAAAGTTTAAGTAATAAAATATACACAAAATTTTTTATCCATAATACATATGGCATAAAAGAAAATAAAATGTTTCTCACGTGGTATTATCGTGGTATTATCACGTTAACGCATTAATTAACACTGACAATTCTTTTATTGTGCGTTAACACAGTCTTTGTTATTATTATTATTATTATGAAATCCTCAGTCTCACTAGCGATCAATAGACATTAGTGTTCTTGTTACAGTGCTTTTCGATACGTTTTTGCTGGAAGGAAAGTTAGCTTTGATGAGTTGACTACGATTCACTGCACGTGCATGAGTAGCAAAGAGCAAACAGCTTCTAAAATGGCATGTGGAGAGATACCAAAGTGAATGCTCAAAGCAAATTAATGGATGACCTTTGAGTTCATTATTGAATTTTGCACATAACAATGTGATTGTCTACAATTAAAAATTTTAATCGCTGCCCAGCACTAGTTTTTTTCTGCAATGTACCAATCTGAAACAAGGCTTAATTAAAAAGTAATTTTTACCATTCCCTAAGAACAAACAAATACATACATATATATAAAAATACATACATAAAATATATATATATATATATATATATATATATATATATATATACACACACACACACACACACACTTAAAGTAGCTTTTCTTGCCGTTTTTCTAGTTACACAGGATGACTTCTACAATTTACTTTTTTTTCAGTTTATTACTCCACTTTAAGATCCTGTATCTTAAAAAACAACCCTAACTTACCAGTATCCCTCAGCTGGAAAAAAGAGATTTTAAAAGCACATCAATATGATGAGTGAAGGGCAAATAAATGTCAACACCTAAATTTCAGGTATAATCAATTAAACTGAAATTCAAGAGTTGATTATTTAGTATTGTCCTATTACTCACAGTTACCACCCACTGAAAGTATTTGTTTCTGACTTAAAACACAAATATCAAATAACTGCTATATATCCAATATTTAATATCAAAAAACAGTTATTAACAATGTAACTAAAGACTTAATTTTGGTTTAAATGATAAATATAAGCGGGACTCATCAGCATAAAAATGAAAATCAATATTGTGTTTCCAAATCACAACTCTTAATTGGCAATATGCACAGAGAAAAGATAATCTGTCCCAGCCGTAAACTCCAAGGGACAACATATATAGGGTGGTCCAGATCTAATTATGCAATTTTCATTACCCTATAACTTCTTAAGTTTATTACACAGAGAATTCACAAAAAAATATTTTTGACTGAGACAGTTGTCAGTCGAACAGTGGGTACAATATGTTCGCCTTTTCATAGTTGCATAATTAGATCTGGACCACCCTGTATAACTGCAGATAGGAATAATGAAGTTCTATGTTCAGATTTCTGCAAATAATGAAAACAACATGATAAAACACCATAAATTAATGGCTAATGGGCAATTAATCTTGTGAGCTGGCATCATAGAATTCTATCATGAACAATATGAAAAACATCACTAAAAGCAGAATAATGGAGGAAAACAATGCATTGAAGGAAACTGCTGTTTCACTCACAATACAAGGGTGAAATTCCTTCAAGGAGTAAGTAGACCATGGTAAAAATATTGGAGCATAAATTTGCTCAAAAGCAAATACTAGAGCTTTCTATTCAATATCCTGTGGCAATGTGCTCTATTTCACTTAATGAATCTTTTATTATAGTAACAGCTATTTTTATATCATTAAATGCATATGGCATTTATATCGAAAGAACTAAAATATTAAGTTCATTAAGAGTTAAGCTGTACTTTTTCTTCATGTAAATGAAACAATGAATCAAACACTGACTTTTATTATATTATACATGTTTTAAGAAATTAGTGTTATTTAGACATACAGATAAACATATTCTAACACTTCAGGGAGACTGTAGGATATGTGGGTGGGTGAAAACCTATCTGTAGGCGTTAAGATAGCCAGCAATGCTGTGAATTTCAGTTTTTCGATGCATGCAGTAATGTAGAGATTAGAGAATGGAAGAGCTGCACTGCATAAAAATTTAACTTTTAAAAGCATCTAATAATTAAACTAAAAGTAATGTAAAACATGCATTTTTCCAATTTAATTAATTTAAGTCAATATCTATGCCCTCTTTTCCCTTCCAGCACTGTTTTCTAATGCTTGTATCTAGGGAAATGCATTCGAACTATAGGATGTGGGAACTTCGAACTAAAACCCAACTTCTTGAGAGAACTCTACTAACTCCTGTTCCCATTACCTATTCTCTTCGTGGAGTAACTCTTACCAGATTACATTTAAAACCAACACACCACTCCATGATAGCTACTTTCCCACACTGGTACTTGGTAAGGCTCTCGTTAACATTTTGAGTTACCCTTTTCAATAAATATTTTGTCAGAACTCTTTCTTTTTGCATCTATGACTTTTGCTCCATTCATCCATACATCTTTTTCCAGGCAATGTATTTGTCACACTACCATTAGTTAAGAACATACAGCAAGTCAATTAATAATAAAATTTTTAAGCTATCATGTAATTTTTATATGAAAAAAATATGGTTTTACATAGTTTGAAATATCAGCTAGTTTACATCAAGTTCTAAAAATACATTAATCCAACCTCATTTAACAACATAAAAAAAATGTAACTTTGTCATTAGTTATTCAGTTAAAAAAATAAGCTAACATATAGAAGAATAGAAAGAGGGAATACTTTTTCACATTGCTACTGTATATCTCAACCAACAGTCACTGCTAAAAGGTAAGTGAACAAAAACACATACTAATTTGGAGTATCCACCATAAATGACAATGCCTCCTTCAGGTGTTGTAGCCATCTGGCAACCAGATCGTGGAGAAGGTCCATTACCAGATGGAGACAGCTTGGACCAGGTAAAATTTTCAAGATTAAAGGTGTATACATCATTGAAATAAACATAATCCCTTAAAAAAAAAAAAAAAAAAAAAAAAAAAAGGTAAGTCAGTGCTTGTCACTTTAAAGTTATATTTGTAATAAATTTTGAAGTTTCAAATTAATGAAGTAAATAATATCTTGTACAGGTAGTCCCCAGGTTATGGACATCCGACTTACGACTTACGAACGAGGCCACAGCTGCGACACATGCGCCTCAGTAACTGCTGCTCCGTCATCTTTGGTCTGGTGATGCTGCAAGTGGTGGCTGGAGGGGGGCGATTTCGCTGTTCGCGCAGTGTAGTGTCCCTCAGGCAGCTCCTGGCGGCAAGCGGTGACCTGTGATCCATAGTCACCGGCGCCACAGCTATCGCTCGTGCGCAGGACAATGGTTCGCTGCCCGCCCACTACGCCGCCGCAGCTACTGCTCCTGACTGGACGCAGGCTGGATGGAGCGGAGAGGGGCGTTTCACTGCCCACCCAGCTGGCAATGCTTCAAGCGCTGACCCGGTTGTGGCTGAACGGAGGCCATTGAGGGTGAACGGGGTGGTGGAGGTAGCATTGTAGTGTGCCTTGGATGGCTGCCTGTTGAATTGGGGTTGGGCGATTCACTACCCACATTTGGCCGCACCACGTTCGTTCTCGGTGGGCAGATGCTGCAGGCACTGTAGTGGAGGTGACTGTGAAGTGGGCTGGTGATGAACCCCCCATCGCCACCCCCAGTCATTCTCAATAGCAAGCCAGCTTATACTGTTACGCACGTAGCAGGAAGTTGTCTCTTGTCAATACATCAGACGTGTTGACGGGTGCCTTCCTGCTGTGATAGCGTGTACTGTATAGCGCTGTGTAGAAGAGCTCTTTTTAACCTTTTGTCTTCACCCTTCAAGAATGTCTCTGAAACACAAATCTGATGCAATTGCTGGTGATACAGTAAAGAAGAGAAAAACTATCACCATTGAAAATAAAGTAGAAATAATAAAAAGGTCAGAGAGGGGTGAAACTCCATCATTCATTGGCAGAGCCCTTGGTTACAGTCGGTCAACAATAGTATTTATTAAAATAATGTACCTGTTCCGATTTACATACAAATTCAACTTAAGTACAAACCTACAGTCCCTATCTCGTACGTAACCCGGGGACTGCCTGTAAATATTTAATATAAAATAAGTATTTATGACTTCAAAAAAAATGACACAAGACTTAACACTAGAATCCCTGAACCATATACAATGTTTTTTAGTTATGTGTTCAACATTTCTTGCATTTCTCACATTTCCTGTCATCCTAAATTTACATAGATCGTTGTCGACATGAAATGTATGTGTTTCAAATAACAATATATTATTTACCCTATACAACTCCAGGGCACCTCACTCCCAGATAAACAAGACTTGAGCTGGGAGAACTTTTTGCCCTGTCTGCGGCAGTGAGGGGTTGGGATAGTAGACTGCTTGTGCTGATCCACACATTTACAAAACAAAAGACACTGATGGGAGATGTGCGAAGGAATTTAAGGTGGGTCGGGATTACGGGTTTTTGAGTTTTTTCAAAGGCATCAGGGATTCTAGTGTTAAAAGTGCTTTCTGCCTAATAATATAACAAGAAAAGATGGGGTTATACCAGTACTATACTAAGACAATATAAGAAAACACAAAAAATGCTAAACAGATAACAGGGTATATGAAAATCAGTTTGATTCAGATAATTTCATGCAAAATAATTATTTAGGATGCTATGGAATTATGCCTGTTGATGGCTACAGTAGCTGAGGCCATTGATTAATTCATTATTGGGCATTTTCAATTACATGGGGATAAAAGGTACCAAAGGGTGAAGGATACAGATTAATAATTTAGCAGATGAAAAAGATATTTATATTTGTGCATTTGTCTGATAAAATAAAAAAACAGCTTTATTTAGCTCAGTTTAACATATGACACACCATCTGAGGTTTTAAATCACTACAAAAATGGGTGAATTCTTAATGATTTTAAATTGATTGGGTGGATATACCAAAATTAAATGCTACCTTGTGCTTTCATGAAAGCCCCCAAAGACAAATAATTGTCTTTTGCAGTATACCATTCGATGTCCACTCCTGCCTGAAGGTGATCCAGATGCCCTATCAAAATTAAAATTTTGCTCGTTAGTTTATCTTACTTGTCACATAGTCAAAAACAGCAAAATCTTTTAAATTTATGCATTTGATATGTTTTACATTTATCTTCAGTTGATGCAAATAGCTATTCTCTGCTTTAGCTGAGTGAGCATAATAATGGCTAATGGTGTCATTTTCAGAACCCAAAGACATGCCCTCTAGACCAGTGGTGGTGGGGGGAGGAATTAAAAAAAAAAAAAATCAGACCAGAAAATGATTACATGAATATCTATACTAATAAAAGGCAAAGCCCTCACTGACTCACTCACTGACTCACTGACTGACTAACTGACTCATCACTAATTCTCCAAGTTCCCGTGTGGGTAGAAGGCTGAAATTTGGCAGGCTCATTCCTTACAGCTTACTTACAAAAGTTGGGCAGGTTTCATTTCGAAATTCTATGCGTAATGGTCATAACTGGAAGCTATTTTTCTCCATTTACTGTAATGTAGTTGAGCTCGAAAGCCGTGGGGGGGGCGTAGTTTCGTGTAACATCATCACACTTCCCACGTAATCACGTGAACTGACTGTCAATGCAGTGCGTGGAAAACCAGGAAGAGCTCCAAAAAGTGCTGAAGAAAACATGCATTATATAATTGAGAAGGCAGCAAAACAATAAGAAGCGAGAGACATATACAACCATATTCATGAGTGGTGCTACTTCGGAAACAAACCACGGTGTAAACCTAAAGTTTAAATTAAGTTCATAGACAGGCTGCCGCTGGCATTTGTCATGCCCACGGGTAATGCGGCATACAAGTTTAATGAGAGGACGCAGGATATAAACGAGAGTTTTGATCACTTTGTAACTAAGTTAAAATTGCACGTGAAGGGCTGTGCTTATGCAAATTCCGAGAGACTGTGTTTGTGGGGGATCAATGTTACGTTATTATTAAAATGTTTCCTTTTCTTTTTACTTCTCCGCTGCGAAGCGCGGGTATATATATATATATATATATTATATATATATATATATATATGACAACAACACTCATATCAATGATAAAACAATTACATTAACAATCATGTTACGTTATTTTTTTATTTTTTCCTTTTCTTTTTCATAACTTCTTTAACACACTACTTCTCCGCTGCGAAGCGCGGGTATTCTGCTAGTATTTAATACCTGTAAAATGTATGAGTTAAATTAATCCAATGCTGACACGGTATATAAATTTTCAGATCCAATCTATCTACTTATTTATGTATTAGATAGATGGATACTTTATTAATCCCAAGGGGAAATTCACATACTCCAGCAGCAGCATACTGATAAAGAACAATATTAAATTAAAGAGTGATAACAATGAAGGTATAACAGACAGACAATTTTGTATAATATTAACATTTAGCCCCCTGGGTGAAATTGAAAAGTCGCATAGTGTGGGGGAGGAACAATCTCCTCAGTCTGTCAGTGGAGCAGGACAGTGACAGCAGTCTGTCGCTGAAGCTGCTCCTCTGTCTGGAGATGATCCTGTTCAGTGGATGCAGTGGATTTTCTATTATTGACATGAGCCTGCTCAGTGCCCGCCGCTCTGCCACAGATGTCAAACTGTGCAGCTCAGTGTCTACAATAGAGCCTGCCTTCCTCACCAGTTTGTCCAGGCGTGAGGCATCCCTCTTCTTTATGCTGCCTCCCCAGCACACCACCACATAGAAGAGGGCACTCACCACCACCGTCAAAAAGAACATCTGCAACATCTTATTGCAGATGTTGAAGGACGCCAAGCTTCTAAGGAAGTATAGTCGGCTCTGTCCTTTCTTACACAGAGCATCAGTATTGGCAGTCCAGTCCAATTTATCATCCAGCTGCACTCCCAGGTATTTATAGGTCTGCACCCTCTGCACACAGTTACCTCTGATGATCACGGGGTCCATGAGGGGCCTGGGCCTCCAAAAATCCACCACCAGCTCCTTGGTTTTGCTGGTGTTCAGTTGTAGGTGGTTTGAGACACACCATTTAACAAAGTCCTTGATTAGTTTCCTATACTCAACCTCTTGCCCACTCCTGATGCAGCCCACGATAGCAGTGTCATTCAGCTCAATAGGACGTGATACCTTTGAGACTGGGGTGATGCAAAATGTTTTCCAAAGCCTCGAAATTCTCCTCTGTTCCAGGCTCAGGTTGAAGATGTGCTGTAGAGGACTCCCCAGCACAATCGCAAATCTTGCATGGTGTGTTCCTTATCATATTCTCAATATGCCAATGCTATAAATCGATCCATTCTCAAAAACTGGCATATTCTGACCCTTCATCCTTCTTTTAAAAACCCATCAATGTTTACTTTTATTCACAACTGTAACACCCATGGTTTGGTATTTAACACATCTTGGACCAACTTGTGTAAAAAAACTGAAAAATGATCTGTTTATAAAAACTGGGCATTTTCCCAGTTTACACTGGAGCTTCTACAGCTTTGTATTCAAAGGTAATACTGTTCCTACCTCCAAATAAAAAATCAATTTTAAACACAGCTTTGACCAATACAAGTGGTGTTAAATATCTGTTTTTATTCACATACCCTATAATTTAATTTGGGAAACCTTTCTCAAAAGTAAAAATTTGTTTCTCGGAACACAAAATGAACATACGGTCTAAGAATCTTAAACATCTCATATTCTGACATGTAACTGAAGTTCATCATTCTTTATCGAACTTGAAATACACCATTTTGGAAATCATCCACATACATTCATTGGGGAGTTGGGGACTTAAACAGCCAGCTACATTGTCAAGAGTTGTTTTGGAAGTACAAACTTATTTCCTGTAATCATTTGGGACACAACAAGTTAAATCATGTCTCCTGCTTCTTCACTTTTAATTTATTGACAGACATATTTTAATAATTAAACAAATGAAAATGGCATGAGCTTTGAGTTGAACTCTGCTGATATCAAATACATTGAATGTGTTTTACACATTATGTGCACAAGCCTTTTTTTCTTAGCTTGTTTTTTTGTATATAGATCTATCCTTGTTGATTTTTTGACTACTTTTTTCTTAAAACCATTTGTTTCATGATTGCAATACCTCTTTGTTTTTGTTTAATTGCAATGTGTCTCTTCATTACTCAGTGTGTAACTATGTCCGATATATACATTTGTGTATACTTACTGTGTTGATTTCATGTAAATCATTAATTGCATTTACAGTTGTGCTTGAAAGTTTGTGAACCCTTTAGAATTTTCTATATTTCTGCATAAATATGACCTAAAACATCATCAGATTTTCACTCAAGTCCTAAAAGTAGATAAAGAGAAACCAGTTAAACAAATGAGACAAAAATATTATACTTGGTCATTTATTTATTGAGGAAAATGATCGAATATTACATATTTGTGAGTGGCAAAAGTATGTGAACCTCTAGGATTAGCAGTTAGTTTGAAGGTGAAATTAGAGTCAGGTGTTTTCAATAAATGGGATGACAATCAGGTGTGAGTGGGCACCCTGTGTTATTTAAAGAACAGGGATCTATCAAAGTCTGCTCTTCACAACGCATGTTTGTGGAAGTGTATCATGGCACAAACAAAGGAGATTTCTGAGGACCTCAGAAAAAGAGTTGTTGATGCTCATCAGGCTGGAAAAGGTTACAAAACCATCTCTAAAGAGTTTGGATTCCACCAATCCACAGTCAGACAGATTGTGTACAAATGGAGGAAATTCAAGAACATTGTTACCCTCCCCAGGAATCGTCAACCAACAATGATCACTCCAAGAGCAAGGTGTGTAATAGTCGGCGAGGTCACAAAGGACCCCAGGGTAACTTCTAAGCAACTGAAGGCCTCTCTCACATCGGCTAATATTCATGTTCATGAGTCCACCATCAGGAGAACACTGAACAACAATGATGTGTATGGCAGAGCTGCAAGGAGAAAGCCACTGCTCTGCAAAAAAAAAAAATTGCTGCTTGTCTGCAGTTTGCTAAAGATCACGTGGACAAACCAGAAGGCTATTGGAAGAATGTTTTGTGGACGGATGAGACCAAAATAAAACTTTTTGGTTTAAATGAAAAGCATTATGTTTAGAGAAAGGAAAACACTGCATTCCAGCATAAGAACCTTATCCCATCTGTGAAACATGGTGGTGGTAGTATCATGGTTTTGGCCTGTTTTGCTGCATCTGGGGTAGGACAGCTTGCCTTCATTGATGAAACAATGAATTCTGAATTATATCAGAGAATTATAAAGGAAAATGTCAGGACATTTGTCCATGAACTGAATCTCAAGAGAAGGTGGGTCATGCAGCAAGACAAAAGACCCTAAGCACACAAGTTGTTCTACCAAAAAATGGTTAAAGAAGAATAAAGTTAATGTTTTGGAATGGCCAAATCAAAGTCCTGACCTTCATCCAATCAAAATGTTGTGGAAGGATCTGAAGCGAGCAGTTAATGTGAGGAAGCCCACCAACATCACAGAGTTGAAGCTGTTCTGTACGAAGGACTGGGCTAAAATTCCTCCAGGCCGGTGTGCAGGAATAATCAAAAGTTACCGGAAACGTTTAGTTGCAGTTATTGCTGCAAAGGGGGGTCACACCAGATACTGTCAATATCAATGTCAATTTATTTATATAGCACATTTAAAACAACATAGTAATGCTGCGGCCAAAGTGCTTTACAATAATAGAATAAAAGAAAAAACAAAAACAATAAACAATAAAACATAAATAGTAATAAAATATATGAAAATAAAATAAGATAGATAATAAATAGAAATAATGTTATATGATCACAAAGAGGAAACCATCAGTATTACCGAAGATCACTGAATGCAAGTGAAAAGAAGTGAGATTTTAATCTTGTTTTGAACACTTCAATTGTAGACGACTCCTTAATATGATGAGGTAAAGAGTTCCACAGGCGAGGGGCAGCAGCCGCAAAGGCCCTGTCCCCCTTGGTTTTACATTTAGTACGAGGGACAACAAGAGACAACTGACCAGAAGATCTAAGCACTCTGGATGGCAGGTGAAAAACACACAATTCAGATAAATAGGCAGGAGCAAGCCCATGTAAAGATTTAAAAACGAGCAGCAAGAATTTATAATCAATTCGAAAACTGACTGGCAGACAGTGTAAAGAAGTTAAAATAGGAGAATCAGAGTCATACTTCCTTGCCCCAACCAGAAAGCGAGCGGCAGCATTTTGGACCAGCTGTAACCTGTGTATCAGAGATTTGATAATCCCAGAATACAGCGAATTGCAATAATTGAGGCGAGAAAAAGTAAAAGCATGAGTAGCTTTCTCAAGATCTTTAGAAGATAAAAAAGGCTTTATCTTACCTAATAGACGAAGTTGGAAAAAGCAACTCTTGACTACATAATTTACTTGTTTCTCAAAAGAGAGGTTACTATCAATAGGTAACACCAAGATTGCGGACTTGAGGTTAGGAAAAGACAGAGAAAGAGCTGAGAAGTCCAAGACCAATCTGGGCTTTAGCTGGTGGACCCACTATAAGCACCTACGTTTTATTTTGATTTAGATCAAGAAAATTATTAGACATCCAGGATCTTAGTTCAGACAGACAGTTGATTTGTTGCAGAGTTGCAGACGGGAATATAAACCTAAGTATCATCAGCATAGCAGTGAAAAGAAATGTTAAATTCCCTAAAATTCGCTCCAATAGGGTAAAGGTATATAGAGAATAAAATAGGACCCAAAATGGATCCCTGAGGAACACCATATTTAAGAGGAGCAGTAGATGAAAAAGAGGAATTAAAAGTCACTGAAAATTGTCTACCAGTTAAATATGACCTGAACCAGTTAAGAGCAGCCCCTTTAATCCCAACAAGATGTTCGAGCCACATCAGCAATATTTTATGGTCAATGGTGTCAAAGGCAGCGGACAGGTCAAGGAGGACAAGGACTGCCGAATCACCTGAGTCAGTAATAAGAGATGTCGTTGAACACTTTCAGGAGTGCAGTTTCAACACCATGACAACACCTAAAACCAGATTGGTAGGTCTCAAATAAATTATTGGAGTTAAGGTGATTGACCAATTGATTATAAATAATTTTTTCTAGAATTTTAGCCAGAAATGGCAGCTGAGAAATTGGACGAAAGTTGGTTAAAACTCCAGGATCTAATCCTGGACTGCAGCATGTTTAAAAAATGGGGGCACAACCCCCGAACTAACAGAATCATTTATAATGGCTAGTAAAAATGGGCCCAACACATCAAAGGCTTCCACTAAGAGTCGTGGTGGTACAATATCGAGGGGGCTGGAAGCTGGTTTAAGGGTGCCAATAGTTCTTTTTAGCATTGAAAGTTGAGACTTGATCAAAGGAATCTAGAACAATGTCATGATTAACAGTAGGAGGTTCATAGCCAGTTTGGACAATGCCACAGCGGATAGTATCAATTTTGCTGACAAAGAATGATAGAAACTGCTCACATGAATGAACAGTGCTATTTAATCCCATCATAGAATGAGGGTGAATGGCTGCATTAATTGAATTAAATAGAACCCTAGGATTGTTTGAATGGCGGGATACTAAATCGGCAAAGAAGTCATGTTTCAATTTCTTAACGTCAGCCTGGAAATTGAAAAGAGAAGGCCTGAAAATCTGTTTAGAGATAGTCAGTCCATCTTTTTTCCAACGCCGTTCAGCAGTTTGACAGGCGCGGCGCAGTGCAGTGATCGCGTAGTTTCATTTAGCCAGGGAGCAGGTCTTACCTTATTACTGCGTATCTTGGGCGGAGCAATTGTGTCTAAAACCGTTTCACAGGAGGAATTAAATTTTACGACAGAGTCATCGATATCATTATTTTGGTCATGCATATAAAGACTAGAGAAAATGGTTTTAAAATCAGATATAATGGAAGAATTTAAAAAGCGCGAGCAGCGTGGTGGACGGCTATTAGTCGGGAGATCAACAGATAATATGCAGATCCATCATTACATAAAAGTGATCAGTGAAAGAAACATCACATAAATCAATACTATTCACTGAAATATCACGAGGAAGAACAAGATCAAGGGTGTGACCAAGAGAGTGAGTTGGCGTATTAATATGCTGTATAAAATCAAATGAGTCCAATAGTGATAAAAAGTCTTTGACCTAAGGTTTCGATTGACAACAAACGTGAATGTTGAAATCACCAACAATAAATATTTTGTCATGGGAGAGGTTGATATCAGCCAGGAGATCAGAGAATTCAGAAATGAACGTATCATTAATTACAGGAGGTCTACAAACCATGGCAAACAACAAAGAAGGGGAGCTGCACACTTCGAAAAGTTGAAGTTCAAAGCTGCTAAACGGACCCCTTGCAAGGCTCCGACACAAGAACATACTTTTAAAAACAGTGGCAATGCCCCCCCCACGACGAGTCAAACGAGGAGAGTTTAAAAATGAATAACTTGATGGAACCAAGTCAGTAAAACATGAAGAGTCACCATTTAAAATCCAAGTCTCAGTGATGAAGAAGAAATCCAGATTTTTTGATGTAATAAAGTCTTGCAGAATAAAAGTTTAATTAGACACTGATCTCATGTTCAGGAGAGCAGCCTTGATAGAAGTAGAAGAGCTCGTTGCAGGATGAGCACGGGTGAGTGTGCGAAGATTAGCAGCGTTTACTGCCCGATTGCATACTGAGGAAAAGTGATGCTGTCTTGAAATGGACAAATTAAATCCGGTGTCCAGCGCCCATGAATCAGTGATGGATTCCTGAGCAGGAGAAGATGGGTCATAGACAACTCGCAGGCATCGGGAAACAAAGCTCTGGGACTTGAGTCAACGTCATTTAACAGCAATTCCGGCTCTTTTCCCACGATGGCGGCAGGTGCGTTTGCGTCTCCGAGGGGCATTGAACTCACTGATACAGGTGAACATCAGCGTCCAGGTGAAGAAGTCAGGAGATGAACAAAACAAAGTTGGAGGTTCACAAAAAATCCAATCAGAAGATGAAAACTGAGAGGAAAGTAGGCCAAAAAATATGTTTAGTAAAGACTCCCGATCATAGGACAGTGATCGTTGGGATGAAATCATAAAAACAAAGTTAAAACATAGACTAGAGAGACGAGCAGACGGCCAGCCACACCAGTCGGCCCCATCTTCGAACTCCAATACTTTTGCCACTCACAAATATGTAATATTCGATCATTTTCCTTAAAAAATAAATAACCAAGTATAATATTTTGTCTCATTTGTTTAACTGGTTTCTCTTTATCTACTTTTAGGACTTGAGTAAAAATCTGATGATGTTTTAGGTCATATTTATGCAGAAATATAGAAAATTCTAAAGGGTTCACAAACTTTCAAGCACAACTGTATATATGTTTATTAAGATTTCTATCTCTTTCAATGGATAGGCTTTATTGATTGCTACACTCTAACATTCTCTAGACATGCAAGAGTGTCTCCTACTTATGGTTCTACACAGTATGGTTCTAGTTAACCTTCTATTTTGGTCATTGTATAGACAATTTAATAATAGTTGATCTCCTGATCTATTTTTATAGTGTCATTTCATCCCAATAACACATCACATTTTACTCCAGTGTCCATATATTTATTATGTGCACATTTTAAAACCATGTTGTTAAAACTGTCGTTACTCTGATCATTGCACCAATGAGACAAGTAGAACTCGGTGATTTTTTGTTTTGAGTCGAGCGTTAAATGAAATTGAAGTAGATAAAAGATTTGGTTCAACCCTGTTTAACACAAATGACCTATGCTGTGCAGTGTATGCCCTGTGACACCTGGTAAAACATAACTGCCTCTTACTTGACCTGCTCCCATGTTCTTGTTTGCAGATTCAGGACCCAAAGGTCTTTGTAGTGGTAAAACTGTTCACCATCTACAGAAGCAAATTCTCCTCCAAAAATCCAGAGTTGTCCACCAGAATGTGGAACAGCAACAGCCTACCCAAAAAGAAAAGTGGGTAATGTTATTAACAGCAATCCCTGGAAAATCAAAACACTGAAGAACCACCAAATCTATGTCTATAGTACAATTTACAAAATATTATTTAAAAAAAAAAAAAAAAAAAAAGTAAACAAGATTTCGTTTAGGGTATGTAATACTTTCACGCTGATGCTGGGTAACTTGTCATATAATAATCAGTTATGAGGATTAATTAAGCAGTTAAGTAACCAAAAACACACTACAATACTGAATATTATTTGAACGTTTTAACACTAGAAATCCTGAGACAATTTTCGTTGTCCCTGACCTCCTTAAATTTTCCTGACATACACTAAGAAACTCATAGCTCCTTATCCTTAACTCTTTGTGGGCTGAATATATTTTTCCAAAAAATGCAGTTTTCTGAAAAGCACACAAAGCTATAGTTTCACATGTAAATCAATGTAAAATGTCTGTTGCTGTGTGCTGTGGCCACCAGTTTGCAGTCTCTTGTGGCTCAAGCCACTCACAACCAGCATGACAGCTAGCATGGATGTGTGGCAGGCTGTCATGTTCTCTTTGGGATGCGGGGGCAGCAGTGGTAGCTTCAGTCAAGGTCACAGTGTGATGCAAGCTGGTTTGTACCTGTTGTCATTGTAAGTAATGTTGACACAGATGCATCAGCTACATGAACGTGTTCAGCACCACGATCAGGTGCGGACAGATCAACTGATATGGATACCTCACTTTCAGTTTTTATCTCAATCTCCAAATCACTTGCATCAAAATCAGAGCCCAACCAGTCACAGTCCAATTTAGTGATAATATGTAAAATGGTGTCCACGGAGTACTTTCGCTTCGATCTCTTGTCAAATGTCGATACCCTTTATTGCTGTTGTTTGCTCTTCACTACTCACACCAACACGGGGAATCTCGGTCAGAACAAACAAGGTAAGGGGTGGGGGTTGACTTGTTCTCAATCCTATTTTTTGTAAAAATTGATCGATTTGTATGGAATGATTACAATAAAATTAATATTAAAAAAAAGAACAAACAAGGTCATTTTCCTTCTAGCAAAGACAGTCAAACTACAACGAAATGGCGGATTTTGTCACTGTTTCCAATTGATTCCCGTCCTCAACCCCTCCTGTCTGACAGAAGTCGACATCCTCCCTAAGAGAGTTAATAGCCCACTTTTGTTTTGCAAATGTGTGGTTTAGCAGAATGAAGCCTGCTACACCCGCCACCCCCCATTTAGTCAGATGAAGGCATTGCCTTGCTGCAATCCTCACAGCTTAAGTCTGTGTTGAAATGTTTATCTGGCGATGCAGTTGTAAGGGATTATACAGTATAGGTCATGAAATATCATGATTTGAAATACACATATTTCATGAGTGTTCCGTGTCTACAATGATCTATGTAAATAAAAAATGACAGAGCAAGTGCGAAGCAAGAAATGCTGAACACACAGCTAAAAATGAAAATGATTTCATACATTATAGTAATAAAACATCATTTATGTGTAGCACAGTAGAAAGTGAAGGATGAGTGAATCCCAAATATCCAAGAAACACTTTCAGAAAAGGTGTAACAAAACAAGCAAGTTTTTATTCAAGAATAAAACTAAAGAAAAAGAAATTGTTCAATTGACATGTTGCTGGAGCCCAAATATCAGTCGGTACAAAGTAAAAGACGTTCACATAAGTGTGTGTTTACGTGTTTCATTTTCAACCAGTTGTCACAGTGGTAACGCTGCTCCGTCCCGAATCTGCACAGTTGGCGCACTGGATAAGCTACCATTTAGAAATGGCAAGGTAATAAGTTTGAATCCCGTGTCGTCTTTGCACTTAGCACTTTTAGTAGAAAGTTGCTATTATTATTATTATCACATAATAAAAACATACTGTAAGAGCCAATTTTAGAAAGTTAAAGTTTTTAGGTAAACTCATATTAATGTTTGCTTAATTTGAATAGAATATAAATTTCTTCCATAGTCATAGCTTATGGTATGGTCTTTTCCCCCTATAAGTTAGTAAGAGATAGAACCTTCTTGCTATAACTGAGAAACAGTGTGATAATAAGCTCAGTTGTGTTTAGAACAGGTCCCAGTAAAGAGGAACTTGAAAGACCCATTTTCAGCTCAGAAATGGGATAAGCATACAGTTTTCTGACCGTTTTGAAATGGTTCAGAAATGTTAAGTAAATAGTAACGATTTGAGATGTAACAAGATTAAGCTTAGAACTGAACTTTTTTTTAACATTAATTTTTTCTCTTTTTTTGCTATTTTAATTTTATTTTTTGTATGAACTGTTTTACTTTGAAACTTAACTAAACTTTTAAAAATGAAGATATTTTGTCTGTGGAATCATTTCTGCGCGTCAGGCTTTTGATGAATCCCATTTTTTTGATTCAGAGCTGCTGAACTTGGAAAAACGCAGCTACACATACATTTGATGCATATCTGTAACTTCCTGTACAAATTTATGGTACTTGTAAAAGATGTTACTTTTCCTCACAAACAGACATTCATATGAACATTTAGTCTGAACAATTTTTCTATGTAAATTAAACTTTATTCAAGAACAAAACTGAACTATTTGTGTTCAGTTTTATTCTTGAATGCTTGAATAAAAAAAAAGTGCTTGAAAAAAAAAAGTTCAAATGACATGTTAATGTGAATATGTCCATGTGCAAGGAAAAGTAACACCCACCATAGACACTGCAGTGTCTGTTTGCTCAACAAGACAGCAAGGAGAAATGATTGAACTACATTTGTGTGTCTCGTTTTTTTCCCTTCAACGCTACATTTTACAAGTACCATAAATTAACACTGGCTGTTATAGAGTCAAATCATTATGTATGTTTTTATTATATAAAAGTAACAATAATGGCAGCTCAATACTCAAAACAATAAATGCGAGGAGGACCCAGGAACGAACACGCAACCTCTTGATTACGAGACAGCAGTTTTTACCACTGCACCAACCAAACTGATGTACATACTTTGTATCAATTTATAGTTGTGCTTCAGTTTTTACATAATGCCAATAACATGTAAACTAAACTATTTGTTTTTCTTCGGTTATATTCTTGAGACTGGAATGTTTCAGAGTTAAAGTAATTCTTCAAGTAATGTAATGGAAGGTATGATGGCAGTGAGAATGGCAAGCCAGTAAACATCCCTGATGGGACATTACCACCTTGGTAGGAGATGTACTCAAAACGAGCAATAATCTTACAGGTCTTAAGTGGGCAGTAACACTTTAGACACTTAACAAGAGTTGCAGGAATCTGATTTTCCTTTTATTACAGCGCTTTAAAACCCCCAACATGCATTGTCTCACAATTAGTCTCCATTTTATGTCAGAATCATATCAGAATCAGAATCACTTTTATTCACCAGTACTTAATGTACAGGAATTTGACTTGGTAGATTTTGAGCGGCAAAACACAGTATCACATACACAAATAACATAAATAGCATAGGATAAAAGAAAAACTTCATACAAGTTTACAGAATAGTACAGTTATAAAGATATGCAAATGATGATGTGCAAGTAAAAGTGTGAGTGTGTAGTGTGTATGCACATGCACACATATACATGTAGATATAGTGTACATACATTCATATAGTATCTGACAATGTATGAATATACAAAGTAGTCGGGCAGGGTTAGGTTAGGTTTGAGAGGCCTATGGCTCTGGGAAATAAACTATTGAGGTGTCTGTTAGTTTTAATTGATCTAAAGCATTGTTCAGAAGGGAGTTTATAGAATTAGAGATGAGCAAGGTGAGATTAGTCTGTGGTGATCCTTTTGATATGGTTAGTGACACAAGATGTGTACAGGTTTGCAACAGACAGAAGGGTACAGCCAATTATTTTCTCAGCAGACCTCACAACATGGTGTAATTTATTTTTGGAGTGTGCTGTTGCTGCACCAAACCAGACAACAAATGAAGAATACGATTACACTTTCAATTATGGCTTTGTTAAATTGAACTAGGATTGGCTGAGACATATTTAACTTTTTTAGTTAGCGCAAGAAGTACAATCACTGCTGTGCCTTAGGTGGTGTTAAGGTCCCAGCTGAGAGTGTTTATGATTGTTGTGCCCAGACATTTGAAGGATTCCACCATATTGACTGCAGAATCATTAATTTCTAGTGGGAGAGGTTGTAACTGCTGTTTGTGAAAGTCAAGGACCATTTCCACTTGGAGGTATTGACCACTAGGCTGTTGGAAGCACACCAGGGTACAAGATGAGACACCTCTTTTCTATAATGTGTTTTGTTGCCACTAGTAATTAGACCGATAAAGTTGGAGTCATCAGCAAACTTGATGATTTTAACTGAAGGATCAGTGGACCTACAGTCATTGGTGTACAAGTAAAGTGTGGGGTGGGGGGTTTCGGCGGGGGTGGAGTACACAGCCTTGAGGGGCACCTGTGCTAGATTATGGAGACACAGAAATATACTGTTTCTTGATTACCAGAAAACTGTAAATCCATTTGCAGATGAAAGGATGAAAGTTAAAAACAGTTCAAGGACAATGGTGTAAAAAGCTGAATTGAAGTCAACAAACAGTATTCTGGTATAAGTTCTTTTACTGTCCAGATGCTCCAGTACAAATGTTGATGGCATCATCCACAAATATATTTGCTCGATATGCAAACTAAAGAAGGTCAAGAACAGTAGCAGTAACAGACTTCAGAAGGGTTAGAACAAATTGTTCAAATATTTTCATTAGCACTGAAGAAAGAACAACAGGCCTTCAATCATTGATGTAGCTTATAATTGTTGGGAACAAGAAAAATAATAAACTAGAAGATTTAAACCAATCGGGTACAGTACACTATGCAAGAGACTGGTTACACATGTCTGAAGTTTCGAGCAAGCTGCCTACCAAAGTGTTTGATTGTTGCAGGTGAGACAGAATCAGGACCAGATGACTTTTTGCACTTCTGTGTTGAAAACAGCTTCCAGACATTGTATTCTTTGATAGAAAAAGGAGAAAAAGGGTGAGGCTTTTGTGAAGAAGTGGCTGGTGTTAAAACCACTTCAGAGCTGGAGGAGCACAGCGATTGTAGATATTCAGCACCTTGTTGTTCAAATCTGCCATAGACCTTGTCAAGTTTGTCAGGAAGGAATAAACCTGAGTAAGCATTGAGAGAAGTCTTTTTGTAATTAGTAACAGAGTGAAGGCTTCTCCATACAGAGGAACTATTGTTTGCTGAGAACTGAAGCTCCAGTTTATTCTTGTGCTTCCATTTAGCATATCTGATTGCATTGTTTAGCCTATTCCTTGCCAGTCGGCATGCCTCCTGATCACCCATTTTATGTGCTTTTTCTTTCAGCTAATAGAGATTCCTTATTTCTTTGGTGAACCAGGGCTTTTAATTTCCTGGGAATGCAAACCACTTCACAGAAGCTGATATAAGTAGCAACACTGTCAAGTCAACTCATGAATGTTTTCACGAGCATTTTTGAAAACATCCCAATAGGTACAGTCTAGATAATCTTGTAATGATTCAACTTGCACATCAGTCCATGAATGAACAGATTTCTTTACCAGTTTAGCTAATTTAAGCTTTTGTTTATAAATGTGTAGCAACTGTAACATAACATGGTCATAATTACCCAGTGGCGCACAAGGTAAGGCTGGTATGTGTCCTTTACGCTATAGTAGCATTAATCTAAAATCTTCCCATTCCTGGTGGGGCATTTTACAAGCTGTTTGTATCTTGGAAAATTGATCCAATTACAATGGGGTTAAGGTTAGAATGATGGTTAGGTTTGTGTTATTACAGTCACCTATCACTATAATCGGGGAGTTTGTATGACTGTTTTCCAAACTAGTGATGTAATCTGCCAACTGCTCCAGCGCTTCACTCATGTCAGGCAGGATGTAAATTCCGAGATTTATTGAAGGAGGAGAATACATTGACTACAATTAATAGTGAATAGTTCAAAATTGCTAGAGCAGTGTTTTGATATTATCGTTAGTTCACCGATTTTTATTAATGTAGAAGCAGACTCTATGGTCTTTTGACTTGTTGCAACAATTCAGGATTTGCTCTTCAAGGCAGAAACCCCAGCAGTTCTAATGAGGAGTTGGGAAATGATGCATTAAACCATGTCTCACAAAGCAATCGCTGAAGAGAGATAATAATCCTTATTTGAGGTGAGAAGCTGATGAAGTTCATCTGTTTTGTTCCTCAGAGACCTGATGTTGGATAAAACTACTCTGGGAAGGGTCACACAAAAGCACATCTCCTGGGCCACACGAGTGACCTTCCCCCTTCTCCACTTAAGGTAAGAGTTACCTGGCTGGGAGTCAGTGTTTGCAGTCAGAGGGTTCATAAGTGCTAAATCTGTATGTAAATGTCCTTGATCGGCTGAGGATAAATGTAGTCCAAACCCAATAGATAGGAAATGATCTCTTGAGTAAGTAATCCTTATATTATTGCAAAAGGCAAAGTTAACAGATAAAAATAACACACACATAAGCAGCAACAAAACAACGGTGGCTGCCCTAATTGGCGCCATCGTCATATGGCTGCTAGTTTCACAAATAAAGCCTAAAATAACAAGGTATAAATAAGATATTCAGGTCAATTTTATTAAAATATTGCTCCATCTATAAAGGAATAAAAAGCAGACAGACTGTGCAGACACTGATATCATACTGTGACAATCTCAATTGTATGGGTTAATGTCACAGGTGCCAACTGGCTTCTTATTCTGAATGATATGATATTAATTATACACTGCCGCTGCCCTTTGGACACTTCCAAAAACAATAAAACAAGTCCACCTTCAAACAGCCCGCCACTTACCCGATTTTTTACTTTGTTTACTGTTCTCACCCTGTCTCTATCTTACTATCAAACTGGTATTCCTCCTGATCTAAATCTGTTCTACCTGTGCCTGTTTGGCAGCAAGACTCCAGCTAAATGTTGCAACCAAGACCCACACAACAGTGTCATAAGCACTTTATGATTTGAGGAAACACAAGTAAAAAATAAATAAAAATATCTATAATAATCAGAACCAGAATAACTTTATTGTCATTGAACAAATACAACGAAATTAGGTGCAGTCCCTGCAGTGTCAAAATATAAATACAAAACAAAACTCCAAAGGGGAGAGCACCGAGCCGCTGCAACTATGTAGCAAAAGCACATTACCAGTGAATGTGGATCATACGGATTTCAGGTCCTTTTTGTGGCTGCTTTTATAAATCACTGGCTGAAGGAGGACTGTCATACTAGGCTGTTTGTACTAGACTGAAAAAGATGGTGATGCAAATGCTCAGGATTTTTGATGGCCTTTATATTTAAACAGTTTTTTTCTGTTTATGTTTGTTCACAATACAGAAACTGCACTGACTAAAGTAGTAAACGACTTGCAGGTTAATGCAAGCAGAGGCCGTATATCTGTCCTTGTTCTCTCAGACTTGAGAGCTGCATTTGACACCATTGATGACAGTATTCTTTAAAATTGCACTTGTCAATGGGTGGGCCTCTCCAACAATGTCTTAAATTGGTTTCAGTCTTTCTTAACAGGTGGAAAAAACTTTGTTAGCTGTGGTGATTACATTTCGGAGACCCAAGATATTTTACATGGTATATTAAAAGGATCTATTCTTGGTCCACTGCTCTTTTCGATCTACATGCTTCCATTAGATCAGATTATCTCAAAGCACATGATGAGCTATCACAGCTATGCAGATAACACACAGCTGTATTCATCGATAGTGCCTGATGACTCTAACACTATTGGCTCTCTGATCTTGTGTCTTACTTGTATTTCCAAATGGATAAGTAGTAACTTTCTCAAACTAAATAAAGAGAAAACAGAAATGCTAGTTATTAGCAAAAATGGACATAGTGAGGGTATTAGAAATAAACTTGATCCCTTAGGCTTAACACCAGAATCTCTGAAGCCTACGAAAAAAACTCCTAATTCCAGCCCACCTTAGATTACTTCACACCTCTCCATCAGCATCTGTTGTTACGGTCCTGCCTTTGTCCAGTCTGACAGCGGTCACAGGACATTGTCTCTGATTGCAGTTGCAACACATAGTTCTGAGCAGGCATTAGCGACAGCGCTGCTCTTGTGAAAAGAATGGAGATAAATGCTATCAACTCAGAGAGGGAGAAGCAAGTTCGTTGTACCACATGAACGTCATGAGAGAAGAAAACTGAATAATAAAAAAAAAGAAAGAGAAAGTAGCCAAAATTTATGCCGGGTGTTACAAACTCAAATCAAATGTATGTTTTTATTATATTATAGTAGTAATAATAATAATAATAATAATAACAGCTCACTACTCAAAACGCGGAGCACCTGGTCTAT
Source organism: Polypterus bichir lapradei (assembly GCA_026402145.1). Taxonomy (NCBI): domain Eukaryota; kingdom Metazoa; phylum Chordata; class Cladistia; order Polypteriformes; family Polypteridae; genus Polypterus; species Polypterus bichir. The sequence continues at coordinate 23,254,877 of JANRMT010062806.1, forward strand.
AACCCGGTACCTTGGAATTATAAAGCAGCAATTCTTACCTCTATACCATTCAAGAATACACATCAACTTTCTGTCAATTGACATTTGAGTTTAAGTGTTTAACTCATTGACAGCAACATGAAAATCAAATTTTTTTTGCCTTCGGTTAAATCTATACTAATAAAAGGCAAAGCCCTCACTCACTCCCTCACTCACTCACTCATCACTAATTCTCCAACTTCCCGTGTGGGTGGAAGGCTGAAATTTGGCAGGCTCATTCCTTACAGCTTACTTACAAAAGTTGGGCAGGTTTCATTTCGAAATTCTACACCTAATGCTCATAACTGGAACCTATTTTTCTCCATATAATGTAATAGAGTTGAGCTTGATGGCCGTGGGGGCGGAGTTTCGTGTGAAATCATCACGTCTCCCACGTAATCACGTGAACTGGCTGTCAACGCAGTACGCAAGTACATAGAAAACAAGGAAGAGCTCCAAAAAGCGCTGAAGAAAACATGCATTATATAATTGAGAAGGCAGCGAAACAATAAGAAGCAAGTGAGTGACATATACAACCATATTCATGAGTGCTGCTACTTCAGAAACAAAGCACGGTGTAAACCTAAAGTTAAAATTAAGTTCATAGACAGGCTCCCACTGGTGTTTGTCATTCCCACGGGTAATGCGGGATACAAGTTTAATGAGAGGACGCAGGATATAAACGAGAGTTTTGATCACTTTGTAACTAAGTTAAAATTGCAAGTGAAGGGCTGTGATTATGCAAATTCCGAGAGACTGTGTTTGTGGGGAATTGACAGTTAAGGCGGGTAGGGGAGTCACGTCATCATCTCCCCTCCCATTCACCTCATTTCGCTCTGAGCTGAGCTCCACAGCTAACGGAAGCGACTTTGTGACGCTGCCACCAAATACTCACAGAAAAATCCACAAGTTAATACACACTCTGAATCCTCCAGGCACTACTTACAAAAGGTTACATTGACAATTGTGTTACGTTATTTTTAAAATGTTTCCTTTTCTTAGCACAAGCACAGCTGAGAAGCTTCGATGCATGTGCTCCATAACGCGTTAAAAAATAATGCATTTAATCACACTTTGCATTCCAATGCATGATTTCCTGGTACACCGATTACATTGATCAGCGCTTCCCGGTTCATTTTACCCTCGCACTCCCTTGGTTTGAGAACAAGTATGAAAAAATATGAGGTTAACACAGAAAAACAGATCACCAATTGAAGTTTTATGAATAATCGATACTTTATTTGCCATCAATAATTGTTTTGGTAAAGCCACACTCAGTGTAATCCTCCTTCCATTTTATAATTTTTCCGCCACTATCCATGATTAAATGAACGGTAAAAAAGTAATAGCGAAGCGAGAGTGACTTATTCAGGCAGGCAGGCGACAGCTCAATAGCTCGAATTTGGATATAAGTAGGTTCTATTTAGTCGCCAGAAATATCTTTGGTAGGAATGGAAGTAGAATTTAGTCTTTAAATTTCTATGGTGAAGAAAAATTTATGCAATGATAACTAAATTTAACTATATAAAGTCAAAACTTGTATATATAAAGTCATTCCCGAATATATAAAGTCAAATCTTGAATATATAAAGTCAGCGTCGGTATATATAAAGTCAAAACTTGTTTCTAAACATATAAAGTCAAAACTTGAATATATAAA
>JANRMT010062806.1:23266554-23280899 GCA_026402145.1 Polypterus bichir lapradei
CCTTCACCTATGGTTCTGCATGTGAGTTGATGGCTGCCGCTGAATTGTTCAGTTGTCGCTTTCAAGTGTACCGAAATGGCCAAATATTTTACACCTTTGGACAACCGCCAATGTCTCTTAAACATCTTAGATTCACAGGTGACGATTTCAGTAATGGACACTTTGATGTTTATGAATGTTTAAACTCTCAAAAGCTGGATGTGAAATTATCGATGAAACCGGTTGTATGCTTACAACGCTTGACAGATGCCGAATGTCACTTCAACACAAGTCCTTCAAATACTGTCGTAATTGAAACAAACCATGAAACTCAAACCGATTGTGACAGCAGCAATCCAAGCTGTGAGATCTGAAACAAGATTACTTTTCACATGGCCAACTGTACGTTGCATGCTCAAGAGTAAGCTCAGCGCACAGCTTGGTCATATTACAACCGGAGGGCCGAAATGACAATGTGGTATACAAAGAGATCCTTAACAAATAATTATTGGTATATTTTCCCTCGGTTTAAAAAGGTTTAATTTTCTTAATAAAAATTTGAAGGCAGTACTTCGCCGCTGCGAAGCGCGGGTATTTTGCTAGTTGTTGAATAAAAGCACACGTGTTTATTTGATATTTGGACTAAAGTTTTCACACATTATACACTTCATGTCATTATTAGTAAGTACAACATGGAAAAAGTTTCTGCTCTAGGTATGTAAATGAATTGCTTTTTCTTTTCTTTTGGTTATATTCTCAAATAAAAGTGAACGTGTTTATTTGATACTTGGACTAAAGTCTTCACACATTATACACTTGACGTCATTATTAGTATAACATGGAAAAAGTTTCTGTTTTAGGTATGTGTTCAGCATTTCTTGCCTCACATTTCCTTTCATCCTACACTTACCCAGATCTTTGCAAACACGGAACACACATGAAATGTATGTATTCCAAATAACGATATACTGTATTATTTACCCTATACAACTCTAAGAACCTCATACGCAAATAAGGAGCCTTGGCTTGGACTCATTTAGACTGTCTACGTTGGGCAGAATGTCCAAAGGGAGGCTGGATGTTTTTTTTTTGGCCTTGGAACCCCTACAGATTTTGTTTTTTGGCCTTGGAACCCCTACAGGAGGTTTGTGTTTTTGTTGTTTTGTTCTGTCCACCTGGCCATCCGACCTTACCTTTTTCTTTGTTACATACTGTATAATATTATCGCCTAATCTTGTTTGCTTATATTTTATATATTAACTTCCTTTTTATTTCATCTTGTAAAGCACTTTGAGCTACATTGCTTGTATTAAAATCTGCTATATAAATAAATGTTGTTTTTGCTGTGGCCACCAGTACAATCATTATCATAATAATGAAATCTAAGAAATATAATGTATAAGTTCGAATATACTCTAATATACTTTTATATTTATTTTTAGTTTGAATATTCAAATTAAAATTTTTTGGCTAATTTGACAGCCCTACACGCAAGGTGTCTTTTTAAGATATAGGTAGTCTCCAGAGCACCCCATGTTTAAATAGAAACATAAACATTGTGGTAGTTAGGTTTAAGAAATACAGGACAGTAATAAATGTTTTTGGTTTTAAATCTTCATTGGTTAGACCAGTGGTTCCCAACCTTTTTCTCGTAGCGACCCCTTTTTATCATAGCCATATGACCCGCGACCCCCCATGCAATTGAAATAGATATTTATAATACGATAATTGAAAAAAAAACACAAAAAAATTGTATTTTAGTATAATTTTATACATTAAGCTAAATTACATTATTTTAATGATTAAATTTTAATGTGATGGTTGAAATTGCAACTTATCAACCAATCTCGAAATTCGTGGCTGAGTATTCGTTAACGCCAATCTCATATCGTTCTCAACATTTAGTTGATTTCTTTCTTTCGTTTTTAACCGAAGAAGAGTGGAAAATCCACTCTCGCAGAGATATGTCGATACAAATGGAATTAAAATTCGAAAGGCAAGCATTGTCACATTCGGGTATGAATGATACATACTACACCAGAATTGTGTGAGCAATTTTTCATTAAACAAGTTACGTGCCGAGGAATCATTCCGTAAATCTATGAATTCATCTTGTAATTCATTAGGAATGTTTGTTATATCAAGAGATGCAGAAAACGGATTACGTGTAAATGTAGTTTCTTCTTCCTTCAGCTTAGGGAAGTAACGCTCCAGTTCCTTCTCAAGCGATTCGAGATGCCCGACAATCTCCTCCTTCAATTTTTTATTTATTTCACCTCCAGATTCATCTACCACACTGCAGAGTTTCTCAAACATGGCAATATTTCCAATATTTACTTTCCTTCGCCAGTTTTGCAGCTTGGATAAAAATGCACAGAGATTATCGTGAAATACGATAATATTTGTTTCCTTTCCCTGCAGTTTCAGGTTAAGCTTATTTTGCTGTTCTAATATATCTGCTAAATATGCTACTCTTTCCAACCAAGCTTTGTCGTTAAAGTATACCAAAAGATCATGTTTCTCTTGTACATCTAGGAACAATTTAATTTCATCTTTCAATTCAAAGAAACGATTCACAACATTCCCTTTTGATAACCAGCGCACTGCAGTGTAGAAAAACAGAACCTCGTGATTAGAATCCATGTCTTTGCACAGTTCTTTAAACAGACGCGTATTAAGAGCTCCAGATTTTATGTAATTTACGATTTTTATAACTGAATCAAGAACCGCTTGCAAAGGAATTGGAAGAGTCTTACTGGCAAGGGCATACCGGTGAATCATGCAGTGGATTCCCTTTGCTTGAGGAGCTAGTTCTTTTACTTTTTTCTGAAAGCCTGATTTTGACTCAAGCATAGATGGTGCGCCATCCGTACAAACTCCACAGACATTTTCCCACTTTAATCCTCCAGTCTCAAAAAACGCATTAATCTTCTCCATAATGTCTTCACTTTTTGTTGTACTTTCAAGTCCACTACAAAATAGGAACTCTTCTTTAATATCATCTGAATGAATATATTTCACGAAGACAAGCAACTGAGCACACGAGCTGATATCTGTTGATTCATCAACTTGGAAAGAAAACAATGGTGAAGCCTTGATTTCATTCAGAATCTGCTCTTTGACGTCTTCGGACATATCTGTTATACGCCGCTGAATAGTATTATTAGAAAGAGATATTCGTTGCATCTTTGCTTCACTGGAATCCCCAAGGACTAATTTCACCATCTTCAACATGCAAGGTTTGATAAGTTTTTCTCCAATTGTGTGAGGTTTTTTTTGCTTGGCGATTTCTAATGCGACTTCATATGATGCTTGAATTAATACTTTGTTTGATTGCTGAAAACTTCCTGCACGATCAAGTCTCTGTCTTTTGCAACTAGTTTCATGCCGACGAAAGAACTCTAAATCCTTTTTAGTGTATTCTGAATGCGCTGTCTCTAAGTGACGTTTGAGTTTTGAAGGTTTCATAGATTCATTACTGAGAACAACTTTGCACAATACGCATTGTGGCTTCTCTATTCCATTACTAATCAAGTTAGTAAAGCCATATTTCAGATATTCTTCAACATATTTACGTTTTCTTTCCATTTCTGGGAAAAGAAATAACAAAATTTATAAATAAATTTACCGTAAGTTATAGCGAGAAGGAGCACAACCGTACCATCAACGTTAGAAAGGCGTAGGTTATTGGGAATAGGCGGTCCTATATGGGGTTTTCAAACGAAAACGCTTATACTCGTCAAGTATGACGCCTATTCCCAATAACCTACGCCTTTCTAATAAATTTACCTATATAAATTGAATTTAATATCTACCTGTGTTTGTTTAGTCACCAACGATTTTTTTCGAAGAACAAACCAATACCGCCTGTCATAACGTAGTCAACAGTAGACAATCACGCGTTCGTTTGAGCAGGGGATTCACAACCGATCAGAACAGCCTCAGCCAATTAGAAGCTCGAATGTAGATCACATGGGGTGCGCATCCTTCTGGTCCATTGCGAATCCCCTGCCCAGGAGCGACTTCTGTGAGTGCGTCAAACAATAAAGGTTCCTACTACTTCACTATTAGTAGCAAACTGCTCTGTGCTCTATGTTTTAACCAACTGTGAAAAAATTGCCTACACTTTTTTTAGTTTACTGTATAAGTTCGCGACCTGTTCGCGACCCCCAAAAAACCCGTCGCGACCCCATTTGGGGTCGCGACCCACAGGTTGGGAACCGGTGGGTTAGACCATTTCATTAGTTTCTGATTCTGGAATGTTGCACAATTACATTCTCAATTTCCCTGTTAGGCACCTTGGACATGTTTGCTATTTTAAATTACAAGACTTCATCATGATATTTTAGCAGAATTTAATAAACCATGTCAAAAAGTTCCTGTCAGCTTGCCTGGGAGATGCAATCCCAGCCTGTAGTGTGCCAGAGTACTTCATGCTAATATATCCATGCTTGTACACTGTGTGTTTCATAATCAAACATTTTAAAACCAAAATATCCTGGTCATGTCTTATAACCTAAATTACAGGACATTTCCTCATGATATCTTTAACACATATCATTAAACTATGTGGGCAAATTGATTCTTCACAAATGTTTGTACTTCACAAAGTACACAAGCCTTCTTTTGCATTGTTCACATAATTCTATTATGGCACAAATTAATTTCTTCTTCAAATTAATTACAAACAGACTTCAAGTGCTCCCGTCAGCAGGACTTTGAGATGCAATCCTAGTCCTTAGAGTGCCAGAGTACTTGATAATAATATGAAAATGCTTGCGCATAGTGTACTTCATACTAAGAATTTTTTCTTGTTCCAACAACAGTAAAAACAAAATTACTTCATATGCTTGACTTAAAATATTGGAAACTCAATGATAACTTTTGTGTAATTTTCACTCCTCATTCATGGGCAGTCTATTGACTGTAAGAAAAGAATATGAGAGGGTCACTATAAGTTTATCCCTACTATTTTATCACTGGTCTGAAACCTGAATTTCTGATATATTTTACATAAAGACATGATAATGTAGTAATGCATCCGAAGTACAGTAAAATGCAGGTAAAAATGGCATGAAATTTAATTCACAATTCCAAATTCAAGGGCATGGGGCAGGGGATGGGGAGAGCTTGAGCTTGCAGAAGAATTAACCCACTCCTAGTTTTATTGGATTCATTCCTCCTTGTATATACTTGGACTCTATTGAAATTGATATTATCATTATCTGCTTAGTTTCTATTTTAGTTTGCAAAATTTTTCTGTATAACTCCCAGTTTGTGTATGCTTAGTTTTAAGGGATTCATTGTGATATTACTATGTTGCCATTTCCTTCCTCACATGTGAGAAAAATGTGAAACTTAGATGAATTTGGTGGCAATGCATTTTGTTATGCAAATACAATAATGATTAAAATAATTCTTGACTTTCTTAACTCTGACAAAGGAAAAAAATGCTATCAAAATTTTCTCTTTTTAGGGAGCACACCCAGTACTCAAAGAAACAAGCACTTTCCACTGTCTGTTTGTCTCTTCTCTCCTCCTCTCTCCACAAGCTTTTTTCTCCTCCTCCAGACTCTGGCTCTCAGACTGAAACAGAGCTGCTCATTTTATATTATGCCCGAGAATACTCCTGTTGTCCCAATGCTGTGACTCGGAAGCACTTCTGTGGAGAGTTGGAGCCCAACACACCAGGGCTCACCATTCTTCCTAGCTTCTCCTGGTGGCACCCACAGAACCCAACAGGGCTGAGCTGATAAACTCCAATTCCCAAGATACCCTGTGAAAATACATGGTGACGACTCAACCCAGGGGGTCTGCAATCTAGCGTTCTGGGGGATACCATGTCATGTGCGAACTGTCTCCCCTTGTACTTCCATGCCATGGGTGTCCCAGCTGGCGAAGGTTCTCAAAGCTCTGGATGGGTTGCCAGTATTTGCATGGAATCCCTCGTACTAGTTAGTTTCTCTTGAAATAAACTTTGTTTAAAACTTAATCTAATTGTAGAATGTCATATGTGCATTGCACATAGCTGCTGATTAAACCTGAAATGTGTTTAGGAGGCATTTTGGTCCATTTCTCCTTGCAAAGCAACTGAGAATTGAGGTCAGAACTCTGACTGGGCCATTGTAAAATGCACATTTTCTTTTATAAAACCATTCTGTTCTTGAACTACTCCTATCTTTATGGGTTGCTAACATATTGTAAAAAAATCTTTCCTTGATGCAACTTTGAATATGTTGGTTTTTCAAAGACTTCAAGTTGTCATCGCCCCATGGTGGAAATGCAAACTCACAATTAAATACTCCTTCCATGTTGCTTCAGAACTTAGATTTTTTTTATTGGTTGTCTGGGATTGGCTCCAGCAGACCCCCGTGACCCTGTGTTAGAATATAGCAGGTTGGATAATGACTGACTAACTGATTTGAACACTTTGTTAATGAATTATACAGTGTTGGTGTATTGCACTTTGCTTAGTCTAAACATAACATTGCTTGAACAAAAACATTCAACTCGGGCATTTTCTGTCCAGAGGACATTGTTCCATTAGTATTAGTATATATCTAGGTGATCTTTTTCTGGGAAAATGCGTATTGAAGACCAGTGGTTTCCTACACAGTTAACCACCCATGGGCATCAGTCTTGAATGAATATAAATTACTCCAGCAGCTTGTTATGTGTAGTACATAAATAAACAGAAACACTCTGTGAAAAGGAGGAATATAGCAAATGGCTACACATAGCTATTTACCTATAGTAAAACCAACTTTTCGCTTTTCAAAGTGTCTTGACTTTAGACTTACATACACTTGGCACTTAATAGGTTTTCTTAAAGATAATATAAAATACTAGCCGAAGCCCGCATACAGCGGTGTAAGAATAGGAATGGAAAACGGTGAGAAAGGAATTCAGTATAACAGGCTTAGGAAACCACCGTCACAGTATAACGAAAATAGCAAGGAGCAAAACCAATGCCAATGGTCGAGAGAGTACCCTCCTGTAGCAGGCTACGGAAAACATAGACATATATAGATAGACGCCGCATTCACTGTGTTGCCCAGTCGACACGATAAGTCAGCACGTCTGCACTATTGCGAGTGGTAAAAATGCCATTTAAACTAATACAGGTAGACGTGGAAACTGGGTTTTCTGATGAAAAAACAATAACGTTTTAAACAGTGTCGTTTACATACAACAGATTTTGGCGAATCGTTTACATGCAATTATTTATATCCATTACACACTAATAATGGCAATTATTAAATAATAATAATAATAATAATAATAATTATTATTATTATTATTATTATTAAATAATCCCTCCTGTATAAGTAACATTTCTCGGACTGCTTTCTTCCATCTTCAAAACATTTGTAGACTTCATCCTGTTCTTATGCAACACAGTACTAAAGTGTTGGTTAATGCCCGAGTCATCTCACGTATACATTACTGTAATGCTATTCTATCTGTCATCCCACAAAAACGTATCCATCGCTTACAATTTATTCAAAATTCTTCTGCCAGAATAATAACCTGCTGCTCTAAATCCACTGAACATACTACATCTATTCTCTCTCAACTTCACTGGCTCCCAGTTAACTATAGAATACAAAACTAAATACCGCTCTTAACATTTAAAGCTCTCCACAACCTCACTGATCTCCTACAGACTGACAGACCTCTCACTCACTCAGATTCTCATCTGCAGCTGTACTTTCTGTACCACACATCAAACTCTGTGCTATGGGAGCTCAAGTGTCTCTCATAGTGCTCCTCAACTCGGGAATTCTCTTCTCTCTCATATACATCAGCTTGATTCAATAACACATTTTAAAACTAACCTCAAAACTTATCTTTTCAAACTGGCATACCAATTGTGAATTTTGCACTGTTACTGCCAGTTATCTTTGTTTGTTTGCTAATTATTGCTGTTTGATTTAGCGTTCTCTTTAGCCTCGAGAGCGAGGGTGGACGCGGCAGGAGAGTTAGAGTTGGCGGGCGGGGCTCTGTCGTGCGTATCCCATGACGCGGGAGGAGGGTTAAAGTTGGCTTTGGTCTTAGAGTTGGTGGGCGGGGCTCTGAGTTGGCGGGCGTGGCTCTCTGTATTGCGCTCACTGTCTTGCGTGCCCTTAGTGAATTATATATATAGATTTACTTTTAGATCAGTATTTCAAAGAGTTGCATTTTTTATAAAATGTTTGCACAATGACCTAAAAATAGTAAATCATAAAAATGACAGCTATGTAATGAAGACTAAGAGAAGCTTAGGTTGTATTTACAGAAATGATGTTTAAATCATTTTGCTTTGTGGAAGCAGAAATGAAAACAGGCAGACACTATAGTTGCTGCTGCTAAATTATAACATGTCCTTTTCCCAGGAGTACAGATTTGTAGCTTTTAAAGTTTAAAAAAATGTTATCTGAATGACAAGCATGCAGAAAACAGCCAATTTTCACTTTAAATTAAGTCTTCTAAATTGAATTATTATAGAAGGTGCAGTGTTCTCCCTAGCGTCTTTTAGCCGGGAGCTCCGCCCTGCTAATTTAGTTGAGTGCCTGGCTGCCACCTCGCATGACATTGTGAGATGACAGACCAGATCTAATGATTGATTGGTTATGTGGAGAAAGAAAAAAAGAAGGATAGGAATTGGGGTTTTGGTATGTCAGACAGAGACAGCACGCATGCAATAAAGAAAGCCCGCTCAGAAGAACATCCATTTAATCCTGTGTTCGTGTCTCCGACCACCAGATCACGAACCCAACATTTACACAATATTTAAGTTATACCTGTGCAATATCCATTCACACATTCAGTTTTTTGGAGCCTCGTCGCACCTGCCATAAAGTTCTCTACACTGAATGTACACCTGGGGACCCCTTACTGCGAGGAAGCAGCACTACCGCCACACTATCGTGCAAGTTTAATACATACTTTAATGCACTTCATCATAAAAATGATATCAAGTATTTATCTTAGCATTGTAAATGTTCAGAGAGTAGGAATATCATCAAGTGAATGCATTCTGTGCGACAATCCCTCCCAGTGCAACAGGAAGTACGTTTAAGACGCACGTAGTAATTAACAACTCGGTCGGGGTACACTTAACACAGCATTTAATGTACTACATTACCTTATGACGGGGTTTGAGAAAATCTAGTAAATTAAACATTGATTTTAAGATCAAGTTTAGTTTACGACATTCTACTTTAATGACAAAATAAACTACGAGAATAAAGTGGAAATGTCGAGAATAAAGTCGACATGTTGACTTTATTCTCGTCATAAACGTCGAGATTAAAGTGGAAATGTCGAGAATAAAGTCAACACGTCGACTTTATTCTCAACAGTTTTTTTTTTCTTCACTGTGCCTGTATTTTTTTTTCTTTACCGTGGCCCTAATACGCTTCCGTAGTTTTGTTAAAGTGACCCATTTGCCATTCCTTTTTGTTCATATCTTGCCCTGCCGTAGTGCAAGTGTGCACTGAATATCCAACAGGCTCTCACTTTCCCACTCAAAAGTCTTATTCATAGGTACTTTTAATTTTTATCAAACGTTTTACCAACATGAGCAAAAAAAGTGTTCAGAAAACAACACTGCTCAGTTATTTCAGAAAAGAGACACCACAAACAAATGAAGGTGCAGCGTCAACTCCTCATGTGGCAATTTCAGACAAAGACATTGCAGAAGCTGGTCCTTCTGAGGAAATGTTTTCAGCACACACTCTGCCAATTGATAAATCTAAACGCCGCTTATCCGGCATAAACAAACAATGGTTTAAAGATTTTGATTGGCTAATGGTCAATGAAAATGGTATGTGGTGCTCATTGTGCATGAAATATTCAAACAAACATCCCCCAAGGAGGGAGTTACCTTGGGTAAACGTGCCATGCACAAGAATTTGAAAAGGCGGCAAAAAATGAGTTGCCACATACAACGTTGTTTGAAAAGCTGTTGGGACACTGTAAAGAAATGGGTCGTTTCATTTTCCAAAAACTCAATGTTGGTAAAAATGCACATTACACCTCTAAAAGCATAATGCAAGAGCTGCTGGATGTCTTGGCATCAGAAATAAAATCTAACATACTGAATAATATACACGCTGAAAATTTTTTCAGTATTCTGTGTGCTGAAACCACAGACATCTCAGTTGTAAAACAATTAATTATTTACATTAAATATGTTTGCCAGGTCACTAAAGAGGTCAAAATTAGTTTTGTATCAACCTACAATATGACTGACAGCAAAGCGGAGACTATAACCAACACACTGAGTGAGACTATGGACACTCTAATCTGGTTGGACTACGGTCAGATGGAGCGGCTGTTATGATTGGGAAACAGAAAGGTGTGACACAACTGCTTAAAGATAAAACATCTGGACTCTTGGTCAACTGCCACTGTGTAAACCGCCGATTGGCCCTTGCAAGTGCCGAAGCAGCAGCTGCTCTACCTTATTTAACAAAACTGAATGACATCTTAAGGCAGCTGTTCTATTTCTTCCAAAACTCTTTAGTTAGGATGGCTGGTTTAACGGAAATGCAAAATATTCTGAACATTCTCCAGATTAAGCTGAAAATGGCCAGTGACACTAGATGGCTGTCTCATGACTTTGCAGTACAGTCACTACGACAGTGTATGATGAGTGTCACAGCTGCACTGGAAAGAGAGGCCACTGAACGAAATGACATCACAGCTGAAGGATTAAGCAGATGTATTAAAACGTACAATTTTGTTTCCTCTTTGATGATGCTTTCAGACATATTACTTTTGTTGTCCAACTTATCTAAGGCTTGGAAAAGGCAAGATGTCAATCTTACCGAAATTGACCCAATTTTGCTCGCCACATAATTGTCCATCATGGAGTTGAAAAACACTCCTGGGAGATATTTTCAAAGCCTTCATCATTGTCTGGCAGAAGAATGGTCAGATCTTCACATTGTTTATACACAGAGTGATGTAATGTAATTCAAAACTGCAATATATGATAAATACCTAGAGACAGTTGTCAAGCACCTAAATGCAAGATTCCCTGACATGCCAATTATTTCCTGCTTTTCAAAAGTTTTCAATGCAGAAACTCACGATTCAAGCAAGTCTGCTGAAATTCTTTTCGATCATTATTCTAAAACTGGTAACTCTCCAATTTTAAAATATGAAAGTAGCAGGCAAGAATGGACAGTTACGTCAAAAATTATCAGAAGTCAATCATACAAAGACTTCAGTCCAAAACAGATTTTACTAAAAATGGCAACGACATCAGAGCTCAAAGAGTCGTTTCCAAATTTAGCTAGACTAGCTCATTTTGGGCTAGTGATCCCAGTAAGCACAGCTGAATGTGAAAGGGGGTTTTCTGCCCATAAAATGATCAAGACATATTTGAGAAATTGCATGAAACAAAGCACGCTAAATAATCTCATGCTGATCTCCTTGGAGGGCCCTGATCCTGGAGACTTTGATTATGGAAAAGCTGCAGACAACTAGGCCTCTAGGAAGAAAAGAAGAATAAATATTTAACTGAAGACACCTTCTGCATATGCAAGTTGGCTTTGAAGAATATTTTAAAATTTTTCTTCATTAAGTTTCCCATACTTTTTTTCATTGTTTTCACTTTTCTTCCTGACAGCGACAATACTTGTGCCTCTTGGATTGTCATAACAATTGTTATTTAAAATTTTTGTTAGGGTTGCAGGATCCTGAATTGGATACTTCTTAAATTTAATAAAAATATTCTGGCACAAGTGTTAAACCTTAAAAAAGGAAGTCATATTGAGCATTGGAAAATAATTAATAATAATTTAACTAATAAAAAGAGTGCAAATTTCCCCGTCCAGTCCCACCCGGCTACTTTTTCATGCCACCCCGCTGGAACAAATTTCTGGGGAGAACACTGAGGTGTATTACTGGCTTGGAAAAATACCTTAACCCTCTTATATATACACTTAGCTTCATTTTAGTGCTGTAAAGGGATGCTAATAGGTAATGTATTTAGCACATTTATGACTCATCCTACAGACAGTTTGTGCAGTCTCATGAACCCATCATGTATTTTATAATTTACATAAGAAAACATCATACTAATTGTAGGACTTATGACAATATGTTTACTTGACTGGAAACCTTCTGTCTCTTTCACTCTCGGAGTATAATTTAAAATTTTGAATCTATCCTGTGAGAGATAACCACCTTAATAAGTTCAACATATACAAAAAGCCAAAATAGCACGGAAATAAAAAATACATAAAATTTAAATAAATAGTAACTGAAGGAAAAATGAAAAATACATGGAATAATCAAAAACAGTATATATTTAGGATTTAAGGAAACAAAGGACTAATATCAATAACCAAAAATTATGTGAAAGTCAAGTAATTTATTACATAGAAACTGGTCATTGGGAGAAAAACAAAATGAACAATATTAATATTATATAAAATAATACAATAATTACAATGGTCAAAAAAGAAACATCGAAAATGAACATACACTGTATAAAATACAGATACATACAGTATATACATACAGTTCAATGCAAAAGTTTGGAAACCAAATTACATTTTTTTATTTTTATTTTGAAGTTAAAAAAATAATGCATACAACTGTGCATGTGCACAGAATTTATTTTAGCCACGCAGTGATGCAGCACTATGTATTAAAAGCAGTGAATTTTAAGAATGAAAGGCAAGTATAATATTCTTGTGAGCATGTGACCTATATAATGAAGACATGCAGTTAACATTTTTTTGCATGTCTGTCATGATACAAAGCAGCGTTGCCCACATTGCCACATTTTCGTTTTGAGGTGCACTACCCATGAATATTACCCTTTTGATCCCCCACTAAGAAGTTTATAATTTTTCTTATTGTAAAGTGATATTTAAGTACCCAAACAATATCCACATTCTTTAATAAATAAACCAGTTACCTATCTCAAATAATTAGCATTTTAACTTTAAAATTGTTATAAATCCTTTTTATTTAAAGAAAATAGGAGTGTTGTCACATAATTTGAGTGGGTGGATTAAGCTCTAGAAATCTCCTGTAGTAACTATGCAACACTGAGAAGCATCTCCTTTAGTAACCATAGCAGCATGGCACCAAGGAAACATGTCACTTATTAGTAGAGCTCATTAAATAAAGATAAAGATTAAATAAACTAATAATCCGTGGAAGTGGAAAATGACTGGACAGAGTTTGTACATCGCCATGACCAAACAATCAATCAATAAGCAAGTCATGAAACACAAAGTCTTATTTTCCCCACTTTTAGATCTCATTGTCTTTTTGTTGTCAGATTTACAATTTGAAGACCATGGAATAATTAAAACAACAAAACATACAAGTCAGGCTAAACAGCATCAAAGCAGTAGGCTCCAAAATACTAATCCAGGAGTTTAGAATGTGGAATGCCTAGGAGAATGGAAGATGTGGCTACTTTCTAGATCTCTGGCTAATGTACTTAAACCAGCATGTATTGATCTCTAACAGAAATTACTGCTGCAATACTATATTCACAATTTATTCAAATAGTACTATTTGTAGATTTCCGTAAATATATATGGTTATCATAAAAATCATTGCCAAAACTTAAAAGTAGGCTTATAAGGGCCATTATTGTTACTTGTACCTAGTATAGTGGCATTCTTAATTACATGTGCTAATCAACATGCAACATGTCATCAACCACCAGCACTATGAATACAGAGTATGTAAGAAGCTGCTTTTTCCTGTTACGAATCATTTCAAAAATGAAGCCTTTTCTTTGTTTTGCAGATTTGGAAAAAGTTCTTCATGCTCTTGTTTCATCCTGTCTTGTCTATTGTTACACATTTTATAGTGTAACACTCTTCTCTCTCTCGTCTGCAGTTGATCCTAACATCTGCTGTGAGACTCTTAACTGGATCACATAAGCGTGAGCACATCACTCCTATTTTGGTTTGATTTCATCGGCTTCTCATTAGTCTTTAAACTTAGACTTTTAAACGTTTAAATGGTCTGGCCCCGGCCTAATTTTCTGACCTCTTTGTCTCTTATGCTCTATCTTGAGCCCTAAGATCATCTGACCAGTTGCTACTAGCCTTACCATGATCAAGGCGAACGAAAAGGGCTAATCGTGTTTTTGTGATGACTGCTCTGTATCTCTGGAACAGCCTTCTGCTTCAAATAAGAGCAGCTCCAAACCTCTTCATTTTTAAATCTTTGCTGATAACACACTTTTTCTACCTGGATTTTAGTCACTCATGATGTGTTTTTATGTGCTGCTAATTGTTATTTGTCAACTGTTTGTTTTTATTTACCGTAGATCCCGGAATACAAGCCGAGAATTTCGTCCTAGATTTTTGGCTTGGAGTTTGGGGTTCGGTTTATACAAC
>JANRMT010062806.1:23305899-23331159 GCA_026402145.1 Polypterus bichir lapradei
GCGGCCTGGGGGTGAGGACCAGCATGAGAAGCCGGCAGTCCTCCACAATATATATATATATATACACATATATATATACCCGCGTATCGCAGCGGAGACGTATTGTGTTAAAGAAGCTATGAAAAACTAAAGGGAACATTTTAAAAATAACGTAACATGACTGTCAATATACAGTAATTGTTTTGTGAGTTTTACAGAGTGTTGCTGTCATCAAGGATTTGATTATCATTATTTCTTTCAATCAGGTTCGTATTTGTAGGATGTGTTGTGTTCAACTTACATTCCGTGTTTGTCAGTCGTTGTAAAGATGACAGGTTTTATTCATTGATTCGTTTCTTACTGCATCAATAAACAGCTCGTCTTCTTCTTTATCTGAGACCTGACACACTTCATGCATGGGTTTTTTTTTTTTTTTAACACTGTCTTCCTTTAGCGGGACATTCACTTTTTCCACCGTGTGCTTTGTTTCTGCAGTAGCTGCAGTTATGAATAATATGCTTGTATGTATCAGACGCTTCATATTTTTTTGCTGCCTTTTCAATTGTGTAATTCGGTTTTTGTTCAGCACTCTTTGGAACTGTTGCTTTTTGTCTGTGCACTGCGTCAGTTCACGTGAGCCGCTCGGTGTACATGCATCGAAGTTTCCCAGCTGTGCTGGTGCCATGTCGTGCTATGTCCATGGCTGTATCTAATGTTACCTAAGTCCCTGCACTTAAAACTTTCTCTCGCAGTTTCGCTGAGTTTGTGCCAAGCACCACTCTGACCATCTCATCTTCCTCTGCATAAGCACAGTCCTTCACCTGTGAATATTTACCCGTGGCAGTGTTTCTATTGGATTGCCGCTGACGGACGGCCTTATATGGGCAGGCACTAAATTACAAACGCTAGCGGCAGCCTGTCTATGAACTTAATTTAAAGTGTAGGTTTAGATCGTGCTTTGTTTCCGAAGTAGCAGAACTCATGAATATGGTTGTATATGTCAGTCGCTCGCTTCTTATTGTTTCGCTGCCTTCTCAATTATATAATGCATGTTTTCTTCAGCGCTTTTTGGGCCTCTTCCTGGTTTTCTACCTACTAAGTGATTACGTGGGAGGCGTGATGATGTCACACGAAACTCCGCCCCCATGGGTTTCACGCTCATCTCCATTACAGTAAATGGAGAAAAACAGCTTCCAGTTATGACCATTACGCGTAGAATTTCGAAATGAAACCTGCCCAACTTTTGTAAGGAAGCTGTAAGGAATAAGCCTGCCAAATTTCAGCCTTCTACCTACACGGGAAGTTGCAGAATTAGTGATGAGTCAGTCAGTGAGTGAGTGAGTGAGGGCTTTGCCTTTTATTAGTGTGTGTATATATATATATATATATATATATATATATATAATCTACCATGGGGTACACACGACAGAGCCCCGCCTGCCCACTCTAACCCTCCTCCCACGTCATGGGAAATGCACGACAGAGCCCCGCCCGCCCACTCTAACCCTCCTCCCGCGTCATGGGAAACGCACGACAGAGCCCCGCCCGCCAACTCTAACCTTCCTCCTGTGAACACCCTCGCTCTCAAGGACTTATCCCTACTGACGAAGTAACTTTCACCAGCGTTGACTCCATCGTCACAGACGTTCCTGCAGATCAACTTTCATTCCCCGAAGAATTTAACAGTCTTACTCCCACTGGCATGCCTCCGCATAAATTCAAAATTAAAATTAGTTCAGTCGTCATGCTTCTCAGAAACCTCATGCCAGCAAAAGGTCTCTGTAATGGCACTACACTTTCTGTTACCAACATTCACCGCAATGTACTGGAGTGTAAAACTATCGCAGCTGCTACCTCACAAACTGTCCTTATTCCCCGGATTTCCCTCACCCCATCAGATTAAAATTTGCCTTTTACTTTTACACGCAGACAATTTCCTGTTAGATTGGCCTTTGCAATGACAATTAATAAGGCACAGGGCCAAACTTTCAAAAAGATATGCCTGTATCTTCCAAAACCAGTTTTCAGTTACGGACAATTGCATGTTGCTCTCTCCAGAGTTCCATCTTTTCATTCACTCACAGGTCGTACCCTCAAACCCACCCCATTTGGACAAATGTCTTTCAGGAAGTGTTCACCCATCAATAAATAATTATGCGGCGTATACTACACCGCGGGTTGGCTAGTTTGTATGTATTCGGGTAACGATGAGTCTTGTTCCGTTGCAAAGACCTTTTGATGGCATAATATTTCGGAGGAGCATAACTACGGCTCCCACCTTCAGATGAAAGATATGGAGAGGCATGCCAGTTGGTGTGAGGTTGTTCAAAAACTCCTGTGGGGAGGAATCGTGAAATGCTGTGTGGGCTGTGTGAGGGGGGGACCGGGTTTGAAGAGGAAGCAGGACGAACCAGAAGAGAAATGTATATATGAGATTCTCAGGGAGAGCAACTCAGCATTTGCTATAAAATTAGATAATTGGTTTGTGGTCCCTCAATCTGTTTTACAGTGACTTGACTCTATTGCAGACTCTGCCTTTTTCAGTTTCTCACTTTTTTAATTGTTCTATGAACAAGACATGCCAAGGGAGTAATGCTGAGATGTGATGTATCCTTTTAACTTACTCTGAGATGGTAACAACATGCAGGTGGCTTGGCTCTATTTAAAAAAAAAAAAAAAAACTACGGTTTGTTAAAAAGTATAAATTTTAGACTTGTAAAATTGTAAATGTAATGATACACTGGTAATTTGTTCAGATCAGATGTACTGTTGTGTATATAAAGTACAATGAAACTTTTATGTGTACTCTTCACCACGCTGCTATTCTGTGTGACTCTGGCCCATGACCATTTACAGCACTCCATCACTCTCCTTCTTGGTCAAATAGCCCTTACACAGCCTGGAGGTGTGTTTGGGGTCATTGTCCTGTTGAAAAATAAATGATCGTCCAACTAACCTGACTTCTGCACAACACAACTGCTGGTCCCAACCCCATTGATAAAGCAAGAAATTCCACTAAATAACCCTGATAAGGCACACCTGTGAAGTGAAAACCATTTCAGGTGCTACCTGTTGAAGCTCATCGAGAGAATGCCAAGAGTGTGCAAAGCAGTAATCAGAGCAAAGGGTGGCTATTTTGAAGAAACTAGAATATAAAACATGTTTTCAGTTATTTCACCTTTTTTTCTTAAGTACATAACTCCACATGTGTTCATTCATAGTTTTGATGCCTTCAGTTATGAAAATAAAGAAAACACATTGAATGAGGAGGTGTGTCCAAACTTTTGGCCTGTACTGTATATAACGCGGATTTTTCGCTGCTTCGCGGGTTCAGCGGACAATGGGTCTTTTTACTTCCTGTACATGCTTCCTCAGTTGGTTTGCCCAGTTGATTTCATACAAGGGACGCTATTGGCAGATTGCCGAGAGGCTAACCAATCAGAGCATGCAGTTAAGTTCCTGTGTGCTGAATGGCTCAGCGACGGAGTGTCGAATTCGATTCCAAGGCGTTAACCAGGAAGTCTCGTCTCGCTCATTCAGCATCAACGTGTTTAGCTGTGTAAAGAGTTAACTTTTGTGCTCCTTTGTGTTGATCTTTGTGCATAGTCAAGCCCTTCATTATGGCTCCCAAACGATCTGCTACTGCTTTAGGGACCGTGCCCAAGCGCCAACAGAAGATGTTAACGATTGCCGAAAAGGTAAAAGTTTTGGATATGTTGAAGGAAGGGAAAAGCTACACCGCTGTAGGATGCCATTACGGCATCAATGAGGCTACGATTCTTTTTATTTAAAAAGTAGGAAAGGAAAATAGGATCTACGGCCGCAGTGTCCTTTTAACCACGGTGCAAAACGAGTTGTAAGTGGATGTAATAAGGCAGTAGTCTGGATGGAATCTGCTTTAGGGATTTGGATTGAAGACTGCCGGAAGAAGAACAACGGCGGTGCTACACAGTCGCCTGAAGAAGCTCCTTTAGAAGAACTGTGACGCTCTCCTTTGTTGTGCAGTAAAACTAAACTCATCGTTATCGGACAAGTCATCATGTCATTGTTGGTGAGTAACCATAATTAATTTTCTACTTACAGTACTTAGTAAATGTACGTACATTTAGTGTTACTGTAAACACATTTACTGTATACAATTTTTCTTGCATTGTACATATTTATTGCTGGTGGCCTGTCTATCGTAATGGCTGTAACATATGTCATATCGGAGACACTCTTTTTGGAAGATTGCGCCGACTGGTGGGCCTGGCTGTCTGCTCGTCTCTCTAGTCTATGTTTTAACTTTGTTTTTATGTTTTAGTTCATCCCAACTATCACTGTCCTATGATCATGAGTCTTTACTAAACAAATTTTCTGGCCTACTTTCCTCTCAATTTTCATCTTCTGATTGGATGTTTTGTGAACCTCCACCTTTGTTTTATTCATCTCCTGACTTCTTCACCTGGACGCCGATGTTCACCTGTATCAGTGAGTTGAATGCCCTTCAGAGACGCAAACGCACCTGCCGCCGTCGTGGGAAAAGAGCCGGAATTGCTGTTAAACAACGCCGACTCAAGTCCCAGAGCTTTGTTTCCCGGTGCCTGCGAGTTGTCTATGACCCATCTTCTCCTGCTCAGGAATCCATCACTGATTCATGGGC
The DNA here is from genome assembly GCA_026402145.1 of Polypterus bichir lapradei. Lineage (NCBI taxonomy): Eukaryota > Metazoa > Chordata > Cladistia > Polypteriformes > Polypteridae > Polypterus > Polypterus bichir. The sequence continues at coordinate 23,310,521 of JANRMT010062806.1, forward strand.
GCTGGACACCGGATTTAATTTCTCCATTTCAAGACAGCATCACTTTTCCTCGGTGTGCAATCAGGCAGTAAACACTGCTAATCTTTGCACACTCACCCGTGCTCATCCTGCAAGGAGCTCTTCTACTCCTATCAAGGCTGCTCTCCTGAACATGATATCAGTGTATAATAAAACTTTTATTCTGCAAGACTTTATTACATCAAATAATGAGACTTGGATTTTAAATGGTGACTCTTCATGTTTTACTGACTTGGTTCCATCAGGTTATTCATTTTTAAACTCTCCGCGTTTGACTCGTCGGGGGGGGGGGCATTGCCACTGTTTTTAAAAGTATGTTCTTGTGTCGGAGCCTTACAAGAGGTCCGTTTAGCAGCTTTGAACTTCAACTTTTCGAAGTTTCACTGATCACTTTTCTGTAATGATGGATCTGCATATTACTGTTGATCTCCCGACTAATAGCCGTCCACCACGCTGCTCACGCTTTTTAAATTCTTCCATTATATCTGATTTTAAAACCATTTTCTCTAGTCTTTATATGCATGACCAAAAATAATGATATCGATGACTCTGTCGTAAAATTTAATTCCTCCTGTGAAACGGTTTTAGACACAATTGCTCCGCCCAAGATACGCAGTAATAAGGTAAGACCTGCTCCCTGGCTAAATGAAACTACACAATCACTGTGCCGCGCCTGTCGAATTGCTGAATGGCGTTGGAAAAAAGATGGACTGACTATCTCTAAACAGATTTTCAGGACTTCTCTTTTCAATTTCCAGGCTGACGTTAAGAAATCGAAGCATGACTTCTTTGCCGATTTAGTATCCCGTCATTCAAACAATCCTAGGGTTTTACTTAATTCAATTAATGCGGCCATTCACCCTCATTCTATGATGGGATTAAATAGCACTGTTTATTCATGTGAGCAGTTTCTATCATTCTTTGTCAGCAAAATTGATACTATCCGCCGTAGCATTGTTCAAACTGGCTAAGAACTTCCTACTGTTAATCATGACGTTGTTCTAGATTCCTTTGATCAAGTCTCACTTTCAATGCTAAAAAGAACTATTGACACCCTTAAACCAGCTCCCAGCCCCCTCGATATTGTACCACCACGACTCTTAGTGGAAGCCTTTGATGTGCTGGGCCCATCTTTACTAGCCATTATAAATGATTCTATTAGTTCGGGGGTTATGCCCCCATTTTTTAAACATGCTGCAGTCCATCCCCATCTAAAAACGGCAGGATTAGATCCTAGAGTTTTAACCAATTTTCGTCCAATTTCCCAGCTGCCATTTCTGGCTAAAATTCTAGAAAAAAATTATTTATAATTAATTGGTCAATCACCTTAACTCCAATAATTTATTTGAGATTTACCAATCTGCTTTTAGGCAATATCATGGTGTTGAAACGGCACTCCTGAAAGTGTTCAACGACATCTCTCTTATTACTGACTCAGGTGATGCGGCAGTCCTTGTCGTCCTTGACCTGTCCGCTCCCTTTGACACCATTGACCATGAAATATTGCTGATGCGGCTCGAACATCTTGTTGGGCTTAAAGGGGCTGCTCTTAACTGGTTCAGGTCATATTTAACTGGTAGACACTTTTCAGTGACTTTAAATTCCGCTTTTTCTTCTACTGCTCCTCTCAAATATGGTGTTCCTCAGGGATCCATTTTGGGTCCTATTTTATTCTCTATATACCTTCACCCTATTGGAGCGATTTTTAGGAAATTTGACATTTCTTTTCACTGCTATGCTGATGATACTTAGGTTTATATTCCCGTCTGCAACTCTGCAACAAATCAACTCCACAACTGTCTGTCTGAACAAAGATCCTGGATGGCTAATAATTTTCTTGATCCAAATCAAAATAAAACAGAGGTGCTTATAATGGGTCCCACCAGCTAAAGCCCAAATTGGTCTGGGACTTCTCGGCTCTTTCTCTGCCTTTTCCAAACCTCAAGTCCGCAATCTTGGTGTTATCTTTGATAGTAACCTCTCTTTTGAGAAACAAGTAAATTCTGTAGTCAAGAGTTGCTTTTTCCAACTTCGTCTATTAGGTAAGATCAAGCCTTATTTATCTTCTAAAGATCTTGAGAAAGCTACTCATGCTTTTATTTTTTCTTGCCTCGATTATTGCAATTCGCTGTATTCTGGGATTAACAAATCTCTGATACACAGGTTACAGTTGGTCCAAAATGCTGCCGCTCGCTTTCTGATTGGGGCAAGAAAGTATGACTCTGTTTCTCCTATTTTAGCTTCTTTACACTGGCTGCCTGTCAGTTTTCGAATTGATTTTAAAATCTTGCTGCTAGTTTTTAAATCTTTACATGGGCTTGCTCCTGCCTATTTATCTGAACTGTGTGTTTTACACCGGCCATCCAGAGTGCTTAGATCTTCTGGTCAGTTGGCTCTTGTTGTCCCTTGTACCAAATGTAAAACCAAGGGGGACTGGGCCTTTGCAGCTGCTGCCCCTCGTCTGTGGAACTCCTCATTATATAAAAGGAGTCATCTACAATTGAACTGTTCAAAACAAGATTAAATACTCATTTCTTTTCACCTGCTTTCAATGACCTTCAGTAATACTGATGGTTTCCTCTTTGTGATCATATAACATTATTTCTATTTATTATCTTATTTTATGTTCATATATTTTATTACTATTTATGTTTTATTGTTTATTGTTTTTGTTTTTTCTTTTATTCTATTATTGTAAAGCACTTTGGCCGCAGCATTACTATGTTGTTTTAAATGTGCTATATAAATAAATTGACATTGACACTCGATATCTTTAAAATAATATTTAGGTTTTAGTAAAATTAAACTCATTGTTATCAGACAAGTCATCGTGTCATTGTTGGTGAGTAACCATAATTAATTTTCTTCTTACAGTGCTTAGTACATGTACATACGTTTAGTGTCACTGTACACACATTTACTGTATACTATTTTTCTTGCATTGTACGTATTTATTGCTGGTGACCTGTCTATCGTAATGGCTGTAACATATGTGATATCGGAGACACTCAATATCTTTAAAATAATATTTAGGTTTTACTGTATATAAACAGTGTGTTTATATACATAATTTCAATGAATCTTACCTAATATCTAAGAGAATACAAAGGGTTTATGCTGTACAACTGTGCGGGGACACATTTATAAACAGTGTGGGAGAGTTTATAAGGGCTTAAAATATATAAAAATAACCATACAAACATATGGTTTCTACTTCGCGGATTTTCACCTATCACGGGGGGTTCTGGAACGCAATGCCCGCGATCGAGGAGGGATTACTGTACACCCAAATAGAGAATTTTTGGGACATTTTTATTTTGGTTGTGAAGTAAGGTGTAATTTGGTTGTGAAGTAAGGGGTAACTGGGTTGCCACGTCTGCCTGTACACCAACCCAGAAAATCTGCCTTTAATACACGAATACGTGTGTGTGTGTGTATATATATATATACACACACACACACACACACAGTATATATATATATATATATATATATATATATATATAGTTTATACTGTATGTACAGTAGATATACAAAACTCTATACAGTCATATGAAAAAAAGTCTGGGAACCCCTCTTAATTCTTTGGATTTCTGTTTATCACTGGCTGAGCTTTCAAAGTAACAACTTCCTTTTAATATATGACATGCCTTATGGAAACAGTAGTATTTCCATTACATTCGCAATATTACAGCTCTCTAAATAATTGAAATACTGAGATGTATACTTGATATCATTTTCATGATAGGAGTTAAAACATGTTATTAAACATGGGAACATGGTGGCACAGTGATTGTGTGTGACCTTCGATGAAATAATTTATTGCAGAAGTACTGTCTCTTTCAAACGTACTAACCCCCAATTCCTGTCCTTACTTTTCTTTCTCCAAATACCCAATCGCCACACAATCAGCTCTGTAATAGACGTTAAGCCATCTGTAAGCTTAGAACATCGATTCTTCAAAACTTTTAAGTAACACTGAAATATCTTCGCAGTACATGTTTAATTATTTTATCCTTCCAGTGTCATGCCAGTCCCAGCAAGCATACAGGGCGAGGCAGGAACAATACGTAAAGAGAGCACAAGATCACTGTGTCCTCATATGTTTAATTATTAACAATATATTATTTAAATGAAGTTAAAGTTTTATCTGTATAATATAATAAACATATTTTGCTGCATTTCATCTTAAAAATGATATGTAAATATGCGCTTTAGAAAGTGGCTCAGGTTGTGCAATATTATAACTAAAGTGCAAGTTTACAGTGAGGTGATTGTACATATAAGTACAAACAGTTCTACAAAAAGCACTTGGAGTGATTGAGTGCGTTTATAGTTCTTGGGATGAAACTGTTTCTGAACCGTTAAGTCTATACAGGAATGGTTTTGAAGCGTTTGCCGTTTGAGAGCGGTTCAACAGACAGCATGGCTGAGGCAGCGTGTGCTTGATTCTGTATACCGATAATTCTCTTTCCGATCAGCTGCTCCGAGTGGTGCAGTGAGAGTAATATGGAAAAAGATGATCCATTGTGGGAACCCCTAATGGGAGCAGCTGAAAGAAGAAAAAGAAGGTGCAGTGAGAGTAACAACACTAAAGCAATTAATTTATTTGGAATAGTTTGGCCATTCCGTGGACCATTATATTGTTACAGGTTAATTATAATCAGATGCATTAAACTAATAAACAATATGCGGTTAATTTCAGTGTATTTATAAAGCCGCGTCAGGGATGTGGATCTAAAAAAGAAAGGGTAACCACACTGGAACAGTAGCACTGCTTTAACGCTGGGTGCCGCCAGTCTGCAAAACCGAGCGCAGAATTTGCGTACGCCAGAGTATGAGCTACCGTGGAAATGTGCGTTGCTTTACACCAGGGGTTCTCAATTTCGGTCCTCGGGACCCCCTGTCGCTGCAGGTTTTTATTCCAACCAGCTTCTGTTTTTAATTAAACTCCTGGGCTAATTAAGTGAACTGATATTTTCCAAGTTCTGTGTTTAGGGAACAATATATTAATTAAAAAACTAAGCTTGCTAAAAAAAAAATTAAAATGTACCAAGCAGTTATATAGGAATAATGTATTTTTTTTTTTCTTTTTAACAGTATTTTCATCTTGATTTTCATTCTACTTTTCAAGGTGTCCTAATTGTTCCTGGGTGTCTGATCTGCTTGTTTTAAGTTGTCATTATTAAGATACAACTGCACAGAGAAAGGGCAAAGTATAATGAAATCAACAAAAGAAAGTTAAGCATTTAAATCTATAGCAAAGGCAGAAATATTTCTAAATGTCTTATAAATATAAAAATCACGCTGCTTTGCTTTTCTGAATGTCGAATAAAAGAAAAAAAAATACCAGCTAATTAAATGAGATCAGTGCTATCAGGTGTTGTCACTGATTAGGAATCTGGTAGGAACAAAAACCTGCAGCCACAGGGGGTCCCCAGGACCGAGTTTGAGAAACACTGCTTTACACCAAGTTTAAGTTTTATACATCGCAATTTGAACATGGAAACAGGCTTACGAAACATTATTGTGCGTACGCACCGTTTATACATGAGGCCCCAGATCTTTTGAGAGTTGCGTTGAGGATCCCATGCTGTCACTCTTCAGAGGAGAGTCAAACAGAAGCACAACTTGCAAGTGACCACCTTAAATACCTTTTTTCATGATTGGACACACCTGTCTATGGTTCAAGGTTTAATGACCTAATCCAACCAATTTGGTGCTGCAAGTAATCAGTATTGAGCAGTTATATTCATTCAAATCAGCAAAATTACAAGGGTACCCAAATTTTTGCACAGCCAGTTTTTCACATTTGATTTAATTTCATACAACTAAATACTGCTTCACTAAAAATCTTTGTTCAGAAAACACCCCAGTACTCAGATGTTCCTAGGAAATGAAAGACATACCACTGTGATCTTTTTTGTTGAAAGTAGAGTAAAATATTATGCAGGGGTTCCCAGTCTTTTCATATGACTGTACATCCCAGCCAAAATCACATTTGTGTAATAAAAAATGAAACTAAAATAAATCCTGTTAGAATTTATTCCACCATTATTGCAAAATTGCAATTTATGCAAAGAAGGTGAAAACAAATCAGGAAATGTTTAGTGAAAAAACGAAAAATAAATACAAAAACCTGGTTGCATTAGTTTGCACACCATCAAGCATGTGACTGCGTTCAGAATCAACCAATCACAATAAGCCTCATCTCAAATAACAGTTAGTATACACCTAACGTCAATTAAAGGGGCTCTGGTTCAACTCAGATAAAGTTTAGCTGTTCCTGTAGGATTATTATGATATTCTCTTGGTTGCAACATACTCTAAAAGCCAAGGTCTGCAAATAGCATTTCAAACAAGAAATGGAATCTCATCTTTGAAATTGCCTAACAAAAAGTAACGAATAATCGAAAAATGGATATTTTTACCCAGGCCTAATTTGAAGGTCCAACTCATAATACATTTAGACATGTCCTTTTGTACACCATTGTTGTGAAGAGCTGTTATCTAAGTGTTTGTGACTTTTCGGTTAGTCTGAATGAGTCTGGTCAATCTGCACCCTTCTATTTATGCAGCATGAATACTCAAACATGCAATAGACTACTTATGTAGCACTTACTTATTACTTCTTGCAATCTGCAAACATGATTTAGACAAATTACACCAGAAAAAATTAATTCACTGTATGAACCATAAAATGATGTTGCTTTACTAAATTATAAATTGTATCAGAATAAAATCTTTTTATTTTTCCAATTTCTTTGGTCTTAAATATATCACAGTTCTATGTATTATATTGAATGTTTTTGTGTTTACCTTTTTCAAACTGCACCAATACTTCTTAAGCTGGGTTCTCAAACTCTGATCCTGGAGGGCCGCAGTGGATGTAGGTTTTCATTCTAACACTTTTCTTAATTAATGACCTGTTTTTGCAGCTAATTAACTTCTTTTGAATTAATTATAATTGACTTGATTTTTAAGATTTGTTTCCCTGAATTTCTTCATCGTTCTTCTAAATTTCTTCATTACTTTTCTTAAATGGTATCCAAACAAACATGAAATGAAAAGTGAGCTAACAGAAGACCAACTAAGTCAGGGCCTCAAACTCCAACCAACTTTACTCCAAACAGTTACTTAATTAGGTTATGATTCTGGTTGTTAATTAAACCTGTTCTTTAATTCCATCGGTTGTTGCTGCTCTCACTGTGCAATAGACTACGTTTCCCAAATTGTTGATTTTCTCTTTTCTAAGAGCACTGTTAAAATATTTTGGGAACCTGAGCAGATCAACATTCCAGAGACCTTCATCTTTCTTTATTTTGAGATACTGTATGATGAACACAGTTTGCTGGGCATGTTTTGGCTTATTTTGTATCTCATTATTGTTTGGCAGCTAATTAATGAAAAAGAAAAAATTAAGGGATGTAAGTCATCAAAAGCAAGTCATTACAATCAATTCAAAAGAAGTTAATTAGCAGCAAAACAGGCCACTACTTAAGAAAAAACCTTCAGCCACTGCAGCCCTCCAGAACTGGAGTTTGAGAACCCTGTTCTAAAGAGATACTGCATGTAAGTTTGGCAGGCTGAATGCACTTCTTGAATATCTGGGCCTACAGCTTACTGCCTGTAGAGAGCAGTTAATTGATTTCTAAAAAAAAAATCAATTAACTGCTAGGATCTAATTTAAATACTTGCAATAACAATATGAGATCATAGCACAAGGGTTAGACAGAAACACACCTCTAACTTACATAATTACAATCCAAAAACATTTTGGTTTACTCCTTAAAAGTACATTCTGTGTAAACTAAATACATATAAAATATCAGTACATATCTATTTACCTGATGGGCACACCGAGGAGGTGGAGGGTTGGGAATATCCACTTTTGTCCAAGAGTTCTTCTTTATATTGTAAAAGAACATTTCATTGTACAGGAATGTCTGTGTAACAAAATACAAAACTTTAAAATGTTATTTTTTTCCCCAAACAAAAACCTCTAAATTATGTAAAATGCATCTTATGCTATTAAAAGATGAAACCATAAACTTCATTTCACATAACCAAATTTTCCAAAATGAAACCAGGAACGGGCGTCACGGTGGCGCAGCGGTAGCACTGCTGCCTCACAGCTAGGAGACCTTGGTTCGCTTCCCAGGTCCTCTCTGCGTGGAGTTTGCATGTTCTCCCCGTGTCTGTGTGGGTTTCCTCCCAAAGTCCAAAGACATGCAGGTTAGGTGCATTGGCAATCCTAAATTGTCCCTAGTGTGTGCCAGGTGTGTGAGTGTGCCCTGCGGTGGGCTGGCGCCCTGCCCGGGGTTTGTTTCCTACCTTGTGCCCTATTTTGGCTGGGATTGGCTTCAGCAGACCCCCCGTGACCCTGTACTTAGGATAAAAAGTACTCACCGGAAACAAAAGAACATTTAAGAAAAATAAAAGCACTACAAATTAATTTCAAGTTTCAATATCAGGTCAGGAAAATTGTGTGTTTGATATAATCGGCATGCAATTAAAAATATTCCATGCATCTAAGATGGCAGCATCTGACATCTTGCGTCATCACTGTTGCTTTGCTTTGTACATAGTGCCAAACATTCAATAACTAAAATGCTGCTCAGGAATGTTTGGTACAATTACTACAATCACCTAGCCGTGAATATGGTTAAAGAGAAACCAAATTTCCAGGTGCTATTAGTTATCTGGGAAACAAATTAGAGATCATTCAATCATATCCGGTCAAGAAACCATTTGCCAACCATGGCTTAAAAAAACTCTACTGAGCCATGCACCTTTGATTAAAATGCTAAAAAGAAAAGGTGTGAAGAACTTGTGTGTTTAAGAGTTAGTTTTACTAAGAAAAGCATGAATGCAGACAAATTAAATGAATGATTTTCTTTCACCATAAAATGTTTTTAATTTAATGTTACTAATAATATCTACTACAAAAATTGCAATGGTCTACATATAGTTTCTTAACACTGAAAATAGGCATGCACTTAAATTTGAACCTCATCATAACATTTGCTTAACTAATTTTAATTCTCTATGTCTCTTGTCTTCCTCCTTCTAAAAGGGAAAGATTGCATTTGCTTACACATTCAATAAGTCAAAGTCTCAATATTTCCAGTGCACTAATGGCAGACTACAGTAAAAGAAGTGGAGTATTTGAAAGCTTGGAAGCTTTTTTTATCTACTGAAATTTTATAAACTTACTTGTTAAATCACAAAAAATAAATTTTAATATTTTAAAATACTGCTAAAATCATTAACAGTTTAAATAGTTAAAACAGAAAGTGATTTGTAAAAAACATCAGAATTTAAAAATGTTTTTAATTAAGAAATTAGAAAATAAATATGACCAACTGTAGCAGAAAATGTAGAATTATTTTTTTGTGTAAATCAGTGTCCAAGTCAGTGTCACAGAGATAGCTAGTTCAGTACACCACAGGGTCCACTAACACAAACATCCACAGTTAAACTCCACTCTTTATTCTACCAAATCTATGCATCTTTGAGTATGTGGTAGGAACACTGAAACATCCAGAGGAAAATCTATGAAGATATGAGGGAACCTACCGACTCCACATAGCCATCAACTGGGGATGGGGTTCAAACTCCTGATGCTGGATTCTTGAAGCAGCATAGTTAACCACTGTACTACCTTGCTGTCCATAACCATGAAACAATACACAAAATGTACTTCTAATACTCTTCTCACAAAAGAAGAGAAACAACAAAATTGTTTCCACCAATAACACTGAGATAGAGTGCATCCGGAAAGTATTCACAGCGCATCACTTTTTCCACATTTTGTTATGTTACAGCCTTATTCCAAAATGGATTCAATTCATTTTTTTTCCTCAGAATTCTACACACAACACCCCATAATGACAACGTGAAAAAAGCTTACTTGAAGTTTTTGCAAATCACATGTACATAAGTATTCACAGTCTTTGCTCAATACTTTGTCGATGTACCTTTGGCAGCAATTACAGCCTCAAGTCTTTTTGAATATAATGCCACAAGCTTGGCACACCTATCCTTGGCCAGTTTCGCCCATTCCTCTTTGTAACACCTCTCAAGCTCCATCAGGTTGGATGGGAAGCGTCGGTGCACATCCATTTTAAGATCTCTCCAGAGATGTTCAATCGGATTGAAGTCTGGGTTCTGGCTGGGCCACTCAAGGACATTCGCAGTTGTCCTCAAGCCACTCCTTTGATATCTTGGCTGTGTGCTTAGGGTTGTTGTCCTGCTGAAAGATAAACCGTCGCCCCAGTCTGAGGTCAAGAGCGCTCTGGAGCAGGTTTTCATCCAGGATGTCTCTGTACATTGCTGCAGTCATCTTTCCCTTTATCCTGACTAGTCTCCCAGTTCCTGCCACTGAAAAACACCCCTACAGCATGATGCTGCCACCATCATGCTAAACTGTAGGGATGTTATTGGCCTGGTGATGAGCGGTGCCTGGGTTCCTCCAAACGTGACGCCTGGCATTCACACCAAAGAGTTCAATCTTTGTCTCATCAGACCAGAGCATTTTGTTTCTCATGGTCTGAGAGTCCTTCAGGTGCCTTTTGGCAAATTCCAGGTGGGCTGCCCATGTGCCTTTTACAAAGGAGTGGCTTCCGTCAGGCCACTCTACCATACAGGCCTGATTGATGGATTGCTGCAGAGATCGTTGTCCTTCTGGAAGGTTCTCCTCTCTCCACAGAGGACCTCTGGAGCTCTGACAGAGTGACCATCGGGTTCTTGGTCACCTCCCTGACTAAGGCCCTTCTCCCCCGATTGCTCAGTTTAGATGGCCGGCCAGCTCTAGGAAGAGTCCTGTAGTGGTTTTGAACTTCTTCCACTTATAGATGATGGAGGCCACTGTGCTCACTGGGACCTTCAAAGCAGCAGAAATTTTTCTGCAACCTTCCCAAGATTTGTGCCTCGAGACAATCCTGTCTCGGAGGTCTACAGACAATTCCTTTGACTTCATGCTTGGTTTGTGCTCTGACATGAACTGTTAACTGTGGGACCTTATATAGGCAGGTGTGTGCCTTTCCAAATCATGTCCAATCAACTGCATTTACCACAGGTGGACTCCAATTAAGCTGCAGATAAATCTCAAGGATGATCAGGGAAAACAGGATGCACATAAGCTCAATTTTGAGCTTCATTGTAAAGGCTGTGAATACTTATGTATATGTGCTTTCTCAATTTTTTTTATTTTTAATAAATTTGCAAAAATCTCAAGTAAACTTTTTTCACGTTTTCATTATGGGGTGTTATGTGTAGAATTCGGAGGAAAAAATGAATTTAATCAATTTTGGAATAAGGCTGTAACATAACAAAATGTGGAAAAAGTGATGCGCTGTGAATACTTTCCAGATGCACTATATGTGGGCGGAATCACAGTCACCTGCTCAGCGATCCATGGACTCTGCAACTGATTTGTTTAAAATAAAACTGCTCACAGTGCAGTGGGGGCAATTTTAATGGAGCATTTCGAAGGAAGCATACAAAATTTTCTATGGGGATTTTTTCTTCATGGGCTTTGCTGGAGGTCTGACATCTTGTTGCTAAAAAAGACTTCAATATTACTGAAGTAGCTCCCTTTTTAGGTAATAAATCATCATATCGCCCAGTCCTACTTGTACTTGTGTACCTCCTCCATATCCACACCCTCAATATTGACTAAAAGTAAAAGCTCTTCAATGTGGCAAAAGTTAATAGCTTGGTCCTTGGTTTTACTAATGTTAAGTTGCAGACAATTCTCTTTGCACCAAGAAGCAAAGTCCTACACTCTGTCTCGCCACCCTAGTCAATACATCCATTTATTGAAGAATCCTTGGTTTCTGCAAGTGACATGACCTGATGTTACATTTATAGGCATACTGAGTGAACAAAAAAGGAGACATGACAGTTCTTGTGGTGCTTTAGTGTTGTTTTCATCAGAGTTACTGTCCATGAGGCTCCCAAACTGTGGTCTAACCGAAAGACCATCCATTACACAGGACACTATAGCATTGTACATCTGCTTATTCCTGAGCTTACTCCTTAACAGGGATGATATGATGTTAGTTATCAAGTGAAAACTCTTGCCATTGCCCTTAGTCAATCCATGATGATGGAGACAAAAGAATGGGGACATTCTGGAACCAAATACTTGTTTAGTATATTCATTGTTAAGGACCAATTTGTTACTGTAATTGTGCATATTAGTTAAGAGAAATGGGTTTTCAAACTGAGGTAGTTGACATTAAAAAATAACCTAATAAAATAAAGCTGGAGTAATAGTGGAATGCATACTGATACATTGGTAGAGACTGGATGGATAGATGCATGTATGGATGGATAGATGGACAGATAGACCAACGAACAGAACTTTACTTGTTCCCAGGGATTTCAGCCCGATCTAGCGGTACTTTAATGCCATCTGTCTGCCATAACTTACACCAACAGTCGTGAGCTGTGTGTAGTGACTGAAAATTAAATCACAAGTACAAATAGTCAAAAAAAGTCCCTGTGCTTACTCTGCATTTCAGGTTTAGGAGTTCTCCATAAAGGAGGAATGTTTGGGAGTTCTACAGGCAAAAGAGTGGCCTTATCTATTGTACTCAACATACTGTCTCCTCTTGCCACACTGAAACAAACAAAAGAATAGTGAAGAAAATGCCAAAATGACCAAAGCAGAAATACTTCTAAACCCATTTCATTCACATGCCTCCTAATAGCCAAACTAAGTTTTTTTCCCCTTCTGCATCTAAGACTTACAAAGAATTATATGTCTAGCAAGACAATACCAGTATATAATTCTGTGTATTATACTTTGTATAGTACAGTGTTTCGTGGCATCTCTGTACACAGTAAAGGTCCATCGATCTATCTGTATTATATATATATATATATATATATTGACAAAGACATGAGAGATACTGTATTTCCAAACGGTCATTTTAGTTTTGAAAATACATACACGAGGAACGAAAAATTAAAGATATCAAAGTTTCAAAGGATTTGTTTTATGAAAGTTCTATAGGTTTAACCTCTGTCTGGAATGGTCTGGATCCCTGCTCATTTCTAAGCACTCCAAATCTGACACATTTTCACCTCAATTCTTGGTACAAATGCTACACTCTGCTCTTTAGGTCAGTGAGCATTTAACTAAAAGTTTCTCCTTTTAAATCCAGATTCAATCTTTCTCCACTTTAAGGGAAGTGTTATGTATCCATGCCTGAATCACTTCTATGGCTACTCCTTTGAGTAGGGTCTACTGAAGCTGGTGTCATTCCTTATTTAAATATAGAGGGACTCTTTCACTGCCAGTGTGGTTCTCTCTTTTAATTTGCAAGATCCCAAAGACTTTCCTTGTCCCTTGACATACTTTGTTGCTGAAAATTAGACAATTGTTGCTTGGCGCCCTTCCCCACCATAAACTATGGTCTATGGGGGAGAAGCGAAAGCTTTAGATTAATCAAAAATGTCAATCTCTGGATTTCGACGGATCTCAACATTTTAGGGTACCTGATACCGAAAACATTGATATGTCAATGATGGGAATGTGTCTGTCACAGTTTCTTGACGACAATCTAGTGCTAAAACAGATGGACGAAAAAATATCAAACTTGAAACTTAAGCCTGTTATGAGTTGATGATGTGTTGATTAGTTTTTGAGCCAAATCTTGAAAGAGAAAGAGGCACCCTAGAGGAACCCCCAAATACCATAATTCTACAATTAATTGTGAATTCTTCTAATCAATTGCTTTCATAATGACCTAGTTTATGATCACAAAGATCAGCATCAGAGCGGTAAGTAATTACTGAGATGTTATTGAATAGTTCAGGTAACTTGGTTCCTAAGGCGCAAAGCCTACTGATGCTCTTCTCAAAGAGAAAAATATTATTGTAAAGTAAACCTGAAAATTATTTGACATTAGTTTTACATTTCTTCCAAATAGCTCAAGAAACTACGTATCAGATTACATTTTGCCTTTTTTTGTCACAATTTCATTTTCAAAAAGAATTACTCAGTAGTTAGTTGCCAAATGTCTTCCATGCAAAATATTCAACATTAAAATTCAGTGCCATGTTTATTAAAAAAAAGTTATCCTCTGAATTTTTATAGTTATTCTCCGAAGCAAAATAAAATTTATTGCTGGAGGTTTTTGTAATTACCAATTCAAAAATACTCCATTCATCAGTAGTGAGTCTACATTTGCACACCATTGAACAAAAGGTGCTTTATGGAAGACATGTTTGATCTCAAAGTAAGATGGCAGTAACCTACAACCTCTAACAAATTACACCTAGCTTTAAATATTATCTATTTCAAATTTAGTTTCTGTCTTTCACACCTGCTGATATGGATCTGAAAATAGTCACTACATTTGGTGCTACTACAATAAATATTTTGGTTTAATTAAGTGATGGATGCAGTCACTGAAGAAGGTTGCATTAAAAATATGTATTTCAATATCTCCGGCAAATAGACCAAGCAATGACAACCAGTAGCTTCTATGATTTGTGGCTGCAGAAATATTTCTTTTCACTTCTTTTGTTGCATATTAGTGCTGTGAAAATGAGTTATGCTTCAGATGCATGTGTATGCTAGAGAGCTACATTAATTATTCAAAAGCAATAATCATACAACTGAAGGTGTTAAAACAGTAACTTACTTTTCGTCCATTGAAATATTCACCTCCAAAAAGAATTAATTCCTCTTTCTCAGGATGAGGACTGAGGGAGGCATTCAGCCTGTGAAGATATAAAATATAGAAAAATTTACAGCAACAATTTTTGTATTATATAAAAAATAAGTTTAAACGGACTTACATTTAAGAAATATTAGTAGGAATCAAACAAATATTTTGTGAACAGTAGACTCCAGAATTTACAATTTGAACATAATACAAATTCTTCAAATGTTTGTTTTTCAGTTTCCATATTTGTATGGTTTAATTGAAAACAGTGATACTGCTGTATTCTATGCACTGGACAATACTGGCCATATTAAGTTATTAAATGTTTTTATTACTTTGTTGCTTACTTTCAATAGTGAAAGTCATTAAACCTTAACCAAAATCCATCTATGTAGAAACAGCAAAAACATATGATAGGAGAGATGTGTATGATGTTATTTTCATCCATCCATCCATTATCCAACCCTCTATATCCTAACTACAGGGTCACGGGGGTCTGCTGAAGCCAATCCCAACCAACAAAGGGCGCAAGGCAGGAAACAAACCCCAGGCAGGGCGCCAGCCCACCGCAGGGCGTAACCAAAATCCAATATGACATAAAAGTGGGTCTGAATGAACAAGAGAGAGACCCGTAGGAGGTTAGGAGCATGCACTGATACAGTGTATTAACACATTTTTTTTTATTTTGTGATTTATTAAAGAAAGCAACCAGAGCTGATCCTGATGGTGCACTGTAATTTTCAAAATTGTATTTGCTAAATTAGGTATTGTGTTATATGATTTACCATACTCAAACTAGCTTAATTTGATTCAGATTCTTGAGCACAGGGCGGGAACCAATCCTGCAAACAACACCAGTCCTGCTCTCACACACTTTAGCATTCACATAGGACCAATATAAAATTTTCACTTAACCTTCACTGTATGTGTTTTGGGGTAAATGGGAGTAGGCCAGAGTACCTGAAAGAAACTATTTTCAGTCTAATGGTTTTTAAGAAGTGTAATGCACGGTTTTCAACATAAATAACTGGGCACAAGTTCACCAAAGTTTTACTTTTGATTCACCTGTCCTCAGAAATTGCTCTTGAGCTTCAGTCTCACATAGGTGTGATTTGACAGTCTTCAAGTAAGCACTCATGTAAGCAGTTATTTTCCATAATGCCACTCAATTATGATTCTGAACACCTTTTGAAATGTTCCTTGTAGCGTGAATGGATTTTTTTTTTTTAAATATTCAGCAAAATGGGGCCTCCTTTTTCCCCATAGCAATACAGTGATACTATTCGTAACCATGCTCAGTATTGACCAAATTAGATGGCTTTCTGCGAGTACTATTTCCCAAAGTACAAAGGCAGAAAACTTTTAAAAATGTGAATAGGCCTAAAATAAACGGCTTAGCAGTGTTATTATTAATTAAGCCAACAAATCAGTACAGAGGAGATAGATAGAAATTCAAAATAAAAAAATTATCCTGATGTAAAACTTAATAATCAATTTAAAGATTACTATTTTTCACAGTATGGATAAATAATAAATTACAAGATTGCATTTTGGAACACATAAATCATTGCACATTCTGAAAAATCACCCTTGTGATATAACCTTGACTTTCCCAGCGGCTCCGCCCACGTAGCAGTGAAACAGGACAGTGAGGAGGGCCCTGCCCAGCTCCCTAATCCTGACATCACGCTTCCCCCTCCCCTTAGCCCACGAATTAGCGCAAATATATCGCTCCTGCAAGCAAACTATGATTCTTAGTGTGATGAGAGAAGTCGCAAAATCAACTGGAATGTTCAAGCAAATTACAGAAAAAAGAAAAAAAAAAAAAAAGATGTAAATCCATTAAGTAGTTCTCCCTTGTCACTAGCGAAGCGGAGGTAAAGAACACCCCGAGCCTGGCACATTGAGTGAGGAGGGCCCTGTCCCCCTCTCCTCAGCCCGCTGCGTGTGTCTTGGATTCATGCAAATAAATCGGCACTGCAAGCGAACTGATATATAGTGCAATGAGGGAAGTCACACAATCAACCAGAATGTTCAAGCAAATTATAGAAAAAAACTATCGAAATCTGTTAAGTAGTTCTCTCGTGAAAAGCAGACAGACTTACAAACTTAGAGACACTGAATTTAAATACTGGTATATATATATATTATCTATTATATAAAAATATCTTGGGACTAGAAGAGACTTTTTCAAAGAGACGACACGTGACTTTCTCAGAAAGACACTTTCACGTCCCGTGAGACAAAGAGTAGATGACAAATTAGAGCGTTGTAAAGAATTCAAAAACGTTGGCGCGATACACATGCAGAGCAGGTTAGATATAATGGAAGTATGAAAATTCAAAAGTCTCCAAAAAATGATAGTAAAGATTGCATTAGCGCAAATAAACGTAAATTATTACTCTGTGAAATAACGGAACCGTGAGAAGAGATTGAAGATATTGTTCAGATCTAAACTTTAAGTCGGAGACTTGTATATCGTCAAATTTGTGTTGCCATCAGGAAAAAGTAGTGTTTCTTCCCAATGAAGAGGCGTACCCACGACAATAAAAAGATTTGTTGCTTAGTAAAAGTGAAATCCACATACACTGTCATGCTTGGGTCACAGAGTTTCACAGAAACACTTGAGATTTTAGAAACAGAAACGTTATTCAGACACTTCAAACAAACATAAGTTTCTTTCACGAGTGAATTGAGCTCCGTGTGTGGTCGGAGGGGGCAGTTCCGTCTCTCAATTAAAAGAATAGAAAATCTTCCTTGGGAGCACCTCGGGAGCAGGACCCCCAACAGCAGCAGAGGATGTCCAGGGTAGAAGAGAGACAAGGCAGTGAGACAAAAGGACACATTCAGCCCCCATCTTCACAACATGAGCAGCAGATACATGAAGTGGCTGGCGCATAGCGCAGGCCAGGGGTTATATTTGGAAAGCACCATTGCACTCTCTCTCTCTCTCTCTATATTATATATATATATATATATATATATATATATATATATATATATATATATAAATAAATAACACATTTATATACATTTATGTTTTGTATTTAGAAAATGTAAACATTTGAAGGTGAAATGAAAGATTCAGATCTCCCCAATCAGACATCATTATATTCCTTGAGATTGAGGGGCATTATCATGTTCCTCCAGCTGACAAACAAATCTGCAGTTATACTTCATGTAGGGACACTTTGTGGTGCTCGTACAATAGTTTGAGTGGTGTGATTTGGAGTGGGGATGTGAATGATCAAGCCTTACTGGTGCATGCTGAGCAGCCAAAGTAAGTCTCTGCATGAAGCATAAATTCACATTAAGCCACCATAAATCTCTATGACAATTAGAGATATATAACTAAATCCACAATAATGGGAATTTATACAAAATGCTTAATGATAGCAATGGAATAGTTCTAACGTACACACAATTGCAAGTTGCCAAGGTTTATGCCAATGTACATCAAGAAAATGGACCAACTATTAAAGAAGCACACTTTTGTGTTGACAATACTTAATGTTACGATAAAAAATATGTTACAAGAACGGGAACTGAATTCCAGTGAGAGGTTGTATCACACAATTTAACTTAATAAAGAATTAAAAGCCTAAACCATCTTGCCAAAGTTTCTTAACCATAGTGCAAATTCTGAAATGAAAATGCTTTGGCATGCCTTGAAAATGCCATGATATGACGAACTGTGTCCCCATGTTGATGAACTCATTTTAAAATAACAGTCTTATTCCACTGTACTATTTCCCTTAATAATTTTAAAAACTTCAATTATGTCTCCTCTTAATTGTCTTTTGCTTAAACTGAAAAGATTAAACTCTTTTAATATTTCTTCGCAATTCATCTCCTGTAGTCCAGGAGATCAACCCAGTCACTCTTCTCTGAACCTTTTTTATCACTGTTAAGTCCTGCCCGTAAACCAAAATGACACACAATACTCAAGATGAGGCCTCACCAGTGCATTATAAAGTTTCAGCATAACCTGCTTGGACTTGGACTTTACATATAATGCTATATAACCTAACATTCAGTTCGCCTTCTTAATGGCTTCTGAACACTGTGGCAGTTGATAGTGTCAGGTCCGCTACGACTTCTAAATCTTTCTCACACAGCGTACTTTTGATTTTCAGAACTTCTATTGTGTATTCAAATTAGACATAAATCTGCCAAAGCCTGTATGCTATCCAAGTACCTTTGGAATGATTCAATAGATTCTAAATTATCTGCCAATTGATATACAGCAGCTTGGTATAATTTGCAAACTCAACTAGCTTGTTATTTATATTATTATCTAGATAACTTATTATAATCCAGGTATATATATGAGCAATGGCCCCAGCAATGACTCCTGAGGGACACCACTCTTAACATTACATAATTGAGAAAAGGTTCCTCACACCCTTTGCTTCCTGTATTTTAGTCAATTCTGCACTGAGGATTTGTAAGGTTAGTTAAATTAATATTTGGATAATTAATTAATTCATGACTATATTAGACGCCTTTGAACTTTACTATTTAATATTATTAAAAGGTTTCATGTTAAATTACTGTCTGCAATGTGGGGGTTCTGTATCACACTCCTAAAATAAGGTTTCTATCCCTGATATTTTCTAGTCAAATTCAAATGTCCTTACAAAGATGTGGTTCATCATCCAAATGAAGACGTGCATTTAACTTCTGTTTTACACAAATGGCACACATTTTTTTTGTCTGTCCTTAATAAAAAATGTTAAAAATCTATGTTATTCTTATTGCCTTCTTTGTTATTTAGCCATGTTTCTGTTATGGCCATAAAATAAGTATGCCCAGTTACATACAACTCCAATTCACTGTTTTATCTATACTAATAAAAGGCAAAGCACCACCCACCCAACCGCACGCCCACGCACGCACGCCCGCCCATACCCACCTCACCCACTCACTCACTCACTCTCCAAATTCCCGTGTGGGTAGAAGGCTGAAATTTGGCAGGCTCATTCCTTACAGCTTACTTACAAAAGTTGGGCAGGTTTCATTTCGAAATTCTATGCATATTGGTCATAACTAGAAGCTACTTTTCTCCATTTACTGTAATGGAGTTCAGCTCGAGGGGCGGAGTTTCGTGTGACATTATCACGCCTCTCACGTAATCACGCATTGCGTAGAAAGCCAGGAAGAGCTACAAAACGCGCTTTAGAAAACATGCATTATATAATTAAGAAGGCAGCGAAACAATTAGAAGCGAGTGAGTGACATATAAAACCATATTCAGCGGCTCACGTGAACTGACGCAGTACACAGACAAAAAGCAACAGTTCCAAAGAGTGCTGAACAAAAACCGAATTACACTGCTACGCTCAAATAGATAAACCACACGCCGTGGCGCAATAGCAGAGCATTCGCCTGTAGCGCCCATGTCCGAGGTTCGATTCCCGAGAGGGGATGCACTAAGTATGTACACGCGCTTCTCGATTTATTTTTAACCTCGCATCCCCTTAGTTTGAGACGTATGAAAACGCACGCGGTTAACGTAGAAAGACGGATCACCTATTGAAGCTTCATGAATAATTGATACTTTATTCGCGATCAATGATTGTTTTGGTAAAGCCATACTCAGTGTATTCATTAGATGAACGGTAAAAAAGTAAGAGCGAGGGGACGGTAACTTACTGAAGCACACAAGCAAAACCACAATAGCACGCGGGCTCGATGTACTGTAGTGCGCGTCAACGAGATCTGACTTGCGCGATCACATTCCAAAAAATATTTCTTTTCAAGTTCTATTTAGTCCATATGAGTCATACTCAAGGCCCACGGGCCACATCCGGCCCGGCGTGTAATTATATCCAGCCCGCAAGATCATTTTATATACTGTATTATTGTTATTAATGGCCCGGGAATATGAAGCGCTGGTAACACAACAAACTACAGATCCCATAATCCAGCGCTTCA
>JANRMT010062806.1:23371159-23390840 GCA_026402145.1 Polypterus bichir lapradei
TTGTTGGCTGCCTGCCTATATAAGGCCGTCTGTCGCTCCAGTCTCTACATTCCCTTCCTTGCTTCGCCACGGTATTCACGTCTCCCTGCTGATAACTACAGCCTTTTTTATTTAATCCACGGCTTCTCCGCTGTTTTATTGTTCATTTATTACGATTATAGTTACTGTGTAGGTATTTTACACTTACTTTACATTGTTCAGGTACCCATTTCCTTTATCATTCCAACCGTACCCCCATTAACATGTCTATCGAGGTGATCACCATCGATCAAAGAACTGTCACTTACCAAGTGGTTTCCATGCCCGGAGATGGCACCTGCCTTTTCCATTCTCTTTGTTACATATTGCACGGCCATATCAGGCTCACTCTTGATATCCGGATCAACATTGTGTCTTATGTATTGAATGACTGGGACAGGTTCAAGGTGTGGACTGATGACGGTACAGGAGATAATTATACTACACAGGAGCACTAGAAGAGTGAAATGCTTAAGTGTACCGAAATGGCCAAATATTTTACACCTTTGGACAACCGCCAATGCCTCTTAAACATCTTAGATTCACAGGTGACGATTTCAGTAGTGGACACTTTGATGTTTCGAAATGTTTAAACTCTCAAAAGCTGGATGTGAAGTTATCAATGAAACTGGTTGTATACTTACAACGCTTGACAGATGGTGAATGTCTCTTCAAAACAAGTCCTACAAATACTGTCGTAATTAAAACAAACAATGAAACTCAAACCAATTATGACAGCAGCAATCCAAGCTGTGAGATTTGAAACAAGATTACTGTTCACATGGCCAACTGTACATTGCATGCTCAAGAGTAAGCTCAGCGCACAGCTACAGCTTGGTCATATTACAACTGGAGGGCCGAACTGACAACGTGGCATACAAAGAGATCCTTAACAAATAATTATTGGTATATTTTCCCTCAGTTTTAAAAATGTTTAATTGTCTTCTTAATAAAAATTTTAAGGCAGTACTTTGCCGCTGCGAAGTGCGGGTATTTTGCTAGTAATAATAATAATATGATAAAAAACAGTGAAAAATATACAATATGAAAGTATAAGTACAATATACATGCACAGATAGTGCACCTGGTTAATGAGTGGCTCAGGTTGTGCAATATTACAGCTGTAGTGTAAGTTTACAGTGAGGCAGAGGTGTAGCTAGGGTTTTCAGCACCAGGGGACAACTGAAGATTTCACGCCCCCTCCTGTTTGCCAAAATGCAATGGGGAAGGGAAAGAAATTTTGTATTGGTAGGCGTAAAATGCAAAATTGGTAAAAGATGTATTTAAAATACTAGTATTTTAAGAAAAAATTTTTTATACAAGTCTCCGAAAATGATAACGCTGCCTTGTGTTCTTTAAAATCTAAATCCGTCATTAGTTTTTGTAAGAAAAAATTAGTTTTCCGCATTTAAAAATGATTTTAAAGAAAGTATATAGCAAATTTTAAAGCAAAATAATTATATATTTACTAGCAAAATACACGCGCTTCACAGCAGAGAAGTAGTGTGTTAAAGAAGATATGAAAAAGAAAAGAAAACATTTTAAAAATAACATAACCTGATTGTCAATGTAATTGTTTTGTCACTGTTATGAGTGTTGCTGTCATCAAGGATTTGATTATCATTATTTCTTTCAATCAGGTTCGTATTTGGAGGACATGTTGTTTTAAAGTTACATTCCGTGTTTGTCAACCATTGTAAAGATAACAGGTTTCATTCATCAAAGTGTTCACTACCCAAATTGCTACTCGTGAATGTAAGATGTTTAACAGGCATTCCCAGTATTAACTTGTGGATTTTCCTGCAAATATTTAGCGGCAGCGTGTCTATGGACTTGTGGAATCTCTTGCGGGTATTTAGAGACAGCGTCTTGTATCGGTTGTCACAAAATTTTTTATTGTGTGCCTTTAACTATTTCTGCTGCATGCTTCCTTTTAGAGATTATGTCCCAGTAATTAACTGTCTGTGGGATATCTGTTTAAGAAGAATTGGGGGCAAACTATGCCTGTGGGTCCTTGCTAAATGTACCATGATGTGACGTAAGGGGAACTGACTGTAAAAAGGCAAGGAGGCACGTATTTTGAACGAACAGGGAGAAGACAGCGAAGGAGCGGAAAAGTGAGAAGGAAAACTGTTTAAATAAAGAGCTAGGAAGGTGAATGGAAAGAAGCAGCCAGCGGTAAAGCAAGGAAGACTCCATAATAAGGACGGTTGGGTGCACGTAGAAGGTGTAACAATAAGATTGTTAAGCCTTATGATGATGTTCCCGCATGGAGGGTTTAGAGAGATGCACTGGGAGAAGTATAGAATAGGGAAACCCGTGTGACTGTTTTGCTGTTCTCCTTCGACAGTTCTGTGGCTCTGCATATTTGTATGCACCTCTCTAAAGTCAGTTTGTCTTCTCTCAGTAATCTTTGTTGCAAACTTGCGTCACTGTTTACGCACACAATTCGGTCACGTATAAGGGAACTTTTAATCTCCCCAAAATTGCATGTGCCTGCTAACACTCTCAGATCTGTGACGTAGTTGTCTATATTTTCTCCCCTTGCCTGATTTCTTGAAAAAAATCTGAACCTCTCTACAGTTTCGTTTATTTTCGGGTTGTAATGTTCATCAAATTTACGTATCATCAAGCTTATAGTTAACTCATCAGGTCTTACATCACCGGTCAGCACCTGACACAATTCTCTGCCGCTCTCTCCAATAAGATAATTTAATAATCTGACCTTAGTGTTTTCCTCTGCCTCTGGCATTGCAAGTTCTGTGTATAATCTGAACTCGTCCTTCCATGTTCTCCATGACTTCGCCAGGTCTTTAGCATCGAGGCGTTATGCCCTGCGTCTTCTCATTAAACTTGTATCTCGCGAATATCTCGTGCGATCTTGCGATGTCTACGGCTTTATTTAATTTTAGCTCAGACCCGGCACTTAAAAGTTTCTCTCGCACTTTCGCTGAGTTTGTGCCAAACACTATTCTATCCCTGACCATCTCATCTTCGTTTGCATAAGCACAGTCCTTCACCAGCAATTTTAACTCCGTTAGAAAGTGATCAAAAGTCTTGTTTATACCCTGCATCCTCTCAGTAAACTTGTATCTCGTGAATATCGTATTCATCTTAGGCATGACAAACGCCAGCGGCAGTGTGTCTATGAACTTAATTTAAACTTAAGCTTTACACCTTGCTTTCCTATTCGTTTGCATAAGCACAGTCCTTCACCAGCAATTTTAACTCCATTACAGCAATTTTAACTTCCTTACAAAGTGATCAAATGTCTCGTTTACACCCTGCGTCTTCTCATTAAACTTGTATCTCGCTAATATCATATTCGTCGTAGGCATGACAAATGCCAGCGGCAGTGTGTCTATGAACTTAATTTAAACTTAAGGTTTACACCGTACTTTGTTTCCGCAGTAGCTGCACTTATGAATATGCTTGTATGCATCACTCGCTTCATATTCTTTTGCTGTCTTCTCAATTGTGTGATGCGTTTTTTGAACAGGTTTCATTCATCGAAGTGATCACTACCCAGATCGGTACTCGTGAATCTAAGATGTTTAAAAGGCATTCCCGGTATTAAGTTGTGGATTTGCCTGCGAATATTTAGCGGCAGCATGTCTATGAACGTAATTTAAACTTAAGCTTTACACCTTGCTTTCCTATTAATATGTGTACAAAGGCTTGTTCAGCATCAGAGGGTTTCCGCAGTAGCTGCACTTATGAATATGCTAAGCACAATCCTTCACCCACAAATATTTAGCGGCAGTGTGTCTCCCTGACTATCTCATCTTCGTTTGCATAAGCACAGTCCTTCACCCGCGAATATTTACCTTATATTAGCAGGCACTCAATTACGTGGGAGACATGATGATGCGGGACGCAACTCCGCCTCACACGGCGACCGAGCTGCAGGCTATGGCCATATATATGGACGAAAGTAGGTTCCAGTTATGACCGTTACGCGTAGAATTTCGAAATGAAACCTGCCTAACTTTTGTAAGTAAGCTGTAAGGAATGAGCCTGCCAAATTTCAGCCTTCCACCTACACGGGAAGTTGGAGAATTAGTGATGAGTCAGTCAGTGAGTCAGTCAGTCAGTGAGGGCTTTGCCTTTTATTAGTACAGTAATCCCTCCTCGATCGCAGGGGTTGCGTTCCAGACCCCCCCGCGATAGGTGAAAATCCGCGAAGTAGAAACCATATGTTTGTATGGTTATTTTTATATATTTTAAGCCCTTATAAACTCTCCCGCACTGTTTATAAATATTCCCCGCAGAGTTATACAGCATAATCCCTTTGTATTCTCTTAGATATTAGGTAAGATTCATTGAAATTATGTATATAAACACACACTGTTTATATACAGTAAAACCTAAATATTATTTTAAAGATATTGAGTGTCTCCGATATCACATATGTTACAGCCATTACGATAGACAGGTCACCAGCAATAAATACGTACATTGCAAGAAAAATAGTATACAGTAAATATGTGTACAGTGACACTAAACGTACATACATGTACTAAGCACTGTAAGAAGAAAATTAATTATGGTTACTCACCAACAATGACACGATGACTTGTCCGATAACAATGAGTTTAATTTTACTGCACAACAAAGGAGAGCGTTACAGCCCTTGTAAAGGAGCCACTTCAGGCGATTGTGTAGCACTGCCGTTGTTCTTCTTCTGGCAGTCTTCAATCCAAATCCCTAAAGCAGATTCCATCCAGACTACTGCCTTATTACATCCACTTACAACTCGTTTCGCACCCTGGTTAAAAGGACGCTGCAGCCGTAGATCTTATATTCCTTTCCTACTTTTTAAATAAAAAGAATCGTAGCCTTCAACAAATCCAAAACGTTTACCTTTTCGGCAATCGTTAACATCTTCTTCTTGCGCTTGGGCACGGCACCTGAAGCAGTAGCAGATTGTTTTGGAGCCATAATGAAGGGCTTGACTATGCAAAAAGATAAACACTAAAGAGCACAACTCTTTACACAGCGAAGCACGTTGATGCTGAATGAGCGAGATGAGACTTCCTGGTTAACACTGCATTCAGCACGCAGGAGCTCAACTGCGTGCTCTGATTGGTTAGCTTCTCAGTCAGGAGAACTTAACTGCGTGCTCTGATTGGTTAGCTTCTCAGCCATCTGCCAATAGCGTCCCTTGTATGAAATCAACTGGGCAAACCAACTGAGGAAGCATATACAGGAAGTAAAAAGACACATTGTCCGCAGAACCCGCGAAGCAGCGAAAAATCCGCGTTATATATTTAGTTATGCTTTCATATAAAATCCGCGATAGAGTGAAGCCGCGAAAGTCGAAGCGCGATATAGCGAGGGATTACTGTATAGATAAAAACTGCATCACTTACAATTTATTCGTACTAAAATATGATGGGGAAACGTCTAGATTTTGCAGCCATCTGCTAGAATACTTCACCACAGCCCAATCAATTTTCTATCAAACACATAAACATAAATCACTTGGCACACAGAAATGGCTTTTGCAAAAACTTAGACAATGATACACTAATGCCTCATGTCAGTCGCACGTCCTGTTTAATAACGTCAAAAATGTTTCTGGGTGGGAGTCAAGCATGTTAGAGTAGTGGAGGGGATAAATTATTGTCTGTTGGGTATGTAGAACTAATACGTGCTTCGAAATCAGAAAGAGACAAAAAATATAGGAGAAAGATATCCTCATACTGATTAAGTGATGGACTGAGTATGCAAATGTTTTTTATTTACATTTTAGTGCATTTAAGAATGGAAAATATTTCATTCTAAAATTTCGTAATATTAATGTGGCTCCCCCTGGATGCTGGGCCCGGGGACAGATGTCCCCCCTTGCTCCCCCTAGCTATGCCATTGCAGTGAGGTAATTGTACTAGTAAGTACAAGCAGTTCTACCGGGAGAACTTGATGGACTGATTGAGTACATTTATAGTGCTTGGAATGAAACTGTTTCTGAACCTCAAGGTCCGCGCAGAAAATGCTCTGAAGGATTTGCCAGATGGGAAAAGTTCAAATAAACTGTGTGCCTGGCTGAGGCAGCATTTGTTATAAATAGACCTCCAGAGCTGGAAGCTGTATTCCGATAATCCTCTGTACTCTTGACACAACCCACCGTAGAGCTTTCCAATCAGCTGCTTTACAGGTGTGATTCCACACTCAGATACAATTGGTTAAAATACTCTGAGTGGTGCACTGAGAGTAACAATGCTAAAGCAGCTATGGTAGTTGGAATAGTCTGGCTATTCCATGCACTGTTATATTGTTGCAGAATGATTACAATCAAGTGAATTAAATTTGTAAACGATATGCAGTTAATTTTGGTGTATTTGATAAATTCTGCGTCATTGATGTGAATATGAAAAAGAAAAGTAAATGACACAGAAACAGTGGCAGTACTTTGACGCTGGGAGCTGCCAATATGAGAAACTGAGCAGAAATGTACATATGGAAGGAAGGGGCTACCATGAAAATGTTTGTGGCTTTAGGTCAAGTTTAGTTTTTATGCATCTCATACATACTGTGCAAAGAAATGGGCATACACAACATGATACATTATACATGTGGCTGCTGGTTTGTAGAGGAAGGAAGAGAAGAGGTGTTAGAATACCATGCCACCCTGTGGATAGGCAAGGAATTACCACCACCAGAGCCTATAAGCAATGCCTACTAGGAGTTTCAAGTTAACCTAAAACACATCTTTAGGATATGAAAAGAAAATGAGTGTACACTCATGGGGAAAGCATAATGTTTCCACACAGACGTGGCCAGGTGATGAACCCAGTAGATGTAAAAGAACAGTGCTAAATACACTCATACTGTGTCAACGTATTACCTGTATAAATATTATTTTGTTATTATTTTGCTTTTCATATGAGATTTTGACTTTTGACATTGTAATTGTTTTTTATCATTTATTTTTCATGTTATCAATAAGCAATACTGAGAAGAATTCTTATAGCAGCCATCATTATTTTTCAGTTTTGTTTTTTTTGTGGTTGCTGCAATTGTGTTGTGGGCTTTTGAAAATTTTAGACCTATTTCTAACCTGCCTTTCATAAGTAAAATTCTAGAGAAGGCAGTCATTATGCAGCTTAATGATCACCTTAATAAACATACCATTCTTGATATGTTTCAGCCGGGTTTCAGAACAAATCACAGTACAGAAACTGCACTTGTTAAAGTAGTAAATGACTTGCGGGTAAACGCAGACAGAGGCAGTTTATCTGTTCTCATCCTCTTAGATCTGAGTGCCACATTTGATACCATTGATCACAATATTCTTAGAAATCGCCTTAGTCAATGGGTGGACCTCTCTGGCAGTGTTTTAAATTGGTTTGAATCCTACCTGGCAGGTAGAAAATTCTTTGTTAGTTGTGGTAATTATACTTCAAAGACGCATGATATTCTATATGGTGTTCCACAAGGCTCTATCCTGGGTCCACTGCTCTTTTCAATTTTCATGCTCCCGTTAGGTCAGATTATCTCGGAGCATAACGTGAGCTACCACAGCTACTGTATGCCGATGACACACAGCTGTATTTATCAATAGCAACTGACGGCCAGACACTCTTGATTTACTGACACAATGTCTCCTTTGTGTTTTCGAATGGATGAGTAGTGATTTTCTAAACTAAATTAAGAGAAAACAGAAATTTTAGTGATTGGCAATAATGGATAAAATGAGGTTATTAGAAATAAATTTGATGCATTAGGATTAAAAGTCAAGACGAAGGTAAAGAATTTAGGGGTAACTATTGACTCTGACCTGAATTTTAAATCACATATTAATCAGATTACTAGGACAGCAGTTTTTCACTTAAGAAATATAGCAAAAGTTAGACCTCTTATAACATTGCAAGATGCTGAAAAATTAGTTCACGCTTTTGTTTTCAGTCAGCTAGATTACTGTAACGCACTCCTCTCAGGACAACCCAAAAAAGGCATCAATCGATTGCAACTAGTACAGAATGCAGCTGCCAGAATCTTAACTCGGAAATGAAAATCCGAGCACATCATCCCAGTTCTGATGTCACTACACTGGCTACCTGTGTTATTTAAAATTGACTTTAAAATACTGCTTAAGGTTTACAAAGCCTTAAATAATCTCGCTTCATCTTATATTTCAGAATGTCTTACACCTTACACTCCAAATCATAACCTTATATCTTCAAATGAGTGTCTGCTTAGAATTCCAAGAGGTAAACTTAAAAGAAGTGGTGTGGCAGCCTTCTGCTGTTATGCACCTAAAATCTGGAATAGCTTGCCAATGGGAATTCGCCAGGCTAACACAGTGGAGCACTTTAAAACACTGCTGAAAACACATTACTTTAAGATGGATTTTTCATAGCTTCATTTTAGTTTAATCCTGATGCTCTGTATATTCAATTAATTATTATCATCATTCATGGTGGCTCCAAAATCCGTACTAACCCCTTATTTCTCTTTTGTTCTTTTTCCGGTTTTCTGTGGTGACATTCTGCGCCACCACCACCTAATCAAAGGACCATGATGTCCCTACATTGATGGATTAAAGGCCTGAAGTCCACATGACCTTCATCATCAAATTCTTCCATGAGAACCCTGAATACAATGAGGACTGATTGTGAGGTCATTTATGTTAAGTAGAATGCCTAGAGGGGGCTGGGCGGTCTTGTGGCCTCGGAACCCCTGCAGATTTGATTTTTTTTCTCCAGCCGTTTTTTTTTGTCCTTCTTGGCCATCGGATCTTACTTTTATTCTATGTTAGTGTTCCCTAATTTTAATTATTTGTTTTGTCTTTTTTTCTCTTTCTTCATCATGTAAAGCACTTTGAACTACATTGTATGAAAATGTGCTATATAAATAAATGCTGTTGTCGTTGTTGTTGTAGAACCAGTTGTTACCACTTAACTATTCACACTTGTTCAGATTGGGGTAAAAACCTTAGAAAAACTTTCAAACTTGTTTTAGATAGTGTGGTATATGGCCGGCTTGTCATCCCGGCCAATACCCCCAGGCCGCCAGATGGAGCCCTCCCTGCAGTATGGAGGTGCCCTGAAGACCAGCAGGGAATCATGGGCAATGTAGTTTTTATTCACAGCCCTGCTGGATACCACAGGGGCCGCAAGAGTGAGCTACAGGGAGGACCGAAGAGTCATATGTGCCCTATAACCCGGAAGTGCGTCATCGGAGGAGTGACGACAGAAGTGACGTACTTCCGGGGTGAAGAAAAGGACTTGTACCTGACCCGGAAGTGATAAAGAATCACATGGACTGGGGATTAGGAACACTTCCGGGTCAGGGAGTATAAAAGGACTGTGGGAGCTCCCAGACGGCGAGCTGAGCTGGGTGGAAGGGTGGCAACGCGTCTGGGAGTGGAGGATTGGTTTATTGTTAGTATTGTGATTGGTATATGAGTATAGTGGAGGAGAGGGTGCTTTGTGCACAGTGGCATTTAAATAAAGTCAACATTTGGACTTTTTCCTGGTGTCTGGACAGGGGACAGGGGTTCAAGGGAGCGATAGCGCCCCCTATCTGTTACAATAGTTTAATGAAGAAAAAAACATACTCTAGAGAGTTACTTTTAACTTTTTCAGCTTTAATTCTTGGTTAGCATTGCATTATTAATAATCACTTATTTTGTCTTTTTGGCATCTGACCTCACTGACTTCTCTCTTCTTATCATTTAATTTCCTCATCCATCTTTAAGAATTATTTTAAGCCTTTTTGGTCAACCTCTTTCAACATTATCCACCTTAATAAATGGATAAGTGTCTGTGTTTCTGTCTGTGTGTCAATCTAGTTGCTGTCTCGGTCATTCCAATAGATGGTGCATCTCAAACATTAGCACTGCTTTTACAAATTGCATGCCAAACAGCATATAACAGGGACATATGCATTGCATGGTGCACTGCAGACATTAACAGTGAGGTCTGTACTGATTATTTAGATTTCAACCCATCTTGGACAGGTTGCACAGTTAGTATACTATATTATAATTATTTTGCTCTGTTGATTCCTTTACTCAAGGAATTAATACATTCTCAGAAAGAACACCAACTGAAATAGGCTTTGACACCAACAACCATTCTAGTATGTCACCCAGAAAATGATAGTTTATGTAAATAGTGTACTTTCTTTGCTTACTTGTTTCCTTGTATTTGAGTAAAATTCTTCACATATCCCACTACATCAGTGAAAGTTCTAAGTGTCTCTTTAATAAAAAAAGTAATGTATACTTTAGCTTTAAAGTACATTGTGTGGTAATCCATGGTTTCAAAATCACCAGAAAAGCAAGAGTACTTTTTGTATTCAGTTAGCTGCTGAAATTATGAAGTATAAGTGGCAGGGTAATAATAAGGAATAATTAGGGTCTGGCTTACCTCTGGTACAAAAGCTGCTCTTTAAAGCAGTATGTCATAGAAAGGCTTGCCAGATCTTAGTAATGTGTTAGGCTGATTAATTACAGAGTAATGTAAATGGGATGTTATAAATGGACATTGAACATACATGTTTAGATCAATGGCTGCAGTAGCCCTGAACATACAGCTGAGATCACACTGCAAGGGCTCCCTGTGTCTTGGTTTTCTACTTGTAAGTATATAGAAAAACAATTTGGACAAATGTCAGATCTTCTAATCTCAGGGGAGAAACATGTCTGTTATATTTGCTATTTAGTGACAACAATTTGAAAACATGGTCTAGATAAACAGTAAAGGAACACTGAGTAGTAATAAACCCAAATTTGTATATTTTAGTCTTTTTTCAAACAGAACATAAGAATAAAGATTATATGATACTGGGCAGCTCTTCTTTCTTCTCACAACCACTGAGAAGCGATTGTCCTAAATGTACAGTTACACTAGGCTTTTTTGTCTTCAGGGATGGATGACTATATTGAGTTCACTCTTTGCATGAGATTAAAGACATGTCACATGAATGCAGAGTGCAGTCGGAAAGCATGTGATTATAGTCTGATAACTACAGATTTACCACAAATGTAGGAGGACCCAGAAGAGTCACAGCAGCCTCAGAATTTCTTTTCAACCAGTTTCTTAGTTGAACTAGAGGAAAATGATTAGAGTGAAATTAAAGAGCAGTACCGAAGGAAGAAGTACAGCTCTGCTTCAGTTCTCATTAACTTTGATGACATTCTCAGGAAAAATAAATTAACAAGTTTAGAAACACTTAACATGACATAGGAGGTAAACAAATCATTGAATTAAGTCATCAGCAAGAACTGATTAATAAACTGATTAGAGCAAAAACCTTCACCCACTACAGTCTCCCAGAGATTACATCTGGTAAATAGGTTTCAAAACTGATGTATGACACGTTTCCAAAAGAAAAAGAGGCTGTAACTCAAAAAGTAGAGTTATTACTAACTCTTTTATACACAAAAATAATGCATGATGTGGTGAAAAGAATAAAATATCTGTCCCGTAGCAAAATGGCCCCAATTGTCAAGTTTCTGCTGATGATGTAAAGTCTGAGTAAGTGTGTTCTGTCCTCAGATCATCTCCCTGGTCAAAAGACACCTCCATTTGGGTTGTCATCCCTTTTAACGCCCCAGGAGCAGAAGGGACAGGGTTAATTACTCTCACAGGGTGTTTTCTCCAGACTGTGGAGTAATAACATGACAAGGCTGTTAGCAGCAGTGTCCCCTTTCAGCCTTTCAGCCCAAGGTAGTATTGCATACCAGGGAAGAGGTTGGATGGTGAACGTCTTATGCACATGCGTGACAACACAATACAACTTTGGGACAGAACAATTGCTGCTTCTCATTGCTGAGCATATGTCAGATTATATGACAAAGAGCCACAGGGATGAGACATTACAGAACACACTCACAACTTCTCAGCTCTTTCAGGTTTCCTCTTGTGAGATGAAAGAATCACGAAGTTGACACATTTTGGCAGCCTGTCAAAGTGGAGCATCTTTTTCTCTTTCTCCACTCTTTGGGTACAACAAAGGCAGAATGTTGAACAGAGATTGTGACAATAAAAAAAAACCTTGACCTTGATTTGTTCTGGCTTCAATATTCCACTCATTTGTTTGCACATTCCAGAACATCCAATTTTTTTCATTTCTTGAGGCCATCTGATGGTAGTAGAGCCATCACCGGGTCCTTTGCAGGCTCTGGTAAACCAGAAGAAGCAATAGTAGGTACTATTTAACCAAATACAGTATAATATACGGTGGAGTTGAAAGGTGCACTACTGAAAAATAAAAGTAACTTTAAATGAATTCTCACAAGATGCTTACTGTAATGTGTTATCTAACAAAAATCAGATTTTTAAATTTCATAAAGTGCCTTCTTGCTGGCCTTTTCTTTAGCAGACTTGCTGCTCTTGCGGTTAGTTGACGGGCAGTTTCCATCTTGTGCAAGAGTGACTACTTATCCCCTTTATACTGCTAAAAGTCGACAAGCAGCTGATTTCAATACAGGCAAATGCAGCTAAACTGGAAAGGGGAGAGCAGTCGCAGTGCTGGAGTGTTAGAAGTTTTAATTAAGTTTTTTGTGGATTTTATATTTTTTGTTGTTTAAGGGTTTAGAAGTAATGCCCGGACATGTGTGAATTGTATGTAAGTTAGTTTATAGGTAGGAGTGAAGTGGTTATAAGGGGATGGATCCCCACTTTTTTCAGAATGGTATTAGTCTATTGCCTTTAGGCAAGTGTGGAGGAAATGGTTAAAAAGCCCGTGTACCATTAGATCGGGGTCAGTGATGAGGGTAGGTGTCGTTATTGTGCGCATTGAAAAGTTTTATTTCCATGCTTATGGCTGTTTTAAAGGTATATTTCAACCTTCTTAAGCCAAGGTTTTCAAGGGCTTTAGTACTGGGGTGAGAGGTAGATTTTGACTGCTACAGAGCCATTGGATCATTTATCAGACCTTTTTCTATTTATTATTATCTTTTTCTTATTTTTTAGCAGTTTTGGACTGTATGCATTTTCAGAGCCCTTGCCTGTACCTACACTGAATAAAATTAGTCTTTAGTTATTAATTGGATTTGTCCTTTTTGTTTTTGCTTGATTGCTACATATTTTGATATCTTACATATCTTGTTGAATTTTCTTTTTTTTCTCACTAACAAATACCAAATTATGACTGTTCCTTCCTACAATAAACATTTATGACTGTGGCTTTTAAGTACTTTGTGTTTTATCTGCTTTTTGGGGCATCTTCAACACCGTCCGGCTATGAACTACTAGCGGACACTGACATATGCCTCCTCTCTATTCTTCTTTATCTTAAAGACTTCACTGGGATCTTCTTGTTTGTGTCCATTGTACTTGAGACTTATTAGCTGTCAACTCTCACACACACATGAGCCCACTACTACAGCTAGTGACAGAAATAACTATTCACAGTGTCACTGAGGATGTCACACCACACAATTGGCAGTCACAGGAAAGGCTGTGACTACCCATGACTCGCTAGGATGATGCAAATGAAGCCTGTGACTGAAAATTGTTGAAATATTGTGATGAGGCTTAACAGTTTCTTCAATGGTGTATTCATCCTAGTAGTTAATGGTATGACACAAGTCAGCTCACCATTGTTTTAAATGCTGGATGCATGCGTGACCAACACACAATTAGCATAATAAATCAAAAATCCATAATAATAAGAAAAAATAAATAAATAATAAGATAAATAAATGTATATAGTACATTTCACAGATTTTATGCAGCTCAAAGGCTTTGTAATAAATATATAAAATTATAATGCCGAAAACAGATAACCCAGCCACAGGGGATGCACAAACCAGTGTGTTTCTTCGTGCCGGACCCAAGCCTGGATAAATAGGGAGGGTTACATTAGGAAGGGCATCTGGTGTAAAATTTTGCCAAATCAATATGCGGACAACAAATTTCCATACTGGATCGATCGAGCTTCGGGTTAACAACGACCGCCACCAGTACTGTTAGTCAACAGGGTGCTGGCGGAAATTGGGCTACTGTGGGCCAAAGAAGGAGAAGAAGAGGGGTGAGATGTGTCCGGAGGCAGGAGGAGAGGAGGAAGGTAAAGGGAGTGGAACTGAGGGTAGGAACTTTGAATGTTGTCAGTATGACTGGTAAGGGGAGAGAGTTAGCCAATATGATGGAGAGAAGGAAAGATGATATATTGTGCAGTCAAGAGACTAAATGGAAGGGGAGTAAAGCCAGGTGGATCAGAGGTGGATTCAAATTGTTCTATCATGGTGTGGATAGGAGAAAAAATGGAGTAGGGGTTAATCTGAAGGAACAATATGTCAAGAGAGTTCTGGAGGTGAAAAGAGTGTCAGACAGAGTAATGATTATGACGCTGGAAATTGGAGATGTGATGATGAATGTTGTTAGTGCATATGCCCCACAAGGTGGGTGTGCGATGAATGAGAAAGAAGATTTTTGGAGTGAGTTGGATGAAGTGATGAACAGTGTACCCAAGGGGCAGAAAGTGGTGATTGGAGTGGATTTCAATGGACATGTTGGTGAAGGGAACAGAGGAGATGAGGAGGTGATGGGTAGGTATGGTGTCAAGGAGAGGAATGAAAAAGGTCAGAGAATAGTGGATTTTGCCAAAAGGATGGGCATGGCTGTGGTGAATATGTATTTTATGAGGAGGGAGGAACATAGGGTGACATACAAGAGTGGAGGAAGATGCACACAGGTACATTACATCCTATGCAAAAGAATCAATTTGAAGGAGACTGAAGACTGCAAAGTAGTGGCAGGGGAAATTGTAGTTAAGCAGCATAGGATGGTGGTCTGTAGGATGACGTTGGAAATCAAGAAGAGGAAGAGAGGGAAGGCAGAGCCAAGGATCAAATGGTGGAAGTTGAAAAAGGAAGACTGCAAGGTTGAGTTTAGGGAGAAGGTGAGACAGGCACTGGGTGGTAGTGAAGAATTAC
This sequence comes from Polypterus bichir lapradei, assembly GCA_026402145.1. Taxonomy (NCBI): domain Eukaryota; kingdom Metazoa; phylum Chordata; class Cladistia; order Polypteriformes; family Polypteridae; genus Polypterus; species Polypterus bichir. The sequence continues at coordinate 23,386,068 of JANRMT010062806.1, forward strand.
CAGACAGTTGGGAAACTACATCAGATGTAGTAAGGGTGACAGCAAGAAGGATGCTGGGCGTGACATCTGGACAGAGGAAGGAAAAGGAAACCTGGTGGTGGAATGGGGAAGTACAGGAGAGTATACATGGGAAGAAGATGGCAAAGAAGAAGTGGGATAGTCAGAGAGATGCAAAAAGTAGACAAGGGTACAAAGAGATAAGGCGCAAGGTGAACAGAGAGGTGGCAAAGGCTAAAGAAAAGGCGTATGATAAGTTGTATGAGAGGTTGGACACTAAGGAGGAGAAAAGGACCTGTACCGATTGGTTAGACAGAGGGACCGAGCTGGGAAAGATATGCAGCAGGTTAGGGTGATAAAGGATAAAGATGGAAACGTACTCACAAGCAAGGAGAGTGTGTTGAACAGATGGAAAGAGTACTTTGAAAGGCTTATGAATGAAGAGAACGACAGAGAGAAGAGGTTGGATGATGTGGAGATAGTGAATCAGGAAGTCCAATGGATTAGCAAGGAGGAAGTAAGGACAGCTATGAAGAGGATGAAGAATGGAAAGGCCGTTGGTCCAGATTACATACCTATGGAAGCATGGAGGTGTTTAGGAGTGATGGCAGTGGAGTTTTTAACCAGATTGTTTAATGGAATCTTGGAAAGTGAGAAAATGCCTGAGGAGTGGAGAAGAAGTGTACTGGCGATATTTAAGAATAAAGGGGATGTGCAGGACTGTAGAAACTACAGGGGGATAATATTGATGAGCCACAGCATGCAGTTATGGAAAGAGTAGTGGAAGCTAGTTTAAGAAGTCAGGTGATGATTAGTGAGCAGCAGTATGCTTTCATGCCAAGAAAGAGCACCACAGATGTGATGTTTGCTCTGTGGGTGTTGATGGAGAAGTGTAGAGAAGGCCAGAAGGAGTTGCATTGCATCTTTGTGGACCTGGAGAAAGAATATGACAGGGTGCCTCAAGAGGAGCTGTAGTATTGTATGAGGAAGTCGGGAGTGGCAGGGAAGTATGAAAGAGTTGTACAGGATATGTACAAAGAAATTTGTGACCGTGGTGAGGTCCGCGGTAGGAGTGACGGAAGTATTTAAGGTGGAGGTGGGATTACATCAGGGATCAGCTCTGAGCCCTTTCTTATTTGCAATGGTGATGGACAGGTTGACAGATGAGATTAGACAGGAGTCCCCATGGACTATGATGTTTGCTGATGACATTGTGATCTGTAGCGATAGTAGGGAGCAGGTCAAGGAGACCCTGGAGAGGTGGAGATATGCTTTAGAGAAGAGAGGAATGAAGGTCAGTAGGAACAAGAGAGAATACATGTGTGTAAATGAGAGGGAGGTCAGTGAAATGGTGAGGATGAAAGGAGTAGAGTTGGCAAAGGTGGATGAGTTTAAATGCTTGGGATCAACAGTATAGAGTAATGGGGATTGTGGAAGAGAGGTGAAGAAGAGAGTACAGGCAGGGTGGAATGGGTGGAGAAGAGTGTCAGGAGTGATTTGTGACAGACGGATATCAGCAAGAATGAAAGGGAAGGTCTACAGGACGGTAGTGAAACGAGCTATGTTATATGGGTTGGAGACAGTGGCACTGACCAGAAAACAGAAGACAGAGCCGGAGGTGACAGTGTTAAAGATGCTAAGATTTGGATTGGGTGTGACGAGGATGGACAGGATTAGAAATGAGTACATTAGAGGGTCAGCTCAAGTTGGACGGTTGAGAGACAAAGTCAGAGAGGCGAGATTGCGTTGGTTTGGACATGTGCAGAGGAGAGATGTTGAGTATATTGTGGAGAGAGCTGCCAGGGAAGAGAAAAAGAGGAAGGCCTAAGAGAAGGTTTATGGATGTGGTGAGAGAGGACATGCAGGTGATGGGTGTAACAGAACAAGATGCAGAGGACAGAAAGATATGGTAGAAGATGGGAACAGCCGAAAGAAGAAGAAGAAGAATGCTGAAAACAGATAGTGAAATATGTTATTGAAATTATTAATTACTAACCATGCTTTCTGTCAAAGACAGATAATAGAATAACTTAAAAATATTTGCTATCTCTTGTCCTAAGTGCATTTTCCTCAGTATTTGAATGTGTGTGAACATTTCTTCACAAGCCATTTCCTGTAAAGTCTGCATCTCAGACTTCATTGTTATTTTCAGGGTGGTTTTTTCGCTTCCTGTCCACTTTTTATACTTGCCATCTTTGAAGGTGAATCTCTGCATTCCTCCCATGCTGTTTGTCCTTCCTCTTTCGTTATGTCACCAAAGCCAAACTGACCAATCAGATTGCACAGAGGGCCTGGACACACAGCCTTTAGTGTTTTATTATAAAATAGTTATAAGAGTAACATTAACATTGTCAAAGCAGCTTAATCCAGTTAAGGACTGTGAGTTTAATCCTCAATAAGCCTCACCAGGAAAAGCATTTTGAGAAGGTAAGCTGAGATATAATAATAAAATAATAAGGTTACACTTTATTAGGTATAACAATAATACATTAGTCACATGATGTTATGTAACAAGGCATTGATAAAGGTTTCTTTAGGTCTTAATAACACAAAGCATCACTAAAGTGGTTCTTAACCTCTGTGCAATGTGGCATACTAACATAATTTAAGTGGGTGATAATGTGTCTCTCAATATTGCATACTTGTGACTTATTAATTTTTAGCAAGACCAAAGATGGTCTCATATTCACAAGTAATTTATACTAGCATATCACAAACTCTTAATACTCCACACAGCAAAGAGATGAATGATCACATTACTTTCTACATGTTATTATGGCCAAACTAAGCATTTGTTGAGGTCTTATTACTTAACATTTCGTAATATTAATAACAACAACAACATTTATTTATATAGCACATTTTCATACAAAAAGTAGCTCAAAGTGCTTTACATAATGAAGAAAAGAAAAATAAAGACAAAATAAGAAATTAAAATAAGACAACATTAGTTAACATAGAAAAGGAGTAAGGTCCGATGGCCAGGGTGGACAGAAAAAACAGAAAAAAACTCCAGACGGCTGGAGAAAAAAAATAAAATCTGCAGGGGTTCCAGGCCACGGGACTGCGTAGTCCCCTCTGGGCATTCTAACTAACATAAATGAAATAGTCCTCTTTGTAGTTAGGGTTAATGAATGGGATTTTACAGTACCTTCATTTATTTTAGGTCATAGTAATATTCAAGTAATGTTTTTAATATTTTATTATAACAATGTAAATTATGATTTACAGCCGAATGGACAATTAGCATGGTGTCAAAGTTGATAGCTGAGGCCGCCTTCCAGCTCCAAGGACCTGTTTTTGGTGAGTGCCCCAGTCACTGTCTGTGTAGGGCTGGCATGTTCTCCTTGTTTCTGTCTGGATATTCCCCAGATGCTGCATATTCATCCTGCCTCCCAGACTTTATTATGTGTTTTGGTGGCCTGGTATGTGATTATCAAGGTCTGTGTGAGATTATAGGGGGAACTAAAGTGTTTATAGACAAAGCAATAAATGAAAAGCAGAACAACTAAATACTGGGAGTAAAACTTCTGAAAGGCCAGTCTACAGAGAGTTGTGCAAAAAACATTTAAGAAAATCTATCTAATCTGATTAGTAAGAGAGAACAAACGGGAAAAACAAAAATATTGGTGTTGAAATAACAAAATGCAAGGGATTCATGATTGTACCATTACAGAAAAGTCATGGACAAAAGCAACCATACAAAGTAGGCTGTTTTTCATCTGTAAACAGCATCCAGTCTTTGTAATTTTATTCTTGCCATTTATAAAAGCATCATGGTACAGCAGTAAGCACTATCTCAGGACACTAGGCCACATGGATCCCATGTCCTCGGTTCGAAGCCTATGTCCAGTCATATTTTATGTGTTTGCACATTTGGTATATTTGGGTTTCTTGATACATCCCAAAAACAAGCATTTTAGGTTAATTGCTGATTCTAAACTGGTCCGATATGGGTGACTGTAGATGTCCGGCACTCCATCAAGGGTGAGTTCTTGCCCTGTATCTGATGCAGCCAGTATAGGCTCTGAACACCTTAACCCTAAACTGGATAAAGCTAACCTAACAATGTTATTATACATTATTTATTTTCATATAGAATATATCTTTAACATTAATTGTAATATCTCATAAGATAAAACAAAAAGAATGAAAAGTAGACCCTGCTTTGAAACGCAGATCTAGTTTTTGATGAACCACATGTTTTTTGGATTTGAATTTTGTGATATCTTCAGTATCAGTTGGTTACATGACTGTGTTCATACCTGTTTTGATCTTTACAGAAAATACTTATTTGAATATAGAGCTTTAGAAATATTATGCACTAGCAGAATACCCGCGCTTCACAGCGGAGAAGTACTGTGTTAAAGAAGTTATGAAAAAGAAAAGGAAAAATTTTAAAAATAACGTAACTTGATTGTTAATGTAATTGTTTTGTCATTGATATGAGTGTTGTTGTCATATCTATCTATATATATATATATCTATACTAATAAACGGCAAAGCCCTCACTGACTCACTCACTCACTCACTGACTGACTGACTGACTGACTGACTCATCACTAATTCTCCAACTTCCCGTGTGGGTAGAAGGCTGAAATTTGGCAGGCTTATTCCTTACAGCTTCCTTACAAAAGTTGGGCAGGTTTCATTTTGAAATTCTACGCGTAATGGTCATAACTGGAAGCTGTTTTTCTCCATTTACTGTAATAGAGATGAGCTTGAAACCCATCATCACGCCTCCCACGTAATCACGCAGTACGTAGAAAACCAGGA
>JANRMT010062806.1:23415315-23480741 GCA_026402145.1 Polypterus bichir lapradei
GATAGATAGATAGATAGATAGATAGATAGATAGATAGATAGATAGATAGATAGATATTATGAAAAACATCATGTGGCATCAGTAACCATGCCAGCAGATGCTCCGGTCTCCAAGTCTGATACCCTTCGCCTTTGAAATGTGATTCCTATACATTTGCCTAGAAGGAACGGCTTCCTCCTTACTGACCAGATTCAGGAACTTGATTGGACGGCCTGTGTACCAGAGGCTCCACCAACCACTACCCAGAGCCATCTGCTTTGCAGCCCACTCAGTCTCTCGGCACTGCAGTACTCCCTCGTCTTCTGGGATGTATTGCCATCCAACAAATGACTGCTAAAGGTGCTACAGGAGCAACTGCAGAGCTCCCACTCGCCACAGGGCTATAAAAATGCTTTCAAGTATCATTTTTTTTTGCATACATTCTTCATCACCTAGTCATCAAAAATGTACTGGCTTATTACAAAAGCTGTCATTAGAGCTTTAGCCTGAGTTGGCAGCACCGTGTACAGAGCACAGCTTTGTTCTGTGCAGCTGTTTTGTAAACTGCTGTCTAAATGAAAAAGCCTAATACTTTTATGAAAATAGGAAAATGTGCTCTAGTACTGGTGCCCCAGTACCTTAGTAAATAGGGGCAATGAAATGCATCAAATGTTCACCTTGGATTTCTTTTTGCTTTTGGCATTAATAACCCTTGAATGAAATACTTGAATGAAAATCTAATGAGTCGTTTCTACTTGAATGCAGATACACTACATCTCTCTACAGTCCTGCCCATCTATTGTTTAATTACAAAGGTGACTGTCATGCGACTGTCCAGTTGACATCTTGCACTTACAGTCATCACTCAAATTTCAGTTTCTATCATGATGGTCAGACAGATCTGCATATGTGTTGTGGTCCATGTGGTTTTTTGGTTTGTGCGTCTTTATATTGTTATAATGGTGGCACTGAAGATTATTGCATTTTGTGGCATCTTTTTTTGTTCTCCTTTTCTAACAGCACATATAATTCAGGTTTAAATTGTGCTGGCTTTGTTTAAGTATTAATGCCTGATTGTGTACGAAAGCTACATGAACTCCACTTATACCTGCATAGCAATTTCACACATGTATTTTAGAATTCTGGGTTTAACATTTGTTATTGTGATTGTCCTTTTCATAATGGAAGGCTAACCAATGATTTGCTTATGGCAGCAGACTCTGGATAAACCAGCATATTAATTCTATTAGACCTCAGTGCAGCATTTGGCTCATAGGACGGAGGTGTAAGCAACAATGAACCCTAACATCTCAATATCTCTTCTGACAAACTTTTTTTTATTGGTTTTAAGTGGCTCCAATTTGCATTTTGTTGCATTTTAGATCAAATATTCGTATTTGTGGTTTTTGCTAAGAAACCAACAAAACTACCCATGGCATTAATATAATGAATTTGGGGATATGGTTTGTTCTATTCCTCTTTTTGTGCCTTTATATATTTGCTGTTTTTATCATTTCTAATATCTATATATATAATTCACTAAGGCAAGACACCTAGACGGAAGGGGCATGGATTCGCTAAGCCGCCGACAAGTAAGACACCTATGGCACACGCAGGAAGGAGCCACACTCACCAACTCCAAGACCATTGGATACGACGACAACTCGCAGAGCCACGCCCACCAACTCGGATGCAACGACACAGAAAAAACGGCGTCATTTATATTCTTCTGTCGTAGAGGCCACATGCACCTCTGAGCCATGTTGACTGCTCATAAAGGCATGTTTCTCGCGGAGGTGAATCGCCATATGCAGTGTGTAAAACGGTTTGCGAGGGGTATCCCATGGGATCCTTAAAACAATCCTTTACAACTGAGGTTAAAACACAATGAAGTAAGCAGTCTTTAAAAACTGAGTTTTCGGTTGCGACACACGACTGCGTGCACCATAGCAAACTGTTTTACACGCTACATACAGCAATTCGCATCCGCGACAAACATGCGTCTTCTTAGATATTCCTGCAAGAACACGGAAGAACACGGAAGACGTGAGTCACAGGTGCATCTGGACTGTGCAAAGATGACAACGACTCGAGTGATGAGTTGGAGGTGGGCACATGAGCAGGCAGTGCATACTGAACGAGAAATAAGCAGACTAGCATGACGGAGGGAGCGGAATGGACGTCCTTCTCCTCTCCTCCCATTCCACCCTCCGGGCCTCAGCGCCGTCCACCCCCATCCCTCCCTGGGACTAGAAGGCGCAATGGCAGTCCGCCAGTTTTCAGTCATGGACGATTGTGTGTTGGTTCATTCCGTGCATTGTTACAATGTTGCTTTTCTTGCTGATTTATTACATTACCGATTTTTCAAATTTTTATTTTCTCTCTGTGCTTAAAAATCATTAAAAAACCGGCCTGATTATGCGGCATATTTGTGATTCTTTCAGGTTTGGTGGCCATTGTGTGCAAAGAAAAATTATATCTCTGCTGTTACGACATCATGCCATGAAGTTTCAAGTTGGGATGTCATCTTCCTGCAACTATTTAAAAAGCGACGCACTCCTCTTGATTTTCAAGACATTGGAATTATAACAGATTTCTTTTGTTGGTTGTTTTTGTCCTAAAATGGCTATAAGGTAGCGACTTTCTTTTGATACCCATTTATGATGAACATTTTGGGTTTTGGGTATTCAGTTCACTGGCTATCCTGGCTTTTGACCACACCTGGCTTTTGACCCTGCTTTTTCCAACTTCAAATGCAGCTAAATCAATTTTACTTCCTATTTTCTCTTAGCAATAAAATCACTGTGTTTAATTTATACAGTAAAACCTTGGCAGCCCATTGCACCTGGACACACATGTCTATGTGATGCCACTGTCAATTAGCTTTATGCACATATACTCTGTTATTTAATAGGATGACCCTTAACTAACTTCTTAATTAGTCAATACATTAGAAACATGTAATAATGTGTTTACTTTTGGTTTTATTATGATATGTAAAATATTTAAACGTTTTTAGCCTCACCCTTCAAAATAAGCAGATGAGCCTACACAGACTGTAAGGAGCTAGATGGTTTCCCATCCTTTAATCAGTCCGCTCGTGCTTCTCTGAAGAGCCACTCCCAAGAGCATTGTGTGACAAGATCTGCAACTTTGGTTTATGTTTTTCTTTGGTAGGGTCATATAGTGACCCTATTTTCCCCTTCATACTCTTTAGTGTGTAGATCTCAACAAACTGTCTTAAATCCCATATTTTAACCGCATTGTGGCCAGGTACTTTAGCACTCCCTCCTCCCTTACTTTCTTTATTTATAATCTCAGTCAATTAGATGGAGTGAAAGAACAAGCGGGAATGAAATTAATTAATGTATTATAGATGATATTTCCAAAATTCTTCTTTTTCTTTCAGCTGCTCCTGTTAGGGGTCGCCACAGCAGATCATCATTTTCCATATCGTCCTGTCTTCTGCATCTTGTTCTGTTACACCCATCACCTGCATGTCTTCTCTCACTACATCCATGAATATTCTCTTAGGCCTTCCTCTTTTCCTCTTTCGCCTGCCAGCACTATCCTTGGCTTCCTTTTCCCAATATACCCAGCATCTCTCCTCTGCACATGTCCAAACCAACGCAATCTCGTCTCTCTGTCTTTGTCTCCCAACCGTCCAACTTGAGCTGACCCTCTAATGTACTCATTTCTAATCCTGTCCATCCTCATCACACCCAGTGCAAATCTTAGCATCTTTAACTCTGCCACCTCTGGCTCTGTCTCCTGCTTTATGGTCAGTGCCACTGTCTCCAGCCCATATAACATAGCTGGTCTCACTATTGGTCTTGTAAAGAGCTTCTGTAAAAAGCCAAATTTCCTCCTAGGGGCAAAAAAGTTCTGTCTATTTATTAGAAGTGAACAGTATACCTCAGGCTACCTGCAGTTCTTTAAGATCGCTAGTGTCAACTGCCATTAACAAAGAATATAACCAATAATACTCATGATTTGTTTCTATTACATATTTTCATATGTTTGATGTTAGAGTTAACATTATTTAAAAGACAGTTACTTAACCAGAAATAACATGGACACTCATAGAAAAAGGAAATAATTAGAAAGTGGAAAATACTTTCTGTAAACATGAGAAAACTGTATGCCACTGAACACTAATTGGCCATTTATACAGTAAACTAAAAAAATACGGACAGTGAAGAAAAAAAAAATCTAAATGTTGACTTTATTCTCGACATTTCTGCAGTATATTGCAAGTCTGGACTTTTGGGGATTCCGTAGTAATAAGGAATTATGGGTATTGGGGAGTTATTAGGAAGTGGAGACTAATAATAAAGCTGTGTAACGTGTACTCTGGGAACGATCTTAGTAAAGGACCTGTTAGTTACTACTTTGAAACTGTCTCCGTCTTCTTCCTTTTATTATTACAATATTATTGCCCATAGATATAACAATTTCTACTTTATTCTCGCAATTTATGTCGAGATTAAAGTCGACATTTCCACTTTATTCTAGTAGTTTATTTTGTCAGTAGAATGTCGCAAACTAAACTTCATCTTAAAATGAATGTTTAATTTACTAGATTTTCTCAAACCCCGTCATAAATTAATGTAGCACATCAAATGCTTTATATTAAGTTTTCCCCGACCCAGTTGTTAATCACTACGCTCTTCTTAAACTGACTTCCTTTTGCACTAAGAGGCTGCGGTAGCGATCGCCGCACATTGACATCATGGTATTTCTGCTCCATGAACATTCAGAATACTAAGATAAATAAATACTTGATATCTTTTTCACGATGAAATGCATTAAAGCATGTATTAAACATGGGTGGCAGAGGGGCACGGTGGCGTGGCTGTAGTGCTGCTCCCTTGCATTAAGGTCTACGTTCAGTGTAGAAAACTTTATGGCAGGTGTGACGAAGCTCCAAAAAAATGAATGTAAGAATGGGTATCTCACAGGTTTAACTTAAATATTGTGAAAATGTTGGGTTCGTGATGTGGTGATCGGAGACACGAACGCAGAATTCAATGGATGTTCTTCTGAGAGGGCTTTCTTTATTGCAAGCGTGCTGTCTCTACCTGACGTACTAAACCTCCACTTCCTATCCTTCCTTTTTCATTCTCCACATAACCAATCAGCACACGATAAACGTCTTTGTGAAATTAAAACTAGTAATAAACTTAGACCTCAGAGTTTCCAGAACTTTAAAAAAATCTTTGCTATACATGTTTACTTATGCCATCCATTCAGGGTTGCGCCCATCCCAGCAAGCATCGTGTGCGAGACAGGAGTAAATCCTGAATGGGGCGCCAGCACATCGCTGGGTGAATACGAGCAACACATACTGTAGCAGGGTCAATAATACATAACAAAACCCCACATCCTACATGACTTTGAAAGGAGACTGAAGCACGCCGAGTAAACCCACCAGAAAAACATGCAAATTCAAGGCAGAGAACACCCGGGACCCCATTGCTGCGAGGCAGCAGTGCAACCACCACGCCACCGTGCTCCCACATGCTTTAATACATTTAAAGTTCTTAAAACTCTGAGGTCTAAGTTTATAACTAGTTTTAATTTCACAAAGACGTCTATCGTGTAGTGATTGGTTATGTGGAGAAAGAAAAAGGAAGGATAGGAAGTGGCGGTTTAGTACGTCAGATAGAGACAGCGCGCATGCAATAAAGAAAGCCCGCTCAGAAGAACATCCATTGAATTCTGCGTTCGTGTCTCCGATCACCACATCACGAACCCAACATTTACACAATATTTAAATTAAACCTGTGCGATACCCATTCCTATATCCAGTTTTTTGGAGCCTCGTCACACCTGCCATAAAGTTCTCTACACTGAACGTACACCTGGAGACCCCTTAAATGCAAGGGAGCAGCACTACAGCCACGCCACCGTGCCCCCGCCACCCATGTTTAATACATGCTTTAATGCATTTCATCGTGTAAAAGAGATCAAGTATTTATCTTAGTATTCTAAATGTTCATAGAGCAGGAGTATCATGAAGTCAATGTGCGTCGATCGCTGCCGGCGCCTCTCAGCGCAAAAGGAAGTCTGTTTAAAATGCGCGTAGAGATTAACAACAGGGTCGGGGAACACTTAATATAAAGCATTTAACGTGCTACATTAATTTATGACGGGGTTTGAGAAAATCTAGTAAATTAAACATTCATTTTAAGATGAAGTTTAGTTTGCGACATTCTACTGACAAAATAAACTACTACAATAAAGTGAACATGTCGACTTTAATCTCGACATTTAGATTTTTTTTTCTTCACTGTGTCCATATTTTTTTTTTCACCGTGGCCCTAACACGCTTCCGTAATTAAGTTTTTATTGTAATTTGGGAGTTAAAATGTAGTAATGAATTGTTTATTCTGGCATAGTTCACTTGGGCACACACGTCATATTGATGTGCCTCTTGTTACATAATTGAAAATTGACTTTATGCAGGCAACATCTTTAATGAAAACTACATCTGTATAACATTCATTGTTCAGGTATACTTCTGCTTGTGTTTCTGTCATCTGTGAAGCATTAACTTTTTTTAGTTTGGTTAGAAAAGTGAAACATTCGTCAGCACTGCTGCCTCACGGCTCAACGCACCAGAGTTTGAATACTGGCACTGGCACTTTCTGTGAGGGGCTATGCATGTTTTTCCTTTGTTCATGTTACTGTAACTCCAGTTCTTCATTCTTCTAATGTCTTTGTTTTGCCTAGGGAAGGATCTTGGCTTACATTGACTCCAAGAGATACAGAAAGTCAATGAAGATGCTGTTGTCTCAGACCACCAATGACTGGTGTGAGGTGAATCTATTGGGGTGAACTTGCAGGCAGAGCATGGGGCAGAAATAAAGATCATTGAAACCACATTTAAGGAGATATTAGAGATTAGAACAGAGGCAGAAGTCCTGCCAGGCAGCCAAGGAAGGAAACAGACTTGGGTAGACTGTGCATGAGGGTGCGAGAATGAGAAACTGTGTATCATAATGTATAAGGCTGCTAGCAACAGTGATGGTAAAATGTCAGCTGATTAATGCCTCAAAAAAATCTATCAACATGATATTTTTTCATACTGTAGATAGATAGATAGATAGAACTTTATTTGTCCCTGGGGAAAATCTGAATTTTTACAGAAGCTCTTTAAATAAAAAACACATAAATAGGTAGATACATACGTAACAATGTAAATAAACAAATAAATATACACATACAGTGCATCCGGAAAGTATTCACAGTGCATCACTTTTTCCACATTTTGTTATGTTACAGTCTTATTCCAAAATGGATTAAATTCATTTTTTTCCTCAGAATTCTACACACAACACCCCATAATGACAACGTGAAAAAAAGTTTACTTGAGATTTTTGCAAATTTATTAAAAATAAAAAAACTGAGAAATCACATGTACATAAGTATTCACAGCCTTTGCTCAATACTTTGTCAATGCACCTTTGGCAGCAATTACAGCCTCAAGTCTTTTTGAATATGATGCCACAAGCTTGGCACACCTATCCTTGGCCAGTTTCGGCCATTCCTGTTTGCAGCACCTCTCAAGCTCCATCAGGTTGGATGGGAAGCGTCGGTGCACAGCCATTTTAAGATCTCTCCAGAGATGTTCAATCGGATTCAGGTCTGGGCTCTGGCTGGGCTACTCAAGGACATTCACAGAGTTGTCCTGAAGCCTCTCCTTTGATATCTTGGCTGTGTGCTTAGGGTTGTGTCCTGCTGAAAGATGAACCGTCACCCCAGTCTGAGGTTAAGAGCTTTCCCTTTATCCTAACTAGTCTCCCAGTTCCTGCCGCTGAAAAACATCCCCACAGCATGATGCTGCCACCACCATGCTTCACTGTAAGGATGGTATTGGCTTGGTGATGAGCGGTGCCTGGTTTCCTCCAAACGTGATGCCTGGCATTCACACCAAAGAGTTCAATCTTTGTCTCATCAGACCAGAGAATTTTGTTTCTCATGGTTTGAGAGTCCTTCAGGTGCCTTTTGGCAAACTATAGGTGGGCTGCCATGTGCCTTTTACTAAGGAGTGGCTTCCGTCTGGCCACTCTACCATACAGGCCTGATTGGTGGATTGCTGTAGAGATGGTTGTCCTTCTGGAAGGTTGTCCTCTCTCCACAGAGAACCTCTGGAGCTCTGACAGAGTGACCATCGGGTTCTTGGTCACCTCCGTGACTAAGGCCCTTCTCCCCCGATCACTCAGTTTAAATGGCCGGCCAGCTCCAGGAAGAGTCCTGGTGGTTTCGAACTTCTTCCACTTACGGATGATGGAGGCCACTGTGCTCATTGGGACCTTCAAAGCAGCAGAAATTTTTCTGTAACCTTCCCCAGACTTGTGCCTCGAGACAATCCTGTCTTGGAGGTCTACAGACAATTCCTTTGACTTCATGCTTGGTTTGTGCTCTGACATGAACTGCCAGCTGTGGGACCTTATATAGGCAGGTGTGTGCCTTTCCAAATCATGTCCAATCAACTGAATTTACCACAGGTGGACTCCAATTAAGCTGCAGGAACATCTCAAGGATGATCAGGGGAAACAGGATGCACCTGAGCTCAATTTTGAGCTTCATGGCAAAGGCTGTGAATACTTATGTACATGTGCTTTCTCAGTTTTTTTTTAATTTTTAATAAATTTGCCAAAACCTCAAGTAAACGTTTTTCATGTTGTCATTATGGGGTGTTGTGTGTAGAATTCTGAGGAAAAAATGAATTTAATCCATTTTGGAATAAGGCCGTAACATAACAAAATGTGGAAAAAGTAATGCACTGTAAATACTTTCCGAATGCAATGTACACACTTTGGTCTGAACCAGAATGACTGTAAAGCAAGAAAATTAAAAAGAAAGTAGAGTGATTTTGCTGTCACAATCACAGTGAGGCATTACGTTCATATAAAGAAGCCTCCAGAACTGTTTCTTGACACACTTCTGTTGAATGATTTGTTGGCTGAAAGTACTCAGTGTTAATGTGTCAGAAAGGGGATATGCAGCATTGTCCGTAATGGCAATGTTTTCATTCTCTCTTCCTCTGCTACCACCAGCCGGTCTAGAGGGTGCCCTTATAATTTCCCTATTAATTCTTGTTGGCCTCTCTTGAATTGATGTTACCAGCCCGGCACACCACAGCATAGAAGATAACACTGACCATCACAGATTTATGGAAGATGTGAAGGATGTCAATCCCCATTATTAAAGGACCACAGTGCTGGCGGAAATTGGGCTACTGTTGGGCGAAGAAGGAGAAGAAGAGGGGGGAGATGTGTCCGGAGGCAGGAGGAGAGGAGGAAAGTAAACAGAGTGGAACTAAGGGTAGGAACTTTGAATGCTGGCAGTACGACTGGTAAGGGAAGAGTTAGCAGATATGATGAAGAAAAGGAAGGTTGATATATTGTGCATGCAAGAGACTAAATGGAAGGGGAGTAAGGCCAGATGGATTGAAGGGGGATTCAAATTGTTCTATCATGGTGTGGATGGGAGGAGAAATGGAGTAGGGGTTATTCTGAAGGAACAGTATGTCAAGAGTGTTTTGGAGGTGAAAAGAGTGTCAGACAAAGTAATGATTATGAAGCTGAAAATTGGAGGTGTGATGATGAAAGTTTGGCTGTGCAATGGGTGAGAAAGAAGATTTTTGGAGTGAGTTGGATGATGTGATGAACAGTGTACCCAAGGGACAGAAAGTGGTGATAGGAGTGGATTTCAATGGGCATGTTGGTGATGGGAACAGTGGAGACGAGGGGGTGATGGGTAAGTATGGTGTCAAGGAGAGGAATGAAGAATGTCAGAGGATAGTGGATTTTGCCAAAAGGATGGGCGTGGTTGTGGTGAATACGTATTTTAAGAAGAGGGAGGGACATAGGGTGATATACAAGAGTGGAGGAAGATGCACACAGGTAGATTACATCCTGTGTATAAGAGTTGATCTGAAGGAGATTGAAGACTGCAAAGTGGTGGCAGAGGAAAGTGCAATTAAGCAGCATAGGATGGTGGTCTGTAGGATGACGTTGGAGATCAAGAAGAGGACAGAGCCAAGGATTAAATGGTGGAAGTTGAAAAAGAAAGACTGCAAGGTTGAGTTTAGGGAGGAGGTGAGACAGGCACTGGGTGGCAGTGAAGAGCTACCAGACATCTGGGAAACTACAGCAGATGTAAAAAGGGTGACAGCAAGAAGGGTGCTTGACGTGACACCTGGAAAGAGGAAGGAGGAAAAGGAAACCTGGTGATGGAATCAGGAAATACATTAGGGTATACAGAGGAAGAGGATGGCAAAGAAGTGGGATAGTCCAAGAGATGCAGAAAGTAGACAAGAGTACAAGGAGATAAGGCGCAAGGTGAAGAGAGAGGTGGTGAAGGCTAAAGAAAAGGCGTATGATAAGTTGTATGAGAGGTTGGACACTAAGGAGGGAGAAAAGGACCTGTTCCGATTGGTTAGACAGAGGGACCAAGCTGGGAAACATATGCAGCAGGTTAGGGTGATAAAGGATACAAATGGAAACATATTCACAAGTGAGGAGAGTGTGTTGAGCAGATGGAAAGAGTACTTTGAAAGGCTTATGAATGAAGAGAACGACAGAGAGAAGAGGTTGGATGATGTGGAGATAGTGAATCGGGAAGTGCAACGGATTAACAAGGAGGAAGTAAGGACAGCTATGAAGAGGATGAAAAATGGAAAGGCCGTTAGTCCAGATGACATACCTATGGAAGCATGGAGGTGTTTAGGAGAGATGGCATTGGAGTTTTAACCAGATTGTTTAATCGAATCTTGGAAAGTGAGAGGATGCCTGAGGAGTGGAGAAGTGTACTGGTGCCGATATTTAAGAATAAGGGGGATGTGCAGGACTGCAGTAACTACAGGGGAATAAAATTGATGAGCCACAGCATGAAGTTATGGGAAAGAGTAGTGGAAGCTAGGTTAAGAAGGGAGGTGATGATCAGCGAGCAGCAGTGTGGTTTCATGCCAAGAAAGAGAACCACAGATGCAATGTTTGCTCTGAGGATGTTGATGGAGAAGTTTAGAGAAGGCCAGAAGGAGTTGCATTGCGTCTTTGTGGACCTGGAGAAAGCATATGACAGGGTGCCTTGAGAGGAGCTGTGGTACTGTATGAGGAAGTCAGGAGTGGCAGAGAAGTACGTTAGAGTTGTACAGGATATGTACAAGGGAAGTGTGACAGTGGTGAGGTCTGTGGTAGGAGTGACGGATGCATTCAACGTGGAGGTGGGATTACATCAGGGATCAACTCTGAGCCGTTTCTTATTTGCAATGGTGATGGATAGGTTGACAGACGAGATTAGAAAGGAGTTTATGTGAACTTTGATGTTTGCTGATGACATTGTGATCTGTAGCGATAGTAGGGAGCAGGTGAAGGAGACCCTGGAGAGGTGGAGATATGCTCTAGAGAGGAGAGGAATGAAGGTCAGTAGGAACAAGACAGAATACATGCGTGTAAATGAGAGGGAGGTCAGTGGAATGGTGAGGATGCAGGGAGTACAGTTGGCGAAGGTGGATGAGTTCAAATGCTTGGGATCAACAGTACAGAGTAATGGGGATTGTGGAAGAGAGGTGAAGAAGAGAGTTCTGGGAGGGTGGAATGGGTGGAGAAGAGTGTCAGGAGTAATTTGTGACAGACGGGTATTAGCAAGAGTGAAAGGGAAGGTCTACAGGATGGTAGTGAGACCAGCTATGTTATATGGGTTGGAGACGGTGGCACTGACCAAAAAGCAGGAGACAGAGCTGGAGGAAGCATTTGTTAAAGATGCTAAGATTTGCACTGGGTGTGACGAGGATGGATAGGATTAGAAATGAGCACATTAGAGGGTCAGCTCAAATTGGACGGTTGGGAGACAATGTCACAGAGGCGAGATTGTGTTGGTTTGGACATGTGCAGAGGAAAGATGCTGGGTATATTTGGAGAAGAATACTAAGGATAGAGATTAAGGCCTAAGAGAAGGTTTATGGATGTGGTGAGAGAGGACATGCAGGAGATGGTTGTAACAGAACAAGATGCAGAGGACAGAAAG
The DNA here is from genome assembly GCA_026402145.1 of Polypterus bichir lapradei. NCBI lineage: Eukaryota > Metazoa > Chordata > Cladistia > Polypteriformes > Polypteridae > Polypterus > Polypterus bichir. The sequence continues at coordinate 23,427,334 of JANRMT010062806.1, forward strand.
ATATGGAAGAAGATGATCCACTGTGGCAACCCCTAACGGGAGTAGCCAAAAGAAGAAGACTTCCAAGGAAGAAGAGCCTGCTCTACCCTTTCTGAAATAGTTCCTCTGTGTTCCAAGACCAGTCCAGCCTGTGATTAATGTGGACCCCCTAGTACCTAGTACTACCTCTTGTGAAGAAAACACAGGAACACAGTTTAAGGGTTGGAGAGTCCGTCCCCGCATACTGTAAGACACAGTTAGAACTTCAAGTTCACTACAATGGTCAGGTGTGCAATAAACATTTGACAGAGAATGGCAGATGCACGGAGCAATTTATGTGATGGGGAACGGAAGTAGGAATGAAGGAAGGCTGACATGGATGATCTTGAGATGGAGGTGACGTCATCTGTGAGCGACGGGAAGTGAAGTCATCAAGGGGAGTTGGGAACAATGCGGAAGCTCCTCAGATGTTGGGAGGATGTTTTTGGAACGAATTCAAGTTGCTATGGTTTTTTGTTCCTCATCTTTCCTGGCAAAACAAAGAGAGAAATGTTAACACACTGCCCTAGTTCCCTGTCTTGTGGTTTCTCGCGGCTCATCAGGTTCTTTAGCTGCCTCCTAATCGCTCATGTGTGACACTCTACATCCACTCCTTGAATAGTGACCAGGCATAGAGGCTTTTTGGTACGGTGAAAGTCAATAACCAGTTCCTTGGTTTTGCTGATGTTAAGATGCAGACAATTCTGTTTGCACCAAGAAACAACGTTTCCACCTGACTCCTATACTCTGTCTCATCCCCTTTATCAATACACCCTATAAATGCAGAATCATCTGAGAATTTCTGAAAGTGACATGACCTGTTGTTATATTTCTAGTCAGAGGAGTACAGCGAGAAAAGAAAAGGAGACAGAACTGTCCCCTGTGGTGCTCCAGTGTTGCTCACATCGATATCAGAAACACAGTCCTTGAGTCTTACAAACTGTAGTCTGCCTGACACACAGTCCAGGACACCACAGGCTCATCCACCTGCATATCTTTGAATTTACCCCTTAACAGGGGCGTCTGGATGGTATTGAAAGACCTGGAGAAATCAAAAAACAGAATCCTCACAATGCTGGCAGTTTTGTCCAGGAGAAATAAGCCTTGTAGAACAGATAGATAATTGCATCCTACACTCCAGTCTTTGTCCGATAGAAAAACTATAGTGGGTCCAGATGATCAACCATAAGAACCATATAGTTCAGGACCAGCATCTCAACATACATCCACCAAAGGACAGAGTTAAAGGGTATCTCAACACCAACATCAAATACACAACACTGAGAGATAAAACAAGGACAAATATTTATAAATTATATTATACAAAAGTAACATGATGCATAATAACAATGATGACTGCTACAATATAGGAAGATTTGTAGATGCGCAAGAAGTCCACACACACATTAATCTGTATCACAAAAAATTAACCAAACGGTCACTTAGTTCAGGGGGGTATACCCACATCCGTGGTCAAAGGTGTATTAACAAGACTGCAATTATTGTGAAGTCGAGATTCACACATGGCGAAAAGGCATTGAGGCTTCCAAAAATAATCATATTGACCAACGGGATGACCATAAACCCTCACCTTGTGTAAAAAAGGGTAAAGAATCTTTATAAATTTGGATTAACTAGAAAACTACAAGCATAATGCTCAAAAGAAGAAAATAGGCAAATAAAGGAGTTGCCTAAAAGGCAATTCTCAGCAAACAAGTCCAAAACACAATCCAGAAGGTATAATCCTAAAAGACAAGGAAGCAAGTCACAAAAACCAGTGACCAAAAGTATCAATGCTCACTAATACTCCAAACACAAGCACAATTGTCACCTGATTTGAACTACACACGTCTTAGCCAAAAGGCAAAAAAGTGATAACATACTCAGTTTTGCTTTAAATAGCCAGAGAGGGGGCTCAGAATGAATAAACTCAGGGTGGCACAAGCAGAGTCCAGGGGAATGACCAAACAACCTGGAAACAAGCTGTAGGTGCTGGGCACCAAGAATATTTCATATATTTTAAAAAGAAACATTTTCATAGATAATAAACTGCACTGAGCATAGCATGGAAAAATATGAAAAATTACATTATGACAACAATAAACATTTAAATATGTGGTAAGCTAAATTTGCCACTTTTTGCACAATGGACCACCTGTCGGGCTCATGTGCCCGTAATGCAGATATGCATTCATGAGTGTTTTTGTTGGATTGCCTGCCTATCCACAAATTGTTCCTATTTTAATAATGCTTAGGCTGTTATTATATTATGTTTTAGGTATCCTAAAGCAGAAAGACTCTTCTGTACCTCATTCTAGATAATGTGTCTGTGTTTCAGCAGTATACTGGCTGTCTTACTGAAATACCATATCTAATGATTTATATTCTTAAACACATATTTGTTTTACAAACCACAAGTCAAGTCCAGCCAAGTTGGGGAGCATGCACTGGTAACAGTGCGTTGTCGTACCCACTACAATAAGAAACAACTCGGGATCCTGGTTTGCAACCCCCCAGGTAGATGCACGGTCCAGTTCCACCCTCCGGAAATGACCCTCTATCTGCCGCAGCCAGGTGTTATGTGGGCAACCCCTTGGCCTGGTCCAGCCACTCGAGTCCCCAACAATGAGGATCTTACAAGTCGGATCACCCTCAGGGAAATGCGCCACATGGCCGTAGTGCCGTAACTGATGTTCCTTTACAATGCAGGTAATGTGCCTCATTCAGGACTCCAAGAGCAACCGCTCATTCGACACAAAGTCAAACCAATGGTTCCCAAGGATTTTCTGGAAAGACACAGTACCAAAGGAGTCCAGTCTTCGTCTCAGGTCACTGGATAGCGTCCATGTCTCGCAACCATATTGCAAGACAGGAAGCACCAGGACTCTAAAGACTTGGACCTTCATCCTTTTCCATAGATATTGGGAGCACCACACACCCCTTTCCAGCGACCTCATGACCCTCCATGCTCTCCCAATCTGTCCACTGACTTTATAGGAAGAGTCACCAGAGACATGAATGAATGTCACTGCCAAGGTAAGTAAACCTCTCAACAAGGTCAACAACCTCTCCGCAAACAGACACACTGCTGATGACTGTGCCCAAGAGGTCATTAAAGGCCTGGATCTTGGTTTTTATCCAGGACACTCGCAAGCCCAGACACTCAGACTCCTCGAAGATCATTACAAAACACAGCAGCATACTAATTATTGAGACATTTCTAGCTACAAGATTCTAAAATAATTTCATATTGTGTATTAGGTTTTCTATGTGGAGTCCATCTCCGAAGTACTATATGTTCAATACTTTATGCTTCATCATTTCCTGAAACTAACATGTCCGTGCACATAACATGATTGATGTTTTCCACTGAAGATGCTGGAAAGGAAGCACAGCAATGAAATCCCATTTCCACCAGTCATCCAGGTTTTTTCCATTTTTTCACTTCTGTTTATGTGTCCCAGGATGTTCAACTGGAGCCATTTTAAATAACACATACTGTATATCCTGCTAGTAATCCAACTTTAGGACTTGTCAAATGTCTGAAGATGTAAAACAAAATATGGCATAACAAGGTCTGTAATTATTCTGCAGCTGGTGTTGCCAGTACCTGATTAGCCGTCAGCAAATTTCTCTGTAGATTTTATCACTGACCTGTCATTCATAAGCGAAGAGATTCATCATAAAATGCCCTATAAACCTACATATCAATTTTATTTACGTATAAATCCAAGATTTATTAAATCTAAATTGAAAAAAGATTTTCAAAACAAATGTATTAAGTCTGAATTAGCGTAAGCTGCCCAAATTCAGGGTGTTCATAACAAATGTAATGATTTACTTCATGAGGTAAAAGTACATAATAAGCAAGAATAGTTGCATCATATATTTGAAATATGAAACTGTACACTGTACACTAGTACTGTGAGTGCTGTGCAGAGTGGAGGCAGAACTTCTGTGTTTTTCCCAGTTGATTCTGGGGTTTGTCACGGGTGTGTTCTTGCTCCTAATCTGTTCAATGCTTGTATGGACTGGGTGTTGGGCAAGGTTGTGGGGTCCAGCGGCTGTGGGACATCTGTTGGTGAAGAAAGATTAACTGATCTTGACCTTTGCTGACGATGCTGTGATCTTCGCAGAGTCAATGGAGTCTCTGATCGGGGCGCTCGAGAGACTGAGCGAGGAGTCTGAGTGTCTGGGCTTGCGAGTGTCCTGGATAAAAAAAAAGCAAGATCCAGGCCCTTACTAACCTCTTGGCCACAGCCATCAGCAGTGTGGAGCAAAAGGACAAAGGTCCAAGTGTTTAGAGTCCTGGTGGGTCCTGTTTTGCTATATGGCTATGAGACATGGATGCTATGAAGTGACGAAGACTGGACTCCTTCGATACTGTGTCTCTTTGGAGAATCCTTGGGTACTAATGGTTTGACTTTGTGTTGATTGCTCATGGAGTCCCAAATGAGGCACATTACCTGTGTAGGAGCATCAGTTACTTCAAAATGAGTTGAGTATATCATATATAGAGGTTTTCTTGTACTGGTGAGTCTGAAAGCACCAGACTAAAAAAAAAGAAAAAGAAACGATTTCAAAGCACTAATACAGTAAGTAATTAATAAACACATACAATGTCATTTTTACAGACAGTTTTTGAAGGGACCTGTATTGTAAGCAAGGGTGAGCATTATGCATCTGGCAGGACAGGGCCTCACAAGGCCCCAGCAATATCAAGAATAAAAGTTCTAGCAAGAGATGAATATAGCAAGGGGAGGTTAAACATATATTTACAAAAGGTGCCTTGGAAGTAATCCCATCAAATGTATACAGAAATAGGAACAGGGCAGTGGGGGCTCAGCTAACAGAGCTGGAATTCCCCAAATGGTTTGCGTAAATAAGGCCTTTCATTGCACTCTGCCTTATAATATGCTGAGCAGGCCAGCTGTAGGTAGCTTGGCCCTTTGTAAGAAATGGGCTGGGGCTCAGTTGTGTAGACACCTGGAGCCACTAGAGGCATCATATATCATGATTTATGAAGTAGAAATGTTAGGCTAGAATACACAACACGCCTGAGGTCTGAAAATCAAGAGTACACCTTATGAGAAGGATTTAGGAGTCATAGTGGACTCTATGCTATCAACTTCCCGACAGTGTTCAGAAGCCATTAAGAAGGCTAACAGAATGTTAGGTTATATAGCACGATGTGTGGAGTACAAGTCCAAGGAGGTTATGCTCAACCTTTATAATGCACTGGTTAGGCCTCATCTTGAGTACTGTGTGCAGTTTAGGTCTCCAGGCTACAAAAAGGACATAGCAGCACAAGAAAAGGTCCAGAGAAGAGCAACTAGGCTGATTCCATGGCTAAAGGGGATGAATTATGAAGAAAGATTAAAAGAACTGAGCCTCTTCAGTTTAAGCAAAAGAAGATTAAGAGGTGACATGACTGAAGTTTTTAAAATTATGAAGGGAATTAGTACAGTGGATCGAGACTGTTATTTTAAAATGAGTTCATCAAGAACACGGGGACACAGTTGGAAACTTGTGAAGGGTAAATTTCGCACAAACAGTAGGTTTTTCTTTACACAGAAAACAATAAACACTTGGAATAACCTACCAAGTAGTGTGGTGGACAGTAGGACTTTCAAAACTAAACTTGATGTTTTTTAGAAGAATTAAATGGATAGGACTGGCAAGCTGTTGGGCTGAATGGCCTGTTCTTGTCTAGATTGTTCTAATGTTCTAATGATGGTCCCAGCCCTTCTAAAGCACAATCCTAACCTGGGACGCTGCAAAATGATTCAGTCCGCAGCTGGGGCTTCAAAGAACCTCAGTGAACTTGTAGTTTGGAGGTTATTTGGACATCAGTTTGACTGGTGGGGGTAAAAGAACCCAGGGATTTTTTTAAAGACACATGGGGAGAAAGAGAGAGGTACATGGGTAGTATTTTAGTGTGATGCCACTGTTTAGAGTGGGATCTGATCCAGCATGTAGGAAGGTCGAGTGTGTCATTAGGGTTGCTGTTGTCTGGTTGTTCAGTTTGCCCTTTTTGGTAATCCCTTCCTTATTTATAATAAAAGCTAGCACGTTAATATGGGCTGACTTCTTTATTCAAGGTGTCTCACAAGATCTGGATATACTATCATTTTTTTTCAGCCAGAGCCATATTCACATTAGGTGACTTGTTTAGGGTTACACAGTGATTCAAAGGCAGGAATTGTGATTTAGAGTCCAGTATCTTATCACTACACAAAACTTCTTGTGTTTCTGTCTCATTGCATTCACATGGAGCGTTTAGTCACCTGAAGACTGCACTCTAACTTCCAAAGCTGTGACTCTTAACATTAACTGTGTAACAGGAAGAGTTCTTCATTTTCAGATAATTATATTCCTATAAGCTTGAAATCCTGATCTGCAAGCGGTGGTATGACTTCTGCAAGACTGAGTGCTAGGAGATGCCCCTGACCCCTACCAGTCACCAGTGGTTTCTGTTTTTCAGCCAGTTACAGAGTTATCTTTGCATTTCCCCTGTACAAGCCCTGCTTCTGGTTTCTCCGATAGCTTTTAACCAAACATCTTCTCAAAGTTCTTATGATGTAAATAAAGCCCCATGAGAGTGTGGCAAAGGGCTGGAATAAACTGGGGCCCATCTGGGTCTGGTTCCTTCTTTGCGTTCAGTGAACTGGGTAAACTGGTCTGAGAATGTTCTGCCTTCCTTTTCTCCCATCACCTTGCCAAAGAACTCAAACCAGGGTGATCTATTTTAAAGTCATGCCATTTCTTTTCTAGGACCACTGTTGTCCATTTGATTTTGTAATTCCCTGTGCAGTCCTTAGGGTGGGCTATTTCACCTATAAACATCCTGCCAGCCGAGTGTCACTTTGTTTGAAATGACTGTTAAAACACAGGGTGAGGTGAATTGGAATAACCGGATCTATAAATAGGAATTAAGCACACAACTACAAACAAAAAAATTAAGGGAAATAAAAGTGAAACATCAAGAAGGTTAGAAGTTACCAAGAAACAGAAAGCATCACGATTGAATGATGACTGAAATCCAAATGTTTCTTTAAAGAGCAATCCTAACTTCACCCTCATGGGAGCTCTCCCGCAGAATGTAAAAATGGGCCTTTTCTAAGTAAACACAGCTCAGAGTGTCATGCCACACTTGTAACACATCGACTTGCCTGTAGCCATGCCTTGCATGTGTTATTTGTCATTAGTCATGATGGCCACTTGCAGACACACAGCAGTTACTGGAGGCCCATTTGAAATGATCTGCCTCATTCTTTAAACAGGCGCCCGGCCTTCATCACTCACAGACTTTTTAATATTCTAAGAGTGACAGCCTTGTCTTGTTTTAATATTTCGGAGTTTTTTGATATTAGCTGTGTTCTTTAACAATGTCTCTGCCTTTATGACTTGTTCTATTTAGCCTGGCTCTGTGCCCTGTCTTTTATATTTGATACTTTGGACCAGTTGCTCTTGATATTTTTTTCAAATACCAGGTCTCTTCATTCTGCCTCACAGATTAACATTCCAGTTGTATTGTAATTGCCTATTACATGGCATCTGACAAATTATTATTATTGTTATTGATTTAGCAAATGCCTTTATCCAAGGTGACTTACAAAGCAAGTTATAATACACATAAGAATTAAGGTACAAGCAGCAAAGCCACATATAACAAGATGTAAACGCTTGGAGGGGAAGAGAACGACTACATAATAATACCCACAACTACACTAAGACAAAAAAACAGTATGTTAAACTCTTTGTCAGTGAAAAGGTGGCTACTTTGTTAATCCCTGAGGGGAAAATTGTATTTTCACGTGACCTGTGGGGGTCAGATCACAAGGTCAGCCATTGTACAGCGCCCCTGGAGTAATTTTCAGGTTAAGGGCCTTGCTCGAGGGCTCAGCAGAGTAGGATCCCTTCTGAGAGTAACAGAATTTGAACTGGCAACCTTCCAGATTCCAGCGCAGACCCTTAGCCGGAGAGTTTGTCCTGTTCCATCTTTTAGATTTAGTTTGAGATAGTGGGAGTCAGTGTCTACACTTATGTGTTGTGAACTGGGGATAGTCCCTAAAGCACAAAAAGCTCAAAAGCACCTTCAAAAGTGGCCCTTAATACCCTCAAACCCAGACAAGAATAGGCTTTGAAAAAATCTTTATAAAAGTAAAAAGGTTTATTTTCCAAAAAAGGTTCTGCAATACACAAAGAACAAGGAATTGCCTGAAAAGTCAAGGCAATACAGCAAACAAAGTTCCAAAACAGAATACAGTAGTGGCATTCAAAACTGAGCTGAGGTTCAAAATATCAAATATCACAGTTCAAAACACAAAATCTAAAGTCAAAGTCAAAAACAGAGCACAAGGGTTGAAAATCTGGAACACACAAAATAATAGCAATAATACAAGAAACACTCCACTCTCTAGTGCATTCGCAATGAACTGCCAGGAACTATGGGGGGGGAGTCTCCCTTAAATAGGGGGAAGGGCCATTCCTGGCGGTGATTGGCAGGTGGCCCCGCCTCATGGGGAGCCACCCACAAAACACAAGGGACATAACCAAGGCCACATTCATTTACAGACGACCACAAAGAAAAATCCATCCATCCATTATCCAACCCGCTATATCCTAACTACAGGGTCACGGGGGTCTGTTGGAGCCAATCCCAGCCAACACAGGGCGCAAGGCAGGAAACAAACCCCGGGCAGGGTGCCAACCCACCACAGGGCACAAAGAAAAATGTACATAATAAACAAAATAAAACATGAATACAAATAACTGGTAAAAAGTAAAACAAAACCAACAAGAAACATCACTTTTGAACCCCAAAAGTGAACCAGTTGTAACTCAAATTAAATAATAGGAAATAATGAATTAACATTGTTTGGAATAAATGTTCCAATCAAGTATATGAATGCCACCATCTAACTTCAGTACCACAAGAACTCACCCATTTTCTAAGAATGAAAAAAACTACCACAGGCGTCATAATTCACAGGCACACAAAGCTTGATTCGCCTGCTGTGCCTCAGTGTCTCCAACTTTGCTTCTCGTACCAGGCACAATTTCTTGTTAATTGTAACTAATATAATATAATATAATATAATATAATATAATATAATATAATATAATATAATATAATATATGCCAGGTCATACACATCTCACATGTCATCAGATAAAATTGTCATTTCATTAGTGGCCACATCCTGCCTTTAAGCTTCAGGCAGCATCTACAAAATGTAGGACAGTGTCACCATTCAAAGTGGAGTTGCTTTGAAGGCTGCAAATAGCACTGTCATGGACGTCACTCCCCTGGACTGCCTAAGACGAGCACTTGGTTAAAAAGTGCCAGTGGGAGAACCTGGTGGGCTACTTACTGCTACATAAAGCAGTAAAAAAAAGCCATCCATGGTCAAAAAATGGTCAAACTGCACAAAATCACATCTAATTTTAAAATAAAATAACCTGAATCTGTAATAGTGAAAAAGTATGATTTATGTAGAACCAAAGTCCTTTAATTGATACACTGATGCATTAAGGAAGGACAAAACATTCAGTAAGCCAGCCAGTCAGACCCTTCTTATCATCTCGTTCATTGCAGTGCCCCTTCCATCTTTTGTGATTGCTCTTATGTTTCATTCAGATGAGATTAGACGGGTATTAGAAGAACTTGTGAGTGTGGGTGTGCGTGTGTGTGGACCCTGTGATGGGCCGGCCCCCTATTCAGGGCTGGTTAATGGCTTATGCATGATGCTGATAGGACAGGCTCTGCCTCTCTGTACCCCCAAATTGATTGAAGTGGGTTTGAATGTTTGTGTGTGTGTGTGTTTATGGCTGTGTCCTGTGATGGACTACCACCCAATCCAGGGTTCACACTTGCCTTTATGATTAGACAAAGAAGAAACATGTAAAACAAATATACAGAATCACAGGACACATGATACAATCAATCAATGGATAGATAGATAATAATAAATGTACAGTAAATTGTGCAGAAATAGCATATTAGAGTGTTTAGTAATGAGTCTGGGGTATTGATAAGAAGTATTGAATTGCCCAACAGCAGCACTGCATGCAGAAAAGACCCCAGAGGGACTTTGTAGCACACCATGGTGGAATGAGCCTCTGTCAACTGTAAAAGTGCCCCAATTTTGTCACCATTCTCCTTTCCACAACAGCTTAGCCCAGTGATGGAGCAGGCCCTCCTGAGAAGTTTATTCAAGAATTTTGCATCGTTTGAATTCCAGCTGCTTCCCCAGTGCTCCTGGGATAGGCTCTGGCTGCTGGTGCTTTGGTACTGAAATAGGCAGGTTCATGAATATGGATGGATAGGTAGATGAAGAGTGAAGAATCATTAATCAGTTTAAGTAAATAATCTGCCAGGTGAAAGAAAACAAAAAAAAACAAATGACAGTTTGTATCTGTGGGTGTTGCACTTATGTGAGAGGAAACAAGTCCTGCTAAAAGGCAAACAGACAGTGCACCATTCATTCGTTCTGAAGGTGCCAGCCACATTGTTTGAAATGATTTACAGCCTGCATCACCGGTTGGGGGGGGAGAAAATGACACAGAAATGACTCTGTCCTTGAAACTGGGTTATTGTTTCCCTGGGAGTTTTTCTATACATTGTTTGTAACATTTTTATAACATTAGAAAATTTTTGATGAGAACAGGCCATTCAGGCCAACAAAGTTCACCAACCTCATCCACCTAATTTCTCCAAAATAACGTCAAATTGAATTTTGAATGGCCCTGTTTTCTGTTGGTATCATTACTCTAAGGGTCTATGGTTCTCCATGTGAAGAAAAATATTCAAAGATTTGTGTGAAAATTACCCTTAACAAGCTTTCAAATGTTTCCCTGTGTTCTTGAAGATCCACTGTTCTAATTTATTTCATAGTTTTTAAAACTTCAGTCATTTCACCTCCTAGCCTCAATCTGATTAAACTAAAAACATTCAGCTCCTTCAATTGTTGCTCTTCTCTGGAATTTCTCTATGTCTTTATTTACAATTTAGAGACCAAAACAGCATACAGTACTCCAGTACTACTAAAGATAACCTCCCTTGACTTGTACTCCACATGTCATGATATTTCAGCTGACTCCCTATTAATTTTCTTGATTGCCTCTGTACGCTGTTTGGATGTAGATAGTGATGAGTCCATGATGACTCCTAAGTCCTTCTCATAAGGGGTGCTTTCAAGCTGCAGACCGTTCACTGAATCCTAAATTCCAGCATTTCAACTTCCCATGAGGAATCACTTTAGGAGTGTGAAATCAGGGACTGTCAGCCTGTGGAACAGTTTTTGTCCACAGTGATAGACTTGTCCGTGATTCCCATTCATTACCTCTTCCCTCACAATATCTGACTTTGATAGCACATGCTGTTGGTCCAGTCAGTAATTTACTTTCTCTGTTCATCTTTTGAATTCTGGTATCTGTATTATATTTGTTTTTTTTATTATATGTTTCAGTCTCACTGTCTGATTTATATATTTATGTAATGCTCATAGTATTTGCACTATATATGCTTACTTTGCATTGCTGTATTTCTTGTGGAAGTACAGTTAGGTCCATAAATATTTGGACAGAGACAACTTTTTTCTAATTTTGGTTCTGTACATTACCACAATGAATTTTAAATGAAACAACTCAGATGCAGCTGAAGTGCAGACTTTCAGTTTTAATTCAGTTAGTTGAACAAAAAGATTGCATAAAAATGTGAGGCAACTAAAGTATTTTTTTAACCCAATCCCTTCATTTCAGGGGCTCAAAAGTAATTGGACAATTGACTCAAAGGCAATTTCATGGGCAGGTGTGGGCAAGTCCATCGTTATGTCATTATCAATTAAGCAGATAAAAGGCCTGGAGTTGATTTGAGGTGTGGTGCTTGCATGTGGAAGATTTTGCTGTGAACAGACAACATGCGGTCAAAGGAGCTCTCCATGCAGGTGAAAGAAGCCATCCTTAAGGTGCGAAAACAGAAAAAGCTCATCTGAGAAATTGCTACAATATTACGAGTGGCAAAATCTACAGTTTGGTACATCCTGAGAAAGAATGCAAGCACTGGTGAACTCAGCAACGCAAAAAGACCTGGACATCCACGGAAGACAACAGTGGTGGATGATCGCAGAATCATTTCCATGGTGAAGAGAAACCACTTCACAACAGCCAACCAAGTGAACAACACTCTCCGGGGGAAGGCGTATCGATATCCAAGTCTACCATAAAGTGAAGACTGCATGAAAGTAAATACAGAGGGTGCACTGCAAGGTGCAAGCCACTCATAAGCCTCAAGAATAGAAAGGCTAGATTGGACTTTGCTAAAGAACATCTAAAAAAGCCAGCACAGTTCTGGAAAAACATTCTTTGGACAGATGAAACCAAGATCAACCTCTACCAGAATGATGGCAAGAAAAGAGTATGGAGAAGGCATGGAACAGCTCATTATCCAAAGCATACCACATCATCTGTAAAACACGGTGGAGGCAGTGTGATGGCTTGGGTGTGCATGGCTGCCAGTGGCACTGGGACACTAGTGTTTATTGATGATGTGACACAGGACAGAAGCAGCCAAATTAATTCTGAGATGTTCAGAGACATACTGTCTGCTCAAATCCAGCTAAATGCAGTCAAATTGATTGGGCGGCGTTTCATGATACAGATGGACAATGACCCAAAGCATACAGCCAAAGCAACCCAGGAGTTTATTAAAGCAAAGAAGTGGAAAATTCTTGAATGGCCAAGTCAGTCACCTGATCTTAACCCAATCGAGCATGCATTTCACTAGTTGGAGACTAAACTTCGGACAGAAAGGCCCACAAACAAACAACAACTGAAAGCCGCTGCAGTAAAGGTCTGGCAGAGCATTAAAAAGGAGGAAACCCAGCATCTGGTGATGTCCATGAGCTCAAGACTTCAGGCTGTCATTGCCAGCAAAGGGTTTTCAACCAAGTATTAGAAATGAACATTTTATTTCCAGTTATTTAATTTGTCCAATTACTTTTTAGCCCCTGAAATGAAGGGATTGTGTTAAAAAAATGCTTTAGTTGCCTCACATTTTTATGCAATCTTTTTGTTCAACCCACTGAATTAAAGCTGAAAGTCTGCACTTCAACTGCATCTGAGTTGTTCATTTAAAATTCATTATGGTAATGTACAGAACCAAAATTAGAAAAAAGTTGTCTCTGTCCAAATATTTATGGACCTAACTGTATGTTTTTCTTGTTTATTGTCTATACATTAATTGTATTGTCTTGTATTTAATTTGTGTATATTGGTGGCCAGCAGGGCATGGAGACTAAAATTTTCATTATACAGTGTGACTTACTATTTTCTGCACATATGACAATAAATTCTCAACTCGATATTTACTGACATTAAATTTCATCTGCAACAGATCTGCTCAAGCCTGTATGCTGTCCAAGTCCCTGTGTAATGATTTCTAGATTACACATTACATTTAGATATGCATTTCTTATTTATTTTGATGTCATGATGGCAGATGAGTTTTTGGGATTTTGTAGATTCCAATTTTGTGCTTATTTTGTGAATTATTTCATTTTAAAATCATTATCGATTTTGTTTTTCTAATCACCATGCTTTTGGTTTTATCATGCTGCCATTTTGTTTGTCTTTTCAACTGAGCTGCCATTTTAAGTATTTTCAAATTGCCACAGCTATCGTCATCTACCACGTGCTACTCGAAGTTTGGAAAATGGTGGTGTACTAGCCATGGTGTTGAAATTTCTGAATTTTTCTTTGTTATTTCAAATTGATTTAAGGAATGGGGCCTTTTACGGGGTTTTTTAAATTTTGATTTTTGCCATTTTGTATTGAACTGTCATGTCTGTTTTTCCTTTTACCCCTTTTGTGTTTAGTTTAGACCAGGGATCCCCAACTCCGGTCCAGGAGGTCCCCCGTGGCTGCAGGTTTTCATTCTAACCCTTTTCTTAATTAGTGAACTGTTTTTGCTGCTAATTAACTTCTTTTATATTCATTTTAATTGACTTGTTTTTTAAGATTTGTTCCCCTGAATTTCTTCATCATTCCTCTGAATTGCTTCATTTCTTTCCTTAAATGGCACCCAAACAGAAATGAAATGTGAATTGAGTGAGCCAACAGAAGACCAACTAAGTCAGGGCCTCAAACTCCAACCAATTTCACTCCAACCAGTTGCTTAATTGGGCATTGACTCTTGTTTTTAAATAAAATTGTCCTTTAATTCCATGGCTTGTTGTTGCTCTCATTGTGCAGTAGCAGACATTTCCGAAATTGTTGCTTTTCTCTTTTCTAAAATGTTTTGGGGACCTTAGCAGATCAGCATTCCTGAGACCTTCATCTTTCTTTATTTTCAGATGTTATATGATGGTCATAGTTTGCTGGTCATGTTTTGTACCTCATCATCGTTTGGCTGCTAATTAAGGAAAAAGAAACAATTAAGGGGTCTGAGTCTTCAAGAGCAAGTCAAATAAAATGAATTTAAAAGAATTAAGAGTTAATTAGGACCAAAAACAGGCCACTAATTAAGAAAAGGGTTAGAATAAAAACCTGGAGCCACTGAGACTCTTCAGGACTGGAGTTGGGGACCCCTGGTTTAGACATTCAAATACTTGTGGGCCCCCAATATGTTAGTATGAATATTTTAGGGCTGCCATTCCATTTTCCTTCAGGCAGAACAAACGCAGCAGCATTTTGTGCTCAGTGTTTCTTGTGGCCACAACCATTTTTTGTGTGCTGTACTGTTTCCAGCAATGACCCTACTGCTAGTCACCTGGCTCCTGACCTTGTGTTGTCATCACACCCACACTATTTAAGATGGTAATGTGTAGCAGCTGATGTGGTTGTGTTGGATCTTTCCTGTGAAAACAAACTTTTTTTTTTTTTAATTTTATTGAATCTATTAAAATCAAACAACATTCCATAAACGCAAATCAAATTTGATAAAACTAGGTTCAAATCAAGTCAACCCCCATCCATGAGAAAGAGAACTAGGCCAACATAGTGAAACTTTTATAGTTGAAAAGATAAGCAAGTAAATAAATAAGATAAAAAGGGGAAGAGAATCCTCAATTTAAAAGCTTATTATAAAATATTATTAATTAGATCCTGTTAGGTTTTTAAAAAGGTTTGCACAGATCCTCTAAGTGAATATTTAATTTTTTCCAATCGGTTACCCAATGACTGAAAAGAGGGAAGTTAGGATTCTTCCAGTTGAGCAAGATAAGTCTACGTGCCAATAGTGTAGTGAATGCAATTACAGTTTGTTTGTCCTTCTCCACTTTAAGTCCATCTGGAAGTACACCAAAGACAGCTGTTAATGGGTTAGGAGGGATTGTGACTCCGAGGCTGTCTGAGAGGCATTTAAAGATTTTGGTCCAAAATGATGTTTGGTGCAGGCCCAAAATATGTGACCCAGTGAGGTTGGGACTTGATTGCAGTGTTTGCAGGTTGGATCTTGCCCTGGAAACATTCTGAACAATTTTAAACAAGACAGATGTGCTCGATAGATGATTTTAAGTTGAATAATTATATGCTTTGTGCATATGGAGCTACAGTTAATTCTGTGCATTGCTACCTTCCATTCCTTTTCCAAAATGTTGAGCGAGAGATCCTTTTCCCACTGTACTCTAGGATCTTTGAAAGGGAAGCACTTCAAAATGTTTTTATATGTTAGAGAAATGCTGTCTGAGTCTTCAAGATTGATCAATATTTTTTCCAGAGTAGAAGTAGGTGGTAGGTGAGGAAAGTTGGGCAGGTTTCGTTTAACAAAGTTTCTAATTTGAAGGTAGTGAAAGAAATGTGTTGTTCATAGGATGCGAAGACGATGTCTATGTATAGATCTCTAAATGATTTAATCCCAAATGTTTTCCAGACATTAAAAGCTGTGTATGTCTTGGCTTTTACTGCTCTTCTTTTCCACCTTGTAGTTAGGCTGTTCCCTCAGGTGTTTCTATACTTTGCCCGCCGTCAGACAACAAATTTGCGTTTCCTCTTAAACGGTGTCTGCCTTCTTCCAATTAATAACCCTCAAGCTAAATTACTTACTGAACTTCTCCACCCTCCCTCCTGTTTGTAAATGCCTGTCATTTCCTGATAGACCACTTATGTGCCTAAACCTGTTTTAATACTGTCACTAAAATGTAGCTTGAAATTAATGATGAGAGGAGATCAAGAAATCTTTAATTAAAGTGTAAAAGGGTTTGGTCTAAATAGCACAACATAATCTGTTTGAAGAAAAGGTCGCAATTTTGGCCTAGTGTTTGCACAGAAGCATTAATGACCTCTCAGGTAAGCAACCCATTATTACCTTTACCTTAAACTTTGTCCCAAGTCAGTGCTGTTTATTTTGTATGCAAATTCCACAAGTTTTTCCTCATCCCACATGTTGTACAGTAAAGTATTGGTTTTTGATGTTTTTTTTTCCAATGACACCAGGGGTGGGCTATGGGCTACTTGCATCTTAATTGAGAAGTTAAATATGCTACCTATGCACTGGTGTGGTTTTATCAGACCTCCCTCCCTCTTTTATTGAATTTATTTTCTTTTTATAGGTATTGTAAGTTAATGTCTTTGTCAGCTCCTGTTATGTTATTTTCATATAAGGTATTTTGTTTTTCAAATTATGTCATCATTAAGAAACTTAATTTAGTTTGTTACTTACCTTCTCTGTGGTATGTTGGCCTAAGGGGGCAGGGCCACTAACACAGCAGCTATGGTGAGGAGTTTGGGCCTTTGTAAAGGCCTGAGAGGCTTTAGCTCTTGAACATGGTGCTCAGCTTGCATCTTTTGTCAGATTTAGTTTTTGACTTTTCTATTTTTCAACTCCTTTTTCTGATTTTGCTTCAGGGGTTCAATTGTAATTTGTTTGGACTTGGATTTCTTTTTGAAAGCTTTATTTTATTACCTTTTTTGTACACATTTTTTGTTTGTATTGTTTTTAGCTGAATACAGTTCATTATTGTTATAAGTATTTGTTCTGTTCATTTGTGCTGGGGATTATCTCTCTTTTTTTTCAGACATATAAACCTGGTCCATTTTTGTGTGGACATGTACTAGCTAGAATAAATAGTATAGTTTTTATGAAAAGGGAAAAAAAGATTTGTCCAAAAATAAATAAATAAAAATAAGAAAAGGTCTATACCGGTTCCAAGCCATTAAAGTTAACCAAAAATCATAGACTTAAATGAAAATCACGTTAATGCTAAGTTTGGATTGAATCTTGGTAGGCTGGAAATTAACTTGATGGAAGATGATGTCAGTCATTGTGTACTCATATAGGATTATGGAATGCATTGCCATAATGACGGGACATATGAAGATCACAAAATAACAACCCCAACAATAAAACAAACTGTCATTGAAAATTACGATAAAATATTATCAACTTTAGGAAAGCACAAAACAAGCAACAGAATTAAATCAGTTGGGTTCAGAAACTCCTAAAACAATGAATGCATTTACTTGCACATTAATAAGCCAGTTAATCACACCGCCCTGGTTTCACGAATGCCATGTAAACCCTTAACTGGGTGGTAGTTAAGGATTGCGTAGTCTGTGCATGTGCATTGCACTCTGTTAGCTTGTGCATGTCCGTGGCCAGTTATGTCTGGCCATCACATCGATCAACTTACTGCACAATTTTTTACAAATGCACTTCTTGCCGTCCTCAAGTTTTTTTTCCTCAGTTCATTGCCGTTACATTCTTTCAAAAGAGATCTGTCCCAAAACTCTTTGCTTTGCATATGCATCTACCAGCCATGGGTAGAAAACGTTGGAAGCACCCTTAAAGATAAATATCCTGAAAAATCGTATTATTCCTATGTTAAGATTTCAGAAAACGATAAATTTATGCTGATGAGCTGAACTTACAAAGCTATGCTCAACAGCAAAATCTCAGAAGGACACAGGCCGCAGGCTTCATTTTTTAGCACATTTTTTGACATACGTGCGTTTTGCCAAGGGAGAACTTTGTAAGTGGACTCACGAATGTAAAGAAACAAGGCTTCTGCCTTAACTGTGTTAGGTACCTTTTCCATGTTTTTGTGTGTGCATGTAAACAGACTGAGTGTGATTTAGAATTGTATGTAAAGAAGTTCATAATAACATAGGCCATAAGCCTGCTTCTTGAGCTTCAGGGTGAGGCCTATTTTCTATTTAGATATCTCTTTCGAGTTTTGAGGCCTATGTTTTTGAGCCTTTAAGTTTCATGAGCCCTTCAGATTAGAGCAAGAGCTAAAGCAAGATGTTGGTTGCATGAGAGCTCATTTCACTGCTGGAGGCTTACAGTGCCCATCAAATTAGCTGATGGTACTAGCTGCAGATGAACCTATAAAAGTCATGCCCAAAGTAAAATCCAAAAGAAAAAAGAAATAAGTGACTGATTATGCACACGTGGTCTTCGTGCTATAACAGCCATTACCACATGCTTTTTGTAGGCTGTAAAAAACACATTTCTTATGCCAAACTGAGCCAAAGGCATGAACCAGATGTTTGTTGTGTGATTCACTGCCAATGAATGAACGTTAAAAATCCTACCTGTGATCAGGCTGAGTAATCTGATTCCAGAAAGAGTTAATCTTTAATCGTCAAGCTGTGGATTTTTTGGGGTTGATTCATCTCACCTTATTCTTATTAAGCTTACTTTCATGTGTGATATAACTCACCATTAAGTTGTCGTTATCAGTTATACAATAGGTGTAGCAGGAAAAAAGTAATGCGAAATAATTACAAATGATAATGTTGAAACATAAACAGAGAAACATAATATTGCTAAAAATTATATATGTACCAAGGAATTGGAGTTAAACAGATGTCAACAGCAGGAGGCAGGCAGAAATACCAAAACTCTTTGTCATTTGCTACACCCTACTATATACCAAGGAAGTGTTAGTCCTTAACGTTATCACACAATTCTAAACACTGAAGTCAAAAGAACTGCTAATAATATGCAGTATTTTTCTTTTTTTAATTTAAGACCTTTGATGCCAGGATTAGCATAGTGATGATTTAATGATGATGCAACAAATAATAACAAATGCTGGTAATCTAAGAGTTTTATTCCTTACTATTGATCATTTGCTAAACCCAGGTCACTCAACTCCAAAAAAATGTGAATAATTTCTCAACTGAAACCCTCCAACTGTGTCCTTGACCCAATACCAACAAGTTTTTTCAAAGAAGTTTCTGGCGTGCTAATTTATAGTATTCTTGATATAGTAAATTCATCATTAGATATGGGGGGTCTTCCTAGACTGTCTCAAGACTGCTGTTGTTAAACCCCCGCTCAAGAAAAATAATCTCAAAACCTCTGTTTTTGAAAATTTCAGACCTATTTCTAACCTGCCTTTCTTAAGTAAATCCTAGAAAAGGCAGTCATTACACAGCTAAATGATCACTTGAATAAACATTCTGTTCTTGACAAGTTTCAGTCAAGTTTTAGAACAATTGACAGTACATAAACTGTACTTGTTAAAGTAGTAAATGACTTGCGGGTAAATGCAGAGAGAGGCTGTTTATCTGTTCTCATCCTTTTAAATCTGAGTGTCGCATTTGATACCATTGATCACAATATTCTTAGAAATCAACTTAGTCAAAGGGTGGGCCTCTCTGGCTGTGTCTTAAATTGGTTTGAGTCTTACTTAACAGGTAGAAAATTCTTTGTTAGTTGTGGTAATTATACTTCAAAGACCCCTGATTTTCTATATGGTGTTCCATTAGGCTCTATCCTGGGTCCGCTGTTCTATTCGATTTACATGCTTCCATTAGGTCAGATTATCTCAAGGCATAACGTGAGCTACCACAGCTATGCTGACGACACACAACTATATTTATCAATAGCGCCTGATGACCCCGACTCTCTTGGTTCACTGACCCAATGTCTCACTTGTGTTTCTGAATGGATGAGTAGTAATTTTCTCAAACTAAATAAGGAGAAAACAGAAGTCTTAGTGACTGGCAAACATGGATATAATGAGGATATTGGAAATAAACTCGATCCATTAAGCTTAAAAGTCAAGACAGAGGTAAAGAATTTAGGGGTAATTATTGACTCTGACCTAAATTTTAAACCACATATTAATCAGATCACTAGGGCAGCATTTTTCAATATAGCAAAAATTAGATCCCTTATAACTTTCCAAGATGCTGAAAAATTAGTTCACGCTTTTGTTTTTAGTCAAGTAGATTACTGTAGTACACTCCTCTCAGGACTACCCAAAAAAGACATCAATCGATTGCAACTAGTGAAGAATGCAGCTGCCAGAATCTTAGCTAGGAAAAGAAAATCTGAGCACATCTCTCCTGCTTTGATGTCACTACACTGGTTACCTGTGTCATTTAGAATTGACTTCAAAATACTGCTTATGGTTTACATAGCCTTAAATAATCTGATTTCATCCTAGATTTCAGAATGCCTCTCTCCTTACACTCCAAATTGTACCCTTAGATCTTCAAATTAGTGTCTGCTTATAATTCCAAGAGCTGAACTGAAAGGAAATGGTGAGGCAGCCTTCTGCTGTTATGCACCTAAAAATCTGGAATAGCTTACCAATAGAAATTCTCCAGGCTAATATGATGGAGCACTTTAAAAATTGCTAAAAACCTGTTATTTTAACATGGCTTTCTTATAGCTTCATTTTAGTGTAACCCTGATGTTCTGTATATGCATTTAATTATCGTTTTTATCATGGCTCTGCAATCTGTACAAACACCTACTTTCTCTGCTGTTCTTTTTCCAGTTTTCTGTGGTGCTGATCTGCACCACCACCACCTGATCAAAGCACCATACAGAACTACGAGGACTGACTGAGATCATTTATGTTGGGTAGAATGCCTACTGGGGACTGGGCTGTCTCTTGGCTTTGGAACCCCTGCAGATTTTGTTTTTTTTTTTCTTCAGCCCATCTGGAGTTTTTTTGTTTTTTCTGTTCTCCTGTCCATCTGACCTTATTTTATTTTTTGATACTTAGTATTGTCTAATCTTATTTTTGTCTCATATAAACTTTTCTTTCTTCATCTTGTAAACACTTTGAGCTAAATCATTTGTATGAAAATGTGCTAAAGAAATAAATGTTGTAGTTGTTGTTGTTGATGTCATGCTGTGTATCCACAAGCAAATGACTTTGAAGAAAACCGAGAAGAAAAATTGCAACCACAGTCTGTCAAAATCTAAAATTCAGGCACACGCGCTTGAAAACAATACACAAATTGGTGAGACAATGACATCATGAAAATATCATGAACAATACAGTATGGCGCTATAGCTGTAGCTGCCTGTTACAGCAACTCTATCATGTGTTCTTGTTTTAGTTACTTTGTTGTGTGTTTTTATTTATTGAAGTAATATTATTGGCAAAACTTCAGTATTGGGACTATATTATATATTACAACATGTTTAAAGAATAATTGTAGACTCACTATTCTCCGTTGTAAATAAACCGCTGCCGCACAACATTATTTACATTCTGGCTCAGCTGCTAGCACTGCAGAGAGTGTCGGTGTCCCCAGACCAGAGGCCAGTCCCCATTCAGGGGTAGCAGAGCTGGAGCAAAGTGATGGGGAAAGAACAGACAGTACAAACCTCCAGTGCCATCTGTGGTAATGGTTGATGTAAGATCGCTCAGGAACAAAAAGGATAAATTAACAGCGTTAACAAAGAGTCAGAAGGAATATCGGGAAAGTAGTTTTATGTGCTTCACAGGGATGTGGTTGCATGAATTGATTCCTAATGCTAATGTTGACATTGAGGGCTTCCATTTGGTTGGAGCTGAACAAAACAACAGAGACAGTGGGAAAAAAGGAAGGGGAGATGGTCTGGAATTCTTTGTGAACTGTACTTTATTCATGCCAACCTCTTGGGTGTTCTGCCAATTTTTAGGCAGTATGTCAGCTGTCCCATCAGGAATAAAAAGATAATGGACTTACTGTATGCTAATGTCAGGGATGCATGTTGCTCTACAGCATTACTCACACTTGGAAACTCTGATCACAACATGGTTCACTTGAGGCCTCTGTATAAACCATTGGTATTGAGGCAACCTGTTGTCATCAAGGCAGTAAAGAAGTGGTCTATGGAGGCTGTGAATGAGCTGAAAGATTGTTTTGGAACAACTGACTGGCATATTCTCAGTAAACCCCATCCTGAGGATATTGACAATGTCAGGGACTGTGTAACTGAAATGTTTGTGTGGACAATATTGTGCCATCTAAAACTATGTGTTGTTTCGCAAACAACAAACCCTGGGTCACAGGCCTAAAGGCCCTGTTGAACAAAAAGAAGAGGGCCTTTAAAGGTAGTGATAGGAACTGTCTGAGGAGCGTGCAGAGGGGGCAGAAGGTGAGAATTAAGTAGGGTAAACAGTACTACAGAAGGAAAATGGAGAGCAATCTTCAGAAGACTAAGGTTAAAGAGGTATGGAATGGGATGAGGATGGTGACTGGGTATAAACTGTCCCACTGTCAGCAAAATGAAGTAAGTTGGAGGAGGACAAATGAGCTGAACACTTTCTTTAATAGGCCTGATGGTGGGACAATTCCAAATACATCTCCCAGGAGACTTTCACAAAATAGCCTTGTAGCGGGGCTACATAGTAATAATGTATTCAATGTGTGTGCTGAGTGCGTGTTATTTCCATCGTCCCACTGACAGCCTCCTATGTGGGTGAACACCATCAGGATTGGGATAAATGGCTCCCTGAGCTCCGTTTTGCCCTGAACACCACTGTGCATGAAGCCACAGGTGAGACGCCTGCTTGGGTTCCGCTGGGCAGACATCTGAAGTGCCCGCTTGACCGACTCCTTCCCAGAGCCCCTTGTCCAGAAACCAACATCTACAATAATCTATTTAGGTTCGAGGAATTGCGGCGAAGAATCCAAAAGAGGTTGGTGAGTTCGACATCTAGACACGCCAAGTTGTATAATGCCCAGCATAAGGAAGCACACTTTAAGCCAGGTGATTTGGTCTGGATTAGAGCTCACCATCTCTCGGATGCCTGCAAAAGGTTCTCCGCCAAGCTAGCGCCTAAATGGTTAGGTCCAGCCCAAATGTAGCAGGGATACGTAGTAATAATCTATTCGATGTGTGTGCTGAATGCGTGTTATTTCTATTGTTCTGTTTACTGTTCGATTTGTGTACGTCAGTGAATGTTGTCCCCGTAAGTGCAGAGGGGACGGATGAGGGAGAGAGACTACAGCCCCAGGATGGAAAGCACCTGTTCACATTCAGTTACATCCGGCTCTTTGCTATTTAAACAATCAGGAGGGAAAGAAAAAAAAAAGAGAAGAGAGGAAGGAAAAAGATGGGAGATTTCATTTAACAACAACGAACCATCATTTCCTGCTATTTTTCACATTGCGCTTTATATCCAGTTTCTTTCTCATTCCGCCAGATTCACTTCAGCTCAATCATCACCAGAAAACCCGGGGTTGGACTTCATTATCCACCATACACTGAGGAAACAGTGAGATTGTTCCATTTATTCGGGAGATTCAAACATATCAATTTTTTCTTAATCAGTCATCCGTATTCAGGACAGTAATATACCCGGACTCAAGTTCACGTTCATTTTCATTTCAGTATTCATTCATTATTGTTATTTGTGTTTGTTATATATTACAAGGGCAACGGAGAGTTTGTTATTGTATATATGGTGTTTTCACGTTGCTGCTTTGGTGGAGGGATATTCATATCTATATATATATTTTCTACGTGTGGAATTTGCATTTTTTGTTATTGTGTTTCATTTAATATATTTATACACCTATTTTACATATCTGCTTTTGTGTGCTTGTGTTTAAACTGCCGATTCAGGGGAAAATATTATTTCTTAGAGGTACGGCTTGGTATATGTAGGTTCACCTCAGTAAGTCATCCAGGCCACGGGTCTTGGTAGTGTAGCTGCCGGTTGGGTAAGGGGTCGGCTGTTGCAGCCTTTCCCTGTCAATCACAATTGCATTCAGGAAAAGCGGCAGGCCCTGATGGAGTCAGTGCAAAAGTACCAAAGGCTTGTGCTGATGAGCTGTGTGGTGTCTTGAAGCACATATACAATCTCAGCCTGAGACTAGAAGGTTCTGGTGCTTTGGAAGACCTCATGGATTGTCCCAGTGCCAAAGATCAAGAATCCCAAAGAAGTGAATGATTATAGGCCTGTGGCACTGACTTCACATCTGATGAAATCAATGGAGAGGCTGGTTCTTGTTCATTTTAAAACACAGGTGGGTGCAGGGTTGGACCCTTTACAGTTTTCAGATCATCAACATGTGGGGGTAGAAGATGCTGTAATTTATCTGTTGCACAGAGTCTCCTCTCACCTGGAGGGGGCTGGGAGTATGGTGGGCGGCGTGTTTTTTGACTTTTCTAGCTCCTTTAATACCATCCAGCCTTTCTTATTGAGGGCCAAGTTGTGTGTGGCGCAGGCTAACACTGCCCTGATTTCCTAGATTTTCAACTAACAGGCCGCAGTACGTGAGATTAAGGAACTGTGAGTCGGAGAGAGCGATTAGTGGCACGGGTGCTCCACAGGGGACTGTCCCTGTTCTGTTCATTTTCACTTTTTACACCTCAGATTTCAAGTCTGATTCCGTGACATGTCACCTTCAAAAGTTCTCGGATGACATTGTTATTGTAGAATGTATTAATGAAGGAAAGGACGAAGAATACAGAGGCCTAGTGGGTAGCTTTGTGTTGTCGTCACAACCGTCTCCAATTTAACCTCTAGAAAACAAAGGAGCTTGTGGAGGACTTTCAAAAGAAGTCTTCTCTAGCCCCTGTCATTATCCAGGGGGAGGAAATCGAGATTGTTAAAACCTACAAATACCTGGGTTTTTACCTGAATGATAAGCGAGGATATGAGGCAGAATGTGGAACTTTTGCACAAGAAGGGCCAAAGACAACTCTGTTTTTTGAAGAGGCTGAGTTTATTCAGTCTGACAGACCTGCTGATGACAATTTTCTGCGAGTCTGTGGTGTTGAGTGCCATCCTTTATGCTGTGGTGTGTTGGGGCAGCAGTATCACAGCCAGGGATACTAACAGACTGAACAAAATCATCAGAAAAGCCAGTTCAGTCCTTGGGGTACAACTGGACAGCAGACAGTCGGATGCTGGCAAAGGTATCTAATTATGAAGACTCCCACTCATCCACTTCATAAATTGCTACAAAGAGTGCAATGAGTAGCAGACTTCTCCTTCCCTACTGCAAAATGGCACATTTTCACAGGCTTTTTCATTCTGCTGCTATCAGACTATGCAACTCTGGGCTTTAATTCATGTATCCTTTACTGGATTATTTCATGTAGTGTACATGTAGGATGCCAGTCTCTGTAATCATTAGTTATTTATTCATCACTAGACACTTTATCTGTGTACTGCACATATATTATTGTTGATACTGCACAGTATTTATTACTAGTGATTTTCGAGAAAAGCCAAGCAAAATGACACCTTTTATTGGCTAACTAAAAAGACTGCAATATGCAAGCTTTCGAGGCAACTCGGGCCCCTTCTTCAGGAAAGATGTAATACCCTATAATAATATATGTAATAATATATATAGTAATATATCACTATTATTGGTATTGTATGGTTACGTATGTTATGTTTCATCTTGTGCATTTATTAGGTGGTTAGTTATTCATTCTATATGTACTTGTTCCATTTTGCTGTGAGCTGTTGTAACACCCAGATTTCCCTTGGGGGGGATTAATAAAATCTTATTAAAAAAACAAAATAAACACACAAAATAATAGCAGAAATCATGTTTACACTGTGCCAGAGAAGGAGTGGTCACGGTATGAATCATCTTTATATATAGCCAGAACATTCAATGAAATAAAAAAGCTAAGCAAGAATCTTTGTTGTAAATGAAGAAAAGAGTCTTTTACTGAAAGAAGACATGTACACTAAAACTTGAAGATTAACTTTCTTTTTAGAATTTGCTCACTAGGCTTGTTCATAGAAATACAAGCACTGATGCATTAAATTGTTACAGGCAGAGGACTGGTTGCACTTGTGGAGAATAATGTACAAACTATGAAAATGGTGACAATAGTAAACAAAAATGTCAAAACATCTCAAAATGATTTAGTAATAAAACTGGTCAAAAAGTGCAAACCATGCATGATTTGGACCTATATTAAAGTATTCAAACTACCTAAAAATTATGAAAATGTTCAGAGGTACAAAAAAACAACGATCATAACAGGAAATTTGGGGCTATGACTTATGACTGGAAGGCAGGATATAGTGGTCTCCATTTTTTAAAAAAAGGGGAAGAAGATGATGTGAGAAACACTTCACCAGAAAACTAAACTGAACATCAGATCCAGGAGGAGTAATCCACAGCCAGGACAGAATGTGGAATAGTGGGAATATTTGAAGGGGCATGGGAATGATTCAGTCCTGTCTACATGCACTTTGTAGTAAAAGCCAATAACCATGTATCCCATAGTGTCTTGTGGATAATGCTTGAAGAATCCGACATTCAGGTGCCTCTGGTGTGTGTCTTCTGCACCTTGTTCTTGCATAGTCAAAGTTGTGTCCACATACTTCTGTTAAGCAAGTTCCTTATGAGCACTGGCCTCAAGAGAGTGCATTTTGCCACCAAACCTGTTTGTTATGTTCAGGGACAGTATTTTAATATGCAGACAAAGTCTGGGGGAGAATTCAGTTTGGAAACCCATGTGTTAAACCACTATTGTTTGCAAATTATGATGTCCTCTTGGCCTCAGACTGTGATCTCCAGGACATACTACACTTGCCAAGGTGGAAACTGGCTACCAGAGGCACTCATAACTTTATGAGTCCAACTGGAAAACAAAATGCCATCAGAAAAATAGCCAAGGTCATTAGAAAGAGGACTGAAAATACTAGCAATGAAAACCTAAGACACTAAAACCAAACTCAAAGTAAAATAATGCCAAGTTAAAAACCCTCAATTGGGAAAAAAAAACAGTCAGACACAAAATAAATCACAACATTTCATTTTAGATTTGCACTGATCGAACATGGAGTTGCAACAAAAAGGCTGACCAAGACAGAAAAATCTTTAAACAGATATGCTTCCCTCCTTAAATTTACAAGTAAACCAGACTTTAACCACTTTCTTTAAAAGTAATTTATTTTACTTGAGGTTAAAACAAAAACAAAAAAAGCAACAGTTCTAAACAATCAGAAAAAATAGCAAAGTGTTAGGTATTGCATTTGGTCATTTATCAAGTAACAGTAAACAGTTTTACTAAAATATTTTAGAGAGACACTTTTAAGGAGAACATAAAAAATACATCAGTTAAAAATGGTAATTCAACTTAATGTCCCATAGAACTCACCAAAACAGAATACACAAACAGGGTTCTGCAGATTTGATACATGACATACATTTGGGCAGTGGCATGAGGACACATGTTCATTTTATTGTAATGACAAAACAAAAGCAATACATTCTCCCAGAAATTATAGACATAGGAATAATCAGACAGACACAGATGAATGCCCCTTTTCTCTAATGGTCACAATGTGATTCTTTAAGGGCACTTTCCATGGTCATGCATGGGATCAGAAGACTAAAGAGGTGTGTATGATGTGCTCCTGTTCTGCCAAGCCAAGAAAAACCTATTTTCTTACACTCTGTAATGCACCTGCATCTGAACAGCAAAGAAAGGGCAGGCAGAACGATACAAGAACTGAAAAATATCACTCAACTGCAAGGTACGTGTTTCAACTTTAGCAACGGACTAATTTATCTGTAAGTCACAAAAATGAAGCAGGCCTTAAATATTCACTTTTTCATTACAGACGCTGTCACAATAGTGGCATGCTGGGCTTCAAATCACAAAAATGCAGAATATGTATTGTATATAACTAGTCTATACTGCTTGATTACCAAAAAAATTCTCATTCCTAAAGGTCTCAGAAAACTAAAATTCCTCTCATTTTGAACTTATTACCTCTTTTAAAAGATTGTGCAGTATGACACATTAGCAGCCAGAAAACCAAGAACATCCCACACACAGTTGAGGATTACTCAATTATAAAGAACAAAAATGTGACATAATTCCTGATATCTGCTTTTATTTTATCACAGAACACCCTTTCGATTCACTCTCAAGTTTCTTGAGAATCGAGAGGCGTGCAGGCATGCACCTAGGGATGGTGTTTTCTGGGAAAG
Organism: Polypterus bichir lapradei; assembly: GCA_026402145.1. Lineage (NCBI taxonomy): Eukaryota > Metazoa > Chordata > Cladistia > Polypteriformes > Polypteridae > Polypterus > Polypterus bichir. Next base: position 23,455,512 of record JANRMT010062806.1, read on the forward strand.
GTGATTTATAAAATAAAAGATGGTTTTGGCTTTTCCAGAGTGTGCCTTTGTAAGTTGGACATGGTTGACTATGCACAGCATTCCACACTCTGCAGGCTAATATGCCATTACTGCATTACTTTACATTCTGTTAAAGAGTTAAGAGGATGAGCTGCAATATTTTTTCTTACCATTATTATTCAAATTATTAACGAAAAACAAAGTTGAATAAAAAAAGCAAATTCTTTCTGTAAGGATCAGATGCACTGGATACAGAGTAGTGGACTGTCACCATACACAATATTGCTACCAAGACTGGCATATTTTGTGCATGCCTATTCACCCTCCTCCAGGTAACCAGCTGCAAAGAACCAATCATTTGCAGTTGTGTTTCATTCCAAAAGTTTTGGACAAGTTACAAGCCATAAGGAGGCTTAACTGTGTGTTCTTCTTTGTATTATTCAGAAGCCCTTGTTACTCATTATACTCTATAGACTGTTGCTTACATCCTTAAAACCCTTGAATATATAGGAATATGTTTCCATAGTGTGAAAAAAATAATACAGTACAATAAAAGTGAATCTCTTCTAACAATGTCAGTAACAGCACAAAAATAATTTCCTTTATATAAGAAATAAGAAAAAGAAAAAAAAACCTGCCTAATCCTCTGCTACCAAATGGGCTGAGAGGATCAAAGGCCTTACTCTTGACAGTGGACCTCTAGAGAAATGCACGGTGTGTGGCTCATTATATGATAAGAACCTTAGGAGTGTTTAAAATCCAAAATCAGAAGTTTTTAACAAGGCTCAAGAGCTAATCTCCAATATATTGTGCGCACTTATTTGAACTACAATGTCACCGTGGAGTAAACAAATTTAAAGGATCAGAACATTTTTTTATAACATAAAAAACACATAAAATGATTCTTCAGACTCAGCAGTCTTCCCATCAGTAACTGTACAGATCACTGTCATACAGAAAAAAGTCATTTAAGACAGTAGCCTTTAAGAATAAAACCTATAATAAATATTTCCATCTATAACATTTTAAGTTAGTAAATATAAGTTAACAAGAAATATGCTGCAGACTAAATATATTAAACCACATATACTTGACTTCAAAAACTTAATTTAAGTGCCTTTGCTGACATACTTACAGCAACACGCGAGTTCCAAAGGAATTTATAAACTCTGCCTCTACTTCAGGCCCTACGTCTAGTCACACTTTATTAGGATCAGAATTTAGCAAAATTAAAAAAAGTTAGAAACTTGTAAAATATAAAAACATTTTTCTAAAAAGCCATCATTTACCAGGCTTTTAAACATACTTAAACAGAAGGCAGTCATAGCATAATACTGCAGTTATCAACTAAAAAAAAATAAGAAAAATAGCATGTGGTCATAAAAGAATGGCGTGTCATGCGTTTGCAATCAATGTGTTGGGTGACTTTAGCATTCAACATTAACCAGATAAGCTGAGTGAGGACTCCTGCTGAAGTTCTAAAGACAACTTGTCAGTTGATGAGAGAAAGAAAGGCTCAGGCAGGTGGAAGCATTCATGTAGAGCCAAAAACTACATGTATACAAATATTACAGTATTTAAAAAGAGGGAGGTACATAATTTTAACATGACTGTAAACACATTAAAGGAACTACAGTATGCACTTATACAATCACTTTCCATGTAACATGATTAACGTACTTTGATTTTTTTAAAAAACTCAGTAAAGCCACTGAAATACTTAAAATGTGCTGATCTTGTAAGGAAACATTAACAACTGTTATACTTTTATTACAGTTAAGAGTAACATACAAATCTCAATCTGGCTTTACAGCTAAATTATTTTAAACACTTGTTTCAAGTGACCTATTAAATTCATCTTGGTTTAATTTTTCATTGTGCATGATTAGTATCCACTCTTGCCACTTCCCACTTAAACAACGAGGGATGGAATAGAAAATTCTCATATGAATTTCCCAGTATTCTACAATGAAAACTTTATGAAATATTTTCTTAAGCAAGCTAAAAGAAATTAAAGCTTCTGGACCACCTTATACACATCTATGAAGCTTTATGTAAGTAGTTAGTCTTGTCTGACCCTCTGAAGACAAACTAAGAGCCCACCACATAGCAGAAGCAAGTCATTTCATTTGTCTGCAGTGACAAGAATGAAGAAGTGGTGTTGTTACCTTATGTTGTTAAAGCCTCACTATTTTAATTTTTGTAAAGAGAATGTTCCTTCCTACTATGCCATACTAAAAACTAACATCAGTATCCATGCTTCATGGATATATTTTCTTGACAATAACATTTTCAGATAACAATATTACTCCCACTGAACATATTTAACATTCAAAAAGTAGTGTGACTTCTTTTTTCAAAAGCAGATATTTAGGGCTATCTTTCCCTAACAAATTAACTTACTCATTTATTAGAAATCAAAGGGTTTGCAAAATATCCAACAAGATTACTACAGTTATTTACTACATAAAGCCTTAGAAGCTTTAGAATGGAATGAGAAATGGCTACTGTAAATAATGTAACCTAAAAAAGCAGAGGCACATTACAATGTAGAGTGCATGGATACAGCAAGAAATGCACTAAGGCTTCCTCAGTATTTGACTTTATTAGCAATCGTATGCCTCATTCTCATGTTTTTTTCCACAAAGGTGTTCTCTAAGTGACTATAGGAACGCAACAAAATGACAAGAGTACAGATGTGGCATGCTTCTCTTTGCCTAAATCTACTGTGGCCTCCTTAGGCCCCAGATATGACAGTACATACCGAGGCTCATCTGTATCTTTATCAGGTGTATATTCGAAGGCTACACTCACACCTGTAACATTTTGTATGCATCAGTTTTTATTTTATATATAATGCATTATACAGCGGGAAAACAACAAAAATGCTTTGGAGCCATTTTTATCTGCTTTGCGTTTGGATTCTTTCTTGTACAGTAGAGCTGAGAATATGTGAACTTCACAACACATTCGCCTTCTCTGAAGGATGTTATAATAATACACACATTTCTAATAGTGTTCACAAATACAATGACTGATAATTAGAGATCTGGACCATATAAATTGGATGACACCGGGGACTCAGGGTTTAAAACATCTCATCAGTTACATTTTGTTTTCCCTCAGTTATGTTATGAAAAATTGGCACAACCCCCTGATGACTTTAATCAAATCTTTCTAAAGGTCAAGTGTAATCTATAGTTGCTATTTAATAATTTTATTGTAGAAATGGATGCATCTCTGTTACAGATAGTATAGCAGTACACACCAGACATGTACCTTTAAGTGCCAGTCACTTCCTTTTTAAACAGTTCTTGAAGAACTGTAATGTGCACGTCTGTTTCGGAATGTTTCCTCACACAAAATCATACGGTTACTTTATCAGAAGATTGCAGGAATGCTCCAAAGCCCAAACCTCTTCCCCCACCCGCCCCCCCCCCCCAACTTTCCCACTGAGCAAAGCACAACTTTATAACTGCCCTGCAAAATGCCCTTATGTAAGTTAGTTTTTTGTTTGCTCAGAAAGAAAGCTCTTTTTTCCTATCATTCGCATTCCCTAATAAGCCTAAATTGGGCCTTCACATGAAGCAAAAGATTGTCTGTATATCAACCTGTATTTGAGACTTTTCACATTGATTTGGAATGGGTCCACCTCTAGCGCAGGTTGAAATTCAACAATATTTTTTGCTCTATTTTGAATATTTTATGCCAAAATCAAAAATCTAAATAAAGATTAAAAATACCACAACATTCATAAATTTACCTCCTAAAATGTTCAAGTCCCAGTTGCATGAAGAACAACTACCCAGGTCCGCTAACCCTCCCATTAAGCCTTGTGAACAGAGTATTCTCTTGCACAAGAAAATATTTTGCCCTACAACCACCACACAAACACACATACTCTCACTCACACAACATTCAGTGGTCTTATCCAGGTGATATTTCCACATGTTATTTGTTCCAGTGTTACCAGCATGAGAAAGTAAGTTATCCAATAAGTGCTGAGTCTTTGTGCATGCTTCGATACAAGATGACCAGGCGGTTTCAGGACTCCTGAGGAACCACCTCAAGGATCTTCTGGAAAAAAACTGTTGAAGAATCTAGAGAGAGACAAGAAGGAAATAGTCATTTGATGAAGTTCAGGTAACAGAAAAATCAACTGAAAGTTTATCTTCAATTGTTATTGAAAACACAGAGTACTTAATTCTGAACCAGTGTTCACAGTCCCAAAAAGAAGTGGGCTATTTTCTCAGTTAAGCTGCAACTTTTAAATGAGATTTGCAATGTTATCACTCGGGAATATGAAGGCATAAATCTAACATATTCTTTCAAATTCATAATACTCATTACAAAAGAGATGGCAATTCGTTTCTAGAAGCAGAAAGAAACAAAAGCTCTCACTTGGCAGCTTCCTTTAGAAGTACATTACTGGAAGACACTGCATTTTTCAAACCCTGTATAATATTTCAAGCAGATTCATATTGAATACAGAACCACATTCAAATAAACATTATATTGGATCTCCTGAGTCTGGCATAAGAAAGCTGTGCAGTTCTGTGTATAGTCAAAATACAGGATTTATGCAATCTAGCTATCAAAATACATGGCACTGTTTTAATGAACAGAACACAAGCATGGGCCTGGTGTGTGTCTTTTGGTCCTAAAATAAACCATTTTCCATCTCTGTGTTTTGCACAGTACAGGAATTGTGGCCCAATACTTCCCTTTAGCTGCAACATTGTTGACTAGCACGTATTTTTTGTCTCTTAAAAAGTTAGGGAATACAGATATTTAATTACATTTTAGATTTTAAATAGAGAAAATTATTTAGAGGATAAATGACAGTATTTGATTAATGAATGTTTATATATTTCATAATATCTACATTTTAACTGAAAAAATGTGCTGCTTACAAACTACAAAAATTTAAATCATCTGACCCCTCCCAAGTTCATCCAAAAGAGTCCCAAAACAGTTAGAGCGAAAAAACAACTTTTACTCAAATTCAAAGACACAAAGAACAACCTTTTAACACTTCCTAAAATAGCACATTACACTTTAGAGTAAGTCAACAGAACTATTCATTTTTTCAATTGGTTTCTTCTATATTTTCTACAAGCAAAAAGAAGTTGTACTATTTCTGGCTGGTTACTAATGTACAAAGCACAGCAAAATTTAAAGTTTTATAATTAAACTCAAAGACATGGAGTGTGATGCAGGCATCAGAGTTGTAAGCAGCTTCTGTAGACTCAGCAAGGTGGAGACTGAAACTTGCAAACTTTTTCTTCACTTGGTTATTAACAGCAAATTGTGCTACAAGTAGCACATGCAGCAATGATTTACAAGTTTAAAACATATGCTGATATGTCTTTCTTCCACCAACCTCTGAAGTGATCTAATGGTACTGAAATAAAAAATTATCATTGTTGTTTTTAATAAGATTGCATCAATTGCTTCCCCTCAGTACAGGACTCTTCTCCATGGCATGCACAGGTTTTTAGTACATTTATAGAGATTTCCTTTACATATACTCCTTTCCATGAACAATTCCAAGACATGAGTGTTAAGTGAAGTAGTGACTGTAAATTGCTTGATATATGTGTAATTGTGTATAAGTGTGCTCAGCAACTGCTGTCCTTCCATGGTTAGTTCCTGTTTAACACATACTTATTTCTGGGATATTGTAGAATGATCCAATTAGCTTGTGTAAAGGATGTCCCATTAGGCCCACACCTAGGAAATTCTGGGCCCCAGGCAGCTGACAGAGTTCGGGCCCCTTTCGTGTTTCAAATATGTACGTATATTTTAAAACTCGAAAAAGGGCGGGCCCCTATCTAGCTCGGGCCCCTGGCAAGTGTCATGGTTGTTCCCCCCCCACCCAGGTGCAGGCCTGGTCCCATCGATTTCAGTATCGGATAAATAACTCACTGCTTTAGTCTAGAATAACCCTGAATGTCCTGATCAAAAGTTTTGGATAAGATTGGTCATACTGCAGAGGTGTTTCTCAGTTATTTTCTCAAAAACAAATTCTTGGCAAACATTATGAACTGTTACTGAACATTCTCTAGTCTATTTCACTTCTTATCTATGTATACTTCTGTGGCGCATTCTGTGATATAATTAGTTCAAGAACATCAAATTGTGACTGATGCACCATTGAAATGTGTAGTGAAACAAGACACTTCATTTTCCTGTCGCCTAGAGTCACTAAAATGGAAATAACAAAAAAGTCTGTGGTCAATTTTCATACCAAGTTCGCGTTTTAAAAAGTCCAGAGTATTGCATAAGAAATGGCTTACATACATTTCCGAGGCTAAGCATGTTTTATACATGAGGCCTCTGCTCACAGCTGGTGTTCTAATTCATCTCAAAGGTGTTCAATAAGGTCAGGGCTTTGTGTACAGGCATAGTCATTCTGGAACAGACAAGGGTACTTGGCATTAACAGAACCCTTCACTGAAACTGAGGGGCCTAGCCTAAACCCTGAAAAGCAGCCCCAGACCATAATCCCTCCACCATCAAACATTATAGTAGGCACTATGCAGTCTGGAAGATTGCGTGCTCCTGGCATCTGGCAAAACCAGATTAACTCATCAGACTGCCAGTTAATTAAGCATGATTCACAACTCCAGAGAACACATTTCTACTGGTTCAGAGTCCAATGGCAGTATGCCTTACGCCATTCCAGAGGATGCTTGACATTGTGCATAATGATCTTAGGCTCATTTGCAGCTGTTTGGCCATGCAAATCCATTTTATGAAGCTCCTGATAAGGTTCTTGTGTTAATGTTGCTTTTAAAGGCAGGTTGGAACTCCGTTGTGAGTGACAGAACAGATAATAGGCAATTTTTACATGCTATGTGCTTTAGCACTCTGGTGCCCCACGCTGTGAGTTTGTGTGATTTATCACTTCACGGCTGAGCTGGTGTTGCTTCCAATATAGCTCCACTTCACAATAACAACATTTACAGTTGATTGGGACAGATTTTGCAGAGCAGAAGTTTTATGTACTGACTTGTGGCAAAGTTTGCATCCAATGACAATGCCACATTTAAAGTCACAGAGCTCTTCAGTACAACCCACTCTACTGACAGTGATGGTCAATGGAGATTTCTTTGCTATGTTCTCAATTTTAGGCACCTGTTAATAACAGGTTCATCTGACACACCTGAACTCAATAATTTTGAGTACACATAATTTTGGCCCTGCGTGTATAAGGAAGCAAAGTAAAACAGTAGATAAGTGGGATTGAAAGATACAAAAGGTAAGAGACACGTTTGGAAGTGAGCTGCAGAATGTGGAAGAAAAGAAAAATTTGTTCAGGATTGGAAAACAGATGGCAAAAAGAGACAAGCTATAGTGGGTGTGAACTGCTTAAAAATGATGAATAAGACGTTGTGATTGATACTAGTGGAATTAACGATACCTGGAAGATGTACCTGGAAAAACGTGCTAAATAAAGGGAATGAACAAAATAACGGTGACTGAGAAAAGAGAAGGACCAAGCTGTAGAAGGAGGTTACAAAAGCTCTAAGATTATGTCAGGCAAAGCAACAGGCCTTGCTGGAGTAGTGTTGGAACATTAGAAGGCAGCAGAGAAGGATAACGGTCTACAGATGTGTGCAGGTAAGATTCTTGAAGACTGGAAAAGAAGTCTGCACATTCCAGTTTACAAAAAATAAAACAATCTACCGGAGCGTGGATCATATTCAGCGATTAAGCTTTTAGTGTAGGTAATGAATGTTATTTAGGGAGTCCTAGAGAAAAGAATTAAGGAACAAGTTACTGAAATTCAGTTTTGTTTTCATGCCTATGAAGGGAACAACAGATGTATCTTTGTTGTTGAATAAATGGAGGAAAAGCATCAGATGAAGAGAATGAATCTGGAAAAGACATTTGATAGGGTACATTGAGATGTGGAGGGTTTTGAGAAAATTAGGTGTGGATGAATGGTTAGTGTTTGCACCAATATCAATAAACTATTAAGTATGAACAGTGGTCAAGACAATAGATGCGGATAGCAAGTTTGAGGTGAAACTGAACCAGGGATCCTTTCTGAATGTGTTGTTTTTTGTAACAGTGATGGAGGGTAATGATCAAAAAAGTTACATATTGCCATAGAAGTACACCAAGATGACAAAATGTGAAGCAGAGCAATGACACCGAAATGGAAAACAAGTCTGAAAGCTAAAAGCCTCAAACCAAATACAGGAAAAATGAAGGCAATCGTGTGATGTGTGGAAGAAGTGGGTGCATGGCCGTGAAGCAAGTTTGGTACAGATGTTTAGAGAAACTAAACCCAATACACAGGTTACTGGAAGTGGGTGTATAAAAAATGAGTAGTCTGCAAGTAGCAAGTGTAACCTTTGTAGAACAGGCACAAAAGGGTTGCAGAATGATGATATAGTAAATGTAAGACATCGGCAATGACATTGTTTTGTGTAAACTAGGAAAGCTGCATTACTTAGGTAAAATGTTGAGTACAGACACAGCTGTTGGCAAAGCAATGACAGCGAGTGTGAGGTGTGGAAAGAATACATTTCACATGCTGTGCTCCATTCTGACCTCTAAAGGAGCCTGAAGGGAAACATTTATGAAGTTTTATACGAGAAGTATGCTCTATAGGAGTGAGACATTGCCAAAGAAGGTGTAACATAAGACAATGCTGGAAAGAACAGATAAGATGGAATAGGCAGAGGGTCATGGAAGCAGAGGATCATAACTGCAGAGTTATGTGAAAAGCTTGGTGTGAAGACAATAGGTGCTGTGCAGAGATGAAAGCAACTAAGATGGTTTGGTTATATGGAGTAAAAAGCAGAGGATGATTAGGTGAAGAGGTGCACACAACTGAGGAAGTGGAGATGAGGATTAGAGGGAGAAAGAAGAAGTAGGTTTGAGGTGGTTTCAGACAATATTAAAAGTATGGGTCTCACCCCAAATGATGCCCAGTACTGCGGTAGAGTAAAAGAAGAATGTGAAGGATTAACCAGCTAACCTGGATAACCTGAAAATTGCCATGATGGTGATGATATCTAGAGTATATTTAGTAGAATAAAAAAAAGAAGAAGACACATGAAATTCAAGGCAAATAACAAAATAAGACCTATGAAATTCAAGGCAAATAGTATGAAGGTGGTAAGAGATGCACTATAGTTAAACATAGCTTCAGAAGATATTTCTAAAATATTTTATTTTACAGGCCTTAATCAGAAACTACTTACATATAATCTTCAAAACCCATTTTGGCTTGTTTCTCCACTTAACTCCAAACAGGTAAACAGGAATGCCAGTGAGGATGATAACCATGCCTATCAAACACTCTATTGGTGTCTTCCAGATTGAAACCACAATCAAAAATATGCAAGCAAGAACAAAAATGACTGGAAGAAGGATATTGACCTGGGAGAAATGGGAGAGAAAGAAAAACAAAAACAAAATCTGATTAAATCACCCAGGAGGCACTTTCATTTGTCCAAGAAGTAGCCTCTATATTACAGCATTTTCCAATTGGTTGGATAGTTAATTAAATGAAGAAATTATAGTATCACAGCTTTTTAACACGCCTCTATTAATATAATTTGCACTCTATGGCTTGGAAATTCAAACTCTCTCAATGCAATACAGACACCACTTTATTTTATTAAAAAAAAAACAAAGCTAGGAACAAATCTTGAGGGAACATAGTACATATAATATTATTAAAACTTAATTTGCTATTTTGTTCATTGCTAAAGTTTTCATGATTCTATGATAAAGGTTTCAAAGGAATGTAGGAATACTTGCCAAGGAAACAACAGTATAATATTCAGATAAGTGAGTAGGCTAATTTTTGTTCTGCATTATTTGGTTTCTGATTCTGTGTGACAGATGGCAAACTGACAAAAGAGATTCAGATATGCACTAGCGGCTTTGGTAGCCATTTTTCAACTCTGAAGCAAGTATTGTACATTTAAACATACATGGATCCATATTCATTCACAGGGTGCTTTGTGACTTTTGAACTGAACATAAAAAACTATCGGTTTTAGTGGGCACAGGTAGTCGATTACATGGATAACCATCCAGGGAGCCAGTATTTGAATACTTATATCCCTAGTTCAATGTTATGTATACTTATTATACTGAAGGAAGTCAGGGAGAAAATATGCGGTCAAAAAAGAAAAATCAACTCTGCTAAATTTCGACACAGAATGAAATGCTGTTGTTGTGCACAAAATATATAATACCAAAATTACTATAACAGCTCCACAGCTCAATGATGAATCACATAAGTCAAGCATCCTACATATCCAAAGACAGAAGAATGCAAGCAAACTTCACTACCCCAGTTTGGAAAAATAATTCAGGCAGAGCAGAAATATAAAAATTGACCATAAAAATATCATCATGGGACATGCTGCCTCTAAGCTTTTTAGAAGAAAATAAGAAAACTATTGAGTTATGTTGAGCCAGAGTATGAAGTCTCCTACTAAAAAACATCACAAAGAGGAGTGAACAGTGATACAAAAAAGTGCTAAAGCCACAAAAATGAAACTCCAAATGCCAATTTAGTGACACCAGTTAATGAATATGCCAGACTGATAGTCCAGTTTGAATGTACTATAATAAAAAAAAAAAAAATCTGAACGCATCTAAACACATTGTTCTCTTTACCCTGCCAGTATTTGACTTTCTGTACAGAATTACAAGAAACATTACCAGAATTAGTGACTTTATTTGCAGAATGAGCACAGTCTAAATTAATATATCAGGAAAATTCCACTGTTCTCTTAAAATAAAAAAATAAAAGGCTACAGTTACTGCTAATTTTGTTTAAGTGCAAGTTGTTGTGTGAAAATATTCTTTTTACTGGTGTGCATTTGATTAATTTTGCATTGCAATGTCTAAAAAATCAAACAGGAAAAATAATTCATTCTGAAAGGGGAAAGGATGCGGTGGTTGCCTCTGATATTTTTTAGTTGATTGAATATCTTTTTGTTAACAAGTTGCCTTGAAAGCTTGCATATTGTATTCTTTTTAGTTAGCCAATAAAAGGTGTCATTTTGCTTGGCTTTTCTCTACATTCATAATGGCTAACACGGTACAACACCCTAATACTATTAACCTTTATGGATATTCAAGCATCAAAATTAGTTAGAATGCACATTCTTTGTTAAAGTGTCTTGTTTAACGGTCACTTGATTTGCAAATATCAATATGTAAGGAAGGGCGGCACGGTGGCGCAGTGGTAGCGCTGCTGCCTTGCAGTTAGGAGACCCGGGTTCGCTTCCCAGGTCCTCCCTGCGTGGAGTTTGCATGTTCTCCCCTGTGTCTGCATGGGTTTCCTTCGGGTACTCCGGTTTCCTCCCACCGTCCAAAGACATGCAGATTAGGTGGATTGGCGATTCTAAATTGTCCCTAATGTGTGCTTGGTGTGTGGGAGTGTGTTTTTCCCATGAAACTGTTTGCCTGAATTCACAAAACAGTTATTCTGCTTTAAGAAGTAATAGTAACAACTAGCAGTTAAAATAGCTCATTTCACCAGGCCTTTAATATCAGAGTTAACTATTTTTTCCCCCAACTAGATAAAAGTAATTTTAGACAAAAGTCTATTACTAGACAAAAATCCAAAATGTCCTTAAAAAAAAACCTTTACAGTACCAGCGTAATGTAACAAAAAAAGGTGGTCTTCATGGGTGAAAAGCCACTTGGTTTTCTCTCTCTCTTCTCAGGTCCTCAGTTAGTCAGAATTTCCAAAGTAATAAAGCAAAAACAGTTCTTACCTTAATGGGTCTTTCTAGTTCTGGTTTCTTGTATCTCAGCCACATCATGCCGATAATTGCCATGGCAATGCAAAGCCAGTTGAAAAAGCTGAAGAAGTTGATGACTGAAAAGATGTCATTTGAGAATGCATAAAGTATAGTCATTAAACACTGAAAAAAAGCAGAAAGAATAGAAGGCAGGTCATGAACACACAGCTATTTCACTTACATGGGAGAGAAGACAAATCACAATCATATTATTTGCAATAATTAATTTTTGTACAGCATATCTAAATGATATTCAGAACTAAAAGCTGCCTTCTTTGTTGAAAAGGTCAAAAGGTAACATCAGCAGGTATAACTCAAAAATATACAGTTACACAAAGGTTAGGAATTTACCACAATTTTCAGGTATGTGATACAGTCTGAAAGTTACTGAAAATGTCACCATTTTATGTTATAAATTGAAAATTTTATACTGTATCTTCTGCAACATTCAGAACCTGAGGTTTTAAGTTTTAAACAATAATTCTGACAGAATGCATGTCATAACAAAACACAATAGGTTTACTTTATACAACTTCCATGGGTATGTGTGACAACCTTTTAACGGTATGGAAAAAATTCAGTGTATTGTACATCATTCAAAGCGGGCTCCACAAAAGCATAAACACAGTTAGTGTACAATTGCTAGCACTTATAATAATAACAAAATAACCAAAGAAGTAAATTTAACAACATTTTAAATAGTTGCTTAGATTAATGAATTTGCAGACATGAGATGCATGCCATGTATATACTCTTATAATATGTATGCAAACTGGATTACCAAAATTAAGTCAAATAACATGAAGCAGTTTTTTTGTTTAGTTGGTGTTGAGACTACTGCTAATGTATATTGGGATATTTTGCTCTTCAAAGTGTCTTGAGATATTGTATCCTGTGAAGGGCGCTAAATAAAATAAAGAATGACAGATTTTCATAATAGTAAAACATAGCTAAGGCAGAATAAAAAGATATTAATTATATATATCTCCAAACTGTGGGCTTTGGAGTTTTTGTGCAGGGATTTAGCAGTGTCTAAGGGATTACCAATAGCACAGTATGACATGCCCTGAAATATTAAAACAGTAGAATAATATGAATTCAGGACAATGCATATTACAAGGGCATTCTATGAATATGCAAACCCAATTTCACTATTGTTGCTTTAAAATACTGGCAATGTTTTTACAATTTTTGCCTGGCTATGGCTACAAGCTAAACTTTTTATTCATTTCAAAATGTTGTTAACAAAGTTTCACATCAGTTAGTATGATTTCTGTTAGTATTATTTACTGAATCTAGAGAAAACAGAATTATAACAAAAAGGTTATGTCAATCATTAAATTACTGTCTTTCCCCAAAAAAACAAATATTTGATATTGAATCGTTTTCAGACCCCTTTGTTATATTTCCACTGTTTTTCTTAGGAGGTCTCATCTCTTCTCTATCTATATAGCAAAAACAAGTGAACATTTTGATTGCACTTGCACATAATTTGTTCTGCTGCTAGGTTATGACACACATGTGTTCTGAGAAAAGTTTCGAGGTAGGTTAGTTCTACTCACTAATTATGGCACCAGAGCATGGTGATGTATTGATTACCAGATGGGAGTAAGAATTTCACAATGCTTTGTACATGTGACCCAATAAACCTTTATATTAACACTGTGGCATAAAGCATAAATATTCTGAAGTATGGCATTTTCTCTGATCTCTACTGTAGTTCATATTTTTAGCAGAGCTAACAAAGTGATCTTTGTTAGGCCTTGCACATATGACTGTGTTTGATAATTGGAAATACTTGAACCAGCTACCATACTCACTGAAGGGTTCTAACGGCTTGCAATATTATAAACCACAGTCCTTGCTTGTATCTTGGCTAACAAATGAATACACAGCTGTGAGATGGATTGTGAATTATGTATGCCATTATTTAAACAGCTTTAAACAGTTTTCAAAACTTTTTTTTATAACTATAGGTAGATTCATTTTAAATTTTGCCATACTCATCACACCATGGGTGGCACGGTGGCGCAGTGGTAGTACTGTTGCCTCACAGTAAGGAGACCTGGTTTCACTTCCCGGGTCCTCCCTGCGTGGAGTTTGCATATTCTCCCCGCGTCTGCGTGGGTTTCCTCCGGGTGATCTGATTTCCTCCCACAGTCCAAAGACATGCAGGTTAGGTGCATTGGCGATTCTAAATTGTCCCTAGTGTGTGCTTGGTGTGTGTGCCCTGCTGTGGGCTGGTGCCCTGCCCGGGATTTGTTCCTGCCTTGTTCCCTGTGCTGACTGGGATTGGCACCAGCAGACCCCCGTGACCCTGTGTTAGGATATAGCGGGTTGGAAAATGACTGACTGACTGACTGACTGACTGACACATCACACCCTGAGGCAACATTAGTACAATCAAAATTGAAACTAGCTCATAAAATCTATAAAATTTTTACTAAGGCAAAATAAGGCAGGATTTACCAGTTACATAGAATGCTCCATACAGTGAGGCAGAAGAAGAGCTTTTACTGCTAACTTAAAAAAATAATAGGGTCTTTACTTTTGTTACGTTAGCATACAAGGCACATTAGATTTGAGTAATACATACAGTGAACACCAGAGAAGGTACTGGTGTAAGAAGCCCAGGATGAATCATAGACAGTAAGCTTGGAAGATGCCCCTCTCGTGAACCAACAAAAAACAGCCTAGGACAGAATGGTACATGACAGGTTAATATGGTCTCAGCCATTAATATCATTCTGCTACTTATGTTTAAAGAAAAAAAAAATGTATATATATATATATATATATATATATATATATATAGAGTGAAGGACAGCCGGGTCCCATGCCCGGCAGGGACGCCCCTGCTGCTTATGTTCCAGGGGAGCCACCATGGGCAGTCCAATACCTCCCCTGGGATGCTTGGTGGCAGCCTCCCTGGCCGACGGCGATTCCCCAACCACCCGCAGGGCTCCATGGGAGATGGAGTCCTCCACAGCTTGGTTGGGGCCCGGGGTGGCCGCGAACGGGGGTTGTCTGCTTCCAACAGCCCGGCTGGACGAGTCTTCAGCCCCACCCGGAAGTGCAATTAGGACCAGGTGGTTAATCACCTGGAACGCTTCCGGGTGGGCTATAAAAGGGCCCAGCCACCACCAATCGAGAGCCAGAGATGGGAGGAAGGAGACGAAGCTTGGGAAGGAGTGGTGGTAGAAAAAGAAGAAGTGTGTTTTGCTATTGTGTTTGTGCTTTGGGACTGTGCTTGGGCTGTGTGGCACGGGGAAGATGTGTCCCACAGCTGAAGAGAAAAAATAAAGTCTTTGTGTTTTATACGTGCCTCCGTGTCGGGTCAGGCGCCTATATAGTGCCTTTGTTACTATATATATATATATATATTATATATATATATACATACACATACACATACACACACACAGGTGCTGGTCATAAAATTAGAATATCATGACAAATTTGATTTATTTCAGTAATTCCATTCAAAAAGTATGTGTATATTGTATATTAGATTCATTCATTACACACAGATTCATTCATTACACAGAGACTGATGTATTTCAAGTGTTTATTTCTTTTAATTTTGATGATTATAACTGACAACTAATGAAAGTCCCAAATTCAGTATCTCGGAAAATTAGAATATTGTGAAAAGGTTCAGTATTGAAGACACCTGGTGCCACACTCTAAATCAGCTAATTAACTCAAAACACCTGCAAAAGCCTTTAAATGGTCTCTCAGTCTAGTTCTGTAGGCTACACAATCATGGGGAAGACTGCCGACTTGACAGTTGTCCAAAAGACGACCATTGACACCTTGCACAAGGACGACAAAACACAAAAGGTCATTGCTAAAGAGTCTGGCTGTTCACAGAGCTCTGTGTCCAAGCACATTAATAAAGAGGCGAAGGGAAGGACAAGATGTGGTAGAAAAAAAGTGTACAAGCAATAGGGATAACCGCACCCTGGAGAGGATTGTGAAACAAAACCCATTCAAAACTGTGGGGGAGATTCACAAAGATTGGACTGCAGCTGGAGTCAGTGCTTCAAGAACCACCACGCACAGATGTATGCAACACATGGGTTTCAGCTGTCGCATTCCTTGTGTCAAGCCACTCTTGAACAAGAGACAGCATCAGAAGCGTCTCGCCTGGGCTAAAGACAAAAAGGACTGGACTGCTGCCGAGTGGTCTAAAGTTATGTTCTCTGATGAAAGTAAATTTTGCATTTCCTTTGGAAATCAAGGTCCCAGAGTCTGCAGGAAGAGAGGAGAGGCACAGAATCCACGTTGCTTGGGGTTCAGTGTAAAGTTTCCACAGTCAGTGATGGTTTGGGGTACCATGTCATCTGCTGGTGTTGGTCCATTGTGTTTTCTGAGGTCCAAGGTCAACGCAGCCGTCTACCAGGAAGTTTTAGAGCACTTCATGCTTCCTGCTGCTGACTAACTTTATGGAGATGCAGATTTCATTTTCCAACAGGACCTGGCACCTGCACACAGTGCCAAAGCTATCAGTACCTGGTTTAAGGACCATGGCATCCCTGTTCTTGATTGGCCAGCAAACTCGCCTGACTTTAACCCCAAAGAAAATCTATGGGGTTTTGTGAAGAGGAAGAAGCAATACGCCAGACCCAACAATTCAGAAGAGCTGAAGGCCACTATCAGAGCAACATGGGCCATTATAACACCTGAGCAGTGCCACAGACTGATCCGACTCCATGCCATGCCGCATTGCTGCAGTAATCCAGGCCAAAGGAGCCCCAACTAAATATTGAGTGCTGTACATGCTCATACTTTTCATGTTCATACCTTTCAGATGGCCAGCATTTCTAAAAATCCTTTTTTTGCACGGGTCTTAATTGACATTCTAATTTTCCGAGATACTGAATTTGGGACTTTCATTAGTTGTCAGTTATAATCATCAAAATTAAAAGAAATAAACATTTGAAATACATCTGTCTGTGTGTAACTGACTTTTTGAATGGAATTACTGAAAGAAATCAACTTTGTCATGATATTCTAAATTTTATGACCAGCACCTGTATATTTATATATATATATATATATATATATATATATAAACACTGAGAAAGTAAACACTGACTAAATTCCTAGAAGGCAATGACATCAGTACAAGCACTGTCAGAGTAATTAATTACTAATGGTCACATAGAGATTAAGCAGAAAAGACTGATGCTTACTGTTTAAGGTCTAATACTTTAATTACTAGACCCAACTTCTAACACAATACAGTATACAGAAATAAAAATGTAGATTACTGTAGATGGCTTGAGTCTTTATATATATTTTAACCGATACAGTTAGTATACAGCACTGCAGTGAACATTACAGAATGTGATATGTTAGTGATATCTGTTTGTTATTACTTACCTAGATGATGTGAAGAGTGATCCATTCACAGATCCAAAACATGACAACCCAACAAAAACAGGAATAATCCAAGCCATGACCCCTAAATGGTAATTTCCAAAATCCTAAAAAGTATTAAAAATACAATTTATTTTTAGGTTTTTTAATGTATTTTTTTCTGTAATATTCAAATTTTTACATCATTGACATCTGTTTGAAAAAATCTATGTGGTCCATCACAAGAAAAACATAGCTTTTCACCAATTAGGAGGTCATTACATTATCAAAATCAGGGGTATGTGAGCCATTTTATTGTAGTACTTAAATATATTTTTATTTATTTTGTTGTATTGATTGTGGCAGCTACATATGGATGTGATGTTACTGAACTGAACTCTTAATTTTCTAATTTAAAATTTATGGATTTTGTATTAAGTATATTTGAAAAGTGGTATCTTACAGTGGTACAGAATCTTTAATCATTAAAATGGAAAACAAGTATTTATTCAGTTTCAAGGATAAAGCCAGTTAAGTTTTATTAGACATCCATGACAGAGTTAATAGAGGCTTTGGCCTCAAATTTGGATCCTGTAAAGCCACAATGGCTGCAGATTATCAATCTAATCAATTTCCTAATTAGTAACCATTTACTACTTCTAATGGATTGCACTTTTGCCTTTATATTAACTGACCTGCTTTTTAAGAACCCTTAATATCCATCCATCCTCTTCCGCTTATCCGACATCAGGTCGTGGAGGCAGCACCTTGAGCAGAGATGCCCAGACTTTCCTCTCCCCAGCCACTTCTTCTAGCTCTTCCGGGAGAATCCTAAGGCGTTCCCAGGCCAGCTGAGAGATATAGTCCCTCCAGCGTGTCCTGGGTCTTTCCCGGGGCCTCCTCCCGGTTAGACATGCATGGAACACCTCACCAGGGAGGTGTCCAGGAGGCATCCTGATCAGATGCCCGAGCCACCTCATCTGACTCCCCTCGATGCAGAGGAGCAGCGGCTCTACTCTTATCGTGGTGGAGGGGTTTGCGTGTCCCAATGATCCTAGGAGCTCTGTTGTCAGGGGCTTTATGCCCCTGATAGGGCCACCCAGGGCAAACTGGTCCTAGGTGAGGAATGAGACAAAGAGCGGTTCAACAAACCTCCAATGATGATTCAAAACTTTGGACGACGTTTTCCCTTGTCCAGACGTGGGTCATCGGGGCCCTCCTCTGGAGCCAGGCCTGGAGGTGGGGCTCGATGGCGAGTGCCTGGTGGCCGGGCCTGCACCCATGGGGCTTGGCCGGGCACAGCCCGAAGAGGTAACGTGGGTCCCCCTTCCCATGGGCTCACCACCTATGGGAGGGGCCAAGGAGGTCGGGTGCAGTGTGAGTCGGGTGGTGGCCGAAGGCGGGGACCTTGGCGGTCTGATCCTTGGCTACAGAAACTGACTCTTGCGACATGGAATGTCACCTCTCTGAACCCTTAATAGTTTTTTTTTTTTTCTTAACCAATAGCCAAAACATGATGGGATAAAAAGCAAGCACAATGGTGACCAGATAACTTGATACCATATATACCTACATGTTCATCAAACAATACATTTTTATGTAAAAATTTTGAAAATAACATAGGGGATTTCTGAGAAATATAGATTTATTCTCATCCACAAAACATTTGGATGTTGCTCTCAGAAAAAAAAGAAAAAATACACATTTTGGAAATCTCTTGCCTTATGAAATTAGACCACTAAGAAGAAACAAAATAAAACATGTTTCATTAATAGCAAGAATTTGCTCCTAATTAAGAAATTGGTTAGAGCAAAAATTGTGTAACTCCATGAACTAAGACTGAAACTCCAGAGTTAGCTGGTAATCTGTTGGATCACTTTACATCTAAATATTTTTGGCTGTTGGTTTAGGAGAAAAAACTTCCTCTTCAGTTTGCCAGTTTAAAACACCCACTCTCCCCATTTCCTTTTGACTTCACTGTATGGATT
The DNA here is from genome assembly GCA_026402145.1 of Polypterus bichir lapradei. NCBI lineage: Eukaryota > Metazoa > Chordata > Cladistia > Polypteriformes > Polypteridae > Polypterus > Polypterus bichir. The sequence continues at coordinate 23,474,653 of JANRMT010062806.1, forward strand.
ATACTTCTGACTTCTGACTCTCACACACACACACACAAACACACACAAGCCAACCCCTTACAATTTAAGACAAACTAACTGGTTTGATTGGGTTGCAGGGACTTTCAGATGGTCGTAGGCACAGGCATGAACATAAGCATGAACCAGAGCCTAAGCCATAGCTGCCCATGATTCACTACGATTACAGGTATGCACTACTTAATTTCAAAGATACGTTTTGTGAAATAGGGTGTTATGCGATTTGAATTTTGTTCAAACACCATATTATATACAGTTTTTAGCAAAGCTGTATGTAAATAAATAAAACATACATAAATACAAATAAAAATTAATAAGGCAAACCAATCCTATAGAGTAATGAAATTCTGTCAGAAGTGCTGAGAATGTGAAATAATGTACTGTACAGTAGTTATAATTCAACTATGAACTAATATGTATCAAAAATTAACTAATTTTTTTCTCCTTCTGCTGAATTTCAAATTGTTTACCTTGCCGATCAACTAAGCTTTTTTAAAGCTATTTATTATTGTTTACTACTGTTATTTGTTGAAATTAAAGATGGGAAGATTTTGTACTATTTTTGCCTTGGGATTTTTTAGACCTGTTCCTGTTTATTTCCTTAACCTTTCCAAAGTTTTTCAATCCTTAATTGTTAAATCTTTATATTCCTTCTGATGTATACTCAAATTTCTCCTTTAATTTCCATATAGTGATCTGTTTTGTCTCATGTTTTTAGCAATGACTTTAATATTTTCTTTATTTTCATAATGTACGGTTTATGAATGAGAAACTCCAAAAGTTAAGTGAAATGACAATTTCCCCTCAGGAAATAGTAAAGTATATCAAATCAAAACAACAACTACTGTTTGCAGAATAAATATTCACACTTGCTCATTCTGCTTGTTCTTGGTTTAAAATTGCCAAAAGGTCTGAAAATATTTATTTTATTTAAATTTGGATATTTTTGAAGCTTATTCGTTCTACAATGATCACTATTGTGCTGTGTCTCAATCACTTCCCATTCTTTTACTCTACTTTACTTGTATGAACAGGTGTCTAGACTAAGAAAGGAAGCAGTTGTGAACACAGAAATGTAATATTACAATTATCTATGTTGAATGGCAATTACCTCATTGAATGTTAAAAGCTGAAATAATATAGGATATTACCTTCTTTGTTTAATTTTAATAAAGCAATCGTTGTTAAAATATGAGAAATGGGTGTAAAACATACTCTATTCCCTATATTACTGAATTTCCTCTTTATAAAATTAACCTACAATAATTCAGACATTACTGTTGGTTCTCTACTGACTAAGTGAGAGTTCCAACATTGTTTTTAACACAGAGTATGCCACAGCTTTTCCTTTCATGATTTGTATAACCTCTAATATTACTTTGTTTTGGATCATTTTCATTAACACAATATTCACAAATCCAAATAACATTTTCCTATGAACTTTTCAAATGTCTCACAGTGTAACATTTGCTTCAAGAACCTTTATGTGTGCAAGTTGCCTCACCACTCGCCCATTCATTAAAGTATCTGGCTGCGATACAATGAGATTGTACCAGAAACATATTGCCATACCTCCTGCTCCTCCCAACACTCATAATGAAAATGTTGTGGCATAAAAGTTATGGATAACTGGTAAAGGATAAGTAACCATATATTCATTGTTCATAATTATTTAGCTTGCTTTGCTACATGAAGAATTCTTCTCATGAAAGTCAAAATTCTCCTAGAGTTTGTTACAGATGGAAAAAAAAATTTGCCACAACAGCTAAAGATAAAAAAGAAAACTTTACATACCACAGCAACAGCTTCAGAATCCAGCATTTCCTGAGGTGAGAGGGTTGTGAAGTAAGCCAGATTAGTAAGCACATATACAGATGTAACAATGGGTAACGAGATGATGATAGCTCGGGGCAAATTTCTGAAATTTTAATAAAAAAGAAAAATTATGACCTAACATGATACATTCTGAATCTGTTTACTTCAGCATATTGGGGTGTAACCCTTGTCCTAAAGTAATTTAATGTGTAAAATTAAATGTACAACTACCCACATCAAAAAAATAACCTATGTGAGAGACGAAGCCTTTGACAAATAGACATATGTGTCTAACTTAGCAGTATATATATATTGAGGGTGAGAGAATGATCCCCAAATCCAAAGGCTGAAGCACTGCTGTGCAATTGGGTGGGAGGAAATTCAACATGAACATTAACTAAATGTGGAAGCATATTGTGGGTAGCATCATCCTTTTCTTCATTTTCATATTGTGAGGTTTCTGAACTCTTTTGGGATCCCCCCAACCCCTGCCCCTCACCCCCACCCAATTAGGATTGTCACGCTGAAGTGCATCCCGAAGCGCAACTGCCGTGTCTGTGTAAGATTGTTTGTCCGTTGCCGGGGTGGGGCAACAGCAGGCTCACAGCAGTGCAGCGAGGCGCCACAGAAGCAAATCCTAAAAGATTGGGGTCATGCTATAAGTCTCTGTCTTACACCCCAAAACACGAGGCTGAGTCTCTGTACTTAAGCAAAACCAGCTTTATTCAGCTTGAAACAGGGACAGCACAGTTATTTATTGTAGCAGGATCTGCCACTCTCCTATAAACAGACAAAAGCAGTCAGGCAGGGTCATGGAAAGGTTAATGGCCAAGTAATCCTGTTCCCTGCATTACCCATCGAGTTTGCTTTGACGAAGAGACGCAAGAGGTCTCAAGAGAGTTTAGAAACCTCACATTTTCTTGAATGAGTGCCACATTAATAGGAATGTTTCTTGAATGAGCATCACTGAAAAACATAAATACTGCATTTTCAACATCTTCAAATGCAGCAGTTCGCACACATTTGCAACCTGAGATTTTTCTTTTTTTTTGCCCCTTCTTTGAAGAAGGTTGACAGTGTCGATGGCGAAATTCCGAATTCACTGGTAACGTCTTTTTTCTTTTTGCCACAATCAAAAGCTGCAAAAAATAAAAACAATTTTTTATAATATGAACTGTTATCGTTTTTTCGTGTCTTCTGTTTCTATAGGAGGGTGACAATTAGTTAAATTCCAATGGATGTTTTTCAAATGTTGACGAGCAATAAGCAAAAGGTATCACTGAAAACAAAAACAGCAAAAAAAACAGTACGAGCAAAGTTTGAATAAATAATTTTTTTTACAATGTTTCTGTTTGGGGATTGTTGTGCACAACTAAGCTGCAACCACAGAAATAATTGCTCTGTGGATGATTCATTCAGGCATTTCAAGGTCTTTTGGGCACTTCGTTGTAATGAAAGTATCTGCTGAATGTACTTTGTAGTAACAAGATTTTTATAGACTTGTGTCATATGGGGAAACCATAACATTTCCAACCATAAAAACACTTTGCTGTAAAGATATTCGTTGTAACAGAATCTTACCTGTATATTTTATATATATATATATACACAGTGTATATATATATATATATATATATATATATATATATATATATATATATTGTGGAGGATGGCCGGCTGTTTATCCCGGCCAATACCCCCAAGCCGCCAGGTGGAGCCCTCCTTGCAGCATGGAGGTCCCCAGAAGACCAGCAGGGCATCATGGACAATGGAGTTTTTATGCACCGCCCTGCTGGATGCCATGGGGGCCACGAGAGGGAGCTGCAGGGAGGACCGAAGAGTTCTTCGTGCCCTATGACCCAGAAGTTCGCCATAGGAAGAGCGACGGGCTTCCGGGGTGAGAAAAAGCATTGTTTACCCTGACCCGGAAGGAATAAGGATTTGTGGACTGATGGATTGGGAACACTTCCGGGTCGGGGGATATAAAAGGACTGTGGGAGCTCCCAGATGGCGAGCTGAGCTGGATGGAAGGGTGGCAACGCGTCTGGGAGCTGGAGGATTGTTTATTGTATTTTGTGATCTATTATTGGAGTATTTGGGAGTGGAGCGTGCTTTGTGCACGTTATTATTATAATAAATAATTATTTGGACTTTTATCTGGTGTCTGACGTGTGGTCCGAGGGTACAAGGGTGCGAGAAAAACCCTAAATCTGTCACAATATATATTATATATATAGTCACACACGTGTGTTTAGGAGACAACTAAAGAGTCTGAATACATGTGATTCCACGCCGGACCAAGGGATGGCGAAGTGCACTAATTTTCCCTCACGATCTTTTGCAGACCATTCTAGGGAAATCCCCCTCTGGGGCAGCCAATGACGTCACTTCCAGTTCTGGTAATGATGACATCACTTCCTCCACTGGCCTTTAAAAGCTGCCATCTTGTGTCAAGAGAATCATTTCTGTTTTGGACTCTGTGATGTAAATATGTCTGCTCTTTTGATTCAATTATACGGCTGGCTGCCCCAAACCTTCTCAACGTCTTATGGTTGTTTTTGTGATTGTATATATATATATATATTAGCAAAATACCCGCGCTTCGCAGCAGAGAAGTAGTGTGTTAAAGAAGTTATGAAAAAGAAAAGGAAACATTTTAAAAATAACGTAACATGATTGTCAATGTAATTGTTTTGTCACCATTATGAGTGTTGCTGTCATCAAGGATTTAATTATCATTATTTCTTTCAATCAGGTTCGTATTTGGAGGATGTGTTGTGTTCAAGCTATATTCCGTGTTTGTCAACCGTTGTAAAGATAACAGATTTCATTCATTGAAGTGTTCACTACCCAAATTGGTACGGCTTTATTTAATGTTAGCTCAGACCCGGCACTTAAAAGTTTCTCTCGCACTTTTGCTGAGTTTGTGCCAAACACTATTCTATCCCTGACCATCTCATCTTTGTTTGCATAAGCACAGTCCTTCACCAGCAATTTTAACTCCACTACAAAGTGATGAAAAGTCTCGTTTATACCCTGTGTCTTCTCATTAAACTTGTATCTCGCGAATATCGTATTTGTTGTAGGCATGACAAACGCCAGCGGCAGCCTGTCTATGAACTTAATTTAAAACTTTAGGTTTACACCGTGCTTTGTTTCCGCAGTAGCTGCACTTATGAATATGCTTGTATGCGTCACTCGCTTCATATTCTTTTGCTGCCTTCTCAATTGTGTAATGCGTTTTTTGAACAGGTTTCATTCATTGAAGTGATCACTAACCAAATCGGTACTCGTGAATCTAGGATGATTAACAGGCATTCCCGGTATTAAGTTGTGAATTTGCCTGCGAATATTTAGCGGCAGCATGTCTATGAACGTAATTTAAACCTTTCTTTCCTATTGATATGTGTACAAAGGCTTGTTCAGCGTCAGAGGGTTTCCGCAGTAGCTGCACTTATGAATATGCAAAGCACAGTCCTTCACCCGCGAATATTTAGCGGCAGCGTGTCTCCCTGACCATCTCATCTTCATTTGCATAAGCACAGTCCTTCACCCGCGAATATTTAGTGGCAGCGTGTCTTACTGACCATCTCATCTTCGTTTGCATAAGCACAGTCCTTCACCCGCGAATATTTAGCGGCAGCATGTCTTACTGACCATCTCATCCTCGTTTGCATAAGCACAGTCCTTCACCCGCGAATATTTAGCGGCAGCGTGTCTCCCTGACCATCTCATCTTCGTTTGCATAAGCACAGTCCTTCACCCGCGAATATTTACCTTATATGGGCAGACACTCAATTACGTGGGAGGCGTGATGATGCGGGACGCAACTCTGCCTCACACGGCGACCGAGCTGCAGACTAGGGCCGTATATATGGATGAAAGTAGGTTCCAGTTATGACCGTTACGCGTAGAATTTCGAAATGAAACCTGCCTAACTTTTGTAAGTAAGCTGTAAGGAATGAGCCTGCCAAATTTCAGCCTTCCACCTACACGGGAAGTTGGAGAATTAGTGATGAGTGAGGGTTTTGCCTTTTATTATATATTATACTAGCAAAATACCCGCGCTTCACAGCGGAGAAGTAGTGTGTTAAAGAAGCAATGAAAAAGAAAAGGAAACATTTTGAAAATAACGTAACATGATTGTCAATGTAATTGTTTTGTCACTGTTGTGAGTGATGAGTGTTGCTGTCATATATATATTTACACACACACACAAACATTTATATATACATATCTATACATATACACATATA
>JANRMT010062806.1:23485741-23499472 GCA_026402145.1 Polypterus bichir lapradei
AACACATTGAATGAGGAGGTGTGTCCAAACTTTTGGCCTGTACTGTACATTTTATATGTATGATTACAAAGGGGGCATGATAAAACATGCTGTGTGTCGCTCAAATATGGGTCCCAAGAAGGACAGAAAAGAAGAAAGTCATTGACAGGAAGGAAGGTCCTGGAGATAAGACAGAGATTAAAAATTGAAAAGATAAAATTGTGCCTCACCATCCACCATAAGCAAATAATCCACTGTACAAAGCTAAGCCAATCCTTCCCATATCTGCTGAAGAGTCTTTGAATGAATTTTCCAGTCTTAAGTTTTCTATATCACCTGCAAGAAGAAATTGAAATATCTTAAAATAAGTTAACCAGAGTAAATTACAATTGAGTCAAACTAGGTGCATTTATTAATTGTGAACTACTTAGTAACAAGATTTTATTTAATATGTGGTTTGGTTTTAATAAGACTTAAGACAGTGCTACAAAATAGAGTCTACCTAAAATATGTCTATCAGTTACCTACTGCAACATAACAAAAACCTAACTAATGCTTTACTTGTGTTATATGCAATAACAGTCGTACTTCAGCATGCTCCTAAAGTTGTAATCATAAAAATGCCACCATTACAGATTCAGGCTTCTATTTTGCCTATTGAATGACAACAGTCAAAATACTAACCATAGGACTAACAATAGTTGGCCCCATGGAGTTAGCTTCGCAACTTGTTGCACTATTTACTACAAAACCTGGTAACAACCGGGATATCTGAGAACTTGTGATACAGCTTTTAGTACAGCATGCTTTCCTCTACATTGATTAGGAGAAGATGGTCTTGAACATTCACAGTAGACACATGAGGAGATGAACAACATCAAATTTGAATGTGAATATCCATACAATTAAGTCTACAAAAAGCTGTAAAAATTGCAAACTGTTAAATGATATCCCATTATTAACACAGCATTGTGGAAGGTATACAAGGTAAAAAAAGAACTGTCTATGCCTGAAATGAAGCATGTACATTGCTTTTATGCTTGAGGAGATGCCAACCATAACTCTGTAAGTATAAAAATGTAAGTATAGTTTTTGGTATGATAACTTAACCCTCTAAGGCATGCTGTGTGCCTCAGATCAGGCTGTCACACATAGTGGAAATCCTTCTTCACTATCACAGAACTGATCAGCTCTGGCTGTGTAGAACACAGAAAATGTGACAATTCACACGTGTGGTTTCTATAGATAAAATTGTGATAGAATCTATCTTTCAAAGTCAAGTGTAAAGAAATCAATAAAGAAAGTGTAAAAAGAAAGTGTAATCAGGTTTAACATCTAAAAAGCAGAATCATGGTCAGAAAACAGGAAAATGACCTTATACATTAGCAGAAATGCAGAATTCTAGAACCAAAAAAAGAACATAAAATGGACATCTTTTTCATGCTTGTCTCACTCTTTTAAGTCAAATGTAATAGATGAGTGGGTAAGGCAGGGGAAAATAAATGTTCAAAAAGACAGAAATAATTAAAAAATACAACAGAACTCAGTAATGAATTTCCACACACACACACACACACACACACACACACCATGCAGAGGGTGACACAAAGTCCACCGATGGCTTGGCACTCATTCAACTCCCCAAAAAGAGAAAGAAAGGCTACAAACGCAAGCATCTTCTTGAGCTCTGTCCTAACATAATGTAATGAGAAGGGAGTAAATATTTTACTTTATTTCTTAAACAGAGATTTTTTTTTTCAAGTTAGAATAACAACTGCAAAGCAGAATGAAGTGAACCTTCAGGGATGGAAGAATGATGCCAACTTGATTGTTTAGCCTTTTTTGGCAAAGGAGACAAGGTGATCACTATTGAATTTGCAAAATCATGTATATAAAAAAATAATACATTAATGAAATGGTCTTGTTAAAATATGACAAATTAAGTATCTCTTTTCCTTATTTTAGAAGTCACCACTATATCAAAATTGTTTTTATGGTTAGGTATCCATTATAGATGGCACTGTGTTGCCTCAAGTTTTTATGACTTCAGTCTTCTATGAGAACTTTGTACTGTATGTTCTCTATATGATTACAGTATTTGAATTACTGGAATAGTGTGACTAAGTGTGCATGTCAACGAAGTGGTGTCCCATACAAAACTGGTCCTTGCCTCATTCCATTTCTTCTCAAATTACATTTAACTCCCTGTAATCCTGGAATGACACCCATGTTGACTTGGTACTAAAACAAGTAATGTATCTAGTAAACCATGAATGCTCAAAATTGGTAATTCACATATTTTAGTACACATGATCTAGTCTCTAGTCACTTTTAAAATCAGCACAGAATACTCCTTTCAGGCTCAAAACTCTTTGATCACCCCTCATATATATACACTCGTGTGTGTGTGTGTGTGTGTGTGTGTGTGTGTGTGTGTGTGATTGGGTGGGTAGGTGTATATCCTGTAGCAGCAATATCCCTCAGTAAATAGAGCTGGTGTAATTAAAAATTTAATTCTAGCATAAATATACTCTTGGTCCAAAAAACAAATTAAATTAGAGATACTGTACATCTGGAATCAGCAGATGAACATGCAACCTCTAGCTAGTATCACCTTGGTTTAAGGCAGCTATCAGATTTAATTTATCTAATCTCCAAAATCCACTTTATAAGATTATTGTAAAAGATTTAAGATGTCTGGGTCCTATATTAATTGTGTACATTCCCTACTTAAATGGGGGTTGAAAAAAGACCAAGAAACAAGCTTGAATTTGAAATTCCAGAGCAGCCACATCAAGTACATTGGGCAAAGGGGACAAAAATACACATCGACTCTAGGATTAAAGCTTGATTAAGTGCAATGAATGTTATTTTTAAACCAACAGAGTTTGCCTTTTCTCCAAGTGTCAGTATGAGCGTTTCTCCAGGTACTCTGGCTTTGCTTCCACATGCTTGGGCAAGTCTAAATTGACCCAGTGTGTGTTAGTGTGCTCACAGATAACTTAGAACCTTGTCCAGGTTTGCTTCCTGTTTTTTGTCCAAAACTGCCAGGACAGTCTCTGGCTCCTGCAACATTGTACTGAATTGAGTGGGCTCAAGGGATAGATACGTGGGTGGATATCTTAATTATTACTCTGTAAAAATGAATATCATTTTTGAAATAAGCCAGTCAGCTTACTTTTTCAGGTTAAATACGCATTCCTTAATATGATTATAAGAAGGTTCAAACTGGAGCTTATTAATATTAAAATAAATATGAGGTGATTGCCCAACACAATTTTTTTGACACATACACATTTTTACCTGCAATCAAACACATGCTGATCATAATTCCAGGTGCTCCCAAATATGAGACAACTTTAACAGATTAATATAAATCTAATATAAAAAAAATTAAAAATAAAAAGCAGAATGTCCTTAGTGGGGTAGAATACTTATGTATTTATTATTCCACTTTTTAATAATGTTAATTACAGTATATCATTTTAAAAATATCTGTGTATCAGAAGAATTATTCACCAGAAGACAGCCAATTTCAATGTTCCTATTAGTTTTGTTTAAATTAGCTGAGAATGGCATTAGCACAATTCAAGTCAAGGATTTGATTCACTCCAGTTCATATTTACTGTTATGACTAAATAAAACAAGCTTTTCACTGGTGGAAATGAATACGAAAAACAAAAAAGGACTTGGTAAAAACACCACTTTCTTATTAATCAATTATGATGGACAAGCTGAGCCTGGCACAGATCCTTGAGCCTTAGAACTGAATAAACAGGTTTAAAAATTGGATGCATGGATGGACAATTAATTTGCAATTTGGTGTTTGTTTGTGCAAAATGCTGTTATTTTTGAGGTTGATTAATTTTTTTATTCTGGTATTGCCACTCTATTACTGTTTTGTGACTCTTTTAATAGATGCACTAAGCACTAACATTTTCTGCTTCTGCTCCTTCTGCTACTGTGTGGTTGCTTTCATGCCATTTGAGCCATGATATCATGGTGGCCATGATATGATATGATATAAAACATGTACCCAAACATTGAAATACATTTCAATTATTTTGAAGGTCACTGGCAAGCAGTGTGTTGTAGTGATTAAGGCGTTGGACTTCAAACCCCAAGCTTGTGGGCTCAAATCCTGCTACTGATACTGTGTGACTGTGAAATGTCATTTCACTTTTCTGTGCTACAAATGGAAAACCAAAAAAAAAAAAGGTAACCAATTGCATCATACATGTTGCAAGTTGCCACGGATAAAGGTGTCATCCAAATAAGTAATTATCATATATCTGCAGTGTGAATCTGCAACAATACTGCGAATGTGCCAAAATGAAGCGAAAATTCCATGGCACCGTAGCAACCCCAGGGGGCTGCCACCTAGTGAACCGGGAGAGATAATGCCCTGTGCACTATAAGCGCGTTCCAGCCAAGTAGGGCTCCTGGCCTTCCAAGACACTTTATATTATATATGTTGTCAAGCTTGGGTCACAAAGTTGCACAGGAGAATTCAGCAGGTTTTCCAAGGAGGATAAACATTATTGTTGTTCTGCCAGATACAAACACAAGCCCCTTACAGAGGCGATCTGACCTCACAAAGAACAGCTGGCAAACTTAACGCATTGACCCCAACTCCTGCTCAAAACAAAACAAAGTCTTTTTCATCAAGGAGATCCAGTGGGCTGGTAGCAGCAGCCAGAGTGGATGGAGTCTGGGGGAAGAGAGACAGGAGAGTGAGAGCCCTCAGGATCGCAGCGGCTCAATCTTTTAAATTTTCGAAACCCTGCATGACGCAAGCCAGCAGCTGCTCTCGCAAAGAGGTACTGTAAGAGTGTGTTTCTTTTCCATTGAAAAACTGTTTAAGAGGGGGGTTTCTGAAGGAGTGGTCACAATACAATATATACATACACATACTAGCTATGCTACCCATCTGAGATGGGTTGAAATCTAATTAATCAGCAGAGACCTCCGCACTAACATATGCAGTGCACCATCAATTAGAATGAATTCTATAATGTATGGAGTAATAAAATGCATTGCATTTGTCATTCCAACAGATGGCACATTACAAACATTTCCAGTAGTAAAAGGCAATACATATGTCTCTGTTATATGCCATTTGGTATAAGTCTCATAAAAGCAGTGTTAATGTTTGTGATGTGCCAATTGCTGGAATGACAAACACAATGTATTTTATTACTACAAATGTTTGTGATGCACCATCTGTTGAAATGACAGAGACATAGCAACCGGATGGACCCTTGTCCTTTTATTAAGGTGATTTTACTAGCTGCATTACCGGACTTCACCTGGAAAATATTCCTAAAACAGGCCTTTGTTACAGTGCCGTCAGTTAATCGGATATATCAGAAGTACTAGGTAACGAAATACATCTTTGTATACAATATTTATTTATTTTAATAAACCGGGGCTAATACTACGAGTTCACTGGAGTTCCTTACTCTTGAACATGCTACATACAATCAGTCATGAGTAAAACAGATCTTTGTTTTATGTCCTTTTTGTCCATTTTCGATTATTTTGTTTGCATTAATATCGCTTGTCTTTATTATTTGTATTGTTCATTTTTCATTTTGTCTAATATTTATCAGTGCCTTAGTTATGTCCCATGTGTTTTGTGGGAGGTTCCCCCAAGAGGCAGAACTACCTGCCAATCACCACAAGGAACTGTGCTCCGCCCTATAAATTCAATGACTCTCCCGGCAGTTCATTCAAATGCATTTGAGAATTTTGACGAGTTTCTGGGTTTCTGTTTTTTGATCTTCTGCCCTGTGTTTTGACCTCACTTTGGAATTGTAGTTTTTGGGACTGCCTCATTGCCTAGGCAAATGTTTTATGCCTCTTGTGCTCTGTGGATCTTCACCCTTTTTGACAGTGAATTTTAGTGAACATAAAACCTTTTTATTTTTACAAAGTTCTGCATTTGCTCGTTATACCAGTGCTTTTTGGGACTTGCATGTTTTGGGACTCCTGGATGAGGGTCAACACTTTTTGAGACGATGGAAGGTAAGCAAGTAAGCCATACTCCTGCAAATTGTGTCAAAAACTGTGCGAGGACACCCACTGATGTGTGGCAGACCACAAGTGTAGGGCAAGTATCCTTCTATATAAAAGCGGTCGGGATTGTCCTTCCGTCCCGTGAGTGCTACGCAGGTGCGGAGTTTCACACACGCCCCGTCCATTTTGCAATGCACGATGGGATTTGTAGTTTCATTTTCCAGGTAAAAGATGATTTTCTACTTTCTTACTATATAAAAGTGGTCGGGATTGTCCTTCCGTCCCGTGAGTGGAAAGTGTAGCGGTATTCCGCTTATCACAGACTTACTACTTGCAGCTTGCGGTACGAAGCGACATGATGTGAGCAGAGTTCTGGTGCTCCCATCGTTCCCTTGCTTTTGTGCGCGATGCGCTGGAAAAATAGACAAAATTATGTCTCTGGAAATAATTAATGTTGACGGAGTACAAATGCCTCACCGCGTAGTAAATGTCAGGGGGGTTCAAAAGGGCGACCTCAATATAGAAAAAAAGTTTAAATTTCATCACAAAAATAACAGAAACTACAAGTATTAAAGTAATACCGCTCAAATGCAATATAACCAAATTAATGAGTTTGTATAAAATATCAAATTGATCTACATATTGAATTGACTTAAGAAGTGGTCAACTTAAAAGTCGGTCGCCTTAAAAGGCGGGTCAGCCTAGTCTGTAATATGGCTGGTCAGCCTATCACTACCATGTACTTGATATGTTTGTCCTCCTGTTCATTGTGCATCATGGAGCTTGACAACCTTCACTTAGGGGTGTGTGACACTCCTTTGCCCACTAATGCCAAATTCATCCTGTGCTTGCATTCTATCTGATACGAGCTTCAATGCCTTGTAAGGATAATCTGCCATTTCATATTCCCTCAATTCCCCCCTCGCTAAAAGTATGCGCTTCACAAGTGCATGTTTAGTTCCAAATAGTACACTACCAGAATAAGGTTCCTTTTTCAGACGCAATTTATACCCCACTGTGGGACAGACAAAAGGGTGTAACTCACACACTTCATATGGATATGTGCTGTGCATGTCAGCATTTTCAGTTTACCATGACCTACTGTATCCATCCCACCTATCCTATGACATGTTTGGCCCCAGGGTTGCAATTTTGTATATTACTCCAAAATGTTCTTACTGTAAATGTGTGTAAATATAAATGTTAAATAAGCTGTTTCTCTGCCATTAAAGTGCAATTTAAGGGTAAATGCAACCGATTGTTCCTTCTGTGAATTACTTGTCGTTAATAACACAATAGTTCTAACAATGTTTTTTTTAGAGCTAACCTTACTATCTTCTGCAGCACACCACTTCTTTGAAGAGTATGGTGGGTTAGGTATGGCAAAAATGGTCACCGCTGTCCCTTTCAATATACAGCACAGTAAATCCACTTAGCAGTAGTTCAGAGATTTCTAAATGGTTCTCTCACTGCTGAAGTTGGAGATATTAATTCAATACCTCATTTTATATATTCTACTGTACATTTTAGATGAAACTTTTGCCATTCTGGCAAATCATTTCCAGTGTATTACACTAGGCTATGTCTGAATATTCTCTGGTTTCATGCTAAAAACTTACTTGGCATCTCTGCCACTAGCATTCCACCACATAAAAGTCATAATTGTAGAACTGTTAAAATCCAGGATATAATCACATCATCCAAGTAAATCACAGCAATTAAACTAATGAAAATGAACTAAGTCATTATCACACATTGTCTGATAAGAGTAGGAACAGTAAAATGGATCAATCTATTAACTAAAAAGACACATTTCTCATATTTCCCCCTAGGCATTTAGTTTAAAATTAGTCTGACTTGAGATGTCCTTTAAGAACACAAAATTAAAACATGTATAAAAGCTTTAAATTATCCTTGAATTCATGATAGACTCAATCTAATTTAGCACACCTAAACTGAAAACAAATATAAAACATGAATCATGAAAGTGTGGCATTTATGGAGCTTTTGTAAAGCCCTCTCTTAGTGCTTGTCCTCCGAGTGCCGTCTGGCAAACAATGAAAGTCAAATATGAACAATCTGACCAGGATGTAGTGTGTTACCACAAACAATCAGATGAATCAGAATGGTGTAAACATTTGAAAATAACATACAGCTGTTAAAATAAAAAGGGATGATTTATTTGCTATAGAGGATTTACCTGGTGACACACAATGTGTTCAAAGCCAATATTCCATCTGCCCCAATACTGACAAAATGTCAAGCTGCCTCCCTCAGATTGCCCTTGGATTAAAAGGTATGAAGACATCAGTGAGCAGTTCTGTCATTACTTAATGGCAGCAATTCCAAGTTGAAATTTATTTTCTTTAAAGACAGCATATTCATAAATACATAAAAGTACAAACACAAAAAGCATGGAAGCTTCTTATTGACACTTGAAGAAAAAAATGATTGCATTATTTCATGAAAGCATTCCATTATTTTACAAAGACATTGCTTGCTGCTGTCAGTGACAGCTACTAAGAGTGGGATTAAGCACACACATAGCTTGCAATCAAATGACAAGAACAGAGTACAAGTTATAGATATACATTTAGTTGTAATCAGGTTAAAGCAAAGTAAGTTTAGTATAGATGCTTTAATATACAAAGAGTGGTACTGCAGAGCAAGAATTCCTGCCTCTTAGCAACAGTCTGCTTCAAAATATCTATAGTAAATAAATTAAAACTAAACACATACTCTAAGTTTCTGTTACTGGATTGCATGTTGCATTGACTGTGTAATTCAGCTCTGTAAAGGACAGATGTAATGTCCAGTAAGTTTGCTTCTTGTCTTACACCAAGTGTTGCTGCAATAACCACTAACTCTATGTGTCTCTAAACTGGGCAGATTAAAGTTACTCCTTGCTACATGCAACACCTAATACATACCGTACCTATAACTTCTGCTCAATGCTTGCCACTTGATTGCCCACCATATATGTGCTTCATCTCTTCTTTACTAGCTGTTACTAGACAACCAGAATATATGCATACACTATTATCCCAACTACAGCGGGCAAAATCTTTGTGAAAGAATGCTCTACTCTGTAAATAAGTATTTATTTCAACATAATGCATTTTCAAAATAACATGCTTTTTTATTTTATTAATTTTAATTAAAACGCAAATAACAATCCATACAAACAGATCATATTTGACAAACTTCCGGTTTGCGTGAACGCTGGTGGGACTGGTCGCCGCCTCTCGCCGGTAACTAGACTGTTGATTTTAGCTATGACTGGTGATTTTGATGGTGATATTGCCGTTATTGCTGATATCTCTGTGTGGCTGTGTATGCATTAGCTTCAGCCTAATCCCATTTCGAAACTTATTCTCTGGATGCCTGAGCTGCTTGTGGCCTCGCCTACAATGTGGACTGGTAGGATATTCACCTGGTTTATGTTTGTTTGGTGTCTTCTGTCACTCGCTATCCAACCTGCGACTGGCCTCCTCCAGTACTTAACTGCTGAGCTTCTTCGGCTGTGTCTGCACCAGTCTGTGCTGCATTTCGACCCAGACGTTATTTCTCCCTCGTCGGAGATACATACATCGTGGGTCCCGTCGGAGATTCTGAATGGATGCCTCAAAAAGGAATTAACTCCTTCTGGTCTAACTCTCGGCACCCTCCACGTAACACAGATAGGAATGCGGATCACAGTGTGTTGGCCATCTTAGCTCAGTCGGCTACCACCACTGCCAAATGCGACAGCAACATTGTCAGTTTCGGACTACTGAACATCCGCTCACTCACGAGCAAGAGGCATCTCATTCAGGATCTCCTCATTGACCGTAAGTTTGACTTTCTCTGTTTAACCGAGACTTGGCAGCAACCTCAAGACTTCTCAATTTAATGAAACCCCGGGGTTTGTTTACATTTGTCAACCCTGTGCCTCTGGCCGTGGAGGAGGTATCACAATAATTTATCGCGAGAAGTGGAAAGTCCTGCTGTTGCCTGCTCCTGCTGTTAGCTCTTTTTAATCAACTGTGTGTCAATTGTCTGGGCCTATTACTACTATCATTGCAACTGTCTACCGCTCCCCCTAAATCAAACAATGATTTTTTGAATGATCTTGCTACCATTCTTACCCATTTATCAACAATTACTTCAAACATAATTCTGTTGGGGGATTTTAATATACATTTGGACAGTATCAATATGCCTCTCACAAGAGACTTTAATGACACTGATGTTCCCAACCATTCTAAAGGACATATCTTGGACCTGATCTGCTGCTCTGGTATTGTCCCTCTCGATCTTACAACAGATGAACTCACTATAACTGATCATTTTCTCCTCTCATTTAATGCTAAAACTTACTTTCTCTATTACTAAGCTCTCCCGTCTCATATCTTTTTGTAATGTTAAGAATATTAATTTGAATTTTCTGTCTTCTAGAATTAATTCCCAAATGGACTTTTATAATTCATCCACTCCTGAAGAATTGGTCTCATATTATAACACTGGTCTAAATGGTATTCTTAATTCTCTTGCTGCACTAAAAAACAGATCTGTTTCTTTTTCTGCCCTCTGGTTTACGCCTGAACTTCAGCTTCTGTAAGCTAAGGGCAGGCAACTTGAACGGTTACATAAAAAAACTGGACTCTTTGTCCACAAAGAGATGCATAAAAATCATGTACTTTATTACAAGGACTGTATAGCCCAAACAAAATCTAACTATTACACTCAGTTAATTTCTTGTAATAAATTTTCACTACTTAATAATGTTACACAACCTCCAGACTCTTTACCATCTCACCCTTACTTGACTGCTTTCTGTAATTCTCTTATGCCTTTTTTTTTAATGAGAAAATCCAGAGGACACATCAGCACCTCGGTCAAGATTCTATCTGTATTTCTTTTGAACTACACTCATCTATTCACTCTTTTTCTTCTTTCCAGCTTCCCACTTCCTCAGAAATCTCAGATCTCCTCTGCAAATCTAAGTCATCTACTTGTCTGCTGGACCCTTTCCCTACAGTTCTGGTTAAAGCCTGCCTCCCCTCTTTGGTCCCTCTCATTTCTGCCATAATTCCTTCTTCTCTCACTACTGGTACTGTTCCTTCATCTTTTAAAACTGCTGCAATAACCCAGATACTGCAAAAAACCTGGTCCTGATCCTACTAGCTTCAATAATTTTTAATTTTCGCCTGATTTCTAATTTGCCCTTTATCTCCAAAATTCTTGAACAAATAGTAGCTAGTAGCTATCCAACTTCATTCCCACTTATCTCATAATAATCTATATGAAAAGTTCCAGTCTGGTTTTTGCCCCCTTCACAGTACAGAAACGGCACTTGTTAAAATTACCAATGACCTTCTTAGGGCTGCTGACTCTGGTTTAATTACTATTCTCATCCTCCTTGATCTGAGTGCGGCCTTTGATATTATTCATCATACCACCCTCCTTAATAGATTATCTTTGATTGGAATTACTCACACTCCACTTGATTGGTTCAGATCCTACCTCTCAGGCCGCATTCAGTTCATTCAGTTTAAAACTTTCACAGTTCAACCCACCGCTGTTACTTCAGGTGTGCCCCAGGGCTCTGTCCAGGGGCCAGTTCTTTTTATTATTTACCTTCTTCCCTCTTTCGTAAGCATAACATTAAATTTTTCACTGTTATGCTGATGACACCCAGCTCTACCTTGCTAGTAAACCCACCTCTTCCTTTCCACCATCTTCGTTTATAGACTGCATTGCTGAAATTAAATCCCGGTTCTCTTCAAATTTTCTTAAACAGTGACAAAACTGAGGTTCTCCTCATAGGCTCAAAATCATCATTATCCAAAGACGATAATCTTTCTCTTATTATTGATAACTCCGTTGTTTCCCCATCACCTCAGGTCAAGAGTCTGGGTGTCATCCTAGACAGTACTCTATCTTCTGTGAGAGATGGCCGGCAGTTTATCCCGGCCAGCACCCCCAGGCCGCTAGATGGAGTCCTCCCTGCAACATGGAGGTGCCCTGAATTCCCACAGGGCATTATTGACAACTAGCAGAATACCCGCGCTTCGCAGCGGAGAAGTAGTGTATAAAAGAAGTTATGAAAAAGAAAAGGAAAAATTTTAAAAATAACGCAACATGATTGTTAATGTAATTGTTTTGTCATTGACATGAGTGTTGTTGTCATTATATATATATATATATATATATATATCTCAAAATACCCACGCTTGGCAGCGGAGAAGTAAAAAGAAAAGGAAACATTTTAATAATAACGTAACATGATTGACAACGTAATTGTTTTGTCATTGTCATGAGTGCTGCTGGCATATATATACTCAGCAAAAAAAGAAAAGTCCCTTTATCAGGACTGTGTATTTCAACAATAATGTTTTAAAAATCCAAATAACTTTACAGATCTTCATTGTAAATTGTTTAAACAATGTTTTCCATGCATGTTCAATTAACCATAATCAATTAATTAACATGCAGCTGTTGAATGGTCGTTAATACCTTAACGGCTTACAGAAAGTAGGCATTTAAGGTCACAGTTCTAAAAACGCAGGACACTAAAGAGACTTGTCTACCGACTGTGAAAAACACCCAAAGAAAGATGCCCAGGGTCCCTGCTCATCTGCGTGAACGTGCATTAGGCATGCTGCAGGGAGGCATGAGGACTGCTGATGTGGCTAGGGCAATAAATTGCCATGTCCACACTGTGAGACGCCTAAGACAGCGCTACAGGGAGACAGGAAGGACAGCTGATCATCCTCGCAGTGGAAGACCACGTGTAACAACACCTGCACAGGATCGGTACATCCGAATATCACACCTGCGTGACAGGTACAGGATGGCCACAACAACTGCCCGAGTCACACCAGGAACACACAATCCCTCCATCAGTGCTCAGACTGTCCGCAATAGGCTGAGAGAGGCTGGACTGAGGGCTTGCAGGCCTGTTGTAAGACAGGTCCTTACCAGACATCACCAGCAACAACGCCGCCTATGGGCACAAACCCACCTTCGCTGGACCAGACAGGAGTGGCAAAAAGTGTGTGAGTTTCTGCATGACAGCAATGTCAGTGTTCTGCCATGGCCAGCGAAGAGCCCAGATCTCAATCCCATTGAGCAAGTCTGGGACCTGTTGGATCGCAGGGTGAGGGCTAGGGCCATTCCCCCCAGAAATGTCCAGGAACTTGCAGGTGCCTTGGTGGAAGAGTGGGGTAACATCTCACAGCAAGAACTGACAAATCTGGTCCAGTCCATGAGTAGGAGATACACTGCAGTACTTCAAGCAGCTGGTGGCCACACCAGATACTGACTGGTACTTTTGATTTTGAGCCTCCCTTCATTCAGGGACACATTGTGAAACATTTTTAGTTTATGTCTTATGGTGTTGACTCTGTTAGTGTTCATACAAATATTTACACATTAAGTCTACTGAAAGTAAAAACAGTTGAAAGTCAGAGGACGTTTCATTTTTTGCTGAGTGTATATATATATATATATATATATATATTGTGAACGCTGGCCCCGGCACAGACAGACGGACAACATGGCTTCACCCAACACACGTTTATTTTGCTATACACTATTTACAAAGTCCTGTGCACTCACAACCCCAGTGCCTCCAGCACCGATTTCCCCAAAGTCCAGGGCCCACAGTCTCTGTGCCTTCCTGGCCGCCTCCCGTCCCCTCTCTCTCTCTCTCTCTCTCTCTCTCTCTCTCTCTCTCTCTCTCTCTCTCTC
>JANRMT010062806.1:23499482-23597611 GCA_026402145.1 Polypterus bichir lapradei
CTCTCTCTCTCTCTCTCTCTCTCTCTCTCTCTCTCTCTCTCTCTCTCCAGCTCCGTCTGCTTCCTCCCGACTTCCACCACCTGACTGGAGAGAGGCGGCCCCTTTTATGGGGACCCGGATGAGCTCCAGCTGCTTCCCGGCACCTGACGTTGGCCACACCCCTGTGTGGCGGAAGTGCCGGCTGCGCACCCGGAAGCCGTCCGTGCATCCCCAGTCGTCTTCCCCCCGGCACTTCCTGGTGTGGCGGAAGTGCCGGGCTCTCGGGATAATTAGGCACTGGGGCGCCGCCTGGCGGTGGCCACGGGTCCCTGCAGGGCTGGGCTTCCAAGCCCTGTACCCGAGGCCCCCTGCATAACCAGGACGGACGCCCCCACTCGGTCTGGAGGAGGCACACGCCCTCCTCCGGTCCTCCAAGGCGTCCCGACCGGGCTCCAGCCCCGGCCGAGGACCAGATGGGATAAACCGGCATCGGGGCGCCGCCTGGCGGTGACCACGGGCCCCTACAGGGTAGGGCTTCCATGCCCTCGACCCGTGGTCCCCAACAGAACCAGGACGGACGCCCCCTCGCGGTCTGGAGGAGGCACAAGCCCTCCTCACGTCGTCCTGGGTGTATATATACACACACACACACACACACACACACACACACACACACACACACACACACACACACATACATGTGTACATATACACACACACACACACATATACTATGGGGTGCGAAACAGGCAAATACATTGATTTTCTGAATATATAAAGTCGGCGTCAGAATATATAAAGTCAAAACTTGAATATATAAAGTCATTCCCGAATATATAAAGTCACTGTCGGAATATATAAAGTCAAAACTTGAATACATAAAGTCAGTGTCGGTATATATAAAGTCAAAACTTTTTTCTAAATATATAAAGTCAAAACTTGAATAAATAAATTCACCGCTGGAATATATAAAGTCAAAACTTGAATATATAAAGTCAGCGTCAGAATATATAAAGTCAGCGCTGGAATATATAAAGTGAAAACCTGAATATATAAAGTCAGCGTCGGAATTTATAAAGTCATTCCTGATTATATATAGTCAACATCGGAGTATATAAACTCATTCCTGAATATATAAAGTCAAAGTCAAAATATATTGATTGAAACGACTCTGAACTGAAGTAAGTTAACAAAAACGTATTCAGAAAAATAAATTAAAAAAACACTGTTCGGTTAATGTTTTGAAAATGATGCATTTGCCCTGCCCAGGATTGGTTCCTGCCTTGCACCCAGTGTTGGCTGGGATTGGCTCCAGCAGACCCCCGTGACCCTGTGGTCGGATTCAACGGGTTGGGAAATGGATGGATATTGCAGCACTGACTTTGTATATTCCGACGATGACTTTATATATTGAAGTTTTGACTTTATATATTCCAGCACTTACTTTATATTGTGAGCTGGAGGGCTTCGCTATTACGTGTGGGGATGAAACTTCACTTTGGTAACTGATCATGCTCCACTTCAATGGTCATACCGACAGAAAGATACAAACTCTCGCCTCATGAGATGGTTTCTAGGCTTACAACTTTTACCGTTTCACAGTAAAACATCGACCAGGTTCTGAACACGTCAACGCAGACGTATTATCAAGACTAAATGAACCTGGTACAGAGAGTCGCTTGATTCACAGAAATGTGAATAAAGCTGAGGGGGGGGGTGTGAGCTGGAGGGCTGATCGCACCCCAAGAAGATACAGACGCCTCTGGGAAAACCACAACCCCTGAAACACAGACTACCCTCACATTGCTCCTTACTTTCTCACTTGCGCTATAACGCGTAATGCAAACCTAGCGCGATATTCCGCTAACTTAAAAGCCTTGTGCAGCGCCTGTCAGTTGAAAATTGATTGTTTGCTTGCTTGCTTTTATCGCTCTCTCTCTCTGCTCCTAGCGGAACTGTCATCTCTGACTTGTCATGGAGCACGTTTAAGGTCATGTGTTTGCAGTGTTTGAATAAAAATCCTTCTTGTTTCTACGACCTCCTGTGTCTCTGTGCAAATCTGTGACCCAAGCGTGACAATATATTCCGATGCTGACTTTATATATTCAAGATTTGACTTTATATATTCCAGCGCTGAGTTTATATATTCCGACGCTGACTTTATATATTTAAGTTTTGACTTTAGGTGGCAGTGTGACGAAGTTGCTTCGGAAGACGGCGTTAGCCGCGGAGCTCAGCTCAGAGCGAAATGAGGTAAATGGGAGGGGATATGATGACGTGACTCCTCCACCCGCCTTAACTGTCAATCCCCCACAAACACAGTCTCTCGGAATTTGCATAAGCACACCCCTTCACCTGCAATTTTAACTTAGTTACAAAGTGATCAAAACTCTCGTTTATATCCTGCGTCCTCTCATTAAACTTGTATCCCGCATTACCCGTGGGCATGAAAAACGCCAGCGGCAGCCTGTCTATTAACTTAATTTAAAGTTTAGGTTTATACCTTGCTTTGTTTCCGAAGTAGCTGCACTGATGAATATGGTAGTATATGTCACTCGCTCGCTTCTTATTGTTTCACTGCCTTCTCAAATATATAATGCATGTTTTCTTCAGCGCATTTTGGAGCTCTTCCTGGTTTTCTACATAGTGCGTTGACAGTCAGTTCACATGATTACGTGGGCGGCGTGATGATGTCACACGAAACTCCGCCCCCACGGCTTTCAAGCTCAACTCCATTACAGTAAATGGAGAAAAATACCTTCCAGTTATGACCATTACACGTAAAATTTTGAAATGAAACCTGCCCAACTTTTGTAAGGAAGCTGTAAGGAATGAGCCTGCCAAATTTCAGCCTTCTACCTACACGGGAAGTTGGAGAATTAGTGATGAGTGAGTGAGTGAATGAGTCAGTCAGTCAGTGAGGGCTTTGCCTTTTATTAGTATAGATGGAGTTCAGCTTCACAGCCCTGGTGGATACCGTGGGGGCCACCAGGGGATGCTGCAGGGAGGCACAATTGTTTCTATTATAGCCTGGAAGTACAAAAATCCCTCGCTATATCGTGCTTCGACTTTCGCGGCTTCACTCTATCACGGATTTTATATATAAGCATATCTAAATATATAACGCAGATTTTTCGCTGCTTCGCGGGTTTCTGTGGACAATGGGTCTTTTTACTTCTGGTACATGCTTCCTCAGTTGGTTTGCCCAGTTGATTTCATACAAGGGACGCTATTGGCGGATGGCTGAGAAGCTACCCAATCAGAACACGCAGTTAAGTTCCTGTGTGCTGACTGGCTCAGCGACGGAGCACCAAATACGATTGCACTGCGTTAACCAGGAAGTCTTGTCTCGCTCATTCAGCATCAATGTTTTTCACTGTGTAAAGAGTTAACTTTTGTGCTCTTTTGTGTTTATCTTTGTGCATAGTCAAGCCCTTTGTTATGGCTCCAAAACGATCTGTCTATCGTAATGGCTGTAACATATGTGATATCTGAGATGCTCAATATCTTTAAAATAATATTTAGGTTTTACTGTATATAAACAGTGTGTTTACATACATAATTTCAACGAATCTTACCTAATATCTAAGAAAATACAAAGGGTTTATGCTGTATAACTGTGCGGGAAATGTTTATAAGAGTGTGGGAGAGTTTATAAGGGCTTAAAATATATAAAAATAACCATATGAACATATGGTTTTTACTTCACGGATTTTCACCTTTTGCGGAGGGTTCTGGAACGCAACCCCTGTGATAAAGGAGGGATCACTGTACTCCATAGTCACGGGAACAGAAGAAATGAAGTACTTCCGGGCTGAAGGATTCACATGGACTGAAGGTCAGAAGCACTTCTGGGTCATGAACTATAGGACGATGGGAAACCCAGCAGGCGGAGCCAGAGTTGGGAGGGAGTGTGACAGAGCTACTGGGTGGAGAGGAGGATTTATTGTATTACAGTGATCCCTCGCTATATCTCGCTTCAACTTTCGCGGCTTCACTCCATCGCGGATTTTAAATGTAAGCATGTCTAAATATATATCACGGATTTTTCGCTGGTTCGCGGATTTCTGCGGACCATGGGTCTTTTAATTTATGGTACACGCTTCCTTACGTTTGTTTGCCCAGTTGATTTCATACAAGGGATGCTATTGGCGGATGGCTGAGAAGCTACCCAATCAGAGCATGTATTACATGTTAAATAAAACTCCTCAATGATATACGATATGCTCCCTGCGCGATGCTTCGCAAATTTCAAAACTCTAACAGCCCGTATTGATTTTTGATTGTTTGCTTTTCTCTGCGCCTGACGGAAGGGGTGTGAGCAGAGGAGCTGTTTGCACAGAGGCTGTTTGCTTAGAAGATACGGACGCTCCTCTAAAAAAATGCTGAAAAGACTACCTTCACATTGATCCCTTCATTGCGGCGGCTTTATCGCGGCGCTTCATTTACTTAAAAGCCCAACAGCCCTATTGATTTTTGTTTACTTTTCTCTCTCTCTCTGATATTCTCTGCTCCTGACGGCACTCCGTTGAAGAGGAAGATATGTTTGCATTCTTTTAATTGTGAGAAAGAACTGTCATCTCTGTCTTGTCTTGGAGCACAGTTTAAACTTTTGACTAAAGGGTGTTATTTCATGTCTAGAGGGCTCTAATAATGTTAAAAAACGTATTTAGAAAGTCATAAACAGGTTTTCTATGCTCTAACTGCGAAAATATTTATAAATAAAGATTTATAAATAAAGAATCCTACTTCAAGGAAATTCATTTATCTGTCTGGAGCGGATTAACCGTGATAAACAAGGGTTTACTGTATAACTGTGCGGAGAATATTTATAAACAGGTGTGGGAGAGTTTCTAAGGGCTTAAAATATATAAAAATAACCATACAAACATATGGTTTCTACTTCACAGATTTTCACCTATCGCGGGGGGTTCTGGAACGCAACCCCCACGATCGAGGAGGGATTACTGTATTGATATATTGTTGGGATTATTGTTACGGTGTATAGTGGAGGTGCTTTGTGCACAGTATTGAAGAAATTAAATAATTTCTGATACTTTTACTTAGTGTCTGAACGTGTTGTCTGAGGGTTTGGAGGAGCGACAGCACCCCTTACTGTCACACTTCCCAATCTCACATTAATAACATCACCCAGTCTGCTTACTTCCACCTATGTAATATTAATCACATCCGCCCCTCCCTCACTGCCCATAACACTGCCATTCTTGTTCATAGTCTTGTTACTTCTCGTCTGGACTATTGCAATTCAATCCTCTTTGATCTCTCTAATAAATCTCTCCATAAGCTTCAGCTAGTCCAGAATGTTGCAGCTCATATCATTACTCGAACCTCATCTATTCACCTTATTACTCCAGTCTTGCAAGAGCTTCATTGGCTCCCGATTAAGTTTCGAATTGATTTTAAAATTCTGCTTTTTTAAGGCTATTCTGCATTTAAGGCCATTCATAACCTCGCCCCTCCATATCGGTCCAACCTTCTTCATGTTGCCATTCCGTCCTGTAACGTTAGATCCTCTTCCTCCATCCATCCATCTTTTTCTTTATAATTACAGTGGCTTTGTTTGGTTTTAATTTGTATATTTTCTGATGTTTTAAGTTGTTTGTAATGTGTTATTTATTTACTTATTTATTTATTGTTTGTTCAGTGTCCTTGATTTCTTAGAAAGGCGTCTTGTATAAATAAAATATATTATTATTATTAAACCAAAATTCAACATCCACCCAAAAGAAAAAGAAAGAAGAGCCAACCAACAAAGCAAATCTTTAAAGGCAGCAAGGAAGGAAGAGTTTGCTTTTCACCAATATGGACACTTATTCTAAAATGTTATTGATTAGATTCTCCCATATTTAAAAACGTTTTTGAGCAGATCCTCTGAATAAGAATTAGATTTTTTTTAATTTCAAATAGTATAGGACATCAGTTACCCACCTACTCAAAAGGGGTGGGTTGGGATTCTTCCAGTTGAGCACGATAAGTCTACATGCTAGTAGCGAGGTAAAGGCAATTACAATTTGTTTGATCTTTTCCACATTAAGCCCATCTGGGAGTACACCAAACACTACTGTTAATGGGTAAGGAGTGATTGTGACACCAAGGCTTTGTGATAGGCATTCAAAGATTTTTGTACAAACTTACATTAATTTGGTGCATGCCCAAAACATTTGGCCCAGTGAGGCTGGAGCTAGACTGCAATGTTCATAGGTGGAATCTTGCCCTGGAAACATTTTAGATGGTTTTAATTGAGATAAATGTGGTCAATAGAAGATTTTAAGTTGAATAAATGAGTGCTTTACACATACGGAGCTAGAGTGTACTGCCTTCCACTTCTTTTCTGGAATATTAAGATCCTTTCCGCATTGTATCCTAGGATCTTTGAAAGGAAGGGACTTTAAAATGTTTTCATAAATTGTACAGATGCTATTAGAGACTTCAAGACTAATAAATACCTCTTCTGGACCATAAATAGGTGGAAGATGAAGAAAATTGGGCAGGTTCATTTTAGCAAAGTTTCTAGCTTGACAGCAGTGGAAAAACTTTGTTAATGGGATGTAAATTGATTGTAGGCTGCAAAGACATCTATGTACAAGTATCTAAATGTTTCAATTCCGGACATTTTCCAAACATTAAATACTTTGTATTTTTGAGAGGGTAGAAAAAAAGTGTTTGCCAAGTACAGGAGTAACAGGTAAGAACTTCTCTGTCTTAAAGTGCTTCCTACATTGGTTCCATATTCTGAGTGAATGAAGGGAAATTGGATTATTAGTGTATTGAAACAGTTTACATTTACTGGAGCACAGAGAAGGGAATATAAAGATGTACTGCAAGATTTACATTCTATTGTTGGGCAGGCTTGTGTATGTAAATCAATTTCTGTTGATATTCAGGTCTTTATGGTATGTATATTTGCCATCTAGTAATAAAATTGAAAGTCAGGTATTGCCATGGCCCCTTCTGCTTTAGGCTGTTGTAGAGTTGCCCTTTGGAGGTGTGGATGTTTTGAATTCCAAAACAAATGAGGTTATGATTGAAAGATTTGTTAATGTGGGGATGCTTTGAAACTGAAGAAGAAAAAGCAGCTTAGGAAGAATCTTCATCTTAACAGCAAAATTTTATTGAAAAAAGCTTTAATGTTTATTTGTAATATTTACCCTTAGATATTTAAATTGATCTGCCAAGATAAATGGGAAGGTATCTAGTCTAATATTGTGTGCTAGAGATTTCAATGGAAAAAAATGCACTTTTATTCAAATTAATGTTGAGTCCAGATATGTTTTGAAAATCTGCTAGTTCTTTTAGGTCTACTGGCATGACATTTTTTTTGTCAGATATATAAAGTACCATACCATCTACGTATAGCAATATTTTCAGTTCAAGTCCTCTGAAAATCCCCTTTATCTCTGATGCATTTTGAAATTGAACAGCCAAAGGCTCATTGGCAATTGCAAAAAGCAATGGTGATAAGGGGACATTCTTGTCGAGTACTGCGTTCTAGTTTGAAGTAGTCTGAAATAATGTTAATACGAATTGAGGCTTCTGGAGTAGTATAGAGTAGTTTGATCCAAGTACATATGTTTGGGCCGAACCCCAATTTGTGCAATATAGTGAAATAGGTAGCCCAAGATATGGAAGAAGATGATTTGCTGTGGTAAACCCTAACGGTAGTAGCCGAAAGAAGAAGTAGTGAATAGGTAGCTCCATTCAACCATATCAAATGCTTTTTCTACATCCAAAGATAGTAAGATCTCTGGGGTCTTAAATATTATATTAAACAAACGTTGAAAATTAGAAGCTAAGTGTCTGCCTTTAATAAATCTGGTTTGGTCTTGCAACATTACAGAAGGAGGCAATTTTTCAGTCCTTCTAGCTATAATGTTGGAGAGTTAGCATCATTATTCAGGAGTGAGATTGGTCTATAGGATGCAAATTGTAGTAAGTCCTTATTTTTCTTAGGAAAGATGCAAATTAATGCTTGGCGAAAAGTTTAAAGTGGAATTTGTTTTTGTTTTTAGTTTCTATAAATATTGCTAATAACAGTTGAGCTAACTAAATTGTTTTTTATAAAATTCTACTGGGTATTGATCAGGGATGGCTGCTTTGAAGCAAGTTTATAGTAATTCTGATAGTGCCAGAGGTTCATCCATTTCCACAGCACTAACAGTATTTAGCTGTGGGATCTACAGTATAATGAGTCGAAAAACTCATTAGATTGTGTCTTATCTGCTTTGGGCCGAGTAGAATATAAGGACTTATAGTACTCTCTAAATGTGTGGGTTATATTATTATGGTCAATGATTTTATATACATCTGTGTTGGTAATTGCTGTTACTGCATTGTGGACTTCCTGCTTGTGGATTTGTTGGGGTAAAATCTTATTGGCCTTCTCTCCATGTTCACAATAATTATGCTATGATTTAAAGATGAGCTGTTCTGTTTCTTTAGTAGTCAAGAGAATAAATTCTGATTGCAAACCCAGTCTTATCCTATAAAGTGCCTCATTTGGAGATCTTCCGTATTCTACATCCATTCTGGTAATTTTGTCAATTAACTCTGATGCCTTTTTATTTATTTTTATGAGAAAAATCTGAAATAATCTGTCTTTCTAAAAAAACTTTCAGAGTTTCCCCTGAATATTCCTGCAGAGACCTCTGAGGATGCATTTCACCTCCAGAAAATTATCAATTTGCTTGGATATGAATTCTGTGCAATTCTCATCAGATAATGAGAGGGGGTTAAGAAACCAACTACAAGATAAGTGTGTAGGGCATAGTGATTTAAAGCTCCATGATCAGAGGGGCATGGTTGGATACAAGAATAGCATTATATGTACAAGACCATTATATTTTCATTTATAAGTGTTCTGCATGAGTGACACTGTTTAATTTAGTAGCATGCAGTGCATCTAGCAGCTGCTGCAGGGGAGAAATCTGGGAAAGTATGAATGTGGTTATTTTCAAATATAATCTCCTCTTTCAGTCTGAAAAGCTTTCCTTAGCCAGTAGTTTGTTGAAACGGATAATCAGGCTTCTCAGTTTTGACCCACATATACAGTAGGCTGCGGAGATCTCTGTATCCAATTTGAAGTCCACTCCAGTTATTTTAGCTGTGAATTTCACTGGGCTTGGACTTTCACGTTTTTCAGGGACACCTTTGATGTTATGCCTTCTATATCTATCTTCCAGTACAGTCAGTCTGCCAGCAAGCACTTTGCATTCTGATTTTGCAGCTGTTGCTTTTTCGTCAGCAGTGGATGTCAATTGTTCAACAATTTCAATAGAAGTCGTAAACATTTGCTTAACATGTTCTAATTTTACTCTCTAAATTCTTATTTCATCACTTTTTTCTAGAGTTTCTGTAAAGGCTATAGTGAACTTAGTATGTAAACATTTCTCCAGGTCTTTTATATCCTGATGTTGTTTCTCATTTTTCTTGCTTCGGTCCTTTATTTCTTGCTTTATACCCCTTATATCCTTCTTTGTATCACTCTTTATATCATTTATGTTTCCCCCAAGCTATATGGCAATCATTTCCTTCAGCTTGGAAAGTACGTTTCAATCTCCTCCATGGTCTGTAGGCAGAGTTGCAAGTCTGGTTGGAGTTGATGCGGCTGACTCATGGGGGGTATTGACTGCAGTTGACAGCGGGGATAAAAGGGCCATGCTCAGTTCCAATAATCCTCCTGAATCTCTACTTTCTTGACGTTTCACTCCCACTTTTTGCTTTTGCAGCATCAGGTCCCAGAAGATCTGTTCCTTTGCCCGACTGTTCCAGGTCAGTCTCTGATCAGTACCATGATATTGAGGCTGGTTTTGACTTCGGTGAAAGTTCAGCTGCCTTATCCTTATTCTTTTCTTTCTGAACTTTATGTTTGCTGCTCATGCTTATTTGTACTCATGTATAATGTAAATACAGAGTACCTTGAGATGATCGTAAAAAAAAAAATGGGGGTAAAATAACACCACTGTTAATGGAGGACAGCTCTAGGAAGTCCATCTCACACAATGGACAAGATCAAAATAACACACTTTTTTGAGTGACAGGAATAAAACATTTTATCCAAAGCACCTTAATTAAAATTAATAGTAAAATGGTTACCATGTTTGACAGACAAAGAATCAATGGTGGAGACTGAACAGGCCATTTTGTGGTTTACTGTTCATTTCCTTAATTTCATAGTTCACACTGTCCCACCAAGAAAGGAATGAATCTTGAACTAGTGCCCACTTTGAACTACCACTGATGTGCAGCATTTTGGGAGCAAATCTTATTTAACTAGTCATGCTTCCATTCATTTCCTTACCCACTTATGCATTATAAAACTGAGAGGGGTTTGGGGGATGGGGGGTGCAGAGACTATCCTGGAAGCAGAATGCTGGAGTCTAACACCCTCTCACACTATGCAGTTTTGTAGTGACAAATAAGTGGTCTACATTTTTGGATTCACAAAAAAAAATCTCTTGTCAAAGCCCTTTGTCACCATGCTATGTTATAAAAGGTGCTATATAAAAACTGTATGGTTATACCCTTCTCTCCTTTAAACATTTACTCATTATACATCTGTTATATGTATATGCTATATATTGATATTCACTTTAAAGCAGGGCAGCACAGTGGCAAAGTGGTATCGCTGCTGCCTCACAGTAAGGAGTCCCGGGTCCTCACTGTGTGGAATCTGCATGTTCTCTCAATGTCTTTGTGGGTTTCCTCCACTACTTCAAAGACATGTGGTTTAAGTGAAATGGTGATCCTAAATCGAAACCCATTGTGTAGGTTGGGGTGGATGGGTGTGTGCGCCTGTGTTCTCCCAGTGAAGGACTGGTGTCCTATTCAGGGTTTATTCCTGCCTTGTGCCCTATGCTAGCCGGCACAGGCTCCAGCAGACCCATGTGACCCTGTTCAGGACAAAGTGGGTTAGAAAATGACTGACTGAAAGGTGCAATGTACAGCCAATTACTTAAGGAGATTTGTTGTGCTTTTTTTCCCCATTGAAAAAGACAGAATTACAACTATTGTGAGTTATAAATAATAAGAAGGACCAAAGTTCTGTTGAACAGCAGGTTATACCTACCTATACAGTTTAAGTCAGAAGTTTACATATACTTAGGGTGAATTCTTTAAAACTCGCTTTATAATCCCTCCACAAATTTTATACTAACAAAGTATAAATTTGGCATATTGTTCAAAACATCTACTTTATGCAGGGCAAACATTTTTTACAACAATATTCACAGACAGATTATTTCACGTTTTATTGACTACTAGCAAAATACCCACGCTTCGCAGCGAAGTAGTGTGTTAAAGAAGTTATGAAAAAGAAAAGGAAACATTTTAAAAATAACGTAACATGATTGTCAATGTAATTGTGACTGTTATGAGTGTTGCGGTCATCAAGGATTTGATTATCATTATTTCTTTCAATCAGGTTCGTATTTGGAGGATGTGTTGTGTTCAAGTTACATTCCGTGTTTGTCTAGTCTATCCCTGACCATCTCATCTTCGTTGTCCGCCGTTGTAAAGATAACAGGTTTCATTCATCGAAGTGATCACTACCCAAATCGGTACTCGTGAATCTAAGATGTTCAACAGGCATTCCTGGTATTAAGTTGTGGATTTGCCTGCAAATATTTAGCAGCAGCGTGTCTATGAACGTAATTTAAACTTAAGCTTTACACCTTGCTTTCCTATTGATAGGTCTACAAAGGCTTGTTCAGCGTCAGAGGGTTGTTCCTTTCCTTTATCTGAGACATCACACACTGCATGCATGGGTTTACCTTTCCCAGTCCTGCAAAGTCAGTTCACTTGAGCCGCTCAGAGTACATGCATCGAAGGTTCTCAGCTGTGCTTGTGCTCTCTCGTGCGATCTTGCGATGTCTACGGCTTTATTTAATGTTAGCTAAGACCTGGCACTTAAAAGTTTCTCTCACACTTTCACTGAGTTTGTGCCAAACACTAGTCTGTCCCTGACCAGCTCATCTTCGTTTGCATAAGCACAGTCCTTCACCCGCGAATATTTAGCAGCAGCGTGTCTATTGGATTGCTGCTGACGAATGGCCTTATATGGGCAGGCACTCAATTACGTGGGA
This sequence comes from Polypterus bichir lapradei, assembly GCA_026402145.1. Lineage (NCBI taxonomy): Eukaryota > Metazoa > Chordata > Cladistia > Polypteriformes > Polypteridae > Polypterus > Polypterus bichir. Next base: position 23,511,563 of record JANRMT010062806.1, read on the forward strand.
GGCGTGATGATGGGGGACGCAACTCCGCCTCTCACGGCGACCGAGCTGCAGGCTATGGCCGTATATATGTACGTAAGTAGGTTCCAGTTATGACCGTTAAGCGTAGAATTTCAAAATGAAACCTGCTTAACTTTTGTAAGTAAGCTGTAAGGAATGAGCCTGCCAAATTTCAGCCTTCTACCTACATGGGAAGTTGGAGAATTCGTGATGAGTGAGTGAGTAAGTGAGTGAGTAAGTGAGTCAGTCAGTCAGTGAGGGCTTTGCCTTTTATTAGTATAGATGTCACAATTCCAGTGGCTCACAAGTTTACATACACTTTGTTAATATACCCTACCCATACCATAAGTGTATGTAAACAATAGAAGGGTTCACCAAATTCAACTAAGGTAACTCATTTAGTAACCCGAAACCTACAAAACATACATGTCACTACATTCTCATCTTGATGAACATTAATACAAGAAAGATAATAATTAAACTTGGTTTTGGCTGCCAGATGTCACTTTAAACAATCAAGGTATAAATATGAGGAAAGCCACAACAACATGCACTTTTCTAATGTGCAAAGGGCTTCATTTGGCAATGTTTGACACTATATACTGAGCTGTCAAATATTCAGTTATGAAACCCTTAAATGTAGGCCAGAATGTTACTATAATATTCAATTATGAGGCCCAGCTTATTGGGATCAGAAAGTTAAGAACCATCTAGCCATCTAATTTTGGACCCACTTATTTGAATTACAGGTATCTTGGGAATATTGAATGCAAGATGGAAACAAATCCTGGCCAGAATGCCAGGCCATCTCAGAAAACATTCATACTCACCACAATGCTCAATCAAAATTTAATGGCACTGGTCTTTAGTATAGGCAAGGAAACCAGGGTAACTTGGAAAAAAACAATTAAGTCATGGAGAAATTGTTTAAACTCATACCCGAAGTGAAAAGGCTGGGATTCAAACCCAGCTTCCAGGAGATGTTCAGCTGTGCCAGCCACTATACCAACGTTAACACCCCAACAAAGAACTGGATGAAGCCTAATTTTTTCCACAGTCAGCGTACCTTGCCATAAACTGGCTTCCCACCCAGGGCTGGTTTGTGTCTCAAGCATGATACTAGGCAGATTCAGAAAATGGACAACCGATACTTCAACAAAACATATATATTCTTCTACAAGACCTATTTATCCAGTACTCCGGGAGTCTCTGCCCTTCTTCTTCAATCTTCCCAGGCTTTTTAGGTGTAAAGCAAATGTTCACAGGGTTCATGGAATGATATAATAAGCAGAGAAATAATGGAGTGCATCTGTGACATCAAAGAACTATAGCTTTTAAAAAGAAAACATGCCTTTCTAAAGTGCACATTGTCAAAAACTGAGTACTGCAAGAGGAAAGAAAAAAAAAAAAAACTCTGTAGCAACTGCAGCAACAGTGAAAACTTAAGGCAAGCTCTGACTGAGGTCATTTCTAACTGTGGATACACTATAGAACAGCCAAAGCACAACTACAGAAAGTAAACAGAGACTGTAGAAAGACTTCTCTGAGATGAGAGTATGTTCTCACTGTAATCCCAAAGTTTAGGTTTTAGTATTTCAGGATGAGAGTAAATATTTTCAGTAAAGAGATTATTATACATTTAAAAATAGTAAAAGTGTAAACTGACTAGAAGGCTAAAATTAAATGGGACATCCAGTAAACAGAAAAAAAAATGTTGTGAATGGTATAAATTATGAAAGGAAAAAGGCTAAGACAGCAGAGAGCCAAATATGGGTTAAATTATTGCTAGATTTTACAGCTAGGTGTTTATAGTGTTGCTTTGTTTTGATGAAGTTAGAGTAAGGAAAGTATAAAATTAAAAAAAGTAATAATCAGCAGCAATTGAAACCAGAGCTTCAAGAGTGCAGCCCCCAAAAATACTTACTGGAAACAAATCCATGAAAGACTGTGAAACAAAATGGCTAATGCTACAAAGCTTGGAGTTTATGTTCAACTTCATGTACACATTATTATGCTAATAATACAATTATTTCATACAGTATAAATATCCATATATAAATGCACTGCTTATTACTGTATGCATACTTGAAATACTACAAAGTTACTACATTTGCACCTTTTGCTGCAGATGTAGTAACTGTTGATGCAAATTAAAGGCGCACAAGAAGACCAGAAAAACCTGCAATAAAGGCACCATTGTATATTTATTATCCACAGAGATTACCATAATAAAGACTGATTGTATGAATGCATTTAATATATTAAAAAGACCCACACTTTCAGTTTAAACTGCTGTGTACAAAAATCTTTCAACTTGTTTTCATGCCATTTTCAATAAAGTTTGCCTAGTAAGCATAACTCATTTGAAGTTGTCTCATCCACAGCATAAAAGGTCATGAGAATGGTCAGCCTTCACATGCCCAAGTCCCTGAGTTAGCAAGATTACTAAAAACATTTGGAGGCTTGTGATTATATCTCCAACAATAGTCCTCTCAGAAATATCCATACTCTCTTTTCCCTTTTCTTTCGTTTCCACTACAGTGGACATGAACCAATAGCTGGGGGCTTTGGATTGTACATAATCAAATCTGCACATGACAATCACAAAGTGAGGTCTTAAATAGATTCGCCTGAACCAAGCTGAACACCATATAAGGAAGGTAAATATGCTGTTTAAAAAATATAAAAATACTAGACTAAGACAACCTTTAAGAAGATCTTTATTTAATTAAAAGACAGCAGCCGAAGAGAGTTAGATCACAGAGGTGAATTTACACAATTGGTCACGCTCTCTACAGGGTCACTTTGCTAATTAAAGAATATATATTGCAATTGAACCATTGAAACCATTTTTTTGTGCTTGTAAGCAATAATTATTGGCAGTAACCATGCAAAACTCACACAATTTGAATGTTGTTGGGGAATAAAGTAGTATTTCAAAACAAAATCAGTGATTTAAGAAAATGATTATGGATAGGCAACTATAAAACGGTTGGTCTCCAAATGCCTTGGGCCATGGGATACTTTTGTTATTGATAGTTCAAGTGTACATTTATCAGATCTACTCCGAAGTATAGCAGTTTTACCAAAACTCCCCTTTCCCTTAAATTGACAGATATCACATCCCCCACGCCCTAAAAAGTACACTCACTGTTAATCTCATACTCAAAAACGTGGTAAACACACATTCAGGTACACACTTACACACATATCAGTCCGGTTTAGAGTCTGTATTGCACCCAACAGGTTGAATGGTGGGAGGAAACCAACAAAAATGCACAATGGGAAAACAAAATTCATATAGTACCAATCCCAACTGATTTGAACCTGGTTAGAAGTGATGTAACAATAGTAAAAAATGTAAGAATCAAAAAAAGGTAAGAAAATGAAGACTGAGGTGAATACATTTTAGGTTTGGGATAAAATTTTAAATATGCCTTTAAAAAAATGGTAGGTACTGTTTATACCATACTAATGATATATTATTGTACTGCTTTGTTATATGAAAGCTCAATAAAAAGATTTAAACAATTTGCTTTCTCATCATAATAACCTTCCTGGATAGGTTAGTTCACATTAAGCTAGTATTGACACTTCTTGGAGGTACTTTGCAATTTATTTATTTAGCAATTAGAAAACAGCAAAGCATTAAGCCAAGAAATAAATCTGAACACAGCTTACAAAAGAGTATTGTGAGAACTGGCAAAAGAAAACATGATCGCTTTCTTCACCAAGACTTAACAAGACAATCAAAAGAACAGTCCTTAATGCATTGTATCTATTTTAAACAACAGGAGTTTCATTCTACAACAGAACAGCAGATAAACTGATATAAAAAATTTGGAATGAACTATATAAAGGACTTAAAAATTAGATCAATAAACTAGGTAATTCAGAAAGGTTGGTAGAATAAATGGACAAAAGTTGACTCAGTGAATGCTTTGGAATCACAAGAGAATATATAAATCTCACCTTTGCCTATTTGAATAAAGCCAGTGATGATGATGAGACCGAGGGCAAGAAGCTTAGCTGCAGCAAAGAAATCCTGAACTCGAGTGGCAGCTTTTACGCTGTAGCAATTCACAGTGGTCAGCAATACTGAAAAGGAAGGAAAAAAAAAAAAGGTATAAAGTATATTAAATCAGACTTTCAGACCAAGATAGAATAGCAAAAATTAAACACCAAAGGGCCAGCTAAGACATTCAAACACAATTGTTTTGTCATCTGCTACACGTAATAACTGATCATCAAGATAAGAGAAGGCTTGCCGAAGGGACATTATTAAGCTAAGTTTGCATTTATGTTTCAGAAGCCCCTTAATATTGAAAGGGAACATCATGCATTACTAGCGGCTGTTGCCTAATTAAGCATAAAACAAAGCCTTTAGTTATCACATATGCACTTGAAGGAATCTGAATGAGTGTTCTGCACAGCCTGATACATGGTGAGAATCACAAGACACAGTCAGCCATTAACCAAATGCTGAAGGGGAAAAGGAATTTTAACTAAGAATAGAAACCATTTAACTATTGTGCCAGTATATTTCATAATGAAGTTGATTTTGTTCACCTTTTCAAACTGGAGGTAGACATTATTTGACAAAGAATTTGTATAGTGAATATGGCACACAAAACACACACTCACAGGACTGGGAAGATGCCAAGGACAACACACTGCTTAATGCAATCAAAAGAACATAAATTTTTAAAGACTGTCTATTATAAGTTGCTTGAAACATCCAGCTGTTGCTTGGTTTTGCTTTCCTAGGAAACCATGACATATCCAACAAGCTATTTAACCCAGTGAATCCAACATTACAGTTGTGGGGAGCTGGAGTCCATCCTGGCAGCACGGGCTGTAATGAGATTATACCCTTCAAAACACACACAGGTAATGTATATCCAGTAATTTGCTAAATAGCCTACTAGGGATTTGGCCGCACTACGGTTAGATAGTAGTTTCTGTGCAGTCAATCATCTAACACTAAATAAAGATTTAATAAATGGTTTGTGCCGAGAGTGAGAGTTTAACCTGAACCCTAGTCATTTGACAATAAAAAAAAAAATTGTGGTAAAAGTAAAATTTTTTTCCTATAATCTTTCACACTTTCTATGTAAGGCAACTTACCTGTTTTCTAAAATAGTGTCTGCCGCACACACACAAAAACACAAAAAAAAAAAAAAAAAAAAAAGCCTGGTTTACCCTCCTACAGTTTCAATTAAAATGAGAGAAGAAGCAGTACTAGGTTATTTTTCTTATTCTTAAAGTATCTACTCATTTGTAATGTTTTAATACACATTTTAAAAAATACTTTAAATTGAAAGACTAAAAAGTACTCTAAAAGTATGTTTAACTGATAAATGACTATCATAGGTCTTATCAATCTCAAATTATCACTTGTTGATTCATCTGCAAATTGAAGTTGGAATTTATTTTTAAGATGATGCATAATGTGATTGTGTAAAATATATTTGTGCGAGTGTGTAAAAGGTTTCTAAGGGCAATGGCGCCATTGGAAAGGCCTCTGGATCAGAGTTATGTCAATGCTGGCAAAAGACATCCTGGCTTGTGTCAGTGTTGGAAAACAATTGGCACTAAGGCACAGTAACATGTCAGCCAGTATGAGTTGCACTGGAAATGCAACAAGCACAGGCACTAGTATACTGAAGCCAATCTGCATTCAGGACGAAAACCTCTCATATTACCTTGGACAGCAGTGGGGCAAGAAGGTTCCAGAGACTGTTGCTCCACTATTTAGAGTGTGTAAAGACATAAAACGCAAGTAAGAGGCCTCAAAACATCCTGGTTCACTTGATAGCATGCCTATTAGCTAGGACCAAATTGTCAATTGAAGGCTGATTTCAGTGAGCCCTAGCTGGCGACCAGTACTTTCCTGCCCTTCTGCTAGCTGACTTGGTGGAGAGGGAATGTATTGCTTCCTTTAGGGAAAGGGCAGCCTTGAAGTGGTCTGAAAAACCCTGCCCTGGTAAGGCTGAAAAACCAAGAGACAATTAACGTAGTTCTAGCTTGGGGCCCGCAGAGCAAAAGATACTTGTTGTCCACTTCTGGGGCTTTGTGGGGATTCAAAACTGTGTAATGACATATACCTGATTGAACCTGAAGGTGGAGAGAAGAATTTGCGGTGAAGGCTCACTGTTGTTTACTCTATCTGATAGATAGGATTTAAGACCTTGGGAAGAAGGCCCAGAGAGGAATCAAGTTTTATAACTTGGTCTATTAGTTTGTACTGCATATTCTTAATTTTTCTGAGACTGTCACTTCAGTGATTTATTTTCAATAAACACACCATTTGTTTCATACTTTGTGCTTTCTCTGTATCATTCTGGGTTTGGAGAGCCATCATAAGGGTCCTTCTTTTCTGTAAGCCTGGCAGTGACTCCTTTATTCCATACTAACCCAAGACTGAATTTTGGAAATTACAGCAGCAGCAATTATTTAAAGGCTCTTGTTACGATGCCAAATGATTCTCCTGTAGTTATTCTTTTTGTTTTTGAACAGTAAAAAAACTATATGTTGGGATCACTGTAAGAGGGAACAGAAACTTGGGTTTCAATGGTTACTTAAACAACACAAGACAACCTTATTTTAGTTCAGTTTCTAGATTTCAGCATGTCCTTATACTGTAGAGTATCTAGGAGGAGGAATACAGCCAGTTGGCCTACTGTAGAAACTTGGAGATTTGATTTCCCCTGGAATACTTTCTTGGTTTCTTTGTCAATTTGCCATATCTTAGTAACTACAGTATGTTAACCAAACTTTAGATCACTATGATTTTTGTATTTTTTGCCCAATTTTACAGTAGACAGTACATACAGAAATTATTCTGTTTGCACCAAGAGGATATTTAGCTTTTTACAGACAAACAACTCCACTCAAATGCACTCAAGAAAAAAAAAAAAAAAACTAAACTTTCTGACTTGGCTAAAGGTAGGACAGCAGCCACGGTGAGGCATTAGGCCGGAGTTATACTTAACGCGACGCAACGCATGCTGCAGAGGATGCTCCTGCTACGCAAGCGTTGTAGTGTTTATACTTGCGCGCGTACTTTACGTAAATCTGGAGGAATCCACCAGTTGGCAGTGCGAGATATTATCACGGTGAGAACATGTTCGGCTTCTCTGTGTAGTGAATTGCCTAGAACACTCATTAAATTCCGATAACACCTTACCGCAATATCTCTGAAAAGGATGTTTATTGATTAAATCTATACATCCAGGGATGTGTCCATTCCAGCAAGCATTGGGCACGACTGAGAACCAATCCCTGGACGAGGTCTCAGCTCATCACAAGGTGAATACAGACACACACATACACTAGCGTCATTTTAGCGGCACCAAATCCCCAAATCTGCATATCTTTGGAAGGAAACCGGAGCACAGTGTGGAATACAAGCAGGATATACCAGCAACATAACTCCCTGCGAGACAGCAGTGCTATCGCTCCGCCGCCGTGTCACCCCCATGTGTGTAATTATTCCCCCCATGTGTGTAATTATTAACAGTATTCATTATTTAAACAAAATTATATGTAAAGTGTAACATACACACTTTAATGCATTCCATCATGAAAGTGATATCAAGTATAAATCTAAAGATTCTAAATGTGCAGAGTTGGAATATCATACATTTAATTTGTTCTGTGTGGCGATCTATTGCTGCTTGCCACAGCTGTCAGGTCCAAGAAGCTCGTAGCGATTAAAAACTGGGATGACATTTACGACCGTCTGCTTTAATGATAAAGTAAACTACGAGGTTAAAGTGGACTTTGAGATTAAAGCCGAAATTTCCACTTTAATCACAAAATACACGTTTTCACCGTGTCCTTTATTTTTTTCTCAGTGGCTCAAATACAGTGCTATACATTATGTTGCTGTTGTGAAGTTGCAAAAAAAAAAAATAAAAAAAAAAAAAAAAAAAGACGGCACAAAGATGTTATGTAAGACTTTTAAAATGCATCGTGTCATTACGATCGGGAATATGCGACGCTTGAACATAAAAGCACCACGAATGCATCTGTATGTCGGCATTTTGCTTCACCACATCAAACCATTCATCAAACAGCGAAGCACCCACATCAATCCCCGTAGGATCCGCATAGAGCAGTGTTTCCCAAACTCGGTCCTGGGGACCCCCTGTGGCTGCAGGTTTTTGTTCCAACCAGTTTCCTAATCAGTGACAACACCTGATAACACTGAGCTCATTTAATTAGCTGGTATTTTTTTTCTTTTATTCGACATTCAGAAAAGTACAGCAGCATAATTTGTACATTTATAAGACATTTATAAATATTTCTTCTATTGCTATAGATTTAAATGCTTAACTCTATTTTGTTAATTTCATTATACTTTGCCCTTTCTCTGTGCAGTTTTCCCCCTTCGTTGTATCTTAATGACAATTTAAAAACAAGCAGAGCAGACTCGCAGGCAAACAACACTGAATAATCAAAGGCTGCAACTACTTTAGCATCAGACCCACTAATTAGTAAATAATGGATTAATTAAACAATTAGAACACCTAGAAAAGTAGAATGAAAATCAAGATGAAAATACTGTTAAAAACAAAAAAAATACATTATTCCTATATAACTGTTTGGTACATTTTAATATATTTTTTTTTTAGCAAACTTAGTTTTCTAATTTCTATATTGTTCCCTAAACACAGAACTTGGGAAATATCACTTCACTTAATTAGCCCAGGAGTTCAATTAAAAACAGAAGCTGGTTGGAACAAAAACCTGCAGCCACAGGGGGTCCCCAGGATCGAGTTTGGGAAACACTGGCATAGAGGCTTTCTGTCACATGTAGATAGTAAACAGACTCGGACGTCACATTCCGACTTTTAGCACACTGCGCCCCCCGACTTTTTGCTGGTACTGCAACTCGCATCACGTTAATTTCTGAGGACCTGCTCAGAGGACGCGTGAAATGAATGCTGGGAACGCGTGGCAGCCACGATGCGGGCGCGTACGCGTTCTGAGCGTGAAGTATAAATCGGCCCTATTTAAGACATACTGCTTTAGGTGTAAAGTATGTGTACTTGGGTATGCAAATGTTGCAAAGATTATTACTTTTGTACTGTAGTTGTTGATTTGGGCAAGTTCTTAAAGCTGGTCTCAGTCAAGATTGCTACACTGAATTAACCATGATGGGTATTATTGCACAATCTTACTTGATCTTGGGGTGTGCGTTTGCACCCATGCTCCTCCTGCTGTATTAGTTATGGTATTATTAGGACCATTTCTTTTTTGCACTTCTGAATCAAGGGGGTAAAAGCTGAAGACTTTTTAAACAGATTGAACTGAGGTTATTATAATTATCTGACATGGAGGCCTTAACTTTGAGCTGTCATCTTAATAATAAGGCATAACCTAGGAGTCTCCCAATTGAAAGTGCTAATTATCTTTCATGGTCTTTTAAACTTATATTTCCACTTTTTCTGTAGTTAAAGCTTCACTTGCTTTATTGCCATTTGTCCAGAAAGAAAAATGTGGTGCAACTTATGAAAAACCGAAATTACAGTATATAATTATATAACCATTTTTCCTGTAGCTCTGTCTTGTTCATTCACATATGTGAGCAGTACATGGTAAATATACATTGTATCTTTCCTTTATTTTTATTATACCTTTTTACATATTTGAACTTACAGTAGACAGGCAAGTAATTTGATTATTGAAAAAAGAAGCTGCAGAGTAATAGGTGTATTTTGGTATATTCAGTAGGCCAGGCATTGACCATGCAGTATATGAGGTCAGGTCAGGACAGGTCAGGATGGGGTGCATGCACTGGTACAGTGCTTTGTCACACCCACCACACGACAAAAAACAGCTTGGGATGCCAGTTAGGCAATCCCCAAACCCCTCCCCCCGCCCAACACCCCCAAGGCAGACACGGTGTCTAGTCCCAACCTCCGGAAATGACCCATCTATCTACCACAACCAGGTGTTACATGGGCATGCTCTTGGCCTGGTCCAGGCACTTTGGTCCTCAATAATGAGGATTCCGCGAGGCAGATCACCCTTTGGGAATCGTGCCACATGGCCATAGTGCTGTAACTGACGCTCCCTCACAATGAAGGTAATGTGCATCATTTAGGACTCCGTGAGCAACCATTCATTTGACACAAAGTCAAATCAGCGGTATCCAGGGATTCTCCAAAGAGATACAGTACCGAAGGAGTCCAGTTTTCATCTCAGATCACTAGATAGCGTCGATGTCTCGTAACCATATAGCAAAACAGGAAGCACCAGGACTCTAAAGACTTTAGAGTATATATGTAGTCAGGGATATAAATGATACTTTCTTTGTTATTGTTCGTTTTGGCTTTTTTATTATTTTGGACTGTTTTTGATATGTAATCTAACTTTTGTAAGGCTTTCTGAATATCCACAGTAAAACACAAGGACTTGAAATCAGGGCAACATCCATTGTGTTGTATTTAATCACAGCTCATGAGCAAATATAAGCTGCTATTAATCAACAGTAAGTGTGTGAGGATGCAGATATTTTTGAAATCAGATTACTAGAGCAGAAAAATACCATATAAGTCCTTCAAGTTTCAGAGCTTCCTTGGTGCTTAGTAAATTATGAATTGAACACCATATCCCTCTTCATTTTGTCTATTGCCAAGTATACTTCAGACTCCAGTGATAGGTGACACTGGGCTTTGTTTGGAAGCTACTGTCTTAAATTAGAACCTGGTGCTGTTTCATCTTTCCATATGAACAAGTCTGTGGAAAAATTGCTCACTTATTTAAATGCATACAGCAAACAATATTGGCAATGAAAAATATAAAATCTAAAACTGTGTGTTGATTTAGATTGGGGGGGGGGGGCGCGTCAGTATAATTAGATCATGCATATCATCTTTTGTCTTCTTAGTGATTAGGCCAGCCATTTTTAAAGCTAAACAATTAAATAGATTTTTCAGTAATATTGCATTTAATTTTTTAGAAGGCCAGAGGCAATCAATTTTATCACCTTATTTTTTAAAAAAATATTTCTCAACTTTGATTCTAGCTTCCCCAGAGATGGTTTCTCATTTCTACTCCTGAACAAGACAGTGGCAATGGATTTTATTATTGCAACCAAGTTCTTAATCAGTCTTGTTCCTTAATTTCTTACACATGATAATTTCCTCATTATCCACCAGAGGACCGAGATATGCAGTAGTGCAGCTGTTATATCTGCTGCCTCAGAGCTCAAGAGTCTTGGGTTTAAATACTGTGTTTGCTTACTGTATGGAGTTTTTCCATTCTCTCTATCTCTTGCATGTTTTTTTTCTCCTCTCTCAGCATTCTAATTTTCATTTCACACTCCACAGAAGTTCATGGTAGTTGTAATTGTTAACTTTAAATTGTATTAATATGTTTGTGTGTTTTTGCAGATTTACTCCTCATTGAAATGCCTCCTTGTCCAGGATGGTTTCATGCCTTGCATCCAATGCATCTGGGATGGGCATGGCTCCCACTGAACGTCTGCAAGTAGTAGCAGAAAAAGCTAATTATGAAAGATGCTGTTCTGAGAGCTTGTCTGGCAAACAAGTGGACAAAAAGCAGGAAATTAATTGGTATTCAGATTGTGTATAAACTTAAAATATCTTGAAAATGCATCGGACCTTAATAAATTCAAGAGATTTGTTAAATATCTACACAACTGGTTCAGAGTGTTAGGGTTAACCACACTAGTATAGGGTTCCATTTATTACAATATACAGTATTTATAAAGTTGTTATTATTATTATTATAAAAGCTACACAATGTGGAGAATTTTTCTCTCAAAAACACTTCCTTGTTAGGTTTTTAATTTACTGGTAATTTAAAAATCATTTGGTGTTTCTCAATAAAAAATGCCATCATACTAGTCTCCTTTTTGGTCCTAATGTACAAGTGATTCAGCAAAGTTTACATTTTCCTACAATACTTTTTTTGTTCAAAGTTGTTTGTGACTCAGGTGGGACATATATAGGAAGCAATAAAAAATACAGTAAAATGCCTTGCCCATCCTATTGGTTTCTATCCAGCACGGGTGCAATATGCATTGACAATCCATGGAGTGAATGTGTTAATTTTTATGCCACAGTTCCATTCTCTTTAGCATGTGTCTGTTTGTTCAGAACTCAATCCACCAAATAAAGACCCTGCCTCAAATGTTTCCTTTTCTGAAACATTACTAACTTAACTCTTACCATGTCACACTATCCACAATGACTGCGCTAAAGTGATCCTAAAAATTCAGAAGGAGGACATTTCCGTTTTCTCTACACAGGTCATGTGCCATGAGTAAGTCTGACTACAGTAATTATACAGCATTGACAAGAACACCACATTTCATATATCAATGTTCAAATCTATTTCAAGTATAAGATTGTAAAGAAGACTGGAGCCTCATCTGAAAGAAAAGTCAAACAAACAAGTTTCTTTTCACAAGACTAGTTTAAAGTCATCAAATAGCCTAACCTAAAACAGACATCTTTGGGATACGGAAGGAAAGCCCCCATGTCAATAAAAATGTGTAAATGCCAAACATGTAGCATTGAGGGACAGGATTCACACCCAGTATTCTGTTGTTCAGAGGAAACTGTAATAAATAGTTTGGGACCAAACTACATATTTTGAGATTCAGTAAAAGTGTATTTCAATAGATGTTGAGGGCGACATGGATTAAAGTTTATCTTGGGCCAACAGATTACTCTAGCTAGCAGATTCACAAGCATTTTTTAGCTTCTAAACATCCACATTGTATTCTATCTATCTATCTATATAGTATGGGATATCATGCACCCCTGGCCTTTGAAGCTTGATCCTGGTCTTATGTGACAGATTATGCCATGACACATGGAACATGACCCGTAATTTGCATGTTCAGCTCAAGGAGGCCCCAAAATTTATCTTGTAGTCTTTTCACGGTCATCCAAGATATGGCAGTGTGTATCCCGACAGGAAAGGAACAACCGCATACAAACAGAATGGAGGCTCAGGCCCATGGCATGCATGCATTCCGGATATGAACCAAACTCTGGCGACATCAAAGGAGAGTCACAGTGGCAGGCTGACAAACAGCTTCTAGCAAAAAACAAACTGATACACACTGTCACATCTCACCTCACTGCTAGACTAAAAGGAGCCATTTCACGGACAACAAAACGATATAACAACAAGACATAGCCACACAAAGCCAAACATCAGTCTGAACTTGTACAAAAAGTCCAGGAAATAACTAACTATGTAGAACACATACGCAGTACCAACAGCTCTTTAACATCTATGTGAGCATCTATTAATAATCCGTTGCACCCTTTTGACAAACGCATGTGTGTTCAAATAAGTTGAGGACAAAACAATAAAAAAGCAAACACCACATATATGCACAATATGCACATACACCTCACAGCTTCAATAACTTAAATCACATACCTAACTGTTCACATGAAATGTTTAACAAAACACTTGCATTGCCTGCAAATACAGACTTCTCTCCTCATTTACTTAGAAAACAATAATATTTCATTAACATGGGCAGCCTTTACGCCTAACCACAGCTCCCCCAACCCCATGTTTTCATTTCTTCTCAAACCTTGTGGCAATGATGCCATAAAGACTACCCATTACACCACGTGCCAGATGATTTCATCAACACCAATATGGTTTCAAAAGATTATTATGTCCTCATAGATAGCCGTTTGTATTTATTCTTTCCTACTTTTTGATAACAAATTCATTACAACTTAATTTTTCTCTCATTGTCTTCTGTGTTTAGCCAGATTACATATACAAAAGACACTTTCCCCTTTATTTTAAGTAAAACAATTTTCAGGAAAATATCAGCCCAAAAGTGGCTTTTGCAGTGTTGTAAATCTCTGCTTATGAGGTTATATTTGACATCATTCGTGACATTCAGCCCACCGTAAAGTGTGCACTTCATTTTTCTTTAGGAAACAATAAATCTCAAATGCACACTGAGTTGTATTTTTTAATTAACCAAACATATGGCCTTTAACTGAACAGTACGAATCAACAACATTAACCACTTTTTTCATTAAGCAAAATGCAACCGTAAGTTATAAAAAAACAAACAAACAAATGACACTGCAATTTCGGCGTGGAGCTAAGCCACAATGGATTAGAGTGAACTTCAATTTTTTTCTACAGTTCATGGAACTGCTGTTATTTAGAATGACAGTAAAGTAGAAGTAATAACAATTTTTTTTTTGTGTTGGTAGACATTTATTAAAATCCTTTGCATAGTAAGTCTTTGCTAATTTTCGGTTTTCATCCCAACTTTTTTATGACCATTTTTTCTCTGAATCAGTCAATTGCCTTTACAAAATTATCAAATACTTCTACTTGTGATGTCCTCTGCTACCCACACCCCATGAGCATGACTACGTGTTCAAAACTCATATTCAAATTTACCTTTATGTTAGTGGCCCTTTTATTTGAAGACCATACATCTGTGTGTTCCACTAGCTTATAAATATTCTTACCACAGTAGGCTGCTTTTGTAGCTTTCTGACACTTATCAAGGATACAGTGTGTGTGTGTATATATATTGTGTATTATATATATATATATATATATATATAACACACACACACATATTATAATATATACATACATATATCTATACTAATAAAAAGGCAAAGCCCTCACTGACTGACTCACTCACTCACTACTAATTCTCCAACGTCCCGTGTAGGTAGAAGGCTGAAATTTGGCAGGCTCATTCCTTACAGCTTACTTACAAAAGTTAAGCAGGTTTCATTTTGAAATTCTACACACAACGGTCGACAACGTCCGCCATGTTGAACTTTCTTATTTATGGCCCCATCTTCACGAAATTTGGTAGGCGGCTTCCCTGCACTAACCGAAACTGATGTACGTACTTATTTCGGTGGTATGACGCCACTGTCGGCCACCATATTGAACTTTCCAACGGTCTTTGTTACTTATGGGCCCATCTTCAAGAAATTTGGTACGCGGGTTCCCAACGCTAACTGAATCCTACTTACGTACATATATACGACCATAGGCTGCAGCTCGGTCACCATGTCATGTTGTTAGCTGCCTGCCTATATAAGGCCGTCCGTCGTTCCGGTCTCTACATTCCCTTCCTTGCTTCGCCACAGGATTCACATCTCCCTGCTGATAACTACAGCCTTTTTATTTAATCCACGGCCTCTCCGCTGTTGTATTGTTCGTTTATTACGATTATAGTTACTGTGTAGGTATTTTACACTTACTTTACATTGTTCAGGTACCCATTTCCTTTATCATTCCAACCGTACCCCCATTAACATGTCTATCAAGGTGATCACCATCGATCAAAGAACTGTCACTTACCGAGTGGTTTCCATGCCCAGAGATGGCACCTACCTTTTCCATTCTCTTTGTTACATATTGCACGGCCATATCAGGCTCACTCTTGATATCCGGAGGAACATTGTGTCTTATGTATTGAATGACTGGGACAGGTTTAAGGTGTGGACTGATGACGGTACAGGAGATAATTATACTACACAGGAGCACTATAAGAGTGAAATGCTTAAGCCCTTCACCTATGGTTCTGCATGCGAGTTGATGGCTGCCGCTGAATTGTTCGGTTGTCGATTTCAAGTGTACCGAAATGGCCAAATATTTTACACCTTTGGACAACCGCCAATGCCTCTTAAACATCTTAGATTCACAGGTGACGATTTCAGTAGTGGACTCTTTGATGTTTATGAATGTTTAAACTCTCAAAAGCTGGATGTGAAGTTATCGATGAAACCGGTTGTGTGCTTACAACGCTTGACAGATGCCGAATGTCACTTCAACACAACAAATCCTGCAAATACTGTCGTAATTGAAACAAACCAAGAAACTCAAACCGATTATGACAGCAGCAATCCAAGCTGTGAGATTTGAGACAAGATTACTTTTCAACTGTACGTTGCATGCTCAAGAGTAAGCTCAGCGCACAGCTTGGTCATATTACAACCGGAGGGCCGAACTGACAATGTGATATACAAAGAGATCCTTAACAAATAATTATTGGTATATTTTCCCTCAGTTTAAAAAGGTTTAATTTTCTTCTTAATAAAAATTTTAAGGCAGTACTTCGACGCTAGTATATACACACACACACATATATATATATAATAGTTCATTTGCAGAAGCGATTTATTGGCACTAATCTGAGACAGAGGCTGCAGGCCATGAGGAGGGGGAAGCACGATGTCAGGAGTGGGTAGCCGAGCAGGGCCCTCCTCACTGTCCTGTTTCACTATTAAGAGGGCAGAGCCGCAGGGGACAGCTAATATAAATATATAAAACAGACATCAGACAGGCCACCCTCCCATTTACATTGGAGGGAATGCTTTTGAAAGGATCAGCAGTCACGACTGCCAACAACCTAATGTGAACACTACACATCACAGCTATAATCAAAAAGCCTTCTGAAGGCCTTTACTTCTTCAAATGATTAAGGTAATTTCACCTATGCATACCAACTAATACAGACACACTAGAATTTGTCCTCTGTGGCTGAGTAGCATCTTATGGCAACTGCTCTGTTCACAAACACAAAGCACTAAAGAGAGTGGAATTGACAGAGATTAAAAAAAAAAAAAAAAAAAAAAAACCCTCACTGTTGATATGACATTAATAAAACACGCTGGTGCAGAAAGGCAAATAGGATTAATAAAAGACCTCTGAAATTCTCGACAGTCACTGTTTTACCTCATACCAATAACCTGTTTATCATTTGACGCTGCTTTATTCATGGACTGTATGGTAGTCACTGCTTGTAGCTAATATCACTGTTGCTATTCTGTGGTAGCAACACATTTTATTATATATTACGCACTCATGTCACAACAACAAACTTGAATTTGGAGGGAAAAAAAAAAAATGGTTGAACTTTAGCACAGTATTCCTGAATTATCTATAGCTACCACTGAAAACAAAACATCAATGTAACTTACCTAATGTTCTCTAATCAAAGATGTGCCATAGAATTTCTAGAGACACTATTTTGGCCCTGTATGAATGAGTGAAGTAGGCCCTGCAATGGAATGTGTCCTGTCCAGAGCTGGACCCTGCCTGGTGCCTTGTGGTGTTGGACCCGCTTTGGAAAATCATCTATCCATTAACCTCGTTAATGCAAAACCAATGTGAAAATGCTCCTGTTCTATACCTACACCCTCGCAGGTGACAGTCAATGACTTGCAGTGGATAATCACTGTTGTAATGAGAACACGTATTAAGTGATGGTTTCATTCAAGGTGCCAAAAATCCTTAATACAAAAAAATGAATAAACAATACTACATTCACACTTTGTTACAGTTCACCGAAATAGGTATTTCCAGGATACTTTTCTTCATATGCTTTTGGTGAAATAATAAATGAATGCCCACAAAAAATGATTAAAAAGAAAACCAATCAATGTAGGGCAAGATGATATGGCAACATTACCCAAAACTTCTTTACAAGTGCAACTGTAGATAGGTGTCTGTTAATTAAACAGATGGAATGGGTTATGGAAATAAATGAAGATTAAGAAAAGCAAAGGCATACTGCATACAATATTTTACAGCTGTACCATGAGAGTGCATTTTCTTTTAAAACAAAAACAATGACTCTCTGTCAAATGGACTCCAACTTCTAACAAGATTCATCAGTTGAAAGCTGTAACTGAAATACAAAAATATTGATACTGTGAATAAGAGGAGCCTTTGGCTGCTTTAAATAAAGTGTGAATGGTCTGGTGTAGTTTTACTCAATACCAAGGTTTAATTTTCGTTTATAAGTAATGTCTTCACTATGGCATCAGGTGCCCAGCAAGTGTGAAGAGGTGTTTACTGGGGTAGATTTTGGGTTTTGTAAAAACTGGCTAGTAATCAAGGAAAAACTTTTTGAATAATGCCTGTATGTAACTGCACCTTTCTTCTGAGCCTACACGCAGTGCACAGTACAATAAAAAAATAAAGTTGATTGAACTGAATAAAATATATTTTTGGCAATAAAAATTTTATTCTAGTTTGATTTTACTCTTGACACCTTCAGCTACATCATATTGGCACATAAGGTACTGTACACTGAACATCCTACTCTTGTGCCACGGAGAACTATGCTAGGTCCTGGCAGACCCTTGCTCTGTTAAGAGTGACAGCTGAAATAGGAAACTTTTACCTGGTTATATAACAGGGAGCCACATATTACTAAGTGGGCAAAGCTGTGGATACACCAACAGTCCATAGAATTAATGTAACTATTGAGACAATTTCATTAGCAGACCCACTTTGCTTTTTTGTCACTATTTGCTCTTCCTAGTCCAGCATGGGCATCACCCTGATAACACAAAGTAAGCAAGAAAAATATTTACTACATAAATTTAAGTCCTGTTCACTGCCAGTGGAAAGACCTTTTGTTCAATACATTCACAGAGTCCATTAAAAGATATCAACATTTTGCACCCCATGGGCTATGAAGCAACTGCAGTTTGTAATCTTTGAACAGAAAACAATTTGGCTGTATTCTAAATGGGATGTATTCTCCTTCTTTATTTAGATAAAAATAAAACACACCCACTTAGGCAACCGCCGCCTCCAAAGCGTCTGTTGCAAGTGATAACTACTAAATGACTTATTTAAGTCCACAGACAGGCAGGCGGCTTCAAGCAACACTGTGATCAAAAGATCCAGGAAGGCAAAACTGACCTCAGAATACTAAATAATCTATAAACATTCTACAATGACTGTGGACAGGACAGACAACCAGGAACAATATGTCTAATTTTACTTCCTACAAACTCCGTATCCCATTCCTTTTCCTGCCATCCAGATGAACAATTCCCTTTGGAATATAAAGACTGATAAACTGTTAAGACAGATGGGACAATTGTTTATTTTAGTAAAGAGCACTTCAAACATCTATTTTCTCTTACCATTTTAGTGTCCCGATAATAAAGTTCATATCCCAAGTAGGCAAATTCAACAAGGTGTACCATGTTTAAAGATGTTTATGAGAAGCAGCTCAGTTGGAGAAACTTGCTGCCAAGCAGACTTCCCTGAAAACCAGACATGGATTACAACTAATTAGGATTATTGAAGGAATCAAAGCAAATAATGGACCTTGGCTCCCATATTTGGAAATAATGGGTCATAAACATATCTTTGAAAATTTTCAATAGGCACAAAGAGAAGGATGCTGAATACTGTATATAAAAATGCCATCAAAAAATTTGAAATAATTTTAATTAAAAAAAGAAAAAAAATGTGACAGTAATACATTTGGAATTTGTGGAGCGACGATATGGTTGCTAGCACTTCCAGCTTAAACCTTTTGGGAACTTCAGAGAGTTCTCTTCCCAGAACAGCCACTGTCAATGCAATTCTTCCTACATTGGAGGAAATTTCCTGCTATATCCCAAAGACATGTAGGTAAAACTAAATAGGAGAAATCCTCCTTTTGACATGTATTACATATGTATGCATATACCACTGTATCACCTTGTGGTCTTCTGAAAATTCCAAGGATAGACAAAACTATGATAGGATACAAAGCATTTAACCATGGGAACTCTAGTTTAACTACTTTTATAAAGAGGTGACTTATTTATGCACCAAAAACAAAAGCAAGGATTATTTTAGACCAAATTACGGCTGCTAGTATGTCACTTTTAGTAAATATGGTTATTACTGTGACTGACATTTTCTTTTTGACATTCTCTTACTCTGTGTCCTGTAGAACAACTTGACGTCACCACTACTTTGGTGGAGTTCACTCCACACACTTTGGTATGCAACTTCAGTGTAGATGAGAGACACTGCCATCATTAAAGACATCCAGTATCACACTTTCTTCTTATTCCACCAAAATCCAGATAAATATGCTATCCTGAAAACAGATGCTGCAAAAAGCTAAACAAATCTGGACAGGGCACCAGTACACTGCATAACCCATTCACACACACTCTTGCTGGGACAATTTCTAAGTGCCAGCTAACCTAATCTGTATATCTTTGGGAACACTGGAGGAATCGCACATTGACATAAGGAGAGCAGCCAAAATATACATGTGAAATTATGGGCCATTTAAATATTATTATTATTACTTTGTCAAGCAATATGCACTTAATGGAATGTCATATTATTTCAAATCTAAAGCATATAGTTACTTTGGATTTTAAAAAGCCAATGGTGAGTTTGACATTAAGAACCCTATATGTAAAATTAACTATGGAAAAATAAGGTATTATGAAAAGACCACTAATTTACTTGTGCATCTCACTTCACCATCAGGAGTTACGCTGAGACAAAGCAAAACCCGAGGTAAAGTCAACTACAACATTTATTTATTTGGCATATTTTCATACAAACTGTGTAGCTCAAAGTGCTTTACAAGATGAAGAAAAAAAAAGTTTATATGAAACAAAAATAAGGTCTCTTAAATCACATTTAAGTTGATTTCCCTCATTTTCAATAACTATATTTTTATGCACACACACACATAAATAAACACATTTCCTGAATTTACTTTAGTTCAATACTAAATTATAAAAGTTTCTGGATTCCATCCTTAAAGCATTGAGTACAAGGCAGCATGCAGCTCTAGTCAGGACACCATTTCATCACAGGAAATACTCCCAATTGCCATACTCAGTGACACCAGAACAATTGATATTCACCATTTAATTCAACACATCTTTGCAATATGGGAGGAACTGAAAAATTTTGTTCACAGGGTAAACATGCAAACTTTGTACAGACAGTGCCTGGGCTGACAATCAAAAAATCAGATCAGCCTTCGTTCTCTTTTACGAATATACCTGACAAAATGATTTCAGAAATAACTTTGATGTGGCAATTTTCTACGGCCTTATACCAAGCCTGGTCTCTCCACGGTACAACATAATGAAAATATGCAACATTAGATAATGTACAACATTTGACTGTGTTTAAATCTCCTATATCTAGAACAATGTGGAACTAAGCATACACTCCCACAACAAATACATACTGAGAAACCTTTTGAGAGTTAAAATTGAGCTCCGAGAGTTTCAGACAAACAACTTTATAAATGTTGGCTCTTTTTTTCTTCTCTTCCTGAATAATTTTGTGTACTGAAAATTACTTAAAATGCCAGTTTGATTGTTAGTATTAAATAATCTTGTAAGCTATTCATTTTGCTGGTTTGTATTATACCCTTGTTTGCATCTAGAAACAAGTGGTGATATTGCTCACTGTGAAAGACACTACACCAAGTAAAGATTAACCGATTATCTGTGCTTTTTTGGAGACTGCTTAACACTTGATAAACCTACAAATTATACATGTATCTCATAACCCTTAGTAATGTGTGATATGCAAGGTACACAGTTTGAACTGACTAGGCTAAACACTCAGAATGTAATTACCCGTACTCCCCCTTTAAATCTCAAAATTATGCGCTAGGTAAAAGGAGGGATTACCACACCCTTTGTGCCTGACAGCAAACTAATTCTTATGCTAATTTCTGCAGATCTCACATGTTTGATGTCTTAAGTCTAAAATCAAAGTGCACTTTTGTAGTACTAGAAAGTGAAATACACATATATAGGTTAGTGGGGCATGACAGACATTTAAATGTGCATGCGGTAGTTCACAATGTCAACGTGACAACACACCAGCACTTCTGATGCAAAATCTGCTTTCTTAATTACGCTAGCAACTAATCTTTCAAGCCACCTCCCTCCCATGCAATACAACAAAACTGTTGCATCATCCACGGGCAGAGTGTCACTGCCCCTAGCATCTAGCGGGAGAGAGATTCAGGCACACACACTCAATCAAGAGAAAGCAGATGGCAGGTTAGAGAAATGAGGCCTAACCAGATATGCTTTGTTACAGTATTCAATAACTATAGCTTCCAAAATTTGCAAGCTGCCTTGTTGAGTAATTTCAAGCACATTTCCAATACAAACAACAAATATGAATCCTTCTAGTTCAGAGAACACCAGCACAAATACCCTATTCTATCTGCAAGATTGAAAAACATCCAAATTAAAGTAGTGTACACTGATTACTACCAGCTACTGAGAAACCTGTCTTTTGAAGCTCACTAAAGATGTAAAGCTCAATGGTTAGCAAGCACTGTTTTTTGCAATTGTTGACTACATTTGTGTATATAATGTTCAAGAGTAAGTATCCAAAGAGGAAAAACCCGCTGCAAGGGAAAGGGATCGAGTGCATATTATGCCAGGTTCAATGGACAACTCATGTACCAAATTAATAAAAAATAAAAAAAAACCAAAACCATAAGGACTATGTTGATTACTTAGATTTCAACCCGTTTTATAAGAGTAGCATAGCTGTACAAAAATAAAAACAACATTTATTAATGAAAGCAAGAAATTACAGAAGTCTTTTACAGACCGATTAAAGAAAAATCACCTCAGTCACAAGCCCACAGAATGAAAAGGGGGATGTGTGTGGATGACATAGCTTTGACTATGTGGTGATACTGAGAATCCTCAAGTTGTTTTTTCGTTTTGACATTTTCCTGGAAATCCCTGGGATGAAATTTGGCTGGCCCTTTGCCACTGCTGGATTTCCCACATGGTACATGTTTGTGATGGCACTCAGATTTTCATCATGGCAACTGAGAAGTATGAATGTTGACTTTCAGCATAATTCTGTGTCTCATTATTGCTGTAAAGCATTTTTGCACTTTTTTTATGGAGTCAGAAGTTCTCTGCAATTATTTCCTTTTAAATTTCTATGACAGCCTCCCTGAAGCTTCTAAGCATTTTTTTGGGACTAATTTTGTCACTGCCGACTAACTCAGTGCCACTTAATCCCAAAATCCACCTCCTTACAACTCAGTCCTGTTCCAAAAACTCTTTTGTCCAGCATGTTATTGCTAGTCTCATTTCTCATTTTATTAGTACATGTGTAGCTTCTTACTATTGTTACTTGTATCTGGTTTCTTATGTTTTTAAATATTGCATACTTTGGTATACTTGTGAAGGACTGGCGATCTATCAAAGGGTTGTTCCTGCCTTGGTCCCTATGCTTACTGGGAAAGGCTCCAGCCCCCTGTGAAACTGCTCAGGATTACAGAATTATAACATGGTATGTAATTGATAAAAGCATTCTATAAATAAAAATTATCATTGTAAAATCATTTCTGAATTGTTATATAAAAATAATGAATGACAAAAAAGTAATAGATAAATGGTAGAATTAGATCCCACAGTCCAAAAATAGGCAGATTTGTATTCTTTTGATTCAAATAAAACTGTATACTCCATTGAATAAATACCGTAATGATATTATATTATGTTTCTCATACACTACGCCTAGTCACACTTATCACTTGACATGTATTTCACACTAGGCACGTCAAAAGTACCGATAGTCTGTTACCAAGCCGATACTAAAATGCTGAAAATGTAACAGTACTAACTTATTAACAGTATTGTGAAAGTCGATACCACACTGATAATTAACTGCAATTAGACATCTTAAACAATAACTAAATAACAGCAGAAGACACGTCAAGAAATTGCTAAACACCCTGTATGAAGTTAGCTTAGAAAGAAAGTTGTTCATGTATATACTTTTGAGCATCCATTCACTTTCTCAGCAATACCATGGTTACACATATAGGACTGTGTGAAGTGGAAGGAAACTGAACAGCGGCGGCAGTGCTAACAATTGCTGCAAGTAAAAACTGAGAAGAGTTACAAACAAAGCAGTTTTTTGGCATGTAATGGGGTGCTCCATTAGTTAATACCAAAACAAAATTTTATTCTTTGATGCTTCGAAGCAGAATATATCTCTATAGTAATACAACATGTACTGTATTAACAGAAATGCATCACAGAAACGTGCATTTATAGCAATACAGAAAAACAGCAAACAGAATATGAAACTACAAATGTTAAATTTGTGTCAGCTGTTTGGTTTTTGAAGGCAAACTAAGGTTTTTCTGTAGAACCCCTGACACGTGATGAATGTAGTGTAAGCATATACAGTATATTATATATTTGAATGATACTGATGAATGTGATTAACTGAATACAAGTAACGGCAGTCCAGTAATTGTTCTCATTTTGGATATGTATACAGGATAAGCAATAACAAACTTATTACTCATACAAGATGCTTTGAAAATGCAACAAAGGATGTTTTTAAAGAGTTCTTGAATAATGGACTAATGTAAAACTGACAAGTATGATTTCATACTGCAAGCCATCAAGTTGGGATAAAAGTAAAAAAACTGACAAGACTTGGACAATTTAAGCCCCAGGAGTTTTGTAACATTTCAAATATGAACTAGTTTGACTCATCCATTAAATATTACTCTTTAAAAAGTGTTTTTTTAAGCAAGCTAATAATGCAAATATAGATCTTACAAAAGCAAATGTTAGAAACCGAACTGTTACGATTAGTATTTATGGATTTTATATTACATTAGAAAAAAGGCACAATGTTGTCCACTTGAATAATGGAGTTGCTTTTAATTAAAAAGTCAGTAAAATGAATTTCTGTTTTTGCTGTGTTATCAAATAGGTATAAAGTATTGTGCAATTTCACTGGCATTGGTAACAAATACAAAAAGTCTGGTATTGCGCCATCCATAGTTTACATATGTGGTCAAGAGGTTGTACTAAAGATATGACATTGCACAGTCCATTCCACACAACAGAGTTATCATGACTTTGAGCAAGTCACTTTAGTCCTACAAAGCATTCCAATTTAAGAGATTCTGTTTTTTAAAAGGTACATTACAAGGGCTCCCACAAAACTGTTTTAATGCAGTGAGTCTCAAGGAACTTCCTTGTAGGCTCACCCTTCAACAAGTTGTCTACAAAAGATGCATTGCTGTCAACAACATCTAAAGTAATTACTAAATAGTGACGTGTTTTTAATGATCATATAGTATTGTTTACATACGTCTAAAGTAGAACATTTACCATTGTACTTTTTTTTTTTTTTTTGCAGCAAACAACAAATTGCATTTCCATGAATGTTCACCATTGCTGAACTCATGACTCTCTGGTATATGCAGCAGAAAAGATGTTCTTGCAAAATATGTATTTTATAAACTACCCCCTTTCCACCTCCAAATAAACAACTATGAGGGGAAATTTTGCTGTATTAGGCACCACAGGTAGCTCCCATCACTTGAACTTTGAATTTATTCACAGGTAGGGTGTATCCACCGTGAACACTTGCCAATTTTGTTGTAGAAAATCTTGAACTGAAGCAATTTTGACATGTGAATTAAAGCAGCTCAGTGCACATGTTGCACACAAACAAAATATAAGAAATGCTACAGTCATGGAACATTTAGTCTGTTTAATTTCTATTCAATCCAGCTGTTGTCCTTTATGCTAAAGTCAGTGAAGTGGAACAATAAAAACTACATGTGAATGTCTGGGACGGATAGCAATCCAATAAGGACAAGCTACTCCAGTTACCTCAATTTGAACCTACAAGCAGCAGAGCACATGCTGCATAATGCGTGACCTACAGCAAAGGCAACACTGGGTGACCAACTGCTTTCCGGTTTAAAGTTCACAGAGAGTTTGTTTCTTCAGAAAGATTTCTTAAAAGGCACCAGAGGAAAGACCATAGACACTGTGTAGCCAAAACATCAGGAAAGTAAACCTTTCATTGTTCCTGCCAAAAAAAGCCTATCATTTTAACTCAACCAAAATAAGTGTGCTGTAAACTGTTCTTATAAAAAGACAAGCAAGCAGACTATTCAGTATGCAATGATGAAAGAAACTTTGGTCTTACAAACTAACCTCCTGTTTTCATGAGACCAATAGCACTAGAACAATTCTTTTTAATCATTGGTTTCATAACTTGATTATAATTAAAGGAGGAGCAGTGTTGCACAGTAAACAAGAGCAGAAGCAAAGGAGAACACTTTGAGCTAAGGAAATGAACAAAAAAAAATACATAACTATCAGTGAGTTAACATCCGGAAGCTTGGTCCAGGTGCCTCATGACATAATGCACTATACATTTTATTTGATAACCATCTGTGTTTTTTGTTTTTTTTTGGGGAATCTAATATACTGTATTTGGCAAGTTACTGCTCTAATCAAGCAGCAGCTAGACATCAGAGTAATTAATGGGTTTTATAATTTATTTTGATGAAAATCTGTAAAATATATAACTTCTATTTATGAAGATTGGAAGTGAAAGAAGATAAAAATTTGATAGGAAAGATTATGATCCTGACAGGATTAAGCTAAAAATAGGGTTAATTTAGAAGAAGCATGAGGTATTAATGCTCTGTTATTGAAAGACAGCAAAATGCAAGTAAATTCTTAAAATTAACCTATTTAGTTTATTATGGTCTATCCCACTGGCTCAGAACTGTGGACACAGGTGGTCAAGTCCACATATCTCAAGGACAAATTGCAGCAGGCTTGTTCTTACTCATCCTAAGCCCACAAATATGTAAACACCTCTTTGAACACTAGTTCAATCTTTTTTAAGGCTGACTATGCCCTTAAGGGCTGGGAAGCCAGCCAGACCAGTACTTTCTGCGAGGACCTCGAAAATCCAAGAGATTTACTTTCTCCAAAACTTGCATCACACTGACTTCTGTTGTCATCTCCTCCACCATAGTTGTAGCAACCACTTTACATAACAGAAATGTAGTGGCCAAGGCACTGAACATTAAACCACAGGACTACCAGGTCCACTTCCACCATCAGCTATCTATTGGACCTGAAATAAGTCATTTAACCCAGCTGTAATTCAATTGTACTAACTTTATAAGTCAACTTAAAGGCATTGGCCAAATAAATAATAAAAAACAACAATAACAATTTTACTCATAAATCACTATATTAACATTCCTGACACTTGTTGTATGATATGTCTATGCACTGAAAAAAGTATAACATTGATGTTGTCCATTTAACGTAAATTTTCTCTTTCAAGCAACTTAAGATTAGTCATTTAGTGTTGCAGCTTGAAATATTTGGTTTCAGATCTCAATCAAAGTAAAAAAAATTGTTTGTACCAAATTAAGTTATGGTGGAGGGAATAAACGTAAAAATCCTATTTCATTTAACTTAATATTTTAGGTTGTTCATGTGCTGTGTTTGAGGGGCCGATTGTATATTCTTTCGGTCGAACTTTCCAGTTTGATGGCTTTCCAACTGCCAAAAAAGAAGAACAACTTAAAAAATAGATTTACTTCAGTAAAAAAAAAAAAAAAAAAAAAGTGAATTGCACCCAATCACTCTAAATGATTTGCCTCAACTTAAAAATTGTGGGATCAATAAGCTAAAAATAATTATATTGGTTCAGATTGAAAATATTAAGTGTGAATCATCACATTTTTTTTCAGTGTGGATTGTGGAAGAAAGCCAGAGTCACCAAAGGAAACTCACATTTAAACACCAACATGCAGACTCTACACAGAAGATAACTCGATATAACTGTAAAGAAGTCCAAGCACAGAAGATAGTACCCCTTAACTCTGAGTACCACAATGATGTCAATATATGCTCTTAATTCAAACTAAAAATCCAGAAGTTCAGGGGGCGTGTTACTGGATATGCAAGTTTTCCGTCCTAAATTCCAAAGACGTGTGTGAAATTACTGCAGGTACTTTTGTCAGTGTGAATATGTAACATGTTTAAAACGGCCAATAGGTAATAAAAATGTTAATGGAGCACATGAGACAATACAAATTATATCAAGCAAGAGAACAGCACTTAGTTCAACAAGCTCCGGTGGTTAGTTTGTTTTGGCAGTTGATCCCAAATGTCTCACCTAGGCACTTTAAATGTAAATGAGGAAGGCCACACAATTTTAAAAATGCATGCCAAGATTGGTGGCAAGATGAAATTTTAATAGTCAAACTATTAAAAATTGTCAAGAAAAAATAAACAGAAACTAGAAAAAAGAGCAGCATGGCACTACAGCATTGGGTAGTGTTTCTATCATACAGTCCGGCACTGTCAACATTCTGTCCACACCTAAATGAATTTTTATTGAGCACTACATTCATTGAGCTTGTACTGGAGTGAGTGTTTTCAATACAGTACTTTACATTTAAGGGAGAAAACCAACATCTCCAATAGAAAATGGACATACTACATGCAAATGCTGAACTATTCATTCAAGTGTCTCCCTAAGAAACACAGCATTCCAAAAATCTATTAATCAGCCATTTTTGTGCACAAGTTTAAAAATACTTCAT
Source organism: Polypterus bichir lapradei (assembly GCA_026402145.1). Taxonomy (NCBI): domain Eukaryota; kingdom Metazoa; phylum Chordata; class Cladistia; order Polypteriformes; family Polypteridae; genus Polypterus; species Polypterus bichir. Next base: position 23,539,779 of record JANRMT010062806.1, read on the forward strand.
TACTGAAGCTTATTTAAAATGATGCCTTGATTATTTTTTCATCCGGTACTCTTTTAAAGTCATTATGCATACTAGCAAATATCCTCTGTGACAGTAGATAAAAAGATCACATCAGCTACCTCCTGAGCTGAAGGGTCATTTGCCAGATTTAGCAGACTAATGCAGTGTTGTGACAGAGGTGCAGAAATGAGGTGGGAAACCAGGCAAATGATTTGGCTCAGGATTTTCATCTTGGATTAAGCTAATTAAATCATTGCTTATCTAAAACCAGGTTGGCACTGTGGCTCAGTAATTAGCACTGCAACCTCACAGCTTCAGACGCTTAGGTTAAAATTCCAAGTCAATCACTGCCTTTTGTCTTTGGGGGCTTTCTTTTAGCATACCTGCTTTCCTCCCACATTCTGAAGACATGCATGTTAGGTTAACAGGCAACTGTAAATTGACCCTATTTGTGTGAATGTGTGCTATGAACTGGGTGGCCCCCTAATTGGCAACATCATCATCTGGCTCATGTTTGTAAACTTAAAATACTATTTATGGACTCAATGTTTATACTAATTGATGTAACTGTGTATGGATATATTTTGTTTGTTATTTACTCACTAGTATTCTTATCAAATATGTATTTTTTTTTCTTGTAACTATTTCTTTGACATCTTGTAATGCACTTTTTCATAAATGGGATGCTGCTCAATGTGCTACATAAAGAAAACTTTGTTGTTGGTATTGCTAGGAATGCAACTGGTACCCCTAGACCTGAACTAGGCTTATCTTTTCACATAAAGATTAACACAAATGGTTTGTGAAACTCATGCAAATTAAAACAAGTTACTGTATGCCTGGTGTACTTCTTATGCTGAATCAGAACGGTTTACCTTTTTTTGTTTGGTTATTCATTTTCCTAATATTGTGTAGTGTTAATTTGACTCTTAAAATTAAACGATAATGGCAAACCTACAATCAGGCAAAACAGTCTTCAATTTAAAAATTTATATTTTAAATTGTTAAATTAATTGTGGGAAAAAACACATTTAACAGTAAGAAATACAACAACTAACAGTTCCAGGGTTTAAGGAGCGCATACTGGCACGAACACTGTCCGTAATGATTTTTTTTTTTTTTTTTTTTAATTCTCCATGTGTAGCACGGATATTCCTTTCAAAACTGCCATACCTGTTAAGACAAATGGCTGCTGTAAAAGGATCCCGTGGACATGTCCACTGAGCTCCCACATTAAGTCTGTCCAGTGTCACAGTGAAATGAATACACAAGTTACAAACTACACGTACACCGTTATTATTCCTGCGTTGCGCCCTTTGGTTGCAGGGCTCGGCTTCAGCGGCACCGCGACCCTGCCTCCGGTAAGTTGTTTTGGGAGATTGGATTGATGAATGGCCCGTACACAGTTGATGATACGGGGTTAAAATAGCCTCGATGTAGCCGTCCGTTTTGCGTGGGCTGGAGATTTTAATAAAGACAGGTGTATCTAGAACGCAGTTTTATGACCGCGAAAAGGACTTTGTCAGTAGTGATGAATACAAGGCGTGCTGTCGGTGGGTGTGAGCGCGGCCGTGTGCTTTACAGCGTATCGATGTTCACTACGTAGATGGGCACAGTATTTCCACAGCTCTGAATCCACAACACACTCGAATTTCAGAGTACATTCCAAATAAACAAACAATGAGGTAAACGACATTAACAAGTCTTTTCAAGTAAATGCCACAATCGAGGTTCAGCAAAGAAAATACCTGTGCACTTCTAAACGTTTAATGACTTCTGACAAAGATTATTTAAAACTCGGGACTGCCCAATTAAGTTGTAGACTTTAGAAGAAACAGCTATGCATAGTACATGTATTCCAGTAAAAAAAAAAATTTATGTATGCCCTTTTGTATTCCTTAACAGAACATAGCTCTTCAGATTTACCGCTGTGTTTGCCGCCGCCCGGCAGCATTAGGCGCGTCAAATCAGGTCAGAGCAGACGCACGACCACATCACGCGCTCAAAAGCTAGACAGTCGTCGCGCTCGTAGTGCTGCACAACGGGTGAGCTTTTCCAGCTGGCTGGATATGCCTAAGCAGCTTAAAGTCTGCTACCCGCCTTCTCAATACAAAAAAAAAAAAACACTACAGGACCATTCGTAGTATCCACGCAGTCACTCATAAAAATGCCTACGAGAGCCATGAAACCCGGGGTACAGCTGGGAACAAAATCTACAACTGTACTCGTTTTGGGAGCTCCCTCAAGATAAGCACAGTGCTTTCTCATATTTAAAAGCATTTTTGTACGGGTCCATTTTGATGAAAAAACCTTATGTCCCGTATAATTTTGCAGCGTACCAATCCTCTTCATAAATTGCACCAAATAAGGCTTACCACAAGGGCGGTCATCAGATTACTTTGAAATAATTTATTACAGCCGCCATCCTTAGTTTAAGTTTATCGCATTAAAAATGTGGACTAATTTAGACGTCTCCTGGAGATGCACGATCATACCATCCAATTTTCATATGTAAATACGTTTTCAAAATCGCAACTGTGTCATTTGCTTTAACAAGAACACTTTAATTTTTCCAAAATTGGGTCCTTCAAAACTGACAAGCTAGTGAATATAACTTTATATACTTTGCTTTTATACCTTTGGGCTTACCACTTTATTTTATACTTACAAAATGTGGATAAAAAAAACCAACTATTCTAGTTTTTGATCTCCATCAATCCATTTTCAAATTAGAGGGCCAGAACTCATCCTCAAACTATTGGTAAACAAAATGGAAATCAGATTTTAACAGGCCACTTTGACATACGCAGCCACACTCACATCGTGCCAATTTAAAGTGTCTAATTATTCTAACATTCACATCAATGGGATTGGGAAAATGGATGGACCAGCAGGGGGGAAAAAAACACAGACATAAAAACTCTACAGAGACAATACGGTGGAGGCTGCATTTTGAACCCAGTCTCCAGGATTTATGAAGCAACAGTGCTAGTCTCTTATATTTTTATTGTCATATTTATTTGAATAATTAGGTTTGTCTGTCTACTACATGATTATAACTCACTAGAACTATCCAAGGTTTATATGTCAAGCAGGCAATACAGCTATAGAGTAGGAATGTAAAACCACAAGATTGCCAATAAAATTCCCAATATGCCCTTGACTCATGACCTGGAATAAGTCAAATAAGCTACCAGTGCTCCATTTACAAAGGAAAATGTAAACTGTTGTGTAATGATCTAGGATAGTGCCTTGTGAAGGTGTTCACAATGGAAATCACTATGCAAAGTAAAAGGTGTACAGACTACCTAAAATTGTATAATTAGATAGTAGTTATGCGTAAGTGGCTCCTTCAGGCATATGATGGATGTACCATCTTCCTAATGCAAAGTGAGAAATAAATGTGTCTTTGTCAATCAAATATATTCTGCATGTAAGTTAAAAAAAGGTTTAATAAAAAGACCAACATATTTACATGTAACATAGATAATTAAGAGATTGACTTAAAACAAGAGATGGTCAACAATACATACTTATGTATCCCCCAACCCCCCCCCCCCCCCGGGTAATCTGCTGCAGGTGTCCTTTCTAACAACTTATTAAGCAGTAGGTCAATACTTGTAGTTTTTTCTGCATGCTAAAATGAGGTTATCATGCATCACTACTTTCAATGTGTATAACGAGAAAGTAGATTGTCTCAGACATACTGTATGTCTGTCAGTTCAGAGGTTAAGCATTCAAAAACGACATGTTGCTCAGTGGCCTCACAAAGTTAAATCTTTTCCACTTTAGTGAAATGGAGATTGTAAGTAAAATGTAGCACAATTTGTTCTGTTATTCTAGGCAGCCCAGCCAGAAGCAGTAAATTTTTTACTTACTACCATTTTGGAAATCCTCAATATGATAACGTGGAGCCATGCCGGCAGAATGGTTAGTGATGCGGTCTCATCGATCCATAATCCTATGCAACTGCACATGTAGAGTTTGCAAGTTTCCTTAGGGCCTATGCAAGATCCAGCTAGATAATCTAGAATTTTTTCCTCACACCATAGTGACATATACACCGACACTGGTTTTGGAAGAGCTGGAGCCTCTAATGGCAACATACAAAAGAAATTAGAATACAATAATAGGTAGAAGCGTCAATGCATCTGGGGGCACCTCATCTTCATTCACTTATACTTGGCCAATCTAGAGTCTTTCATGGACCTGACACCTGTGACTTTGAGATTTGAGAAGAAAACTGGAACATTCCAAGGAAGCACACACATACCTGGAGAAATGGGGAAACTTCAGACACTAACAAGGCCGGCACAAATCATTCTTCTCCCTCTGGCACTACATTCCTGCCAAAGATCAACAATCTTTTTGGCTAAATATATTTAAAAAAAATAAATACAGTATTTATTGTAGTAGAAATATATTGAGAAGCACAGAATAATGTGATCCTCAGCAGCAGTTAACATAGTGATTACTATAGTGAACTACAACAGTTTGCAGCAAATACAATCAAAATGTCTGCCTAACAATGGGAATCATTATTGCCATTATATTTAATCACGACCAAACAAATCTTTTTTGTTGTGAATTTAGCTTGTAGCATATAAGAAGGTAAACATGCGTGCAACAATAGAATATCATTCCCAACCAGGTGTAACAAGATATTCAGTTGCACAAAAAATTGTGTGTCTTTTAAAAGTAATGGATTGAAGTTATTTCTAAGTGTAAGTAAATACCAATTCATTTTTAAACTTTGAATAGATTCACATTCTGGTAGTCTCAAATTTGATAAAAAGCCCCATAAGCTTACCATATGGTTTTCTCTGTTGCTTTTCTTTTGTTTCCTTTGGTTTGATTTTGAAGCACATTGTTGTATCTGTTATATAATTCTTACTTGTTTGAATGAGCTGTGTGCTGCTATAATATTTTGGTTTTTTTTTTTTTATTAAAAAATTAGATAAGGATTATTATTACTGTCATATTTAACTATAAATTATTATAGTTTAGGGGATGTGTGATGCTGCTACATGATGTTTTACCATTTTGAGACCACTTTGAGTCTCAAAGAACTGCTGTAATAATGGTAGCTACAAGCACTTTTACACCACTGATGTGTGCGTAGGATATACTTTAGTGTCACTTGTGATGGTCTGATACCACATTAAAAAAATGTGTTCCTAGTCTGCTCCTGGTGCTGATGGAATAGACCCAGGACCCCTAAAAAATTAAAACTTTAATTAAAAAGAGTTAGACAAAATGGATGTGAGAACAATATTGTACTTTTTATGAGAATACGGTTACAACATTTAAGTTCCAATTTAAAAAAAAATAAATAAATAAATAAAAAAGTGCTTGTACAGCCAAAGAAAAGAATCTGAAAGACCACTTCATCTAATGTGGACATTCATTTTGAATGAATTTTTTAAGAATGAATTCACTCATAAAAATATTTAACAAAACTGCGGGGTTACAGTAAGGAAGAGACCAAATCAAGCATGTTTTATCCATCCACCCAGTCATTTTCTTACCCATTTATATAGTTTAGAGTTGCATGAAGTGCATGCTGACTTTGGCAGCTTTGGGCACAAGGCAGGACTAGTCCTGGAGAGGGCATCAATCCATCACAGGGCACTGTCACTCATATTAATGGGGCCAACATAGAGTCACCAAAAAACCTATAGGACGGTTTCTACGAGTACCATACCAAGACTAGGTATAATATGAACCCATAGTACAACCGTTTACATAAATATGCATGTCCCACAACTAGAGCACAGGCAAAAGGTGATTAAATTAGTAACCTTCAGTTGAACTGTCCATTTTCTTAATCACAATGCCACTCTGCTTGCCTACACTGTTCAGAGCTTTCTTTGCCTTGCCTCTAAATCAACAGAACTAACTCAAAACCTTTTGTTGGGCCATTTCTACAAATATATCCTTTCCCTTATATACCGCTGTATATATGTGTCAGAAATAACCCAACAGCCAGTTGTAACTGTTGTTTTTAACTCTTCAGTTTATACATCTTTATGGCAAGATGGTGGTGCAGCACTTAGGATTGTAGCCACATACAGTACCTCCAGGGGTGCCCACTCTCTGTGTGGAATTAACACCTTCCATATCTGTTAATGTGAATATTTTAATCTCACCTAAACACCTGCATTATAGATAAACTGATTATGTCAGTGTGCCCTCATTGGGCTCATGTCATTCTTCACCCTTGGCTTCTGCCATGAAAAAAGCTGTCATATCACCAAGTGGCTGTCATATCACCAAGTTTAAGAATGAAGATAGGCTGTAGGAATTTAACTCTTTAAAGCAATACACTTTTTCAAATTTTAGAATGAAAAATAAATTATACTTCATGCACTAGTGTTTGTCCCTATTTAAATACCCTGTTAGGATCGAATTTTACTGCTTTAATTGTAAATATATCTAGATGTGTGTGCATGTAATAAATACTCTTGTTCCGCACGGCGCCTTGCATTCGCTAGACAACGGAAAGAATTCTCAAATAACCACATTATTTACAACAGCATCAATTCATTAACTCCTTCCAAGCTTTGTTAATACCGCCTAAATTAGGAGGGTTACGGTAAACATGTATCGCGTTCTTTGGGCTGTAGCAGATGATGAAATAACGTTCCGTGTTTCACCAGTTCCCCCGAATTATTCATTGCCATTTCCTCGTTTCTGTTACGCCTCATAGTAGCACATGGTTGCCATGCTTTTGTATGCACTACTCCCTTCTTTATTATGAATGGGAAAAATCCGGTTCCAGATTCTCAGGTCGATCCAGACCATACTGGTCAACATCACCTGTCTCCGTAGTAAATTGGTCACGCCCTTGCAATATACACGTGCTCGCACCTACCCTTAGAAAGGCCGCAAGTTTTTGTTTTTTTATATTAAAAGCTCGTAAAGATACTTACGTATACAGAGACATGCTACCAGTTTGGCTCCGCTGTCCGGTACTGGACAGTCAGGGAAAACGGGTTTCAGGAGGTAGGTAGCAAACACATAAGCCACGATGTACTGCGAGGACGGTCTGATGATTAGCAGCTCGATCCAGAGTTTGAGGAAGGCCGGTAGGGATCCGTATACTTCTAGGATGTAGGCATAGTCCCCGCCGGATTTTGTGATAGTGGTCCCCAACTCAGCATAGCAGAGCGCGCCAACCGTGGAGAATACCCCGCAGATGGCCCAGATGATGAGGGACAATCCCACCGACCCGGCTTCTTTGATTACGCCAGTGGGGGTGACGAAGATGCCGGATCCGATTATCGTGCCTACAATAATAGCCACGCCGTTCAATAGCGTGATATTCCTTTTAAGATTCACCTCTCCTTTCTCGGCTGTATCACGATCCGAGGTAGGCAGAGCAGGATCCCCGGACGCCAGCATCTTCTCCATCGCTTGTTTATCCTCCTCGCTCCGCTCCGCAGACGTGCTCGAGTTACGTTTCGTTAAGTTTGACATGATGATGAGGAGCGGATGACGAATCGCTTATTCAGTCAAAAACTCCTCAACTGAACACCCTGACGAAAATACAGGGGCCCGTACTCGCTCTCTGCCTTCTCTGAGTCAGTCTGATCGCTATAGTTTCTTGCTCCCCCTTTTAAGCCACATGGCTTTGATGGATCTGGCGCCACCTTTTGTCATAATTGAGAGAGCGCTGTTGACTTAAAGCCAAAGATAACTCAGGACTGAGGAGATTTAGAAGCATAGTTCGGATATATGAGACCTATGTAACGTGCAAGATATTTATACTTATCAGAAATAAAGGATATTGTATAATATGCTGATCGACCGATTCATAGTAAATACACGAATAAAATAACGAATAATTGTTACAACCCATGAAAAAGCAACGTACGCACTCACAATATTTTCTACAGACCTTGTTTATCACCCTTACTCTACTCCGCTACCTTCATATTAACTGATTCCTTACCAAACAGCCATAGTTATTTTTTATATAACTGTTAAATCAGTGGCAGCATTCACACACATACACTTCTGGGAGTTGGACCCGCTGCAGATGTCTGCTCAGAGACAAGGAGACACAAGAATTCTTCCAGGGTATTCAGTTTATTTGTTTACCAACTGTCCACAGTTTATGAAACTGGCAAAGGAATTGCTTTCACCTGTTCATGCAAGTTACATAAAGTATGTTTATGGTTTTGTTTATGCACACTGCAAGGATATACACCCTAAACACATTAGTGTCCAGCTCACTGTATTGCAAAATGGCATCCTGGCTTGTGGCCTCTTAAGCAGGAGAAAAAAAGAAAGAATTCTGGAAGAGTCAAAGTGATGATGCACACCCTTCTTTAACAAATTGGAACATCAGCCTTCTTAAAAATTATTATTAATAGTAGTAGTGTTTTTTGTATATATTGTAGATGCCCAAGAGGATGAGTGGGCATTCTGCTGGGATGATGTAACAGAAGGAATAAGTGGGGTCAATACATCCTATGCTATGGCATAGCAATGGATTGTTCAGACTGTGGAAAGCACAAGGGTCTACGAGCTTGGGGGACCCACTAAGGGCTGCATAGCTTTAAAAAAAAATTAACTCAAATCACTTGCACGGTGCATTGTATTCAAAATTCACAGTTTCAGTGGCATGTTTGCACCATCACCAGGCAACTCCAATCCATGATGATATTACATATTTGGCAGGCCTACAGTTTACTAGAATGTTGACTTTGGGAGTTCGGAGCCTAGGGACCTAACTGGAGGCACAACATGTCCAAATCCGCCTAACAAAGAAGTGCACATTCCCAAATTTGGCGACCTTTGGCATGCCATAGCAGACATGAATTGAAAAAGTTTTGAAGGACGTCACATGAATAATGTACATATACATTATTGTAAATAATTGTTACTTTTGTACTTTGATTTGATGTCAACAGTTTTCAAAGTTCAAACTCATAAATGGTAACTCATAGCAATTCTGTTTTTAATTTATGGTCACCATTAGTCAGCAAACCCTGAATATCTGAACTATTTGACGCTTTTTATACTCTTGCCATACGACTCCATGTTAGCCAGTAGCAGTGGATCCATCAAACATAAGAGTGGTGCTGTTAAGTGTAAGGCACGCTTGCAACAGGTACTGAAGTACGCTAAGCTCACCAAGATTTCTACCTTTCTCAAAACTGAGCAAGGGCCAGCGGTGGTAACTGAGAATGCTGATGCTGGTGAATCATCACAACGGCCACAAGCAGGTTATGCAGACAGTGCAGTGAGTGAAATGGTTGCAACTACCAAGTCTTAGAAGTAGGTGCTATCAGCTGAAACCGTTCAAAATGGAGAAACTACTAAAGACAAATAAGCAATATATATGACAAAGAAATTTCCTACTGACAAGGCAGATTTCTTGGAGCCATTGACACCACACTTTATGAAGTCAATTTTCTCAGAACTTCTGTAAAACAGGTCCATTGTGTAGTTGTATCCTGTCAGCCGGTGTTGTTTTAATTTGTTCCAAATTGAAATTGCTTCATTTTATAGCACAGAACAGTTTCTACTTTCTATCTTACATTACATTTTAATCATCTTCCTTCATAAAGTTGTCTTGGAAAAGTAAGCGGATCCACATCATATATATTTATGTACTACTACTACCTGCACCTCTAACATTACATTCCCAACATTTATTTTATTTTTGCAAACTTACAGCTGCTGTAATAAAGTGATTTAAAAAGTTATTACAAATTCCATTTAGAGAGCTGGATGGTTTGTCACCAGCGTGTGATCTGATAGTGTCGTGGATGCCACTGCTCAGCTGGCTCCTACGATCTAGTTGCGAAAAAATTACTAACAGTTATGCTAGACCAGGGGTGGCGAACTCTAGGCCTGGAGTGCCACGTGGCTACAGGTTTTCATTCTAACCCTTTTCCTAATCAGTGACCAGTTTTCACTGCTAATTAACTTTTTCCCTATCACTTTAATAGCCCTGTTAGAAGAGTTCAGCCCTCTGAATTGATTCCTTCCTTCATTAAATGGCAGCCAAGCAGAAATGAGATGTGAAACAAGCTAACAGATGACCAGCTAAACTGGGGCTTCAACCTCCAACCAATTTCACTCCAATCACTTTCTTAATGAGAAGCCAATTCTTGCTGTTAATTAAACCCACTATTTCATTCCATGGCTTGTTGCTGCTGTCATTCTGCCACAGCACACATTTTGAAAACTGTTGTTTTTCTGTTCTTTCTAAGAACACCGTCAAAATGTTTTGGTGACCAGAGAGATCAACCTTACCAAGACCATCACCTCTATTTAATTTCAGATATTGTGTAATGGGCACAGGGGAGCTGGTCATGTGGTGGCTTGTTTTGTGTCTCATTATTGTTTGGCTGCTAATTAAAGAAAAAGAAACACATGGGACCTGAGTCAAGTTAATTAAAAGAAGTAATCAGCAGCAAAAACTGGTCACTAATTAAGAAGATGGTAAGAATGAAAACCTGCAGGCACTGCGGCCCTCGAGGCCTGAAGTTCACCACCCCTGTGCTAGACAGTAGGAGCCCACCTCAAGGTGCTGCACAGGGGCCTTCGTCAAGTTAGCTACGCCACTGACCTTATGATTCTCATCCTGATTAGGATGTCCAAAGACATCAGGAACCAGCAAGGGAGCAATTCATCCCTCACCATTCTAGGTGGCAGTGTCTCTCATGTAGGGTCCCAGTTTGGACACCTGCAAGGCTGCATAGGAGTTCAGAAGTGTACCCCTATAGGGTTGTCTGGGGGATGGAAAAGGGTGCTGCCAGGGGAGGATCTACCTAGCTTTCTTGTAGCCCGGAAGTGCTTCCAACTGGCCATGTAGCATTACCATAAGTACTCTCAGATTCGCTTTAAAAGGAGCCTGCTTCCACAGCTCTGGGAATTGAGAGTAAATGGGCAACACTGAACTGGATACAGAAGGAGGAAGATTCATTGGTTTATCGTGTTTGTAATTGTATATGTGGCTTGTTATTGGAAGAACAGCTGGAGAGGTGCTTGGGAAAGGAATAAAAAATCCTTATTTTATCCTATCAACATGTGATGCTTTACTGTGTTTATGGTTTGGGGCTCGCTAGCACCCCCTTGTGGTCACAATATATATATATATATACATAGTACTGTACTATTAGTAAGTAGTAGTAGTAGTAGCATTAAAATTGCTGTTTCTGTTCTTATTGTTTCCCATGTTACAAGTGATAATGTTGGCTATATCAAGTAACAAAGAGTAACAGCAAATTTATATGCTGGACCATTATTATTATTTTTATTATTATTATTACAAGTTAGGCCTTTATTTATAGAGAGATGAATCAATTGGTATATCGTTGCCATTAAATACTACTGAAGTCCAAATCTGTGGATTGCCCGTGAGATTGCAGCAACTCTCCCAGTTACACTTGCATCTGATGAGGGAAGTTTTTCAAAATGTAAGCTCATCAAGACATACTTGAGGTCATCCATAGCACAAGGATGTAAAAGCACCTTGCACAGAAGCTGTCGTATGGTGACCTAACAGATGACTCTGTCTCCAGAAAACATAGGTGTGTGTTGTGGTGATATACAACAAAAAGACTGAAGAAACCCCTAAACATTCATATTCAAATTTTGATTGTTAAAAATAAGTAGTTTTATTTAAGTAAGAAGGCAATGGAAAAAGAAAAACAGAGATGGAGAAAAAGCAGGGATAATTGTTTTAAACCCATTTTATATTCAGGTACCAGAAAAATGTTTACGATTATTCAAATACTGTATTGAACAACACATTTTATCATTTGCTAAAGTTCTGGAGAGCTTTAATGTGCTGCATTTTAAAGGAAGTCTTTCTAGTATGGGTCTAGATGGTGTTGAGGTCATCTCACATTCATGTCCCACTGAGTGGCATTTGGCAGGCAGCTGGAGAGTACAATGGTTCTGATGATGAAAAAATTATAGTCCAAAAAAAAAGTAACAAGGCAAGGGTTGTTAGCAAAAGATTACATGTGCATCAAAACCAAATTGAGGAATAAAGTCAGAATCAGAGTTTTACAGCCAGTAAATTTGAAAAACAGAGGTTGTAACTAGCACTTGCAAATAATTTATGGAATACATCTATAATCGTGGAGGCTGATTCTGAGTAGGACTGGTTTAAATACCATCATGCCAATCAGTGTTGGCTATTGCTCAAGCTAAAAACCAGCCATCACATCATGGCAATGGGAACAAGAAAATGGTGGTGCTCACAAGAAAACAAACTGGCATTGCAGAAATACTAAAACCAGGCATTAAAATAAATCAACAAGCCCTAAAACCAATAGTAAATAGAAACTGAATGTAAAAATTAATTCTTCATGATGTAAAACCCCCAAAAAAAACAAAACAGCACAGCAAAAATGAAAAATATACCAAGCCAAGAATAAATTAGAAAAGTAAGCTTGCATAACACTGGTGTGCAGGCCCATTTGAAGTCTTTTCCTCTTCTCTTCTATTTTCTTGACTGATATGAAAAGTGCTAAAAAATAAATAAATTACATTTGTTTACATTTAATATCGTTACAATAATGCAGGGATAAGAGCAGCTGCTGCACAGATCCAGTCTCCCATGTTAGAATTTAGTGTTTATTTGGTTATTGCATGTTTTCCACGTGTCTGTATAGAGTTTTCCTCTTATGTACAATGTTACCCAACACACGGGTTCAAATAAAATGTTTTTTATTTTACAATTTTGGTAATCAATACCAGCCAAAACACTCCAAAACAAATACATTTCTTCCTCCTTCTGTCTCCAGTTGAGTGTCACCTGCTGCCTCCCAACTCTATCTCTCCAATACAAGGTGACATGCTTCTTTTAAACTGGACCTGGGAATGCTTTCAGTGCCACAGTGTGTCCTCTTGGAAACAATTCCAGGTCACATGGAAACCGGTAGGTCCTCCTCTGACAGCACCCTGTAACTGCACCCAGGGACCCTGACAAGGTTGCACTTACCGGACCCCAGTTCTTTTGTACCCCTGCGAGTGTCTAAACTGGGACACTACAGGAGGACCCTGCCATAATTTATATGACTCCAGCTGGGCAAGAAGTTGTTTCCTCATCTAGCCTGCATGCTTATCTGTCCTCCCACTCTGGCCTCCTGTTAAGGCAAGAAATTATCCTCTACCCCAGCCAGGGTGCCTGTCCTTCCTCTCAGACACTTACAGTCCCTAATGTATGTGTTTAGTTGGTTATTCTAATCTGTCCCTTGTGTGAGGGTGAATGTATGGACTCTAAAATGGATTAATGTCCTATTCAGAGCTGGTGAGGCTCTGGTCTCCTGGTAGTCTGAATTGGATTATAAAGTTCTGATAATATTATATTTAATCTTTTTTTTTGTCAGCAGGGTTTACATTTCTAAGCAGCAATTTTCTACAGAATTTAAACTACTTTCATATCATGTTACCATGTTATTTTTTGATTTCATTTTATATGATGATGATCTTCCTGCCCGCTTCATTTTTTTAAACAGTAGACACCACCTCTATTTATTAATGTATTTATTTATTTTGCTTGTGGAGTCTCTTTGAACATAATGCCACTCTTTTGGCTGATAAAAGCAGTCAGTATTGTCAAATTTGCAGTCAACAGCCACATCTCGTAAACAAAAAGAAATATGGATGTGATTAGTTGTTTTATGGTGGCAATGAAGGGGGGTTGGGGATTAAAAGAGTTGTGAAGACTTTGGGAAGGAGGGTAATCGCTGGTATTTGATCTCATCTCACCACTGCAAGAACATACATTGGAGAGTTATTGTCAGTCTTTTTTGTTTTTTTTTTTCCCTGTTTTTCTGGGATCCAAGATGGCCATGACAGCTGTAGTTGATGCAGTGTTCACAAAAGACTACATGTAAAGCCAAGGCTTCAACACTCCCCAGCTCCCATCATAGGATGCCTGAAGCATGCTGTTCAACTGCACAGCCAGAGTGTATAATTTTAAATTTAATTAAATTAAAAGCTTTCTGTTTCTGGGCTTTTGCCCATTGCTGTATTGCCCTGCAGGTGAAAATGTTATACATTGTCACAGGACCAGGGGATGGGAAAACTAACTCAGGTCAAAAGCAAGGAAATCAAATGAACCAAAATACCAAAGCCCAATATGTTAACCAGTCTTGAAGTTAGAATACTAAGCAAAGAAACTTGCCATCTTAGCGCCTTTTTTGAAGTTCCAAAGCATGTTGCCATCTTATACGCCCCCTCGTTGATGATGTTACTTCATGTTACTTCTGTGTGTTACATGGTAGCAACGGTCAGAGTTACTATCCACAAGATAGCTCCCAAAGTTACCATGAAATGAAGATACCCATGATAAACATTATGGTTGCAAAACATTAAAAAATAAAATGATAAAACCTAATATGAAAATAAACAAATATAATACTGAAAAAAAACAAATTCATAACAGTTGCATTTTTTTGTCCATTTGTGCCTAATTTTGTCTGTTTCTGATATTTTTAGCACTCTGTTTTGGGTTAATGTTTATGTGTATTGCTCACAAGCTGACTGTGCAGTGTTAGTTAGGTGAAGCAAGTCCTTGAAAACTCTGTTTAAGTTTACAAGATTTTACCTATCACTTTTCATGTAAGTGTTAGTGATTTAATGTTAATGATGCTGTTGTGATCCTTAATTTTTATAAATGTATTAAATCTTTTCTGATTATTTTCTTAGAAATGTATATACAGAATCTGGAGTTTCCACATGCAAAGATTTCAAATATTTAGTCAGAAATGGTAAATAATACTGTATTTGAGTAATGGGGGGCGGCAGTACACACTTTGGCTGCTATTAATGTTGTCCTTATGTTTGAACATCTGAGTGTTGTCTTGCTGAAGCAGTCCAGACTTTGAACATTTTTCCAAACTAAGCCACCTGGGAACATCTGAATTATGTGCAGTGCCCCAGTTATGCCAGGGACTTTTGTTGTGACAATGATGATAATGACAAAGATACTCATCTCTACAGCTGCTTGTACATTCCAAGTAACACCAATATACAAAGCTAAGCACAGTGCCTTTTTTGTAATATTGCATGTTTTGCCCTCCATTTCCTGTTTTAAGGCGTGTGTGTGTGTGTATGTTTGTTTATGCTAGCATTTCATTTTAGATAAACTATTTTTTCAGGTACCATTTGCTGCCAGTAAAATATAAAAATTAATCATTGTAAAGTATTGTTTAGAAAGATCACAACCATAAGGTGCTTTATTCAGCAATATACAGTACCAAATGATGGTGCTAAGTCACTGAACATATTTTTGAAGAGAACATATTTTTTTTTTTACCAGTACTGCAAAAATGGCACCACCAAAGCAAAAAGGTATTGTGAAGACTGACGTGATCAAAGTGTTGCTTTACCATTTCTTCCTGTTAGGGTGAAAGGAAAATCCTAGGGCTTTTCACAGAAATAATGGATGTCTGTTATGTTTTTGAATTGCTGGATTATCGTCTTAGAAGTCTCAAATTCTTTAGTACATAAGCAAGAGGGAATTAATCCCACACTTGTAGTTAATGCTCCCTTTTTCCATTGTCAGGAAAATGTTATATATTTTCCTTTTTTTAAATGTTTTCAATATATAATTTATACTGTATATATTATTATCAAAAGGGCATGATTGTGTCTTCATTTTGTGACTTTATATACTGTACCTACTAGCAGATTACCCAGTGGCTTCGCTCAGTGAGTGGAAGGGAAAAATTTGTGCCTCTAATGAGGCAACGGCATTAATGACCCAATTCTATGATAGATTTGCCCCCGCATTTTAAATGTCGGCATAAAGCCAGACTCCTCGGTAGCAGGCATGGTGCCAAACGATGTCATCTGAAAACATGAATTGTATTTTCTAATGTTCTGTAAAAAATGAGTTGAATGTGGATTTGTGCCAGAAATAATGGACAACAACGGTTCAGGTGGATGGCTTAAAGGTGTTAATTTCATCTTGCCATCTGAACAACACATCCCACGTGATTCAAATGTAACCCTCTGTGCTTGGCAGTACTCACACATGATGTCCATTTCTCCTATTGTAACTTTTGGATGTAGGCAATAATCTTTTTCAATGTTATAATTGAATCCCTCCATATACAGACCCTGATGCCTGTGTGATGTGGTAGCCTGCAAATACCGCATCTGTCGAATTCGATTCTTTTCAGCACGTTGTTCAGGTGTTTGTGAGGTCCTCAATTGTGATTTTCGTATACGTTGATCAGCGAGCCTTCTCTCTCGATCTGCTTTTGTCTCACTTTGTCTGTGTAACCTGACTGTTATGGTCATACGTAAGCACGTTGTTCGGGTGTTTGTGAGGCCGTCAATTATGATTGTCGTATACGTTGATCAGCGAGCCTGCGAGCCTTCTCTCTCGATCTGCTTCTGTCTCACTTTCTCTATGTAACCTGACTGTTGTGGTCATACGTAATTTCCGTTTCAAACGCGAGTGCACGAGTGCATTATAATATGTTCTGTGGTCATATGTAATTTCCGTTTCAAATGCGAAAAGAATTTTATATTTATAGATGAAGGCTTAGATTGTTTCGATTTTTTCAAAGGTGTCGCTAATTTGTTGTAAAGGTCGGGACATGTGTTTCTTATTTTGTTTAATGTCATGACATTCACTTCACAAATGATGGCTTACACAATAACAACATCTAAACTTTAGGACTTTTTGTAGAGAAGAACTAGTGCTCAAACAATCAAAAATATTTATTTGCAAAAAACTCCAGTTTTGAGTTTTATTTGATTTAGATTAGAATTCTAGTTTTGTGTTTTGGATTCGTTAAATAGATACAATGATCTTCTTTGTTAAAGACCTGTCTGTGTCTATCGGAATCCATTTATCTAACTCCTGAAAGACACTTTTGCACATTTCTGCCACTCTTCTATTTAAAGTTTGTCCACTTGGACATGGTGCTATGTCCAGTTTGAACAGAATATAAAGGAGCATATTTTTAGATAAAGAAATATTTTCTTTTGGTTAAGTACTTCTTTGGAAACAGATATTTAATTAGACCATGCTAGCATTAATAAAAAAATACTGAACAGTAATTATTTACATTGTGTCATTCACATTATGAATATTAAGGTTCCAGTACGTAGAAATGGAAACAAAAAAATACGTGAATGGTCTGGGAATAATGATAAAACAAAAGTCAAAATGTGCAGTTCTTTAAAGCCTGAAAGTCAAACTTAAAACTGCAGTACCCAAAACACCAAAAAATCATAAGTCAAGAAAAGAATAAAAATAAATAAAATTTTATAAATAAACTTTTAATACAAGCATTTTAGATTTGTTTTAATCTTCAAAGTGCATCACCTACTTAAATAGAAGCAACCTATTGACAACACACACTACAACCTGTCACCAACTACAACAATACACAAAAAGGTAGAATCTAAAACGGTGACTAGAAAAATGTAAAAAATTACAGACAGATGTAATATTACAAAGAAAAAATGAACCCCAAAATGAAAACTAAACATAAATTTATTTTTGGAAATTATTGATCAATGCTCATGAGAAAAAGAAAATAAGTTCGTAATAGGCTTGACATCCTAACAGTTTTAAGAAGAAGTTACAACTTCATTGGAACAGCCACTAAGTCCACCTGAACAATTGGCACTATAAAATCTAGGTATGCAAAATCTCCAGATCCAAATAGATACTCAGCAAAATATTATATTTTATATCAAATCTATGACAATATCTATATAGGTTTTTCAGGGAAAAAAAAACAGACTTTAAATCTTATAGTCCCATTTTGCATTTAAATACTCAAGGGTTTTAGCAAATGCATCTGCCACCTTTCTGAAAAAAGTGTTAGGGTCTGCTGTGGCTTTTTACCTGGGTTTTTGTTTCCTACATTTTTGTATTTTGTTTTCTTTTACTTTTCTATAACGACTGTATAATTTTCACTAATTGTTTTATCATGGTTAATTATTGCCTTTCAGTTTACTTTTATTATATGTCCTGATTATATTTTGCATATGGTAAATTATGATACTTAGTTTCTGGCCAGGATGCGGAGTGAAACCTCTCATTAGTTAATAGCCTTTAGAAGCTGCAATTAGGTTTCACAGAAGTACCTGGGAGAAGTATTAACCACCTGATGACACTGCTTAGTTGTAGTAGCATTTTCCTAGTGTAGTGTTTGTCTGATCCCTTTAGCATTGATTGGTGTGGTTAGCTTGGATGTTTTCTAACCATTTAGTCTTGGCTCTTTGATTTGATTTCTTTGTTCATTTTGTGTTTATGATTAGGATTTCAGAGTCTGAATTTTAGCTTAGTAATGGTAAGGTATATTGATATTTTTTCCTTCCATTTCTTAATATTTTGGTGTTTTGCCTTTGGCATTTTCAATTATTAATGGGTAACATATTATTGGATTTACTTTTGTTAGTTACTTTTTCTTTTTGATTTATATTGTACCTTTTGAATTAGTTTCTTCTTATTTTTGTGTATGAAAAAAATACTATTTTTTTTTTCAAAAATGTTCCTTTCCATGTGTGGTGAGTCACTACAAAAAGAACTTAGAATCTGTTGTTTCTCAAAATTTATGAGAAGGCCTTTCATACACTTGAGTGTGGGTTTGACTTAAAAATTATGACCTGGGTATAGAAACCTCATGGTATCGGATGTTTTGCTATAATGTGTGTGGTGTAAGACAGGGTATCCTGTCATCTAGCCTTTTCATTAATGGAACTGCACTTTCTTTTATGTTATGTTTAGATTTGGCAAATTCAAAGGGGAAGCCCAAGACTAATGGTTTGCTTGTAGGCATACTGTAAGTGTGGACCAATTAAGTCCATTTTTGGGCTTGCTTGTGGGCTGGAGCCTATCCCAACGGGATGCAAGGCAGGAAGCATCATTTGACAGGGCACCAGTTCTTCAGTTCACCAGGGCTCACTCATACACAAATCAATATTCATCAACTAACCTAACATACATCTTTGGGATGTAGCAGAAACAACCACACAGACACCAGAGGTCAACGTTTTATACTAGGGCTCTGATTTTTCTGTGTATTTGTGCACAGTTATGCATATATTTGTGAAATGGTCAAGTGTCTAGCTCGGCTTCCTCAGCACTTCACAGGCTGTATTGAACTCCTAGCCAGACCTATCTGTATTTAGTGTACAAAGTATGTTTGTGTTTAAGTAATGTTTCTCCAGGTACTTTAGTCTTCTCCAAATGTCTTAGGTTTAACCTGGTAAGGTGTAGGGCGGTTTTGTTCTGTGTGGGCTGTGATGTGTACCATTCTGGTTTGGTTGTGATCTTCTGCCCAATATTTTTTCAGTTCCCAGTCAGTTCCCATTCTCCAAATTAGTAAGTGCACTCAAAAATGGGCAGGTAAATTTTGAAGTAGGGATCTAAAATGTCATTGTGGGTCCCACATAGATTGAGAATGAAAAGGTAAAGCATCTTCTAAAACACACTGTCATGTACACAGGTAAACCAAATCCTGGTGAAGTTGTTCTGAATCCAAAATTAAAATATTTAAAGTGTGATTTTTTTTTCAATACCAGCACATAGTTGAAAAGTCAGCCCTTGAAGAAAGTAAAGTGAATGAAAAAATGAATGCGTCTGAATTATGGAGTAAGTAGATTACTGAGCCCACTGTCAACTGTTACAAACCAGTGAAGATTTTCTGGAGGTTTTGAATATCACGGAATCTAGTTCTATGGTTATTGTTGTAATTTTTTATCTCTAGATCAATTTCAAATTTTATTCACATTATATTTCTATTTTATCACATGACCATTTTGTTTTCCATGGGCACCACCATTTTGCCATCTTGTTGCCTCAACATAACACATTGCTGCTAGGGATCAGGTTTGCAGAAAGTGCACCACATGCAGTGCATCATCCAAAATTGCGGAATTTGTATAATAAACTACAAGTGTGCTTATAGCTTTTTTGGGGTTCTGATTTCATGCAGTTATCCACTAGACAGATTTACAGTATTTTCTGTTTTTTACCCCTGCTACATATTAGGTTTTGCCAAATTTATCCCATGGTAGGACTGCATATCTGGCAATAGCCCTGAAGGTGTCCCCTAGCGTGCGTGAATGTGTATTGCACTGCATGTAATGAATTTTTAAACAAACAGTAGGAAGTAGATAAATTTTTAATATGAGAGTCTGTGCAATAATATGTAGTGGTAAAATAAAAACATGCTGTAATGTTAGAGGGAGTGTCTATGAAATAGATGAATTCACAAATATGAGTGCCATCACAAAGTTTTCCTTCATCATGTGATTGTGTGTGTTTGCATTTGCTATATTCCAGCAAAGAAAGCATGTTAAACTTAATTGCATTGCTTATAACCCACTTATTATGTTAATGTTCTTATTACCATGAAGAGAAATAAACAGGCTGGAAAATACCAACAGTCACTGCTGAATTGACATGCAGCCTCCAATGAGCAAAACTTGGCAAAGTTAAAAGAAAAACGGCAACCCAATAAACGCATTAACAAAATGATTTTTGCTGTCATTTCGTCGGCATTGGTTGCCTTCCATTTTGAGAGAGGTATGATTTAAAAAGAGGCAAGAATAATAAACAAAACTTGGCAAAGTTAAAAGAAAAACGGCAACTCAATAAACGCATTAACAAAATGATTTTTGCTGTCATTTCGTCGGCATTGGTTGCCTTCCATTTTGAGAGAGGTATGATTTAAAAAGAGGCAAGAATAATAAACAATCACCTTTAAATACAAGAAGCCATTTCTGCTAGTAATCAATAAGCCTGAATATGAATTAAGTGGGGAGGAAAAAGGGTGGATGGATTAATTTGAAACATGGATGAATAGATAGATTTAAGACACTTTACCTCTGTTTTTGATCTAGAATTTATACTTCAGTATCAGATGGAATAAAATTATAATTAT
The DNA here is from genome assembly GCA_026402145.1 of Polypterus bichir lapradei. Classification (NCBI taxonomy): domain Eukaryota; kingdom Metazoa; phylum Chordata; class Cladistia; order Polypteriformes; family Polypteridae; genus Polypterus; species Polypterus bichir. The sequence goes on from JANRMT010062806.1 coordinate 23,560,670, forward strand.
TAAACCATTTTCCAAGACACATTTCATGAGATGATGTGTCCACAGTGCGTTTTCATTTAAGGTGGGGTTGGGTTCTTACACATTTCAACATTCATTTTACATTCACTCTGCATTTCTGAGAGGTTGATTTAAATGACAGTTGGTCACTTTCTCTTGTAGCACATTTACAAATAAATAAAGTTCATGTATACAACTAGTAAGAGAACAGAGTTAGTACAGTATTTGAATAATAGCATTCAAAAAAAAAAAAAAACACTAGCTTCACTGTTCCTTTCTGGGCCACCAGCCAGTAATTTCTAAGGCTGTTCTCTTTGGTCTACACAGAAAGAACAGTCTTTCACACCCTCATTTATATTCTGGTACAAAAGATTGTATTTAATATAACTTCTTCAGTTGACTTAATAATTTCAGTGAGTTACCTTTGGTAGTACTTCATGAATATTGTCCAAACAATTACAAAGATTACAGTGCTCATTTTAGCTTGGCATTTATAACTCAGCAAAGGAGTTTGGAAACATGCAACATGTTACCAAAAGTGAAAGCCATGCAGGTAGAAGCAGAGATTGCAGCTTCGTCTGGTTCCTAAATTCCTAAGTTTCTTCTGTAAGAACCGTCAGTATGAAAACCACCTTAAACTAACTTGTCCACTCAAGGAAGCTAAAGGCCCAGCACTGTAGGGGCACCAGAAAATACTAGGGGGAGATCTAGTCTGCTGTTTCTGGAGTAAATACTATACAGTATATGACTGTGCTGATCCTGGGGTTTACAAGCAAAGTGGGCGTGACAGACAGAGAGATGGTAAATGAGAAATACTTATTTGTGAAATGTTGGTGGGCAATTGATTAAGACCCCCTACCGGATAGAGAGTGGTTCATGCCTATTTACGTATGCCCAGTAGGATTGTAAGGTTGTATACTTGTCACTTTACTTGTGTTTTCTTACACTTCTTATTTCCTTTCCCAGTCCCTGATTTGTGTTATTTTTAGTTAATAAAGATAACACTCTTTTTTGGTTGGCAGGACTGAGCTGTGCCTGGAGTGGAGATGGCAGGAAGTGATGGTGAAGACGGAAGTGGGCATGAGATTAAAGTTCGGAACGGGACTGGGCTGGAAGACGGGAGCTGGTGGGTTATCTGGTGATGAGGACTGTGGAAGAGGAAACAAGAATATCAGGTAATGTTGAGCTTTGAAGGATGTCCAGTAGCTGGTATTAATCCAAATGAACTAACCAAAGATTTGAAAAAGGCATTAGAGAACACTGAGTGGGCCAGGCTGCTGCGAGATGGAGATCTATTGTTGTTTTGTAAAGACAGCAAGCATTGTGAGAAAACTCTTGGATTAAAATTGTAGGAGGCAGCAGAGTGATGCCAAAGAGATATATGGAAACTCAATAGCTTTGGGGGATTATATTGGGTGTGCCTTTAGATGTGACCATAGATCAGATTAAAAATAATTTAGTGGGTGGAAAGGCTGTCAAAGCTAAATGTTTGAAAGGATTTTGTGAAGAAGTTAAAACAGATAGTCTATCAGTGTTAAATGGCAAATAGTTTCTGGATTGGTTAGCTTAGGATATTTCAGTTATATGGTTCATGTTTATATGCTGCTCCCTCTACGTTTTTTTTTTAATGTCAAAACTTTGGTCACATTGCACTGTAGTTTATGTGCTGGGGAATTATGATTATGGTAATTGAAGTGAAGATGTCAGGTCTAAATATATAAATCATGGAGCAGAACATATGGGATCTGTTGATAAATAGTGAAAGGATAGATCCGAAATGTCAAACGAATAATTGTATGACAAAAAATTTGTTGAAGTTGGGTAAACAGAAGTTTTTATATTTATGGCAGATATGGTTAATTGTACTGTTCAAATTATAAGTAGAAAAAATAAGATTATATTGTGGTCAGCAGAAAAATATTTGGATATTAAAGAGTTGACCTGTGGAGTTATAAATGAGATGTTACTAAAGAATATGCAAGTTTATAAGGAGGATTGCTAATGGTGTTTGTCATATTACACTGGAGTGCAAGAAGCTTGTTGGCTAATGGTCAGGAATTCAAGAAATTTATTGATGGTTTGCCAAATTTACCAGATGTAATATGTGTTCATCCATCCATCCATTATCCAACCTGCTTTATCCTAACTACAGGGTCACGGGGGTCTGCTGGAACCAATCCCAGCCAACACAGGGTGCAAGGCAGGAAACAAACCCCGGGCAGGGTGCCAGTCCACCTCAGAATATGTGTTCAGGAAATGTGATTAAAACAATGTTTAAGTTTTAAGATACAATGTTACATTGATATAAGAAAGGATTGGGTTAAGTGTAATAGGAGAGAAAGTAGCAGCTTTTGTTCAATTAAATATTGCATGTAGAGTTGTAGAAAAATGCAAAACATGAGTCAATTGTAGTAGTAGTTTGGGACAAGTATAGCACCTTAAAGGTAATACATTTTTATAATCCTTATGAAAAGATGACATCAGAAATATTAGATATTGTGGCTGTAATCAGCTCAAACAAGGTAGTATAGGGTTGAGATTTAAATGCACATAGTACTGCATATTGTGGGTCTGTAATAATACCGGTTTGCTGTAATAATACTGATGGAAATGGGAAAGTGCTAGAGTAGTATTTATTAGATAAACATTTTTTTGTTGATGGAGGGGATACACATTTTAATTTTTCTAATAGTTCAGCTTCTGCAATGGAACTTCCTTTGGTCTCAGAGAATGTTGCCTGTAAGTGTGATTGGGATATTATAAACAAAACTACAGTGGGAAGTGATCACTTTCCTATTCAGTGTAATATAGGGCTGAGAGTTCAGAGGAGAAAGCATATTTCTAGTCTAAGATGGAATGTTAGAAAGGCAGATTGAAATACATTTGAGGAGGTGAGTGACAGTATTTCTGCAGATTAACCGAACACCAAAAACATAAATGTTTATAATGGTACCCTAAGTTCAATTTTCAATATTTATTTATATACTTTATTAATCTTCATGGGAAAATTGTCTTTTTGTGTGGCCTTGGGGCTCAGAGGGCAGGGTCAGCCATTTTACAGTGTCCATGGAGTAATTTTCAGGTTGAGGGCCTTGCTTCAGGTGATAAATAAATAATCAATTCCTAGACCTTGTGTTGGGAAAGGCTGTTCCATGCTGGATGGATGAATGCAAAATAGCAGTTAAGGAGTGTAAAACAGCATTCCTGGAGGTTAGACGGCTCCAAATGTGTATCAGCCGTCAAGGCCACCATTTGGACGATATAATTTTTAAAACTTAAAGTAAAAAAACTTTTTTATATCTACATTTGGGAAATAAAAAGTTTTTGGTGATACTTCGTACCATTTTTTTTCAATCCCCCTTTGAAATGTGGGAGTTACTTCTGCCGCACCCTATATACTGTATATCCATCCATCCATCCATTTTCCAACCTGCTGAATCCGAACACAGGGTCATGGGGGTCTGCTGGAGCCAATCCCAGCCAACACTGGGCACGAACCAATCCTTGGCAGGGTGCCAACCCACCGCAGGACACACACAAACACACCCACACACCAAGCACACACTAGGGCCAATTTAGAATCTCCAATCCACCTAACCTGCATGTCTTTGGACTGTGGGAGGAAACCCACGCAGACATGGGGTGAACATGCAAACTCTACGCAGGGAGAACCTGGGAAGTGAACCCGGATCTCCTAACTGCGAGGCAGCCCCTATACTGTACTGTATTTATACTGTATATAAATATAAATATATATATAAATAAATATATATATATATATTCCACCTCATTCATGAAGATGAATGTGATATACTTTCTCAATACAATGAAGGGTATCTAAATAAGTGCTTACATTTTTGGGTCAAGAGAATTAACACCAGGTACTTAGATAAGTAGTGGTATACTTATATAAACATCAAATAACAAATTACAGATAAGAACACAAGATTTATAGTCATTACAGATTTGTAAACCTGTCCACAGCTTGCCTAGACTTGCACTACAGTATTCTCCAGACAGACTTGCTTTTCACAGGCGATTTCACCTGTTAATCTGTCTATACTCAAAAATAAGCACTGATGTGAAAGTCAAGTTGAAATATCTGCGTTTTAAAATGCAACCAACCGGAATTTGTTGACAGCTAGCAGCTTTGATGCTAATGAAAGTCAGGGAAGCTAACTTAACACTAGCCACAGCATGAGCAAATTGGACAACAAAACAACAAAAAATAAACGAAACTAAATAAAAAAGCTTCTAGTTAATGCTGTAGAAACGCTGTATTAACATAATTTACAAATCTTGCTGTTATAAAGTACTCACCATGGTTGACGTGTTCTTCCATTGAATTTGCAACCTCAATCGGAGATTTAGTGCCTCCACTGTCAGCACCACCTCCGACTGGGGTTGGGGACTGAGAGGTTGTGAGCGTTGGGCTGTGGCTAAGTGTCCGGCTGGATAGTAGGAATAATGTAGCTTCACAAGCTCGTTTGTTCTGAAAGCTAATTTTTGTTTGTATGGTTCGCTTCATTTTCACTATTAACTTGGTTATATTAACTTTTCACGTGAGGACATATTTTGGTGTGTAACAATGGACCGACAGGAAGGTGGCGGCAAAGGATATTTTTGCCGGTTTAGCAATGGAACGGCATGTCCCGCCCTACTCTGCCTCTGATTGGCGTAATCCATTTGCCCTAACCAATCGTTAGCTCTCCCAAAACGTAACCAAAACAGACAACAATGGCAGAAAAAAAATCGATGTGCCTGCAGCACATAAATGTGTATCAGCGTGTCAGTGTGGATGTAGACTGTCACAGTGTGTGGACTGAAAAGCGGCGTATACCCGCGTATACCCTGTATTACACTGCAGCGTATACCTGTAACAGGTGGATTTAGAAGTGGGTATATGCTGTGACGTCCTAATAAGAAGTGGGTATACGCCATATAACTGTGTATACCATGGACTACACTACTGCTCTGGACAATTTTCTGCAAGGAAACCTGAGGATGTTACTTTGACATGTACCACCTTCCTAAAGATTGTTGCACACCACATACACTCATTCATGACGGGATAATGCGCCCAGATACACTGTAAAGATTGTTCAAGAATGGTTTGAGAAACATGGCAAAGAGTTCAAAGTGTTGACATGGCCTTTAAATTCCTCAGGTCTCAATCTGATCGAGCATCATGTGGAGTCCATGCTTTGATGGGTCTGAGATGGTTTTGTGGCACAATGGGGATCTACACAATATTAGGCAGGTGATTGTAATGTTGTGGCTGATCAATGTAAACATAAAAAACATAATGCAACTACTCCAACAGCAGTATGTTGTATTAACCAACTGGCCATTATTTAAAGACTAACCCTGATTTCTGATGTCAGTTGGATTCATAACCAAAGAAGCTGCCCCAGTAATACGGAACACGTACAGGTACAGTATTTGTATTTGTTAGTCCTGCTTAATGTATTTCCCTTTTCTTGTGGGATTATGAAATTTTCAATTTGTTCAAAGAAAACTCTGATTTGCATCTTTAAGGAGTCGATGTTAGCAAAGAAATGGATCAATTAGTGAAAGTTCTAGCAACCCAGAATTACATATATAACCAAGGGCTGGTAACAGAGGAGTGGCGTGGTCCAAGAAAAGGAAGCTGCTTACGATGATTAAAAATCTTGCCAGGAGCTGAAACTGCAGCTTTCTCTCAAGATAGCTTTGGAGGCTACCCTGGAAGTGCCTGTAGACACTATGGTAGGAACTGATAGTTTTTGAACTTCTGTAATCAGTTGCTACATGACAATTTCATGCTTCTCTGTCAAGTGAAAATGTTGGAACCTTCAGGACCAAAATGTTTTCTAACTACTAGAATGTTTAATAGTGCATAGTTTTGCCCTTAGTGTATGTATTGCTTGCTTTGGGGGAATAAGCTTGCAACACACATATTAACCTATTTGTAAGAGTTATATGATTTTGAGAATACTGTGATTTTTGAATAATTTGATTGCATGCTAGATTATGTATTGCTAATAAGTCAGTGTTCTGCCAGAGTGGAATTTGGCAGGAAATTTTTGAATAAAAGATTTTGAAATGAAAAGAGAAACGTTTAGCTGGAAAACTTATCAAAGCCAAAGGGTTAACCAAGATATCATAGTCCTAAAATAGTTTTCTTACTAGTAATGCAATGAAATAATTTTTTTAAAATAAATCTAAAATTTCCGATGTCAGGACTAGTGTGCTAAAATTTTAAATATTGTTTGGGCCATTGGCATAACTATAGGTAATATGGGCAAGGCAATTACACCAGGGCCAATGGGGCTGGGGGGCCTGTGGTAACAACATGGTTGATGTTCTATATGTTGAATTGGAAAAGGTTAATGGTGCTATCATTCCAAAACTCCACAAAACTTACTGATGTTCACAAAACTTTTATGTAGCGTATGCACTTGACCTATGTCATTGCTGGTGGCAATTTTTTAAGTAGATTTAATTTAATTTGGCATGGTGGTGGGTAGGTGGGGGCGGGTTTTAATCTATTTTTTGCACTAGGCCTTATCAATTTCTAGTTGTGCCTGGGTGCTGATGTCACAAGATGCAACTCCCTGTTGTCAGGTAAAAATTACTTCCCAGTGGAAAATGGACAAGTAATTATGAAATAAAATATATGAATGGATCCTTGACACTCAAAAACCTTGAGTCATAATACTAAGCAAAAATCAGTGTTGCTTATTGGACTCTGAATAATTTTTTAGATTATTTGTTGCTGCCAAGTGGAAAGGCAGTTCCTAAATATGCTGTTCTAGGTTTTTGTGATAGCTCATAAGAGGTACAATATCTCTTCTGCGTTTTAAGATCTCCATCTTGAGATTGTAGTGAACATTCTGCTATATAGTAATTCATTAATTCCTAAAGGTAAACAAGAAGCAAAACCATTTGTAGCAATGTATATAAAAAAAAAAATTAAAATCAGTTCTAAAGTCCCAAAGTTAATTGGAGTCAAAAATTTTGATTTAGGAAGAGATTGTAGATTTAAATTTAAAAATCACTTGTAAAATTCCCAGTTATTTTATAATCCTAGAAGTGGGATGGTATGGCACTTCTCAATTTTTAGCAGTATTCGAGCGTACTGGCACGCACTATCCATTTCTAATTATAAGCTCTTGGATCTCCTGTATACTACTTGTGTTACCCAAAACACTCATTGATCCAATGGTAAAGTATTGCAGCACTCTGTACTCTAAGTATGACACACACGCCCACAAACACACTTTTTGAACACAAAAATCTTAAGCAGGGGATAACAAATTACACATATTCACTTTAAACATGGTGGTGTTAACAGTAAAGGATGACTCATTTTGATTCAGTAGTTCTTAGTCTGTAATCATATATTGTGTAGTTTATTGTTAAGAAATCAATACATTTATTGTTTCTGATATAATGTGGAACAAAGACAAATAGTTTTCATTTTTTAATTAATCTGATTGTAAATATTTTCACCTGTTAATAACATAATACCATCCTGAAACCTGCTTAATCCAATTCAGGGTTGAGGGGAACTAGAAACAACCCAGGCAGCATTGGGCATAAACCTGGGGCAGCCCTGGACTGGTGGGAGGGGAGGTGGCAGCACTCTGTCTGTGACTTTAATCACCTTTGAGTGGAGCTGTGTCATCTAAAACCTGTCTCAGTTATTGGCAAGCTGATCTTCATTGGCATTAGCCCAATACCTCAGATTCAAAGTATTATCATATTTACAGTAAATGCCTTACTGTTCTGGATTTTAACTGAGCGTGTATTGTCAATAGCAGAGGCATATCAAATGTTATCAAATAATGACCTGAAAAAGTTTCAATAAGAGGAGAGAGAGTGGCATTGTGAACATAGACTCTATAATTCATATGAATCACAGTATTGTGGAGCAGTCCTAGGCTCCTTGACAAATTATTTTTATGCTAGTTATCTGGGCAGTAAGTGTTAATTTGCTCGTGAAAAGATTACAGTATATAACATTAGGATAATATAAATCAATTTTGTTACAATAAAGAGTAGCAAAAAGTTATTATTTTGTGTGGAAGCCATTAATTGATATCTGATAAGATGACCAGCACAACACAGGTTTGGTTCACAAACCACTCCTTCATGAAGCCCCGCTATTCTATGTATTTGTGAAATTTCACTAACAACACACCTGGACTCAAAGTAATGAGGTAATGATCAGCTGCACCAGATGTGTTAGTCATACAGTTTAATAAATAAATATGTGTACTGGATAGTAAGCACAAAGAAAAAGGTTTGGAAATGGCTAAGCTAAGCTAACACACTTTCACGGACATAAACATCATAGCTTTGTGTCAACAAGCCCGCAGCAGCGAGAAATGGTACGCTAAACCAGATATTTAAGATGTGGTGTTCATTCTTGCCTAAAGAAATTTGTAATAAATTGGCAAGTTGAAAATAGAAAAAAAATGCAGTGGCAGTTTAAATCCAATGAACACTACTTAAAGGGCACTGTTTAAAATGGAAAATCCAGTTAGGCCCTTGCTAAGCCTGGCACCAAAGGACACAACTAAACTGTTGTTTAGTTTAGTTTAGTTTAGGCCATTTTTGCATTGCCAATCCACCTAACCTGCATGTCTTTGTGGGAGTAAACCTGACCACCCAGAGCAAATTTATGCAGACATGGGGAGAACATGCAAACTCCACACAGTGAGCACCCAGAACACAAGCCCCCCATCTCCTCATTGTGAGGCAGCAGCGCTACCTCTGTGCCACCCCTATTAAATATCATAGTCCAATTAATTAGGTAAGACCACATGCCAACTTTACCAGTCAATTTCACATGTGCCCGTATTGGGATTGGCAAAACTCTACTGCAATTTAACAAAGCTCTTTTTTCAAAACTGGGAATTTATGTGGCCCAATGCAATTTGACCCTTTTGTGGTGCCCTTTAAGTATCACAGTACAAGCAATTCATTAGGTATGAGAGTGTGCCAACGTTGCCAGTCAATCTGATCCATGTACTCACATTGGGCGAAGGGAAGCTAAACTGCAATTTAACAAAAGCATCTTTCTTGTAACAAAACTGAAAATGACCCATGCAGGTCCAAAATAAGGACTATTTAAAATAGCTGGTCTATTTTAATGATACTAGTTAATATATGTATTGTTGAATATTTTATCTTGTTGAATAAGTTATTGATTTGCACAAGCTGTGCGAATAACAGCTGGCAGCTAAGAATCAAGTACTCGTAGCAGCCAGCCAAATAAGCAACTAACTTCAGCTTCATGTTTGCAGGCTTAAGTGCAAATACTGTTAAAAAGTACATTTTTTAGCTGTTTTAATTTGCCACTGCTATCCACTTCTCTTCCTGCTTGCCACTGGCCGAACCTCACCAGACCCTGAGTTACCTTTTTGTCACCCCTTCTATTGCCACTCAAAATCATGTGATCTCCGATGAAGTTTCCACATGGAACTGATAGAGCTCATCTGCAACAGTGTGTGTACGTAAAACCAGTAAGTTTTGTTTGCAAAACCGATAGCGTCCATCTAAACCAGCCTGTTACACTCACGAAAAAGGCATAGTGCACACATAAAACCAGCACAAGACTCGCATGTACTCAACCTAATGCATACTTAAACATGTTCATGAAACCGGAATATTACCTACATAAACCAATGTACTGCGGAGGCCAGTAACATAATCACCTGTACCAGTGATACCTCATTGCAAATCTAAACAGTTTATATGCACATATAATATATACAGGCACGAACCAGTACAGTATTGTACACATGCAAATGCAAATCGATGAAAAATAATCATAAAATAATAGTGTGAACATGTAAACTGATAGATTATACACATAATTACATGATTTATAGCCTGTTTGGTCCCTCATATCTTAATTTAAGTTTAGGTACAAGTTCAAATTTAAGTTTATTTCCACACGTAAAGTGAAATTCTTTTTTTGTATGATGATAAATATGCCACTTTCCGAAATCAAACATCTTTGAGATAAGGCGGAATGGGTGGCTAGCAGCATGAATGAAAAATCTGTTCTTAAGTTAACATGGACCAAAACTCTTTCTAAGGTTCTTCTGGAGGTAAACTGGGGTTCCACTTGATATGAGCTAGGCATGCCTAATAAAGTGTCCATTAAGTGTGATCTTAATGTACATAAGTTACCATATAATAGAACTGTTATATGTAAATATTACATTAAAAACACAAGGAGTTACTTCAGTTTCACACGTCTGAATAAGAAATCATCTATCCATCCATCATCCAACCCGCTATATCTTAAACTACAGGGTCACGGGGGTCTGCTGGAGCCAATCCCAGCCAACACGGGGCGCAAGGCAGGAAACAAACCCCGTGCAGGGCGCCAGCCCATTGCAGGGCACGCACACACTCTAGGGACAATTTAGAATCACTAATGCACCTAACCTGCATGTCTGATGACTGGACTGTGGGAGGAAACCGGAACACCCGGAGGAAACCCACGCAGGCATGGGGAGAACATGCAAACTCCACGCAGGGAGGACCCAGGAAGCGAACCCAGGTCTCCTAACTGCGAGGCAGCAGTGCTACCCACTGAGACACCGTGCCGCCCTGAATAAGAAATCAGTTTATTTTAATAATGTTTATGCTATAATTTGGCATTGTTAAAGATGTAAATGCACTATAAGCATTAGTTTGTAAAAAGTCAGGGATTTACTGTATATAAAAGTGTTCACAGATAAGAGGCCTGAGTCCCAAGTGAATACCACAAGCAAATGTTTGATCTGTAATTGTGATATTTGATATTTATTTTAATAATATGAAATAATAATAATTCTATATATTTATAAAACTCTTTCATGCTCTTCCCTTTTGTTGTAAAAACCTACTAGAGGTGGTAGTAGCAGTAGTATAGCTATATATATATATATATATATATATATATATATGTATATATATATACTGAGGATAGCATTACAATAGAAACTGACAGAAACTGATTTGTTCAATTACTACTCAAAATAGAAACATAAATATTAAGCAATCTGAGTTTAGTATTCACATCAACAGTTGCAACTAACATCTATGAAGCACCGCTTGAAGAAGTCCCTTTAGTCTTAATTTCAGAGAGCAGTAATTTTGACAGTTCTAAGCTTTAAATGCTCCCTCTAGTGGCTAAGGCTGAAATGGATTAGAATATTGTCCTTATTCCTCCTGAAGAATCACCAAAAGGTAGCAACCAAAAGGTACAGTATGTTTATAGATAATTTCCTAGTCATTTTGAATCCAATGGCTATCCCTGTTTCACTTTAATACCAATTATACATGGAAAAAGATTTGCTGGATGGCAATATGGTGCAGTTGTTAAGTGGTACTGCCAGAGATTCAGGCTCAAATCCTAGTGTGGACAGCCGGTGGAGTTTGTATGCTTTCTCCAGACTTGTGTACTAGGTGGATTAGTGACTGGGAATTGGACTGATGTCAGTTAGCGGGCATGCGTGTGCCCTGCAATGGCCTGGTGCCTCAGTGTGAACTTGAACTTGATTACTAGGCAACAAGGTTGATAGGATTTTCTCATGATGTTACATCTATACAATATTAGCATATATAGAATTAAACAAAACAATATACAATATAAGATACTATCACAACATATACAGTAAACAAAGGTACATAAAACAATATAGTAAATTAGTTAGGTAAGTCTTATACGTACAGGTCAATTTATTTCGGGAAAAGATTAACCATATTGACAATGGTAGTCAGTGTCTAGTAGTTTTTGCCTTTAGTGACTGATAATGTTTCCTCAATGGTAATAACAGAAAAAAGATGGTTGGCTGGGTGAACATAGTCTTTGCTTATAATTCCAGCATGTTTCCTGACCTGTGATGCATACAGGACCTCAATGGAGTCCAGTTTCAGGCTTACATTTGTTTCTGCTGTCCAAATAACATGCTGTAGTTTATGTTGAATTGCCACACCAGACTGGTATGGCGTAAAAGAGGATGCTTTTAATAACAGCTCTATAAAACTGTACCATCATTGACTGGGATGGGTTAAAGTTTTATGTTGATGCTGCTAAGCTTTTTTGACAGAAGCTTTCCCAGTTCAGACTGTGAGTGATAGTTGTGTCAAGAAATTGAAATGATTCCATCCACTGACGCAGTGAGGACTATCTCTTAAAATCAACAGCCATTTATGCTGTTTTCAGGGGATTCAAGTTAAGGCTGTTGCAGGTGCAACCAACTGGCCAGCTGATCCACCTCCCTCTGATATGGCACCTTGTCCCCTATTTGTGGTCAGACCAATCAGGGTGTTGCCATCAGCAGTTTAACAGATGGGTCACGGGAATTGCAGTCATTTGTGTACAAAGACTAATGAAGAGCAGACAAAACACAGCCCTGAGGGAACCCTGTGCTCAGGGTTAGGGGCCCTGTCTGATATACATTTATCTTCACTGTCTCATGTCTGTTTCTTAGAAAGTCAGAGATCCAGAGACATGTGTTGGTTCTTGCCTTGCACATAGGAAAACAACTGCTATGCACAAGTGTTTTGAACAGTAAGCCACACAGCATGTCGCATATCAAGGTCTTTACTTTGCCACTAAAAATAGCAATTTAGCTCTCTTTTTTAAAAGAAACTGGACTCAATTGGCTTCCATGTGTAAGTCTCTTGTTGTTGGCGCCCTTCTTCATTTTTTGCAGTTTGTATTTAATTCATAATTTTAAAAACAACTCACCAAAACTGCCATGCATTTAAAAGTCCGTAAGATCCCCTGGGTATGTAATGTTTCTGTCTCACCACCTGGAGACACTATTTTAAAAAAAAATTAAAAGCCTTCAAAATGTAACCCAGCTGGCCTTTTGAAATAGAACAGGTTTATTTTCTTGAACTCTTTATTAGGAAGAAGAAAAATGTATAAAATTAATTACACTTTCATAAATACAAGTGGAAACCAAAAAAATCATATTGCTAGTGCAAACTATGTGACAACATTAAGACAAGCAATTTTCTAAAACATCAACAGTCAGTCATTTTCTAACCCGCTTATTCCTGTACAGGGTTACAGGGGGACAGTCAAATCAACATTATATACATATTGAAGAAAAAAAAAATTACTTATGTCATGAAATCTTACTATAAAAAACACAAGTAAAAAGTTTCAAAGACATAAAAAAAATAAAAATAAAAATAAATAAAAGTTATTATATTTATGTGATAGTATTTTTTAAAATTTCTTTACCTTGTAAATCCGAAATCGTTTTATGAGATGTAAATATCCATGGCAAAGCAAAATGATTTTTTTTTTTTTTTATTTGACAATTGAAGCCACCATGTGTTAAATGTCAAACTTAAACAAATAAAAGCCAATTTTGTTATGTGTGTAGCTTATTACATCTTGATAATGACTACTAAAATGTTATGGATGGTAAAAGTTACAGTTCAGGAATAACAGGAATTTGTCAGGCAGTAATTAATAATCTCTACTTGGGGAAGGAAAGAGCTGTGTATTTTTGTAATTGTATTTCTCTTTTATTTTTTATGTTTTATTTTTTCAGCTCTGTCCAACATAACCAGACTAAATGGTTTTCTTTGTCCTGCTTTGAAGCTCTTTGCTTGCAGTTTCACTGCTTTTCATTAGATAGTGCTTTATAAAATGCCTGCACTGCCATTTTCTTGTAAGTGACTTGCTTGCGATGATATCATTGACTTGTTAGTAATTAACATGCAGATTCATATGCCAGCATGAGGTGTTTACCCAATGTAAAATATGTACATTGGCCTAGTTAGCTGCTCATTAAGTATAGTGGAGGTAAGGCAGCTATTCCAGTTCCCAAAAGAACTAGTAAAATGTAATCTCCAATGAAACCAGTGATGAAATGCATTCCTGGGTGTCCAAGAGGTTAAATGCAGCTCATTGCAAGAAAAAGAGAAAAACTATTACCACCTTTCAAATGAGTTAACAGTGTCATTAATGGATTAAGGACATGTTTGAAAAAAATGCAAATATTTCAAGAATTTTGATCTTGTTATTTTCCAGTTTAAGACCAAGAATAATTGATAAAATGTTACCATTTCCAGTTATGTATGAACAAAACTGTAAAACTGAAGTTAAGCTCACAAAAATCCAATAGAGCTACACGTAACTTATATAAACATTTAAATGTGACTTCTATTCTCAATCCAAACAAAGGAGGAAACTGTTGAGCATGGATGGTATAGAACATGACCAAGTGACACTCACTTCAATGTAAAGGAAGAACTACAGTGAAGCAGTTGTGTGACAAAACGGTCAAAAGTGCGCTCCTCTGATTGAAATTGCAAATTTCTAGAACAGAAAATATGCAGTAGCATTGATTGTTGTTGCTTTAATGCTATTTTTCCAGTTCTCTATAAACAGTACAGTTTATGCCTCTAATGCATTGTTATGAATAGGCTACATCTATCTATACAAATTACATAATATAAAATTGCTAAAGGTCTGTCTGTCAGGCAAAAGCTCTTACACTTCTGGCACTTGAAGCTTCATTTTGGTCTCAATTGTCATCTTTATGCCATGACATGTGCAACATGACCGTTGAATTGGGCTTTTCACAGTCAACAGAGGTGTCTCAGAAAATGCAGTTGTGCATGCACGTGACTTAGCTGACATAACAATGGCGAAGTGGTCACGCTACACGTCTGGCATAAAGACAAAATAGAGGTGAAGATACGCGGCATACACAAGGCATTGTTGGCAGGAACCATAACGAATTCTGCCACTTTGGGTCCTTCTCACTGCAAGTGACAGTACCTATTATAATAATAATAATTCTTTGCATTTATATAGCACTTTTCTCACTACTCAAAGCGCTCAGCAATTGCAGGTTAAGGGCCTTGCTCAAGGGCCCAACAGAGCAGAGTCTATTTTGGCATTTACAGGATTCGAACCGGCAACCTTCCGATTGCCAGTGCAGATCCCTACCTCAGAGCCACCACTGTGATGGTATGCACCATGACAAAAAGGAAATGCATAGCGACATGGCCATATTCAACTCCATAAGGCTCATTGCGCAAACTGTGCTGCAGTGTTATCTGGCGAGTGTCAAATAGAGGATACAAACTTTACTGCAAAACTAAGTGATGCACACCATTATGCCTAGAAGAGGCACTACACCCATGACTGCTGCTGAGTGATGCACACTGTACATACTGTCAGACGTGCAAATGGGAGACAGTTTTTTTTTTTATTAATTTTATTACAATCCATACAAACCAATCAAGTTTTTACAAAAAGAAAAATTAAGTTAAGAACAGATCGATCCCCACCCCTGAGAGAGAGAGCAAGCCAAACGGCGTTAAATTTAAGGCTTGTAAACATACCTAAATTAATAAATTCTCTGTGCTTTATGAACTTATTTTAAAATATTACTGATTAGATCCTGCCATGTTTTGAAAAAAGTCTGTACGGATCCTCTAACTGAGTATTTGATTTTTTACAACTTCAAATAATATAACACATCGGTTTCCCACTGACTTAAATGAGGAGAGTTTGGGTTCTTCCAGTTTATCAAAATAAGTCTGCGTGCCAAAAGTGTAGTGAATGCAATCACAATTTTTTTGTCTTTCTCCACTTTAAACCCATCTGGAAGAACCCCAAACACGGCTGTTAATGGGTTAGGAGGGATTGTGAGTCCAAGGTTATCTGAAAGGTAATTAAAAATTTTTGCCCAGAATAATGTTAATTTGGTGCAGGCTCAGAACATGTGACCTAGTGAGGCTGGGACTTGGTTGCAACGTTCGCAGGTTGGATCATGCCCTGGAAACATTTTGGAGAGTTTTAGTCAAGACAGATGTGCTCGATATATAATTTTAAGTTGTATAATTGTATGCTTTGCGCATATAGAGCTCGAATGAAATCTCTGCATTGCTACTTTCCACTCCTTTTCTGATATATTAATTGAGAGATCTTTTTCCCAGTGTACTCTTGGATCTTTGAAAGGGAGGGATTGTAAAATGATTTTATACGTATATTGTAGAGATGGAGTCTAAGTCCTTGAGATTGAGCAATATTTTTTCCAGCATGGATGAGGGTGCAAGATGAGGAAAATCTGGAAGGTTTTGTTTAACAAAGTTTCTGATTTGAAGATAGTGAAAGAAATGTGTAGCTGGAATGTTAAATTTGGAATGTAATTGTTCATAGGATGCAAAGACGTTGTCTATATAAAGATCTCTAAGCAAGTTAATTCCACATTTTTTCCAGATATTAAAAACTGCATATGTTTGTGAAGGTTGAAAGAGGTGGTTCTCTTGCAGGGGTGCCACAGATAGAAGCTTCTCCGTCTTAAAATGCTTTCTACATTGGTTCCAGATTCTAAGTGAGTGGAACACAATTGGGTTATTTGTACTCGTATATTGCAGATAGCGTGTGTTTATTGGAGCACAGAGCAAGGAATACAAAGAAGTACTGCAGGATTTTACTTCTATTGCGGTCCAAGCCTGTGTATGTTCTTCTATTTGTGTCCAGGTTCTTATCGCCTGTATATTTGCTGCCCAGGAATAAAACTGGAAGTTAGGTAGAGCCATGCCGCCTTCTGCCTTTTGTCTTTGTAAGGTCGCTCTTTTGATGCGTGGATGTTTTGAATTCCAAATAAATTAGGTTATTGTTGAATCTAATTGCCTAAAGAATGATTTATTAATGTATATTGGGATGTTTTAAAATACAAAAAGGAGTTTAGGAAGAATATTCATCTTAACAGTGTTAATTCTTCCAGCTAGTATGAGATGAAGGGTTGACCATCTATGCAAGTCTTGTTTAATTTTTTCCATGCAGACGGCAAAATTTTGTTGATATAGAGCTTTATGTTTACCCCGAGGTATTTAAACTGTTCTGCAATGATAAAAGGTAGGGTATCTAATCTAATATTATATGCTTGAGAGTTCACTGGAAAGAGTACACTTTTTTTTAGATTAATTCTGAGACCAGAGATCTTTTGAAATTCTGTGAGTGCTGCTAAGACTGCAGGCACAGAATTTTCTGGGTCTGATATATACAGTACCATGTCATCTGCATATAATGAGATTTTCTGTTCCAGTCCTTCTCTGCTAATCCCCTTTATCTGATCAGTATTTCGAAAATGTATTGCCAGTGGTTCAATGGCAATCGCAAACAGTAGCGGTGACAAGGGGCATCCTTGTCTAGTGCCACGTTCTAGTTTAAAGTAGTCTGAGCAAATGTTGTTGATGCAAACTGAAGCTTCTGGGTTAGTATACAGTAATTTAATCCATGCACAAATGTTTGGGCCAAACCCAAACTTCTCCAATGTAGTAAAAAGGTATTTCCATTCAATCATGTCGAATGCTTTTTCTGCATCCAATGATGATAATATTTCTGGTGTGTTTGATTTAGTTGGTGAGTATATTACATTAAACAGGCGTCGAAGATTTGAAGATAAGTGCCGGCCCCTAATAAATCCAGTTTGTTCTAGTGATATTATCGAGGGGAGCACTTTCTCCATCCTTCTGGCTAAGATTTTAGAGAGTATTTTAACGTCGTTATTCAGAAGTGAAATTGGTCTGTATGATGCACATTGTAATAAGTCCTTATTTTGTTTTGGAAAGACAGTGATTACTGCTTGGTGAAAGGTTTGTGGAAGAGATTTGTTATCTCTGGCTTCTGTAAATGTTGCTAATAGGAGGGGAGCTAGCTGAGCGGAGAATTTCTTGTAAAATTCTGCAGGGTAGCCATCAGGGCCTGCTGCTTTCCCGCCTTGGAGTGACTTTATAGGATCTAGTAATTCTGATAATGCCAGAGGTTTATCAAGTTCCTCCACACTAGAAGCGTCTATTTGTGGTATCTGTAATGTATCCAGAAATGCATTAAATTGTGTATTGTCTTCCTTAAACTCAGTAGTATATAGGGATTTATAGTAGTCTCTGAAAGTGTGCATTATATTTTTGTGTTCGACGATTTTATCTCCGATCGTGCTAGTGATTACCGATATTGCGTTGCGCACTTCTTGCTTGTGAATTTGTTGAGCTAAAAGCTTATTAGCTTTCTCCCCGTGTTCATAGTAATGATGTCTGGATTTGTAGATTAGTTGTTCAGTTTCTTTAGTTGTCAAGAGGTTTAATTCCGAATGTAGAGCCTGCCTTCTCCTATGTAGAGTCTCACTTGGTAGTCTGGCGTGTTCTTCATCTATTTTAATAATTTCACTTTTTACCTCTGTGGGAAAGATATGAGATAATCTGTCCTCTTAAGAAGGCCTTAAGAGTTTCCCAGAGTATTCCTGCAGAGATCTCGGGGGATGTATTTGTCTCTAGAAAGAATTTGATTTGTTTGGATATAAATTCGGTACAATTCTCGTCAGCTAATAGAAGCGGGTTGAGGCGCCATCTGCGGGGTGAGTGTATGGGGCTTAGTAATTTTAGCTCCAAGATCATAGGTGCATGGTCAGAGATAACAATAGCATCGTATTTGCAACATTTAATCTTAGGCAAGAAGTTATTGTCTATAAAGAAGTAATCGATCCTTGAGTAACAATGATGTACTGGTGAGTAGAAAGAATATGTTCTTGAATTTGGGTTTAAAAACCTCCATGGGTCTGATAAGTTGTGATCAGTTATAAACTTTGTAATTATCTTTGCGGTATTAGATGCCGTTCCCCCTGTGGAGGAAGTCCTATCTAAGAGTGGATTTAGAACACAATTAAAGTCCCCACCCATTATAACTTTGAGTGTTCAGATTGGGAATGGATGCAAATAAATTTTGTATAAATTCCTTATCATCAACATTAGGTGCATAAACATTTATCAAAATCATTTTACAGTTAGATATGTCTCCCATGACCATTACATATCTCCCTTCAGGATCCAATACTACATCTGATGCTACAAATGGTACAGTTCTATGTATAAGAATTCCCACACCTCTAGTTTTCTTCGTAAAACTAGAATGGAACATTTGGCCAGTCCAGTCTTTTTGTAGCCAGAACTGATCTTTGCTTATTAAGTGGGTTTCCTGTAAAAATACTATTTTAGCATTTAGACCTGTTAGGTGAGAGAGTACTTTCTTTCTCTTTAATTCGTGATTCAGGCCTTTAACATTCCAGCTTACGAAGTTAACTGTCCCATCATGGAGACACGGATTCTGAGTTTAAAGACAGTTTAAAGGCTTGAATAATAATATTTCTCCACCAGACTAGGGGTTGGCGCTGTACTCTAAATGTTTCTCCCCTTTCCCTGCAGTTCAATAGAAGCACTTCTTTTTCTGCTTCAGCCATCCCTGCCTCCAAATGACATCACTTCTGCTTCCAGTCCCTCTGAATCCACCTCTTTCTGTCAGCCTGCTTTGTAACCACGTTTTGCCTATATACTATTAAGTGAAGGATCAGCCTCAACTTCCACATGATGTGTAAGAATAAAGGATTTAGAATTTACAGTCAGTACCAATAGCTCCTTAGCTTTTTCATCCATGGGATCCTCTATTAAAAATCCCCCACGACATGGGTTATCCATGTTCAGATGAGTTGAGGATGAAAAAGAAAAACAAACCACATACAGATACCTGATTTTCATGGCCTGAATAAACTGATATCTCTCCTTATTTCCTTACAAAAGTACAGGATTTCAAGAATGCATACAACCATTACATCCAAGCTTTTAGAAATACAATTTAAAGAAAAAGAAAAAAATACAATCACTGACTGAAGGTAAACAGGTTCAAAAGTTGAAATAGTACTTCCTCACTGCTTTTACACAAGACAAAATGTTATTATAATGCACAACACTTTGTACATCTTAAGAACACTACTTAACTACTAAAAGACTTTGTAACTTACATTATTTACAACACATATACAATATGAATAGCTCCTTACTTTTTGCATCCATGGGTGCCTCGGTTGATAATCCCCAGGATGTGGTGCCCTTTACACAAGACCAACAATGTTATAATGTTCCAATGACACCTATCCATTTTAAGCTCTCTTGTCAATCCAATTGTTTTCCATTCCCTTTTATATGATGACTTGTGGCCCTAGTGTTCCACTAGTAACTTAAATAAAAAGCACAGCACTCAAACATTGCTTCTGTATAAACTGTATATTTTATCAGCTAAAACAAATGGCGGCATCATTACTGGGCAGGAGTCTTTTTGCTCATCAGTTAGTAATCGGTGTCCCCACTTCCTTACCCATAGTTGTTAAATATGTATGACTAGCCATCCCACGCAGCTTCGCCCACGTATTAGTGAAACAGGACAGTGAAGAGGGCCCCACCCAGCTCTCTACTCCTGACGTCACTCTTTCCCCCTCCCCACGGCCTGCAGCCTCTGTCTCGGATTACCACAAATATATCGCTCCAGCAAGCAAACTATGATTCTTAGCGCAATGAGATAAGTCACAAAATCAACCAGAATGTTCAAGCAAATTATAGAAAAGATCTAAAACCATTAAGTAGTTCTCTCGTTCGCTAAACTAAGCAGAGTTAAGGTTATGCCCCGAGGCAGACGCGTGAGTGGGGAGGGCCCTGTCCCCCTCCATGCAGCCCGATGAGTTTCTCTCGGATTCTCACTAATAAATAGGTACCGCAAGCAAACTATGATACTTAGCTTGATGAGAAAGTTGCAAAATCAATGGAATGTTCAAGCAAATTATAGAAAAAAAAAAACCCTAATTTAAATCCGTTAAGTAGTTCTCTCGTGAAAAGTGGACAGACATACAAACGGGTCTAAAAAAACTATAAGAAATTTCATGCTTGGACCATGAAATTTTTTAAACCATTTCTTAGCGAGCACCTATGTGCCAAGGGTAACCTGCATTCCAAATTTCAAGTCCCAAGTCCTCATGGTTTGGGAGATTTCATGATGAGCGCGTCAGTGGTATTTGGCTTTTATATATATAGATTACAATCTGTCTTGGAAATTACTGGGTTGCCCTGTCATGTGAATGAGCAAAGCCAAGTAAATTCTGAGCATTCTCTCAGCAAAAAGAAGCTTGGATCATTTCCAGCATCTTTATCAACCTCAGTTGTCTTTCCACACAAATTACACTATCAACACATACCCACCAAAAAGAATCAAAGTTAATGTTTAGTAAGATCCCATTTAATCTTTTTTGACTTTACATGTATACAGCAAATGTATATCAGATAACAGTATATAAAGAACAAAAAGAAACAAAAAAAACACACATACATAAAACATATTACAGAAAACACATCAGCAAAGAGACAGATTAAAGGCCTTCAAATAAATTTTACAGTTAACAATTAGTCTTTAATTTTAGAAGTATATCTTAAAAAATACATCTGTTATTAATACTCAAATACAAATGATTAAAAATGTATTTTGTTACTGCTACAATAACATACCATAAGTTCTTATTTTTCCCAAGTAATCCTATTTCAAAGCCAAATAAATTATTTTAATTAAAATATACAATTGAATATATGGTACATTTTGATTAAAAATAGAACTACATATTGCATTATATGAAAAATTACAAAAAAATGGAGTGAAATGCAGTCATAACTACTTAACTTTACATCTTGATAAGGGCACTTCTTTAATAAGGTATTCTTTTCAAATATTTAAGAACTGCACTGCTGTAGTAAAAGTTCCAAGCATAATTAGTGTTCAGTAAACAAGAAATTTCACATAACTGTTTGCTAGGGTTACAGAGTTACTTGAAAATTATTTTGAAATGCCCACCATGATTCTCAAAAGGGAGGTACAATTTATAAAAATTAAGGACACTTATGTAACAAATTATGTAAACAAAGAGAACCATTGTGCTTTCCATTTTGGGTCAAAAGCCAGGTGAAATGAAATGTCTTACAGTACCATCAGAAATAACACAAATAAAAAACAGCCAAACAGTTCCTAAGCAAAACCTTTTTCATACCGACACTGCTAAATTTAATCTCTAGTGATAATTACTAACAGGTCTATCGAAGGCCCTACTCAAGTGAAACTGACCTCAATTTGCTGTACTATTTGTAAGATAGGGTCTATAAATGGTGGACTTTAAAATAAATGTTTTTATGGAATGCAATTTTACAAGGGCTTTTATAAATGAAATGACAAAGCTTACCTTTGAAAGAAATTAGCCATACACATGAACAAAACCATAATATGTGACAATATGTCCCTTATATGGGTATGGAAGATTTCTTAGTCACCATCTTGTGAACAGTTTATTCCCAAGAGTTTCCCATGGATTAAGACTATGTTATGCAGAATTACATTTCTGAAATTTGTTCCTTTTTCATTAACTAAAGACATCCAAAAGCTAAAAGCACAAACTGATTTTGTCAGTAAATATTTTAAGGTAGTGAAATTAATAGTCTACATAAGTGAAGAAATACTACTGAAGTACATTTAAGGATGTCATAAGCTTACCATTTTCCATAGCTTCCTTCATACCATTTTTGTATTTAATACAATTTTATTCTTAAAACATTCAGACATTTTAACAACATGAGCATAGTACATAACATGGACATCTCCTTGAAAGGAATCTTAAAATCTGTTTGAATTCATTTGTAATTCAATCACAACATGACTTGAAATTTTATATTACAAGTGAAAAAAAATTTCCAACTACAAACCCTTTCTGTGTCAGTGTAATTTGACATTTCACACCTCTGTGCCAGAAAAAACCAGGAGCTTCCAAATCTAAAAGGGAAACCAAATGTTATTGCACTACCCAAAATTGTGCTCATACAGTAGCCTTTGTGTTGGTTCACTGTTTTGATCGACGACCTAAATGAACAGATTCTACTTCACTGCTGGTTATCTTCCCCAGGAAGGGTGAAAAGGAGGAGCGCACAGTGCGGTTCATAAGTGGTTGCTGTGGACGAAAGTTATTAACCATGCTCTTTTGTTCTTGCTCATCTGCAGATGTGAAGAGCAGACTTCTAAATACTGCCAACTGCAAATGAGAGAGTAAGAAATTCATCTTAAGAAAAGCTTTCAGTCAAGGTACAGGATGTCAGAAATGAATAGTTTAAATACAAGAAATATGCTTCAAGTAACTGCATAAACACTTACATAAAAAATCATAAATAAAACTGAAAAATCATGCATGAAGAACCATGAAGTACATGGTTGTTTATGGGAAGTTCAGATTTCTGCATCTTATTCTTTATTTACCAAGAATTTTGTGGTAACAGAGTCAAGCAGGTTTAATTACTGTAATGTTAGTCTCTTAGGTTTTAAAAAGATTTCCGATTCTAATTTGCAAACCTTTTAGTTTCTACTACGTGAACTGGGTAGAAGTTAATTATATGCTTTATACCAGAGGACCTCAATCACAGTCCTGGAAGGCCGCAGGTTTTTGTTCTAACCTGGTTGCTTAATTAGAAAGCAATTTTTGCCAATAATTTAATTTCATTGCTTTTTAGTGCTTTAACTCTGCTATGTCAGGTAATTCTCACATCCTAATTTTTTTCCCCTTTCTAAGGATATTATCCAAATGATTTGAAGGCTAAAATGGATAAGTAATTCTCAGTCCTTCCAGTATTTAATTAAACCCAATAGTTCATGATAAATACACACAGGTGTAAATGGTAACAAGCTAAATGGAGAAATGCTGGTCTCTTTTCTCATGTGCATGTTATTGCTAATTAGGAGCAATTAAAAACAAAGAATACAGCTGTTTAAGACTAAAATAAGCAATAAGGGTTCAAAATCTTAACGAGCAAGACAACCAAAGTGAAGCAGAAGTGTTAATTGAGCAATTAGTGCTTCATTTTAAGCAGTTGAGTTGGAGCAAAAACCTTCAGCCACTGCGGCCCTTCAGGACCGTGATTGAGGACCCCTGCTTTATACAGACATCATCTGTTCTGTTTGACAATGCCTATCCTCATATTGAGCTAATGTAGTTAGCGGTCATTCCCACTTGAACCTTCCATAAACCACACAGATTCTTGAAACTAGTTTTGTTACTTTTCACCAGAAGGCAATACTATTGCTGTTATTGGTGAGATTTACATATGTAGCAATTGTTTTTAAAACTTTGGAAAAAAATAACCAGTGACCAGTGGTGCTTAAACTGACAGCCCAAGTTTTAAGGTAACGCGATAGCCTAAAATAAAATTTGACTGCACACAAATTAAAAGCCATGTATATTTGCTTTTGCAGTTTGATCAAAAACAAAACAAGATCATTTAAAAAACAGTGCCGAAAACTATAACTCAGAAGAATATGCACAATATTTTGATATCAAACTTCCAGTAACTTTAATCTTAATTTTACATTAGTAGCTGTTTTCTGTCTCCAAAATACTAACATACCTACAATTAAAAAAATGCATTGGCTGTCCTTTTCACAATTGAAAGTTGAATTATTCTCCTGTATACCCATAAACTGACTCAAGCAGTTTTCCTTCAAATACTTGATTCTATTGGTCTTTAATATGTAAAAAATACTATATAAATAATAACTGAAGTACTGTAAATTTAAATTAGACACCATTAACACATCATTAATGTTTTTGATAATCCTGTGAAATTCTCTTATAACTGAGACATAGTTAGTTACTTCAACAATGGATGTTAACTCCGGTAACAGTACGGACACAACAGTTTTCCTTTGAATGCTATACTAAGTAAAAGTTGGCTTTTTCCTGACAAATCTAAATATTTAAGTTGACAACCTTGTTTAATGATTAACTTAATTAAAAATTTGTCAAAATAGCCTGGAGCACAATAGACAAAGGATTTTTCACTTTTGCTTGCAACCTCACGAAAAGCAAAGAAATTACAGTGTTCTGTCAAAAAGCCTTTACTGTATTTGAACTCTTCGTCTATTTAGAATTGATGGAAAATATTAATGATTACTGAAGAAACTTCTGAAGACTTAACAAAATAATTTTTTGAAAGTTGAGATGAATGTACTATTATTGGACCTCACAGACATCCATTTTCTTGAAAAATTCCTTGCTGCCTTCAAATTCATTCCTGACCTGAAATATATAATCCATTAAGTCAATCTAATTTTAACTTCTCAACAGGATCAATCCTTCTTCCTTGTTTAGACCTACATCCACAAATGCTAATTCCAGTGGATGCAGAACTCTTAAAAAAAAATTACTTTGATTTATCTCCTCTTTTTCCATCTACAGTCTGGACTATCTTCCCCCAGCTGGGAAGTCCTTCAGGAATGCCCTGTCCTAGCTCTCCTCCAGAGTCTAACATTGAAAATTTAAAAATGTATACCAATTTCCAAAATAACTTCTTACCAAATCAGAATTGTTCATAGGATTTGGAGAAGGACAATATATATCTTGGGAACTTCGAACCACAGTGAAAAAATAAAAGGACAGAAGTTCAGGATGTCACCCTCACCCGAGCATTTTACCACATATACATAATTCTTAGAATACTACCAATAAATTGTTTCTGTTCCTTTCATCCATTTATCTTACAAGGAAATTAAAGATAATAGTATGGAGAATAAATAATATTAACTTTCAGTATTAAAACACATCTAATTTTAATGAAAAATATACTATACTCAAATATTGTCCATCTAAAGTAGAAAGGTACAATCTCACTTATTTTATTTTTGTCAAGATAATCTCTATTTGATTCCTGTCAATACTATGGAAAAGCTTTAAAACATTGGGAAACTTAACAGGGATTAAAAAAACAGACATATTGCAAGTAATTACTGTGTGCCCTAATGGAACTCGCAAAGCACCAGCATCACCAACCTGATCATGACTGACTTCTATTGGTCTTTTTTTGATAATCCAAGAAACAGACTCTGTCAGTGGTGGGGTAGTAAGCGATCCCTCATATGTCCAGTAATCAGGGCAAGTAGGCAACATGCAGGTCGGGTCGAAGTTTGTGAATTCTACAACACTATCCTGTAAAAAAGGAACAGGCATCGGAGTATGCAACACATATACACACATACACACTAATTATAACTTATATTTAACAAAATACTTTAATTCTCCTAGAACCGTATAATGGGTTTAAGATAAACAGATTTTTGCAACAAAATTATCAATACCACCCTACTCTTTATAATGTGCATACAAATTCCTTTTCGCTAGGGTGAAAATTTCCTGAAGATTACATGTACTGAACAAATAAAATACTGTTGTTCTTGCCACCCGTTTTAAAATATAATATGGTGTTAATAGCACATAAAAATATTTTATCGAAAGATGTGGATAACACAGTTTGTCCTTACTGATTTTTTTGTATAGTTAAGCATAAATACAGCTAATGCAAAAGAATGCCTTGTGCCAGAATCTCAAAAATAATCTAAAAGGAACACTTGCATTCTGAATGTAATCTATGTCTAAAAGCTCAAAAGCTGTCAAAGGTGTATTTAATAGTCTTGCTTTTTTTTTAGTTTTACATTATAGTAATGCTATTTTACACTGAGCAGATATGTAGTTTTCATTTCCATATGTCTTCATTGTCATCTTACTTTGTGTCTAACAGCAGGCAATGCATCCACCAACTTCTGCAGCCCCTCATGCCTCTTTCCAACCTGCAATAATATAACATTTTAAAACATTTAAAGACCCAATTCTGTTAATCCTATAATAAATATGATGATTATAATATACTGCAAATCCAAATATTCCTTATAATACTCTATTATTCACTTTAGAAATATGTGAATAAAAGTTACCTACAATTCCACCTAACCTTTAAAGCACTGTAAAAGAAATCTACAAAAATACACTCTCGTTTGTCCTATTGTAATGGCTGTAGCTGTCATTCCACAAGAGGCTGCAAGAATATGCCATTAATAACAAAGGCCAAGGGTTGATCAAGCAATTGGCATTGCTTATGGATGATTGTTCTTGATTACCACAACTCTGATAATTGCCCATGACTCTCCGTGGAGGAAGCTCTGTAAATCTTCCTCCATCCATTCTTCAAAAAGAGAAGCTTCCCCCAATTCTGATGAATGGCCATGTCTCTAAAAGGGATCTGCACTGTCGATCAGCCAGGAAATCAATATGGAATAAATTCTTGAAAAAAATTATGAAGTTCTAGAATACACCTCAGTAACCTTTTTTTGGAAATTGACATCAAATATATTATGTCTCAATGGAGTAAGGTGCTTATTATTTTACATTCAGCTTGTGTCAGTTTCATTGCTTCAGACCCTCATAGGCCTACATTTGCATTATTGTGTAAATGTAAAATATTCATTTCAAAACATTATAATACAATTTAATTTAGAAATAAATGCATACCTTCAAAAAAACAGCTAAGACTGCCAAACCATTGCTCTCCATAATAGCTTCTTCAAATTTAGTATATTTTGCAGCATTCCAGTGAACTAAATGAAGCTGAAATTGACACCAACAGAATTTCATGTATAATACTATAATTCAAAATCCAGAAAAGATGTTACAGATTAATTATTCAAATACAAACCATTTCTAAAAAAATCCACCCACAGATACTATAATGTAACAATAAGCAGTACATAGGTTTTGCTTTCCTTAGAACAACTGGAAAAATTATTTAAAACAGTACAAAGTGAACAGTTCTGGAATGGCTCTACATTTCCAAGACTTTCTAAAAAATTATCAAATCACCATTTTACTTAAAGTTAGGTACCGTCATTATACAGGGGATTCTACCGTAATAAACACCACATTATGCAGAAGCAGCATGGCTGAAAGGGTTGTATGAGAAAAAAGAAAAAAAAAAAAAATCTGACTACCTAATTTTATCCATACTTTAATCAGTCTCACCCACTCTTTAAAATGTATGAAAATGAAAACAAATACTGGTATTCACTTAGGAAATATAGGTTAGAACTGGGGTCCTCAATCACGATCCTGGAGGGCCGCAGTGGCTGCAGGTTTTTGCTCCCACCTAATTGCTTAATAATAAGCACTTATTGCTCAAGTAACACTCCTGCTTCACTTTAATTGTCTTGCTTGTTAAGATTTTGAACTTTTTTGCTTATTTTAGTCTTAAATGGCTGTAGTCTTGGTTTTTAACTGCTCCTAATTAGAAATAACATACAAATGACAAAAGAGACCAACATTTCTCCATTTAGCTTGTTACCATTTCCACATGTATTTATCATGGACTATTGAGTTTAATTAAATACTTGGATGGAAAGTGAAGAGAAAAAAGTGAAGGACTGAGAATTACTCCTCCTCAAATTAGCCTCAAATCATTTGGATGATATCCTTAGAAAGATGAAGAAAATCTAGGATATGAGAATGACCTGACATAGCACAGTTAAAGCACTAACAAGCCATGAAATTAAATTATTGGTAAGACTTGCTTTCTAATTAAACAACCAGGTTAGAACAAAAACCTGCAGCCACTGCGGCCCTCCAGGACTGTGACTGAGGACCCCTGGGTTAGAAGATAAGTTTGATAAAGAAATTAAAACCATTCAGTCTATGAACCTTATTTAGTTTTATAAAAACTGCTCCAATATTGTAAATCCAGATACTTTTGAAAGTTCTTATGGTTTTGAGTACATCTTGGTAGTTTCCTTCAGATTTCAACAACTCTAGATTAGGTCACCATGCATTCTAATTGACACAGCTTCTAGTGCTATTTTTTCTGCGGCATGGTGACCTGAACTGCTCATGTCTTCGAGATGCTATCTCATTACTTACTCCACTATGCAGCCTAAGTAGAAAATATCTTATTATATTTTAAAAACTTTAGAAAATAATTCAACATTAAAAATTTTAACATAATATTTGTCTCAATCAATTTCATTAATGCAAAATAGAAAATGCAACAATTCAAGCACAAATCCCCAACAGACGTCACTGATGACCTCATCTTTGTTCATGTCCGAACCTGACATTAAGTCCTTATTCAGCAAGGCATTTAAAACTGGCTTGAGGCTGAAGAGGAAAATTTACTTAGTATTTGTACTCCTGAGAACTTAATTCATAGCATCCATCACCAAATGCTCCATATAAAACATACATTTCAGTTAATGTAGTGCCATTTAAAGCTTAACTATCATACATTGCTTAGCAGGGCAAAAATGTATCAAATATGTAAATTGATTTGATGAATCGGAGAAACAATACAGGGTAAGTTAATCCATTTTAGGGAATGTTTTGATTTCCACTGTGGTCAATGTCTGTGGGCATTCCACATTCTTCTGTACCTACGTGGGTTTTACTCTTCATACTTAGTTTTCCAGGCGGCACGGTGGCGCAGTGGTAGCGCTGCTGCCTCGCAGTTAAGAGACCTGGGTTCGCTTCCCTGGTTCTCCCTGCGTGAAGTTTGCATGTTCTCCCCATGTCTAAGTGGGTTTCCTCTGGGTGCTCCGGTTTCCTACCACAGTCCAAAGACATGCAAGTTAGGTGCAGTGGCGATCCTAAATTGTCCCTAGTGTGTGTGTGGTGTATGTGTGTGTGTCCTGGCGCCCTGCATGGGATTTGTTCCTGCCTTGTGCCCTGTGCTGGCTGGGATTGTCTCCAGCAGACCCCCCATGACCCTGTGTTAGGATATAGCGGGTTGGACACTGACCGACTTAGTTTTCCTCCCACATCTCAAAGTCATGCAGGATTAAGTCAACACTCTAATAAGGCCTGGTATGGATGAGAACAGATGTGTGTATGGGTGTATTATGTATTGAGATGGCATTCTGTCCAGGGTGCTGTGTCTTGATATGCATCTAATGCTGCTGGGAGTGTTTCTAGTTAACCACAGCTTTAACTAAATTAAGCAATTTCAGGGAATAGATGGATATGTGAATCTTGATGCTAACAATTCAAATAACAATCAATAGAATCAGAATATTGAAACATTTTAAATGCAGGAGCAAAAAAAAAAAAAAAAAAAAAAAATTTTACTAAGGGGAAGTTTGGTTTTTATTGTAAAATTTAAAAAAAAACTAGATAGGACAGTTAGAAAGAGACTTTCCAAATGACAAGAACCTGAAAAGCTAAACAAAAAAAAAAAAAAAGTTTCCCAGTACAAAGGCCAGAATCAGAAAATATCAACTATCAAACAGGTTCATTCATTGTACATTGAATAGTCAAAAATTATGGAGGAGTACTGGATGAACAGCCATATAATCTGGTAGCAGAAATCTAAAGATATGCCTCAATTTCCTACGGTCCAGCAGCCATACCACCTTTACTTCAGAACAGGTCATCTACCTGAAGCTATGTTCCAGCCAGGCCAGTACTTGGACAGGAGAACATGCAGGTTAGGCTTGCTGTTGGTAGAGATATTTGTTGAGGTAGATGTGTGTGCAGTCTTTTGGATGAGACACAAAACCGAGGTCTTGACTCTATGTGGTCATTAAGACTAGAATCCGTGAAGCCTACGAAAAAATTAAATCCCGGCCCACCTTAAATACCTTTCGCACCTCTCCATTAGCATCTTTTGTTTTGTAAACTTATGAATCAGCACAAGCAGCCTGCTGTTCTATCCCCCACCTTGACAGAGCTCAACTCTGACAAAAAGTTTTCCCAGCCAAGGCTCCTTATCTGCGTGCGAGGTTCCTGGAGTTGTATAGGGTAAATACAGTATACAGTGGTGTGAAAAACTATTTGCCCCCTTCCTGATTTCTTATTCTTTTGCATGTTTGCCACACAAAATGTTTCTGATCATCAAACACATTTAACCATTAGTCAAATATAACACAAGTAAACACAAAATGCAGTTTTTAAATGATGGTTTTTATTATTTAGGGAGAAAAAAAATCCAAACCTACATGGCCCTGTGTGAAAAAGTAATTGCTCCCTTGTTAAAAAATAACCTAACTGTGGTGTATCACACCTGAGTTCAATTTCCGTAGCCACCCCCAGGCCCGATTACTGCCACACCTGTTTCAATCAAGAAATCACTTAAATAGGAGCTGCCTGACACAGAGAAGTAGACCAAAAGCACCTCAAAAGCTAGACAGCATGCCAAGATCCAAAGAAATTCAGGAACAAATGAGAACAGAAGTAATTGAGATCTATCAGTCTGGTAAAGGTTATAAAGCCATTTCTAAAGCTTTGGGACTCCAGCGAACCACAGTGAGAGCCATTATCCACAAATGGCAAAAACATGGAACAGTGGTGAACCTTCTCAGGAGTGGCCGGCCGACCAAAATTACCCCAAGAGCGCAGAGACGACTCATCCGAGAGGTCACAAAAGACCCCAGGACAACGTCTAAAGAACTGCAGGCCTCACTTGCCTCAATTAAGGTCAGTGTTCACGACTCCACCATAAGAAAGAGACTGGGCAAAAACGGCCTGCATGGCAGATTTCCAAGACGCAAACCACTGTTAAGCAAAAAGAACATTAGGGCTCGTCTCAATTTTGCTAAGAAACATCTCAATGATTGCCAAGACTTTTGGGAAAATACCTTGTGGACTGATGAGACAAAAGTTGAACTTTTTGGAAGGCAAATGTCCCGTTACATCTGGCGTAAAAGGAACACAGCATTTCAGAAAAAGAACATCATACCAACAGTAAAATATGGTGGTGGTAGTGTGATGGTCTGGGGTTGTTTTGCTGCTTCAGGACCTGGAAGGCTTACTGTGATAGATGGAACCATGAATTCTACTGTCTACCAAAAAATCCTGAAGGAGAATGTCCGGCCATCTGTTCGTCAACTCAAGCTGAAGCGATCTTGGGTGCTGCAACAGGACAATGACCCAAAACACACCAGCAAATCCACCTCTGAATGGCTGAAGAAAAACAAAATGAAGACTTTGGAGTGGCCTAGTCAAAGTCCTGACCTGAATCCAATTGAGATGCTATGGCATGACCTTAAAAAGGCGGTTCATGAATAAGAAATCAGGAAGGGGGCAAATAGTTTTTCACACCACTGTATCATTATTTGAAATACATGCATTTCATGTGTGTTCCATGTCTACAAAGATCTGCGTAAGTGTAGGATGAAAGGAAACATGAGGCAAGAAATGTTGAACATATACCTAAAGCAGAAACTTTTTCCATGTTATTCTAATAATGATGTGAAGTGTAAAATGTGTGAAGACTTTAGTTCAAATTTCAAATAAGCTGGGAGAGCTTTTTGCCCAAGTTGAGCTCCGTCAAGGCAGGAGATTGGACAACAGGCTGCTTGCTGATTGTGCTGATTGATCCATTTACAAAACAAAAGACGCTGATGGACAGGTGGGCCAGGATTATGAGTTTTTTCGTAGGCTTTAGGGATTCTAGAGTTAAAGACCTCTGGGCATCTTTTGAAAAGAGTACGGTTTATCCCAGTGTCCTGGATAAACTGTCCATCATGGCTTTGGTTGGTTTTGTTCCCCTTATCTTCCCCTGTCTCTATATGTCTATTTCTCTTACCATTTCACTGCCTACTATCTAATGTGTTGTGTGCGTACTAGCAAAATAATGAGAAATGGGGAGAAGTGGTGGCTCTGAGGCTAGGGATCTGCACTGGCAATTGGAAAGTTGCCGGTTCGAATCCAGTAAATGCCAAAAGGGACTCTTCTCTGTTGGGCCCTTGAGCAAGGCCCTTAACCTGCAATTGTCGAGCGCTTTGAGTAGTGAGAAACGTGCTATATAAATGCAAAGAATTATTATTATTATTAAGTACAAAATGTATGTTTGTAGAGTGTTTTGATGTGTAAGGAGTTAACACCTGTTGCAAGAAAAAGTGCTACTAAAAAACTTCCATTCATGCCTGCATCTTTTTAGAGTAAGTTTCTCACTTTGAAACTCGCCAGCCTCAAAGCTAAACATACTGAATACTGCCAGAACCAAAGTTTATGATGCTGAGCACAAGCCCACCAGATTGTTAAACATCTTCAAGGTATCCTGAAAAGCCTCAAACTTCTAGCACTGCTAATAAGGAAAGAACACTTCCACACAGACCACCCTGAATCCAAGTTGTTTGTTAAACTTTTGGCAACCCACACACCTCAATATCAAGTGCAACATTTTTAATTGTTACAGCTGTAAATCCCTCCTTAGTGAAACTGTGGCACAGAAAGATTATAGTATATCCAGTTCATTGTTATAATAGTGTGAAGGAAGATTCCTTAAATCAGTGTGTATAAGTAGCTAACTTACTAAATTAGTCTGTCTTTATTTTCTCAAATCCAAGGTAAGAACTACAATTTGTGTGGCTTATTAAAACATTTTATAAGGATTTCTTATATATAAATATTACTTTTACTTTTGCTAGATTATAAATCTCCCCTACAATTATTGAAGAGGTTGAAAACCATAGAAAATATACTTAAATTTGGAGTATTTATTACATTAAAGCTACAGTGAACATCGATTTACAATAAAACAAAGTAGGCCTGAACCATGTGGCATGAACCAGCTTTTCAGCATCACAGAGGGAAAGGTAGGGACGGAGTTTGGCTATGTTTCAGACATGAAGGAATGCAATTTTACAAAGGTAATGGACATGTGTATCAAATGACAGATGGGAGTCTAACTTCTTTAATTACTTCTTTTATTGATGCTGCATTTGGACATAGCAAGGCAAGTCATTACTTTACACAACCAAGAGTCTCAAAGTCATTCCTGTAATTACATTTTATATTCAAATTAATAGACATCCTTCGGTTTCACAATATAACTGAATTAAATTTAAGTCAATTTAACGCCACTCAAGCACTTTTGGAATGTCCAGACTGTGGCTGTGCAAGGAGTCTTTCTAGTGCAAGACTTTCAAATTTGGGATAATCTCAATTATTTATGAATCCTTTCTGGGGTACACTAGCTATTCTGTCTCAAAATGATGATAAAATGGAATTAAAACAAATGGCAAAGAGTAGGAAAATGAGTTTGCAACCTATCACAACCTAAAGACAGTTTCTTAAAGTGATTCACTTTCCTTATTACAAATAGTGCATTCTTCATTTGTTATACTCATGTCAGAAAATGTGTGTTCAAGTTCTGAAACTATTTAATTTGCAATGCCCTGTTCGTTGGCTTTGTCTGTTAATGTGTAAAAGGTGGTAGTGTAATACAGTATCTTACATATTATTGTAAAGTAATGACAGCACAAAAGACAAAAGTAATTATAATAAATTGCAGAACTTGTCAGAAAAAGCTATTGACAACTCACCTCTGCAGGGTAGACTTTGCTATCTACTGTATGCTCAGATCCCCACAAATTATTCTCCCCCCAGTGAAAATGAAACTGGCTAAGCCTATAGTGATCCACCAGTGGTCCGCCACAGATTCCTGCAAGAAAAAAAAAAAAAAAACAAAAAAAAAAAACCAACTCAGTTAATCACATCATACTTTTGACACAATTTGATTTTTTGTTCCAAACAAGGGAAACTAAGGGACTTCCATTTCTTTCAGTCCATAGAAACTGACACAACCTTTTAAATGTGCCCTTAGCAGTGTCTTACTATGTGAAGGCATATGGGGTGAGGAACCTTCACACACATACAGTTTTCAATTAGATGAGCTCACTTTCAAAAAATCTGTTTCAACACCAAGGTGGCAGAAAAAGAAAAGGTACAAAGTTAAAGAATTCACTACAACATTAAACTACATTCATGCCCTAGTATTTGTTTACCATGGCTCGATTTAGCAGAACTCCTTTCAATGGATTAAATAATGAAGATGTTTAAAGTATTGATAAAATTAAATTTATAACACCAGTTTTTTAATTCTGAATTAAAGTGGGGCATCAACCACCTTTTTAAATAAACTACGCACTTCTCAGATAGTGTATCAGAGTAATGCTGGTATTTTATTATTTTAAAGAAAGCTAGTAGTGTACTTTTTTCTTTTTTTAATTTGAACTAGGTTTAATTCCCTGTCTAGGAATTGATGCAAACAGAGAGTATAGTAGGTTTATGGGTTTCCTCCCACACATTCTAAAGAAGTGCATGTAAGTTAACTATTCACCATAAACCAGCCTGATGTGAACTATATGTACTGGTACCTTTGCCTCAGTTTGTTTCTTGCCTTTTATCCAGTATTTCTGGGATAGTCACTGGCACCATCGTCTTGCCACGCGGACCTGAGCAAGTGGGTAATCGATTGATTGATGGATGGATTACTACATGATATGCACATGCCACATGTTTTTTTCCCCCATTCTAACAAATGCTACCTTCCTCCCACAATATCTAGCAATGCTTATGATAAGCCATTATAGACAATGGAAAAAAAACACATTCATATACCCAAAACTGAAGGATGGATTGCAACTTAATCTATAAGTCACAGCTATGTAGACAACATGTTTAAAATGTTGTTTCCTCAAGTTTTGGGTACAACAATTTGAGAATTTGAATCCTAATTAAAATGAATAAACTACTAAATCAGTGGTCACTTCAGGGGAAGACAAGTGGGATAGAATGTTTGCATAGCTTACAGCTTTTCTGTACATTTCCTTTTAAAAATGGCAACCAGAAATGGGAATGTTTGATGCATTTTGGGACAACTCCAATTTTACTAAAATGTCTGGTTTGAAACACAGACACCTCCATATCAATTGCATCTACATCTCTAATGGCTACATGCATTGATGTTTGAAATGCTCTGCCTTCACATCACAAAATACAGACTCAAACTATTTTGTAACTGCAGATTACTCACTGAAAGCCTTAACTGCAGTCTAGAATGTCTGTGAAAAGAAAATGCATCGATCATAGACAACACCAGTAAACAGATTACTAAGAAATAAAAGCATGTGTTGAACTTTCTCCTACAAGTAGCTACTAACTGGGCCATTTCAATAATCACAATGTCATGTTATTATTTAAATCATCAAACACAGCTTCATCAAACTGTATTAACAACAGAGTTAGAGATATAATTTTTTCATACACTAACAATCTCACTGCAACATTCCCAGCTTTTACAGTTTAACTTCAGACAAATAATAGATTTGATGGAAATACAGGGTGGTCCAGATCTAATTATGCAGATCCAGATCGTTTGGATGACTTTGATTTATGCGGGGACGATTCCAGTTCGGCGCGGAGGTGATTCTTCATGTCGTCAATTTACACACTTCTTGATGGTCTGGGATTTTTCGGGCGATTTTCTATGTAATAAACTTAATAAGTTATAGCGTAAAGAAAATTGCATAATTAGATCTGGACCACCCTATAGATGTTTTGGTAACATGAAAAAAGTCTTCCTTTTTTAGGATTAAATGTAAGCTCAAGATTTGACTACTACTACTACTACCTGTGCAGAACTTTTTCAAAACCTGGCAGGATCTAATCAATAACATTTTAGAATAAGCTTTTAAAGCACTGAGGAAGCAGATTCTCTCCCCATTTCTTTTTCTTTTCCATTTATCTTTATTCACTTATTAATTCATCTATTTACTTATTTTTATTAGCTTTAAGTTTTACTCTGCTGGCCATGCTGTCTTTCTCAGGGGTGGGGGGTCGATTTGTTTTCGGTCCTTTTTTTGTAAAAATTTATCTATTTGTATGGAATGTTGTGTGATTACAATAAAATAAAAAAAAAAAAATAATTCTAAGCTGCTGGCAAAATGTCTTGCCCAGTATTCAAACGTTTATCCTCAAAATTAATTCAACCTGATCATTCCTGTTACCCATTTCCTGAAGCTATTTGCCGCCTGCTTCACATTGTTGATGCAGCCCCAACTTTGTTGTCTCCAGCTGCCCTTCACTCACTAAATGCAGAGAAGTCTTCTCACTGTATGAATTCAGTCTTTCTTTGAGTAGTTTTGGTGTAATGGTTTTCTGAAGGAATTAATTTAATATAATCAAGACTCTTTACACTCCTCCTTTCACAATTATGTTTACCAATTCCAATATCTCCCAAGCATTTCACATTTATAAAGGATGCCAGGACATAAAAACTAAATACTGCAATAAAGTTTCACTAGACGCTATTGCCTTGAAACCCTACAGGTAGAAGCCATCGACAAGGGACTACTTTTAATAATAACTAGCAAAATACCCGCGCTTCGCAGCGGAGAAGTAGTGTGTTAAAGAAGCAATGAAAAAGAAAAGGAAACATTTTGAAAATAACGTAACATGATTGTCAATGTAATTGTTTTGTCAC
>JANRMT010062806.1:23608477-23660705 GCA_026402145.1 Polypterus bichir lapradei
GAGAGAGAGAGAGAGAGAGAGAGAGAGAGAGAGAGAGAGAGAGAGAGGAGAGAGAGTGAGTGAGTGAGTGAGTGAGTGTGTTTGTGCTTGTTGGGACAGTGTAAATTTGTAAATAAACCTCACATGTGCTTGGACTTGTGCCTCCTGCATCGGGTTATAGCACTCTTTATCGGCCAAAATATATAGACATATAGCATGTTAAATGTTCAACTTTGAAATTTATCCAAGTTTAAAATACGTAGTATATCCACATTCACTTTCATTTAAATGAGAATATTTCTTGAATTCTACTTGGACTTTATTTTTTAGCTTCATATTTCAGTATTTTGAATTCATGGTCAAAGTAATAATACACTTGGACATATAGCACTTTTCAACTTAATTGAACATTTAACAAATTATACCTACTGGTTTATAAGTGTTATACTGAAGATGAGAGAAACAGGACTGCTGTATGATTTATAACTGATAGCCTATTATTTTTATAGTTTGCTATTGCAGACACTTCTGTTGAGTGGGATATAGCTTGAAATAATCCTAAAAATAAAATAAACAGAGTGCAGTGTCATTGTAAGATTTTTTTCTCTCATTTTTAACATATTTAAATATGTAAGAAGTAGTTGACCCTCAGGTATTTCACCTCATCAAATCTGGCCACCCTTAAAAAAGTTTGGGCATCCATGCTCCAAGGAGGGCAAAAAACAGACAGAAAAATGACATGCTATAAGAAAGCAAATAGAAATGTACTACAAAAGCAGTTGTGAGAGAGTAAGAAGTCAAAACGACCAGAATATGCTACAGAATGAGAAAAGAAAGAGAATAAATAAAGACATAGGGCAGTAGGTGCAGATTACTTGCTGAAGGGAACGTTATAGATGATAGTAATAGGATTAAGGATAGTTGAAAGAAAAACATGAAGTTGCTGAATGAAGAGAACAAATGAAAAAATGATGTTCATTGTGAGAAAATAGAAAAACAGATTTGTATGTTTTCAAAAGAGGTAGTTGCAAAAACACTGAAAAAATTAAGCAAAGCTGCTGGCGCAACTGGATAGTGCTGGAAACATTGAAGGCAGCAGAAAGTGCTGGAGGTGAAAAGACATATGCAAATAAGCTTATTCCAGTATACAAAAGAAATGTTGATACATTGTAGTGTGGGTCATATAGCGTGATCAAGTTTTTGGAGCAGATAATGAAGGTGGAAAAGAGAGAGTGCTAGAGAAAAGAAAAGGGGATCATGTGAAAGTTAGCAAAATACAGTTTAGTTTTATGCCTAGGAGGTGTATAACAGACACAATCTTTGTAATCCAACAAATAGAGGAAAAGCATCAGGCAAATAGATAGAACTTGCATTTGACAAGATACCACAGTGAGAAGTGGAGAGTTTACCATTAAGAAAGTTAGCCGTGAACAAATGGTTAGTGTCTGCAATGATGTCAATGTAAGGGAGCACAAACAGTGGTCATAACATCAGATGGAGATAGTGAAAGATTTGAGGTGGAAGTCAGGTTGCAGCACTCATCCATTCTGTTCCGATTGTGTTTTGTGATAGTGATAGAGGTGACCAGAAAAGTGAATAAAGGGTAGAAGTGGGAGCTGTTGTACAACAATAACCTTGTATTAATGGCCAAAATTATATGGAATTGAACGATAACATACTGAAATAAAGAGCTAGTTTGGCAATAAATGGCCTCAAGGTAAATGCAGGAAAGGTTTGTAGACATGGAAAGTTGGGTGCATGGCCACTCTGTCTCATTAATATCATGAAGCATTACAATAATGAACACCCGGCTAAAATATCTATACTATGCTTAATTTAATATGTAAAATTTGCATTTTGAAAAATGCAAGATCATTTTTGAGGTAGAAAGGGAAACGGAAAAGTAAACTAAATAAGATAATCAAAATTTGTGGTAATGCTTTTTTAGTTCAGGTACTGCAAAAATGCATTAATTTACTCTTCTGTGACAAGACCTTAAAAAAAAAAAAGACTCTTTGGTGTTAACACAAAGCATCAGTAAAGTGGTCATTCGTTTGAGCAATGTGGCCTACTAAAATAAACCCCTTTTCATCATTCCAAATTAAAGTGACAAATATTTCTCTTGAATTTGCATACTGTAGTATAAGATCTCTGAATCCTTCATAATCATGTCATTTTACCAGTATATCAAAGGCACTTAATATGCCACACTGCACAGAGATGAATAACCTATTTACTTTCTAACCATAATCATGACCAAAAAGGCCATTGTTATAATCTTGTAACATAGTAGTACGTTTTTGCATTACCTAAAGTGTTACCAATTTTTTTTTTTTCCATTGAACACAGCTTCAATGAAAGATACATTTCAGACTAAACTGGACAGAAATAGTATTTACAGGAACAGAATTTATATGAAGAAAAATATCAGTATAAAGTGATTTTAGTTAGTATTTGAACACCTTCTTATATATATGGCTGTTTTTTTTAAGAATAAAAGAAAAAGATTAACCTTGCATTGAAACAAAAATTATTTCAGTGCCTAAAGCTAATACATTTACTAAAAGTTAGAAAAGTTAACATCTGTTATGAAGAACTATAATTTTAAATCTATGACACATTACAAACAATCAACAAGCCATTCTAAGCAATTGTTGTATTAAAGCTTCAACTAGCCTCCAATTAAATTGTGGCGGTCATGAAGATTAGGTAGACATTGAAATGTAAGATCAGGAAAAAGGTACCTCTTCCATATGCAAGAAGCATTAGCTAAAACAAATAAAATGTTCCCTCACTTGATTTATTAGTTGAGTCCTCATATTCTACAAGGAAGGAATATCCATTGTTCCATATTTGACGGCAAGTTCTGGCATCATATCGTATACTGAGGGGCTGCAGAGTGGGATCAAAGATGCTGTCTCTCAAGTGGATATTGATCGGTGACTGACGGTTTCCCCCAGGTGCCTCAACAGGAGTTTGCCATAGTGGGTGCACTAGAAAAATAAATAAAAATTTAATAAAACTATATAATTAAAGCTATAAAAATGAATCTACTTAGAAAATAAACTAGAATATAAATATATTAATGAGATAATGTGGAAGTTACATACCAAATGTGTTTATTTTATGTAAACTATAAAATTATTGGAGTAACCATTTTACATTTTTGTTGTCAATATCATAATCTGTGACAGGAAAAAAACCAACTTGTACTCATAGGTAACAGTGAAATTTGCATTTAAACTAGTGTTGTTAACAAGCAATGGTTATATGAAATACACAGCAATAAAAGCTTCTTCAGTACAGAAAAGACTACATTTGGGATTTCTTTAGTGTAAGTGTAAGTGTATGAAATCTTATATGTTGAGCACTTCCAACTAATCACTGCGCTAAAGCTATTCTGGAGAGGAAGTTCAGAATGGAGGATGTGAAGTATGTTGTATTCGGCATATGAAAATGTCCTATAAAATTTCTGTAAAAGCAGGGAACTGTGCTAATCTGATGCACATGTTTCCTCAGTGTTTCACTTATACTGTAATTTACCTGCATTACTTATTAGTGGCAGCTTATTGCCTATCACAAGCAGAGACATCCCATAACATCATACATATAATTTTAGAGGTGCATCATTGCAGGATGTTCTCAGAAATGTACTATAGTCAGTTTCATTTACTAAAACAGTGACTAGTTCAACATCTAGTAGCCAAAGATGCAGTGTACTCTCTATCACTTTCCAGCCACCTTTGGCTACAGTCCTCTTTTTTGTGGCTGAGCAGGCTCTAATTAACCTTCAGCTGTCTTGCATCTGTATCACAGGGTAGAAGTATGGGGGGTTTCTTTCTTTTTACTTATTGTATATACATTTGAAAGATATGATGATTTTTTAGCACTGTTTGTCTTGTTTTATCTCAATAATATATATACTGTATATAAAAAAAAACACTTTTAAAAAAACCATGCTTATATTAAGTTAAAAAGTGTACTAAAAAGTAAAAAATTAGTCTCTCATACATCCATCCAGCCATTTTCCAACCCGCTGAATCCAAACACAGGGTCACGGGGGTCTGCTGGAGCCAATCCCAGCCAACACAGGGCACAAGGCAGGAACCAATCCCGGGCAGGGTGCCAACCCACCGCAGTCTCTCATACATCACTCGTAAAATAAAAGCGTGGGTGCTTCTGCTAAGATTTTAAGAAGTGTTTTTTAAATGTTGATTGATGAAAAGCACCCACGCTTTAATTTATAGATATATAATTTTCAACTTTTTAGTCTTGGGTTTGTTTTAGTATTATTTTGTAATCAATATTTTAACACTTCCTTTAATATTTCTATCCATTACTAACTCCATCTATTGGTGAAATTTGTAACTATTCTTCATATGAATATTTAAATTTCTTAACATGGATTAATTGATCAATTAGTGAAACTGATTATTGATTCATGTATTGTAATCGGAAGTGAGTAAATGTGCAAAATTTCAATTCATTTGGACAATAGGAAGTGGGTTAAATATTGGATTACAAGATTTGTACCAGACATCAAACAGGTGAAGTTAAAATAAGCATGGTAATAATAATAATAATAATAATAAAAACTGATCACAGATTTTCAGGTAGAATAAAAAGGACCAGGCTATTTTCCATGGTGTTTTCAAAAGCACATCCCGTGGTCATCTGCTCCAACAGAGAAGTGGAACTCATTGTTGGAGAAGATTAAATACCAGTGAAGCTTAATACCACAACCAGAATAATCCAGTCACAGCAGTCTGTAAATGGAAGACTGGTTTTAATATTGTGAAAAGAAGCATAACTCCGCAAGTTACCAGCCCAGTCTCCGAGTGGTAACCCATCAGGTCGTGAAGGATGCTAAATTGTGTAAAATGTTGTTAAATGGCTTAACATATTGCTAGACAATACACTGGTCATGCCATTTTATGGTGCCATTTGGTGCTTTCCAGAACACTAATGACAGGTGCAACAACCATTCTACAACCATCAATGACTTTATATTCCTAGCAGTGTATACAGTACATATGGCCAGCAAGTACTATGTAATACATGTTTGGTTATTCTTGATATGTAAAAATCACATCATGTCAGCATGGTGTACTTGATAATTTTCTTTTTTACAGCAAGCTCAAATCAGTAAAACTCTAGGGGTGGGTATAAGATTAATGGTCAGGCAGATCTAACCATCTGTATACCTAGCCAAGATGACCTAGCAGGCCAATTTTAACCATAATGGAACGCTTCTTTTGAGTGCTTGTTTTTTTTTTCCCACATAATTTTTCTTTCATATTTAACAAACATTACCTTTTATTTTAAAATTTACATTTAAATCACCCCCCCCCCCCCAAAAAAAAACCCCACAATATTTTAGGCTTATCTAGAACAAATAGCACCAGGTACTTCATGAAGATACTCCATTTTATCCATTATTCAACATTATCTACTCTAATGTCATAACACAGTTTATATAGGGTCATTATTGGTAAATGTATAGTGAACTTCTTACTAGTTAAAGAAAAGGTTTTCCTTTCAGTTTCCCTATATTTAAAAAAAAAAAAAAGAAACAAAAACACTCAAAATTAAAGGTGTGTCTTCTGATTTTTGAGGCAGTAAACTCAATTAAAAAGGCAACTAAACATTTTCTTTGTCATCTTCATTGTTTGCTAGGCAAAATGTGTTTGCAAAGCCAACAGCTTTAATAAAATACAAGATCAGTTACTGATTTGATGCACAATGTAAGCAAAAATAATCCCACCAATAAACAAAGATCCCAATGGTCTACTGAAACAGAAAAAAAACAAACTTGGTAATTCGCTGCATTATAGTAACCTTTTTACGCATCAGAGCAAAAAAATACCAAACATCTATAAATTTTATAAACTATAATACATTATTTCATAATTACTGTAGTGTTCATCACAATTTGCCCCAAATATATGCATTATTTTGGCAGATTAACATTTAACTTAGTGTTGCATAGTGGAAAAGCAGCTGCTGCAATTTCTACTTCATGTTTTTCTGTTTTACTAAATATAAAAATTTATTTAAAAAAAAAAGGGAAGGGCAAACACCCAAAAATTATGCAAGTGTCACTAAATAAGGTAGTAAGATGACAAACGTGTAAAATGTTGGGAGAGGGATTTAGCTAATCCAACAATCAGCAGATGCAAATAAGCATGAATCATACTTGCAGAAAATACCACAGGTCAAAACAACACTTACAGCTATGGGCTAGCAAAGCATCTTAAAGAATGGGATAACATTATTGCATCATGAGCTTAATTCACTTCATACTCAAAAGCAACCACCAAAATACTGTAAGACTAATAATGCAATTAAAAAGTTAGTTTCTTATTCCTTGCTAGTTCAGCACATCTCTTATATACCGTAGATCCCGGAATACAAGCCGAGAATTTCGTCCTAGATTTTTGGCTTGGAGTTTGGGGGGTCGGTTTATACAATGAGTATCATTTCAGATTCAAGATTTCCAGCGCAATGCCGGTTTTGCCGATGAATATGGAAGTAAATAATGACGAAACCACAGAGCCATCTTTCAGATGAAGAAGTAACTTTGCATGCCGGTACTTTAAATAAAGAATATATTCAAAAAAGTGTTTTAGTTGTTGATTTTATTAATAACATTTATAATAAATTATCGGGAAGTTTAAAATAAAATTTTTTATTTTGATTTACGATCCACATCTTGCGCTACGAAACGGATGCGGTCACGTGTATCCGCTTGCG
Source organism: Polypterus bichir lapradei (assembly GCA_026402145.1). Taxonomy (NCBI): domain Eukaryota; kingdom Metazoa; phylum Chordata; class Cladistia; order Polypteriformes; family Polypteridae; genus Polypterus; species Polypterus bichir. The sequence continues at coordinate 23,615,210 of JANRMT010062806.1, forward strand.
CGATTGTAAACAAACAACCGAGAGCGTTAGTAGCGTCAGTCGGAGCCCAGATACATGTGTTTGTGGATGTAATTTTGAAACGAAGATGGACATTGTGTGGAAATATCTCCTCCTCCTCCCTTCCTGCAGCCCAAAGATGTCAAATTAAATGGTGAGTACAGTATGAAATTGTTTCTAGAATAGAATGCCTTTTAATGTCACTATACGCATCTACATTGAGATTAAAAGCAGCTCCTTCAGTGCAGAAAAAAGTTCTGTATAGGGCTTATATGGTTGTTTTTTAGCCTTAGCATAACGCCGTATCTGCGGCCCCGCTTCTGATTTCTTTCCCTCCTCCGTCTGTGTCGTCTCCTAGTCACGACAACAAACCACGGAGAGCCCGCTGGTCTCGCTATGTTGTGCGTGTGATGAAAAACATTTAAAACATGTCTGGCTCTGGACACCGATGTCTATAAGGTTCTGAATGGTGTAGCGGATGTTCGCCGAACCGATCGTGCACAAACAAGGACAAAAAAAAAAGTACAAAACCCACAAAAAAGTGCACTGAAAAGGAGAGCCTTGATCCGCTGCGACGATGCGCGCCGCCATGCTCCTAGCCTAATCGAAGTAGGCTAGGCACTTTTTATAACTTTGGTTAGTACGTTAGAAAAATTATTGGTGTTTTTTATTATGAAAAGGTTAAGCAAGTGTTGCAGTGGGAGGTTCGGAACGCATTATGGGTTAGCCTTTGCGAACGAATTAAGTTCGTAAGTCAAGGGTCCACTGTATTGCGTATTTAAGTTAATCAAATTTATAACAAGTCTACGGAAATCCACCCGCCGATGTACCGTATTTGCGTATATAGTTTCAACACAAAGGTTCCATTTTACCAAACTTCTCCGCAATCACTTCCTGGTTTCCATCAAAAATGCCGGCAGTCTCAAATTCTCGCCCATAAACATTATAAATATACCCGAAGAGACACTTTTAAGGAAATTTAGAAAATTTTGCTTGGAGAAGGGGGTCGGCTTAAATACCAGTCATCGGCAAATACATGTAATTTAGTAGGTAGAGAAGGGGATCGGCTAATATACCGGGTCGGCTTGTATTCCGGGATCTACGGTAATGAAATAATACAGAACATAATCTATTGCAGTTAATTTATTGTATTTAACTATTAAGAAGAAAACCACTAGTTTAATATTATGAAATAATTCAGATTATTTTTTAACTAAAATTACTCTTGATTCCAATTCTAGGGGTTTTCCAATACCAAATACAGTTGACAACCAGAATTAAAGACACAGGGGACTGATCATTAGTGCATTTAAAGTGCACTGTAATCATATGACCCCTGCCTATAGATGTGACTGTTGATTCAAAACGACATGATTATGTTAGATTTGTTGAAACTCTTTATTACAAAATATTAACTAAAATACACAATCCTAAATCTAATCTTTCATAAATAAGTGGATCACTATTTTTCTTCTGTTTAACAAGTCATTATCTTCATTAGATAGCACTGGCCACATGAACTGTAAATTCTAAAATAAAAAATGCCCCTTAAGGAACCCAGTGATTGCACTTAATTTTGTTCGAACCAAATTTCAAAATTAGAGTCAAACCCTAGCACTTATCTGCAATCCTTTTTTAATCATAAGGCACCATTTTGAGCTCTCATTCAGTATTCAACAGTTTGTTTTCACTTTTCCAAAAGTTTATCATAAAGCTACTATATAAAACTGACAATTCATAATATTTATTGAGAGTATTAGTCTGTTCATCTTATATGACTTGCCCCTTACATGTTTCAGGTACATTTACTGCATATTTGAGTAGGAAAAAATTATAATTCATCTAGCATAAACACATGTTAGGTTTTGCTTGCACTACTATGTGACAACAATATCGGATTGATTACTACTAAAAAGAAAATCAATACCAAGTGTTCAACCAGTCAAGGTGAACTATCAAAAAATGTGTATAAAATCCAGATCTTTCTATATATCTTATAAAGTTTTGTCTATATACCAATGCCATTTTTTCTGATTTTGTAGAATGGCTTCAGAAAGAACACACCCTATGAAGGATGAGGAGGCAGCAACTGTAATTGCAAGGACACTACTATAATGCAAGACAAGAGCTGGGTTTTAAGACATACTGGTGGCAAGTGTACAGGAACCAGTTGGGTGTGTTCAGTCCCAACACTATAATTGAAATCATGTAAACCACTGCACCTGGGACATCTATGGGTATGAGGTAATAGAGATTATTCAAAGAGTCCCCCATACCACTAGATGGTAGCAGGGAGACCAAAAACAGCATGTATGGATCCCTATTCTTATATTTACTTGTAAAACATAAGTTACCTGTTACACGCCAAACCTATTGAGTGAAGTTCTAGGAGAATAATCCAAAGAGTTCCTAGCATTATTCTTGATCCTAGTAAATATTCTACTCACCGACGTAGTTAGGGTTTGGGGTTTAAAAGGCTCTTCCAGACGAAAAAAGCCTTAGAAATGGTAGTCAGGTGGAGGGTGGACAAAGTTTCAACTGGTGGGAGGAGAAGAAGCCAGAGAGCAAGAAAAAGCAGATGGACATGTTATAATGAGGCAAGACAAGTGGGTAAGTGCTCCAGACTGTCCACAACACAGTCTGGGATCAAGCCATATTTCAGATACAATAAGAATTGGTCTTTGATTATGCAACTCTACAGAATAAAGCACAATAGATACAGGATGGTCCTGTGGTTTCTGTTCAAGACGCTCTACAGTATGTTTGGTACCTTTTCAAATTGTTTATAAAAATGATCAATCTGCAAGCATGATCTCACCACTCAGTGACTTTCAAATAGCATAATGTAGCATTTAGCTTCCAGCTGTTTCTGCAGTTTGACCTAGCAACAATGCCAGTATATTGCCTGTATCAGTTCAGTGTGAAAAGGTACTGGGAAATGATTGGCACTTTAAGAACAACTTTCATTACACACCACAATATATCGTGCCTACTGTTTAGCCACCTTCCATACTTCTCAGTTACTGAATAATGAAGAGAAAAGGCTTTGTTTTGCACACCCAGTTCTCTTATCTCCAGTCCATTTTGCTAATTTTTTTTTAACAACAAAAAAGTATCCTTACCAAAAACAAGTCCATTCTAAAGACACGTAACCCACATTTGTAAAATGCTGCATTCTGAAATATCTAGAAAAGGAAATAAACAAGTGCCCCCAATGTTTAAACACACTATGATTGTTTCTGTCTTTGAAGAATGTTAGCATTACAGTAACCATTACTGAACTCACTACTGTTGCTGTTTCACTGTAATTGTACAGCAATACGATTATATCCCCATTCTATTGTAGAAATCCCTAAACTTTTATTATTCCAGATGCACTTGGCAACTGTACTTTACAAGGAACAAATCACCCACATAACATCAATATATGATGTCTATGCACAGGGCTACTATATTATAAATAGATACCTGCATTTGCTAAGGTGGCATAAAAAGAGTACTTACTCAATTCCACTGTGTTTACAGTCTTTTAATGGCACTTTTTCACAGGTTGTAATGGTTTTAAAGAAACACTCCACCCAAAACTTATTATTTTTTTTTTTTAATAATATGTTAATTACCTCATGTATTTTTTAGAAGTGACAGGGGAAAAAAATTAATCTAACTTTTTTAGGGGAGAAGGTAAATAACAAATATTCACATTGAATGAGATCCAATAATGACCAATTTTAGACAACAACAAAAGATGTAAAGATGGGGGGGGGGGGGGGAAAAAAAAAAAAAAAAAAATCTCACATATATTACTTGTGTTGCATAATCCACATGTCCATTATCCATATGCTGAAAACATGCAAATTACGTGTACTTTTTCCTAAAAACAAGACTTACTTGTGAAAAACTCATAAACAGAATAAACAGAAAATATGCATTCCCATAAAACTGCTTTTGAACGGAAGAGCTGCCTCCTCCCCCTCACTCACTGGTCAAGAATCCTAGCTTCAATTCAAAAGCACATTATTAAGAGAATGTGTCTTTCCGGTTTGTCCTGTAACATATAAAGTAACTTACAGAAGAAAAAAATCATAAAGTGCCATATAAAACATTTAGCATTTTTTTATAGAACATAAAAATATTTTTCGGTGGAGTATTTCTTTAAAACTGACATCTTATAACTAGCATATTATATCTTGCCTATTTTGTTTTAACAGAAAAATGTGTTACTTTTGGATATGATATAAAATTAAACCATGGCAAAGCTTTTGAATTTTTTTTGATTCAAAGCCATATCAGCATGTGTTAGCTTGTCTAGGTGTGGGTATTTTTTGTCAATTCATTTATTGTACTAATGGAAAAGGTGCAATGAAGCTCATGTTAAGCCTTTTATTCTTAAATGATGTAGTCAATGAAAGAAAATTAAGCATAAATGAAAACAAAGCCCCATGCCAATGGTCAACTTCTCAGTAGAAATGTACAAACAGCCACATAAAACTCACAACATTCTCTAATCATTACATGTGCAGCAAGGCTGCTGGCAGCTGGCGACAGCTGTACCTACAAATCTTCACCATCTCAGGTACCACATCAAGAACATACGAGTACTGTATATGCAATGGACAACACTCAAATAATTTTATGGGTAGAGTCTTTAACAGAATCTTCTCTGTTATTCTCATTACATACTCGGCCCTCAAGCTGAAGTCAGTCTAGTCACATACGTTTTCGGTAAAACTGACTAGCTCCTTCTAGACCAAATCCAAAGGCAATGGAAAAACCAGGCAGACTGTACAGTATAATGGAATTTCTAGGTATACTCTATGTGAAATCCTTGCGCAAAATAACTAAATAAATAAACCCTGACATGTGATTTGTATCTTAATACCTGCATTTTCCAGGTTGCGGACTCGGAATAGAAATGTGAACGAGACATTTAAAACCTTAACCTGCTCTTCAATTTTTGCCATGCAAGAATACATACAATGTGCAACCGAAATACCCTTATTGTCAAATACCAATGAACACCCATCTAGAGATGCCGTAACGACCAATGTTTTGAAAATCAATGCAATCTGTTGTTTTCTATTAGTATTCTCACTTATAAATTGTAAATGCACAATGAAGTTTTATTTTTCTAATTTGTAAATCATTCAGTATGTGAAAGCATTGCCTATTACTGAAAAAAGCCACATGTATTTGTTGCTGCTGGCAGTCATTTCCCTAGGTTAAAAGTTAAAAAAAAAACAGATGAACTTACTCTGTTCATGCCTCAGTTTGTAGGCGCAGGTAGCCAAACTACATTGCCTGACAGCCGTCCAACGAATACATCGCACCGCCCTGCCCGTGTTTTTCACAAAAATAGTGACTACTGTCATCAACGCAACCATGATTTCCGCAGGTAACAAACGTGCACAAAATAATTCCACGCCAAAAAAACAAAATGAGTGTTAAAGTCACTGCACATATAAATGGAAACAGGGTTGGAGCACGCCCCTTCCCTCTCTAGGCGTTTATCATTGGTTTTAATATTGACGTTAGGTAGGGGCGGAGCATACTGTTGCTGCGTCAGAGGTCGTATATACATAGTTTTGTTTTTTTATTTTTTTTGTAATGCTTGTCGTTCAGTTATTCAAGTTGCTGTTACTTATACATCGTGCCCCGATGCGTTATGCCCGTCACGTATGTGCTTGGTACCGTCGACCGCGATGCCCCTTCATTCTTTACGGTTTATCAGTCTGAAGTTGAACAGTATAACAGCATGCCAGCCAATCGGCGTTGTGCAATCGGGGGCGTTCCTGGAGCCGCAAGTGTAATACAGGACGGTTTTAGGCGAGGAGCGAGGCTTTGCAACATATTAGACAAATGGTAATTAAAGTAATTAAGAGTAATTAAACAAAAAAAAAACCTTTGTCAGGACTCACCTGTTTTATTTAAGGTTGTACTCGATTACCTCCGTTCGATTTGTAAACACGAAACATTACCTGAATTTCATTAGCTTGTGTAGCAAAAACAACGCCAGCATTAAGGCGAGCACCAGTTAAATACATTTTTACAAATGTCAAGTCAATATATTTTAAGAAGTAAAGTAATAACGGCAGATTCAGAAACAAAGTATAGTTTAGTGTCAGAGACAATAGGATAAAAGTTATATAAACATTTTGAATTAATATAACTAGAAAAAAGTAGGCCTACTATATAAACTACTCCTAATGGTTTTCCAGTAGAATTTTACTTAGACAATTACATCATGCATAATGAAACTCTACAACTCTAAAATTGTTATAAACTTAGACATTTCTTAAAGCCTCGGTGTACTGCAAATTTGTCAAGTAACTGGCATGAGTCTTTAAACTAACCTTTTTGATTTACTTAAAGTACATTCTACATGTAATGGATGTCTGCCATCAAGTGCAGTGATTTATGATTTCATTAATATTATCCATCTCTTGACACACATACCAAATAATCCATATACACTAATAATTAATCATTTTTCGTTAATCAGATTGCAATGGACTGGCATCCTGTTCAGGGATTGTTCCTGCCTTTCACCTGATGTTTGCTGGGATAGCTCCAGCTTCCCCACAGTCCTGAAGCTGAAAGTGATAACGGACTGAATCACACTGTCTGGGTTTATGGAGGAGACTTAAATGCTGATGGCATTTACAATAAATATTTTTTGCATTAAATGTCCACTTTATATTGTTATCTAGATGAGTTCCAAGTATTTAGTCACAAATTCTACCTTCTCTTCCAGAACAATGAAAGGTGAACATGCAGACTTCTGCCATTGTGTACTGTTATTGATACAACTACAAATATGACACCATCAGTCCATAAATTAATTTTTATGCTAATGACACATTTGTTAATTTCAGTTATTGTAATTTGAATCACGTTATTTAAATTTCCAAGATAATCATAATATATGTAGGTTGCTGTTTATATTCCTACGCAAATACTAAATGCACCAAATATTCTATTGGATTCCGGTTGAATAAGCTATATCTTACAAATGTCTGGAAATTAGATCAGAATCTCATTTAAAGTAGTGCATAAACTTAAAATTAAAACTTCTGTTTAACTTATTTCATAGGTAACCCTTGTTTATTGTAAATGTTAGATGAACTGGACTAGCAGCATTTATAACAGGACTCAATTGCTGCAGGCATTGCCTCATAGCGACTAAGGAAATGTGGTATTCATGTCTTACTTAATGAAAGTCAGAGGATGTTACTTAACCTGCTTGTGTTTCTGTAATAAAAATATTTATGGAAACTAACGAATTCTAATATCGTCAGTTGCAATGGGTAAAGGCCTCTTCCAAATGCAATATGATATTGCATATTGTAAAAACAAGCAAATTCTAGAATCTCGAAGGCTTAGGTCCAGTAGGCAACCACCTACTAGGAAAATGAGGCTGGACCTGGCCAGGATCCAAGATTAGGCTATTTCTAACGTGTCTGCAAGCAGATTCTGTAGGAACTTGCAGACTTGGGTGCGACTGCTGATCCTAATGTTATGTGGGAGACATTCTGTGACAAGACCCTGAAGGTTGCTGAGGGGTGTGTTGGTGTTATTAGTGTTCCCAGAAGGAGGTATTTCATCTCGAAGGACACCCTGGATATCATCGGGGGGAGCTGCGGCGCACAACACCTGCATTGTGAGGGAGTGTCAGTTATGACACTACAACCATGTGGTGTGATTCCTCGAGGGTGATCCGGCTTGCAGTAGATAGATGGTCTCTTCCAGAGGGTGGGACTGGACCACGTGTCTGCCTGGTGGGTTTCCAACCGGGGTCCTGAGCTATTTCATTGTGTGGTGGATATGGCAACGAGCTGTACCAGTGCATGCTCCCCAACCTGACCTGACCTGAAAGCTAGATACATATATTACAGGGCTTTGGCTTGTACTTTAAGTGTTGATTTATTGACACATTATTTATTGTTTTTTTTTTAAAATGGTCTGGCTATTCGTCTATAGGTTTACTTTTTTTTATTTAATCCTTGGATAACTATTTCTAGCAAATGGCCAAAATTGTGATTATGTTGTTGTTATGTTTGTATACAATTAGATAGAGGCTTTCTGGAAATGGTTGTATTGTTTTTGGTAACAGTAAATTAAATGTTAATCTGCTCTATAACTATTTAAAATTTTATTCCATAATTCAAATAATGAATTAGGTAAGCCACCTCTTTATAATGCTGAGTGTGACCCTTTAGTGTAATAAACTTTTTTAGAAAATGAAAGATGGAAGTTGCAGTTCCTTATAGTTCTCCATTTACAAAAAGTAAAGTATATACCATCAAAAATAATTTCAGATTAACATCATTATACATTTTGAATAAATATAAACTAGCATTAATTACACTATAACAGAAGTATACATCATGCTTTATTAAACCAGGTGACTGTGATATGAAAAGTGGACTTACTATAAGAATGTCCTGGAAAAGTGACCTCCTGTAAGGAGACTGCAAGATCAAACAAGCTGTGTGAAGTATAAGAACCGTAATATATCCTTGCAATACAGAAGAAGAGAGCAAATCTTGAACAGTTTAATCATTCAAATGTTTTGACAAGTAACTCATAACATTCATGCTATTTGTTCATTTATTTGTTATGTCTGATAAATCAGGAGATTCCTCAGGTATTATTAAAATGTGAGCAGTTTTCTAAATGTGCTGGCTGGATGGGGTTTTAATTTCAAATGACAGTTGATGTGTTTTGGAACACACAATGCAGAAAACACACAACAGTGTTTCAAATTCATTCAAAGTTTTTTAAAGAGATGTATATTCCTAGAGAATCATGCATTTTCTTATTGATAATAAGAATGGACCCTGTCATGCAGCACTGAGAATTTTGATTTCAGGCAGCTCTAAATTGATTAATTTATGATATTTAAGGCCTGGTAATTTTCAACAAACCGCATAAATCGTAAATGTTGACATACTCAATGTACACACTCAGTATTCCACAGCTATTGTTGCCTTTTAGGTAGCAGACAAAATTCACATGCAAAAGGGTCAACAAGGGTGACCAGACAACGATTTGCAAGGTATACATGTAATAGCTGCTGGAAAGTATCCTTTGACAATGATTTACTTTGAAAAACATTCTACAGTATGTAAAACTAGTCCAAACAAACAAAGAAAAAAAGCAGTCTTTACCACGTTTGTTTTGATTGTCAGTAAGTGCAAAGCATTTCATTTTATCAATTTCACCCTGCCCTAATAACCCTTCATCTACTTATTTAAACAAATGGCATTTAAAATAACAAAAACATATCTTTGTACTAACAATTTCAGAATGTTTTAGTAATGGAATGTACTGTACTTTGTGCTACTAATTCACAGATTGGCACTGAAGAAGCTGCTGAATCTCTCCAAACAAACGTCTTTGTAAAATCGACTGTAGCATTCTTTTTTTTTTTTGTTAATTAAGGTAATGAAAAATATATGTAAGACAACATATACAGTGAAAAAAAAATGGAAAAATAGGAAAAATAAATTGGAACACCCCATTGCACACACTGGTCTCCTTCCACCCCTGGACTTTTCACATACCTGAAAGAGCTAGGTCGGTCTATCAGCTTCTAGGCTGCCTGCCTTGAAAACGCAAAACACAAGCAAACTTTTCAATTCTGAGTGCTTTCCTCTTACAGATTGTGGGATAACACCTGATTTCCTATCAGTCTTGAGAAACATCACACTTTAAAAGGGGTTCAAGGCCATTTGCCAAACCTGTTTATCAGGAGGCATATCAACAGTTCCTGTTCTCCAAAGTAATCAGATCTGGAGTAATTATTGCAGATACTAGGCTAACATCATCCTTGCAGTGGTATTTTTACCAGAAAGAAATATGATTGTCCCTTATTTTCTGTGGCCAATGTCTGTCCCTTTTTTCCTGTGCCCAATTACTGTTAGTTTTAACTATAATAAGTTCTTCCTGTTATGCATCCCTTCACATCTGACAAAACAGAGGTACAGCCTGATTTATTTTTGCTTAACTAAGGGAGGTGGCCAAATGAAAACCAAAAAATCGTTGTAAAAATCCACACATGCATTTTTTTCTCAGGATAAAATTTGAGTACTATGCTTTTATGAAAAGTATCATAGAGTACATTTTTATTCAGTCCCATCTGTGAAAAGTTCTTTTGAGATGATCCACTCCTCTGACTTTTTAAAATTGTAACGAACAAGACAAGGTACTTTACCTTGCATGTCTTCACGCAAGGTCATTGTCTATTTTGAGTTTGCATGGATTTTTTTCCAGCTACTGCAGCTTTTCTACTAGATGAAAAATGCATGTTAATGTACTGTTAGAGATCTGGCCAAAAAACTTTTTGAGCAAAAACAGGAGATGTACATAAAAAACATAAAAAGGTAGAAAGTGAAATGAAATAAGAAAGACAACAATCATACTCCAAAGAACAAGAGGTTCAAAACCAAAAGTACACACGAGAAAAAAGCATGATGATAAGCTTTGAGCGCTTTAGAGTTTTGGTATCTACACATCGGATAAGGATTTGAATTCATATCTATCCTTTTATTCTGTTATGGTGAATATGCATGGGTCACAACCTCAGAGGGCATGCCCCTAGCAATGTTGGAAGCTGACCTAACAATGGAATTAAATAATGGTGGCATTTGACGACCCAAAATCATACTAAATATGATAGTTACATTAAATGGCAACTTTGAATTGTTGTCTAGCATAAAATATTGCTGAGATACTGTAGATTTTGTGGTTAGTTCTAAAAATGACAAAAAAGATCTTAGGAGATGAAGGTACAAATGTGGCTTAAATAAAAGAATAGTTGTATAAAAAGATCAAAAACATCAGCAAACAAAGCCAAAATATGAAAGTCAAAGTCAAAAAATGAGAGCCAATGGTCCTAACTTTAACTAAATATTAATTTCTCTAACTAAATATAGAGTGCCTATAAAAAGTATCCACCCCCTTGGGGTTTTATGTTTTGTTGTTTTATAGCACTAAATCACATTGGATTTAATTAGACTTTTTTGACACTAATCATTGAAAAAAACTATTAGATGTTAAAGTGAAAACAACTCTCTAGACATTTATCTAAATTTATAACAATTATTAAATACAAAATAATCGACTGTCTAGGTATTCACCCCTTCAAATCAGTATTTATCAGAGGAACCTGTGGCAGTAATTTAAAGTTTGAGTCTTTGTATATAGGTGTCTGTCAGGTTTTTCCCCCATTTTTCTTTGTAAAACTGCTCAAGCTTTGTCAAGTTGCATGGGTATTGTGAGTGAACAACTATTTTCAAATTCAGCCATTAATTGTCAATTGAATTGAGATCTAGAATCTAACCTGGCCTAGAGGGGCATGAAAATTGCTGCTTTTAGACCATTCCTGTGTAGCTTTGTGTTTACAGTTATGGTTGTTGACTTGTTGCAAAATAAATCTGACAAGTCACCATTTTCTTGTAGAATGCAGCAGGTTTTCCTCCAAGATTCCACTATAATTAACTATCTTTATTTTATTTTCTACCTTCCCAGTCTTGACAACATTATGCTGCCACCTCCATGACTGATGATGGTGATGGTGTGTTTTTAAAAATGTGTAGTGTTTGGCTTATGCCAAGCATAACATATAGTGTGATGACCAAATTGTTCAATTTTGGTCTGATCTGACTAAGAAAACCCTCTGCCATAGAATCTCCAGCTTGCCTTCTGACAAACACTAGCTGAGATGTCATGCATGTATTGAACAATGGCTTTCTCTTTGCCACTCTCCAATAAAATTGCAACTGGTGAAGAATCTGAACAACAATTGTTATAGGCACAGTCACATAGTTGTCTTAGATCACGTTGTGGCATCACCATTAGTGTTCTCGTTGCATGATCACTTAGTTTTTGAGGATGGCCTGCTCTAGGCTGTGACAATGCGGCTCCGGCTCCAATCTCCCTTCTAACTATTGGGAGCCTCTTGAACCGGCACTGTTAGTAATGTAACCAGATGAGCTGGACAATGAGAACACCAAACGAAGCAAGGGGAAGGTGCAAAGTGTAAACAGTGCTTTTATTAAAAAGAATTAAAACCAGTGTCCATAGTGTAGTTTTCAAAGTTTCATAAACAATCCATAAAACTAGTGAAAAATGCAAACATTTAAAACCAGACTAAGATGAGATTAAAATCCTATAGCAGACATTGGGATCCCACCAGCCCAGCACAATTCATCCCCAGTCTCTCCAGCTCAGCCAAGGCTTTCTCAGCTGGAGAGACTTGCTGCTGTGATCATCACACTACCGACCCCTGTTTTGGCTGCCTCCACCAGCGTCTGCCAGACCGCTTGGGATCGGTTGTCCGCCTGTCTTTCTTCTTGCACACGCAGTCTTCCCTCAGATCCCTAGGGTGGACTCCTCCACGATCGAACCTACTCTTCCACATCATCAGTGGGTGCGATTTTGTTCCTCGAGCATCGACCACTCACTCTATCACGAGACCCCTGACCGCGCTGGACTCTCTCATTCCACCTTCCACCCCCCAATTCTGCTGTAGCTGTCCAAGCAATTCCTTTCTTTCAGTTTCTTTCCCGTCCTTCTGTGCCAGCTCATACATATACGACTCTGTGGGCACTGCCTCTCATCGCGCACCACAGGAAGTTGATTAAGCAATTGAGAATGATTGTGCATATGCGACTCACCCCAATTACCTCATCAACTCCATGCGGCTGCACGATTGCGCTCACAGAGAGTGACACGGCGAAATGGATTATTTAAAATCTAGCCATTCTTTTGAAGCTGCGGACCCACTATACCACATGGGTAAATTTAGAACTGTGGCATTTTTTTTTTTTTATTGATTGACTTAACTGTACTTGAGGGATATTCAGTAATTAGAAATTTTTCTTGAATCTATCCTCTGACTGATCCTTTTCAATACATTGTACTAGAGTTATTTGGAGAATTTCTGTGTCTTCATCCTCAAATATTTGTCAGAAATCTCACTCACAAAAAGTTGGACTTTCCAGATACAGGTGTATTTATTGTGCAATCACTTAAAATACCTGGACTGCAGGCGATCCATTTACTAATTATGTGACTCTAAAACCAATTGGCTATGCCAGTGATAATTTAGTTGTGTCGTAGTACAGGGTGGTTGATTATTATATGGTTAACAACTGTAATAAATTAAAACTAATTTGTAGAGATTTGTTTTTACTTTGATACATAATAGTCTTTTTTCAATGATTAATGTAAGAAAAAAACTAAAACCATTGCTATTTAATGTTGGAAAACAATAAAAGATGAAAAAGTTCAAGTATCAGTAATTGTTCTAGTGGCCAGGTGAAACCAGCCACAAACAATGAATAATCTACATCTAGTTTCACTTACTTCAGCACTTAAATGTTTTTGAGCAATTACTCTTAAATCATCTTCTCTTGGAAGTTACAAAACTCTTTAATCAAAATGGTATCAAGCAGTAAGGGGTGTGAAGAGTCTCTGTTCCACCACAATAAACATAAAGGGCTGACAGATAGAAAGCTACAAGGACCTGGAGCCTCATGTATAAATGATGCATACACACAAAAATGTTGCATACTCTCTTTTCCACGCTTACTTCGAGATGTATAAAAACTAAAGTTGGTGTAAAGCCACACACATATTCATGGCAGCCTCCCCCCCCCACTCCATTCTATCTGAAATAGTGTGGTGCTGAGGTGTCACCCGTTGCATGGCTGCACTTGGGTCCTACCCTGGGGTCCTGGGTTGGTTTATCATGTGGTGGGTGTGGCAATGTGCTGTATCAGCGCGTGCTCCTAACCTCTCTCTCTCTCTCTCCCGCGTACACATTTTTCTGCTTGGTTTTGCAAATAGGTGGCACCCAGCGTCAAAGCAGTGTTACTGTTTCTATGTGGTCTCCCTTTATTTTTTACACTGGCATCATTGATGCAGGATTTATCAAATGCACTGAAATTAATTTTATATCATTTACAAATTTAAGGCACTTGATTGTAAGAATTTTGTACCAATATAATTGTGCACGGAATGGCCAAACCATTCCAAATACCATAGCTGCTTTAGTGTTGTTAGAAGACATCACAAATGGAAGAATTAAAAGACAGCGTGTATTCATAGATTATGATGACTAGCTTCTAAGTTGATTTCAATTTCCAAGAGCTATCCTCTTGGCACTGTGTGCTGAACCAGCGCCGGCTTTACAAAGGTAGACTTTAAGGAACTGTGCTCTACCTGCTCCTTTGCAAGATCTATGTACTCTCGGGTTTTCAGCCACAGGAGCTTTTCAATGTGAAATTGCTGACTGATTGGGTATTTATCAGTCATCATTGACTTGTGCCATGCCAGCTGTATAGCATGGTATTGTCATCCAGATATATAAGATTTTCTTAAACTGTGGTTTAACTGGGAAACATTAAAGAGAAATTTGCAGCAATGTTTAGGTTTTCCAAATCTAATTAGAGTGGTCAACTGCATGCACATTGCTATTGCAACAGCACTGGACATGTTACATCAGCCAGGGATGAATCACCAAAAGAATGAGCTGGCATTACTTCATATATAGGTGGAGAACATATAAAAACAATGGCTCTGCCTAGTCACAGGTGCTTTTCCCAACTAGTGTGGCAAAAGGCAGGTCAGGTCAAGTCAGGTCAGGTCAGGTTGGGGAGTATGCACTGGTACGGTGCGTTGTCGCACCCACCACATAATGAAACAGCTCAGGATCCTGATTGGCAATCCCCCAGGCAGACACGCAGTCCAGTCTCTCCAGAAATGACTCTCTATCTGCTGCAGCTAGGTATTACATGGGCGTCCCCTTGGCCTGGTCCAGCCACACAGGTCCTCAACAATGAGGATCCTGCGAGCCGGATCACCCTCTGGGAATCGCATCACATGGCTGTAGTGCCGTAACTGAAGCTCCCTCAAATTGCAGGTAATGTGCCTCATTCAGGACTCCATGACCAACTGCTCATTTGACACAAAATCAAACCAGCGGCACACAAAGAGTCTCCGAAGATACACAGTACAGAAGAAATCCAGACTTTGTCTCACGTCACTGGATATATCAATGTCTCGCAATCATATAGCAAGACTGGAAGCACCAGGACTCTAAAGATTTTTGTCCTTTTGCATAGATATCTGGAGCACCAGTCACCCCTTTCCAGCACCCTCATGACCCCCCATGCTCTCCCAATCTGTCTACTGAATTTATAGGAAGAGATATGAATGTCACTGCCGAGGTAAGTAAGTCTCTTGATAAGGTCGACACTCTCTGCACAGACAGACACACTGCCAATGGCTGTGCCTAAGAGGTCATTAAAGGCCTGAATCTTGGTTTTTATCCAGGACACTAGCAAGGCCAGACATTCAGACTCCTCTCTCAGTCTCTCGAGAGCCCCGATCACAGCCTACATTGACTCCGTGAAGATCAAAGCATTGTTGGGAAAGTCAAGATCAGTGAACCTTTCTTCGCCAACAGATACCCCACAGCTGCTGGACCCCACGATCTTGCCCAGCACCCAGTCCATGCAAGCATTAAACAGAGTAGTAGCAAGAACACACCCCTGACGAACAAAGGTTTTCCCTCCACTCTGCACAGCACTCACAGCACCAGTGTACAGGCCGGCCATGATATCCAGCAACCTTGAGGGGATCCCATGAAACCTCAGGATGTCCCACAGGGCAGCTCGATCAACTGATTCGAACACGTTACGAAAATTGACGATGGCTGCAAAAAACTCTGTCAATATTCATGTTTGCGCTCCATGAGAACCCTCAGTGCCAGGATGCGGTTGATGGTAGACTTCTTAGGCGTAAAACCGGACTGCTTTGGTCACTGGTAGGTGAGCAAGTGATCACAGATCCTATTGAGTACGACCCTAGCAAGGACCTTACCTGGCACTGAGAGTAGTGTTATCCCCCTGTAATTGCTGCAATCCAGGCAATCGTTCTTCCATTTGCACATAGGAAAGACAAATCCCGTTTTCGTGTCAGTTAGGATGACGCCAGTCTCCCAAATGGAAGCAATGATTGCTTGCAATGCCAGGAGGACAGTCTTACCACCAGCCTGCAGAAGTTCACCCCACAGATCCCTGCAGCCATCCCCCTCCCTCAGCTGGTTAAACATCTGTACAATCTCGATGAGATTAGGTAATTCACAGCTAATTGTAGGATCCGCCTCAAGAAACGTGGACCCAGAGATATCCAACATCCTAGCTGGAGGATCAGATTTAAACAGCTGCTCAAAGTAGCAAGCCCAGCAAGCAGTCCTTTTAAGGATAAAGAGCAGAGAATTGTTCCGTTGTGGCGCTCTGTGCCAATGATACTCTATAGACACCTAAAGAGAATTAATTTGCTTGTGTAAATAGAAAGCATTTCCACTCTATTAATGTGCTGCTCTATAATGCACAGAACGTGTGTCGCATTGTGCAAGCATTTATTATGCTTCATAATTTGGCAAACAATAGTCGCTTTTCCATACTTGAAGAGATGTGGTATGACGAACCTGACCCACCAAATGATCAGCCAAATCAGAAAGCGTTACAACTTTGTTTGAATGTAATTAGCAGAATGTAAAAACAGGTAATAAGATGCAGCATTTATTTTTTTAACCAATTCATACAATTCGTGGTAAATATCACATAGTTCAGTCCTTATATTCCTTAGTTCATTGGCCACATCTCTTACAACATCCACTATTACATTTTGTGACTCAGAACAGTGTCCATCAGTACACAGCCAGATGTTCGGCCAGCGGTTTCTGAGGCAGAGGTGTGTGTGTAGCCAGCACCCGAAGACAGGATCAGCACAGCAGCACAATTGCTGACTGACCATCGCACAGGGTTAAATTTTGTAATAATGTCTGAAACAGAATAAACAGATGTCGGGCTGCAACTTGCCTTTTCACGCCATCTGTGATATCTGACCACTTCTTTTTTATTTTGGGTGCTGTGTGACTTTCTGAACTTGAACTTTCAAGTGTCTCTGCCACACTTTTGTTTCTTATACCACTGTGTAAGCCAAAAAACAGTACGTTTTTCTTTTCCTCCACTTCACATTCACTGAAATTCTTCATTTTTTTCATGTGCTGTTGCCATTATCTTTTAACCAAACACTGAACGGAAGGTGATATTTACACTGATTTGCATATTAAAATATGTGAAATTCTGGGAGGTGGCAGGGTTAGGTGCCAGGCATGTGCACGTGTGTTACATTTCATGCTGACTGTGATTTATGGAGCAGAAGTACATGGAAGTTGGCTTACGCACAGTTTTCTGTATCTGAATTTTTTTGTGCATATGCAAATTTCCACTTTTGTCCATATGCCATGTTTTAGTTTGAATTCTATACACGGCGTTATACATGAATCCCCAGGAGATGACAGCAAAACATACTGTAGTCAGAAACAGGTGGAGGTCAAAAGCAAAAATGTCATTAATCAAAAATAACATAGCCCAGTATACAAACCAAAAATCAAAGTCGAAAAGTACATGAAAATTCTAACTCCCTTATTTTTTTTAAATAAATAAATGCACAGGAAGTCATACAGTACCCAGAAGCATGGAAAAAAGGACTAGCATGCCACTATCCTATATAGGTTAGAAATAATAAATCCTACTCTCACGTGGCCACATTATTATCAGACTGGCAATCGGCATAACGATTTTAAACAGTATGACTAGAATAATACAAGGACAGCCACAAAATGACAGCATGTCTCCAAAAAGAACACAAAGTAGAGTTTATGAAAAAATAATATTTTTTTCAAAACTACGCTATGAATAAAAATTAAGCATAGACGTATATTATCCATAGTCCAAGAACCCTCATATCATGACACTGACTCACTCATGGATGATCATTATGAGCTGCAACACACATTCTAGTTTCATCAGAGGTCTCTAAAATATCTACTTGCAGGCTTTGTCTTGAAAAGGTTTCATGAAATCTTTAATAATCCTTTCCATCATCTGCATTATAAATAAAACATTATTACCATGATAAGCAAAATCATTCTCTAATGAAAGAACACAAAGTAAGTAATAAGTAATAAGTAACTGAAGTAGCTTTGTAACGTTTGTCATTTTTATTTAAATTATACTGTATTCATTCTCTTACTTTTGTCAAATACAGTATATTTGTTAATCAGTTGTAACAAGCAACATCAACTAAATTTTTCTTTCAAGTTGAAATGAATCTTGACAGTTTCGAAAGTTTTGTATCACATGTCCAAATTTTCTGTATTTGCTGCTATTCCGGAGCTTAGTAATGTGTAATTTGAAGGGAATAAAATGTATTTTTGTTGCCTTGTGCTACTTCAACATTTGATACAAGAGAACTTAATATTTTCTTTTCAAAAAATCTCTCTAAAAGATGATTACTGAGGTAGCGTATGCCTATTATTTCAGATATGTTCATATCACAACTAAATGAATAAATGATCTCAATCAACCAATTACAATTCAAAATCCATTTCAGCAAAACAAGGGAATATGCTGAGCCAACAATTTTTAACTTAATACTGGTGCCAACATGTTAAATATGTCTGCATCCTTCACTGTTACTGTAAAAGGTTCACTTACATGTACAGTGTATGAGGTTTCATCTGTCTATTGCCATCTGCTGGTACATTTTTTACATACACAATAAATTCCTTCAAACACAGCAATCCAACTTTTCACTTTACTTAATCCTATATGCACAGAAATTGATAACTTTTTTAACCCACAATGCTATATTTTATCACTTCTCTTCATTCCTTATAGATGTAATGGTTGCTTATTTTATTAACTATAATATCATTCGTATACAATGCTCTGTTTTAATCATCTGACATTGCAAATTTCATATTGTTAGGAATGCTATGTGATAGTGCTTGAGATGAAAGATGAAATGTGAAAGAAATTCATTGAGATAAATATCTTAAAGGATAACATTTTCTTAAGCAAGTATAAAAAATATTCTAAATCTTTATCTGATAATTAATTTAATAATTTTAACAACCTAATTTAGTAAGGACCAAGCTATACAAACAGGCATTTACCATTTTGTTTAGTTCCTACACTTTGGATTCTTCCTTGTTATGTTTACCAAAACTGGTACAATCAAGTATGTTTTATTTTAACACATTCAACACAATCTACTTGAACACTAATACATTTTGTTGGAACATTCTGGTCAAATAAATTGTTTTGTCTAGTATTTGCAACCTCTTTACTGTAGCTGACTTGACATCTTTATCATTGGCACAGCATGTCCCTTTAGACTAGAGGGATCAGGTGATAGTCACACTTGGCCAGGTCTGGAGAATAGGCTGATTGTGATATCTTTTCAAAACCACATTTGTACAGAGCTGCCTTTCACATGCAGCTTGAGCTTTTAATGTCTCTATTGTTGTTGCATCCCTGTTTCAGTCTCCCTTATAAAAAAAGCTTTTTAAATTTCTCCTAGTATGAATTCATTACCTTGTGATTCCCCTAAGAACACTTTATGCAGTGCTGCTTTATTTTACATGTTGACAAGGTTAAATGTAAGAAATGTAATATTAGCATAATAGTTGATATTATCATGTTCTGCATTTAAGTTGACTTGTTTCTGAAACAAAAAATATACATTATAAACTACAAATTACAGCAACATATAATTCACATATTTCAGTACATATGATCTAATCTTTAGCTGTCAGCTCTGCAGAGTACCTTGGGATTGTAATGTTTTGATAAGCAAAAGCAATTAGATAGATAGATAGATAGATAGATAGACTAGCTTTATTATGATGACATATTGGTGCCAAAGCTGTCTCAAGGACCCTATTGGCTTCAGAATCCTATTTTCCAGCTACAATCACCCTGAAAACCAATTCTAAATTGGTCCAGTAAGAGTGAGTGCAAGTGTGTGCATGGTTCTTCCCTGCAATACACTGCTGTTTAATTTTGCTTTTTTGTAGCTTACTTCTGCTTTTGATAACATAGATATGCATAGAATTATCTACAGTGAATCTGCAATCATTATTAATCTTAAGTCTTCTCATTTTCTTTTTCAGGTCTTCTGTGGTGGCGTACTATGCTACAACCACCCGATCACAGTCCTGTGCAGCCACATGTGATGTCTGAATGAAAATGGACACCTCAGCTTGTCACAAGACCTACTATGTTGAATTCTCTAAGATGAAGACTAATAAAAAAAAAAACATTATGTTTGGTACATTGCCCAGTGGGGGCTGGACAGTTTTTTGGCCTGGAACCCCTACAGATTTTTTTTTCTCTAGCTTAACCGGAATTTTTTTTTTGTTCTGTCCACCCTGGCCATCTGACATTATCATTGAACCGTCGTTTAGAAACTTAAAAACTATTCTATATTTAAGGACTTCTCTTAATTATACAATATATCTTTCTTGTATAAGTGTGGATTTTTATTTATGGTTTCTATACTATTTATTCATTTCTATTCTTCTCTAAATATAATTTGTTTTTCTTTGCATGCAAATACTTGTTTGACACAATATAATGGACTTTGAGGTATATCCTTTTTATAAAATTATTCTATGGAAATAAATGTTATTGTTGCTGCCATTGGCTACCAGCTGCACACAATTATAAAGTGGAGTATTTGAATTCATAAAAAGAAGCAACAGAATATCCTTTGCTGTTTTTTCTTCACTATGTTATGTATTGGCTTTTCTAAAATTAAAGAAAAGAAGGCTTAACTTCTATACCTTGATACAGTAAGTATGAGTTGAACTGACATCTTTGCAGAGATTCCTTCAGACGTGAAGGAGCCAAACTGACACCCAAGTTCAAACAAAGAGCTATAATTTACAACTTTTTGAGGAAAGGCCAGAAAACAAACTACACTAAATAACTGTGAGGCTGTTTGATGCAAACTGGTGAGGGGATCTACAGAAGCAGCTCCTTTTAGCACTGGGTACACTGATAAAAATAAGATGTACTCTATACATTACATTTAAAGACAGCGAATACCAACAACTTGCAGCGACACTCCATATAAAAAAAGATTTTGACAAGAGAGTGCGACCGACTAAAGACGTTTAACAGAAAGACAAACGCACTAACTAAAACAAAAATCATGTCAAAGGTGCCCTATACGTTTTTGCACAATTTATGTCCATTCAAAATTAATGCATTAAGATCAGTAATTCTGTAAAATTGCCAAGAGTGCTACTAAAAGAAACATATGGTGTACCGGTATAATTCGTTAATGTCAGGCTGACTTTATCTAGAACCGGCGGAGCCCAAAGTATTCATCAGTTTCCGACAAAGTTAAAAACCTTACAATGGAATTTTAAAAAATATGAAATAAACGATCGAACGTCAACAAATAACCAGATAGTTTTTTTTCAAACACACGCCTTGAGTAGGTCTTGACTTGTAATTATTTAGCTCCGCCTCCTATCCCCCCATGGTCTAGTGCGTACTCGTCCTCGACGCTCCCCTTCCACCCCTCCTTGTCCTGCTCGTGCTCGTCGTACTCTCGTTTGCCCCTCCCCCACTCTCAGCCCGGCTAAGGGAACGGCTGACGGCCGCGGGCGCGTCACCGCCGCCTGCTCTGCTACAACGAGAAAGTGGCCCAGACTGCATGGGGCATTTTCTCGCGAGGAAGGACGCCATTATCGGGACCGCTAACAAACAACACGAGAATTCATCATTCGCACGGTAATATAAAGCAAACCTCACAGGCCGCATAGCACGTCGACTGCTTCGGAGTCGAGAGTTGTGAATGGTGGTGTCTGCGTTTATACTTACGTTAACATTATATTTACTGTATTATTTTAACGATATTGAGGCAGTATTTGTCTGATGTGTCTTTTGTAGTCGTTAGGTAGCAAGGCCTCAGCTGATAAGGTTTTTAAATCAAAAGTGGGGTTTGTTTAATTTTCAAGTTGTGCATTTTATAACAAAAAAAGAAAGAAAATTAATAAAAATATATTCGGTTTACTACCGTTTTTGTGTTTTTCTTAATCTTAAAGAAATTAAAATACTAGCCGTTAAGTGCGAAATTAAACAACATTGGGCGGCGGGTTTTATTTGGATTTTAAATTTTTCAGATACCGTCATCGGCCCCAAGTGTGTAATGTTTAAAGTATACTTGCAGTACTCTGGTGAAATCGTGATTTACGAAGATTTACTATTTTTGTTGATTTGTACGTTTCAGTCTGTACCCTTGTTGATGCACACGTGCATTTGCCAAGGTACACAAGATTTCTATTGAGTTGTGATTGGGATATTTAGAAGATAAGTTTATCTTACGAGTAAATAGTATTGTACGGCAAAAACGTTTTGACTGAACAGGATTACTGCATTTTTGTGTGTTTTTTGTAATCTTTGATTAACCGTCAGATGTGTTGACGTATGCAATCAGCATTGTTGACTTGTTTTCTGTTTGTTTTTATATTCTGGTAAGTGGCAATTGGCCTTTTTGATCTACACCTGATAATACAGATGAGGTATTGGATAAAAATGGTAGCCAATTTTAACTGTATATTATGAAATGGTGATTTTTATACATGCAACTTTCACTTTGCCATTTCAAAAATTGTCTGTGTTGATTGATAGGAAAATTGAAACGTTCCTGCACCTATCTGTACATTTCGATGTAGTAGTTATAGATATTTGGTGCGTTGTCAGCTGAAGTAAATCCATAAAGACCAATTTGAATTAAATAATTTATAGTATTGTGTTTTATTCTAAATATTATGTTTAGAATAATGGCCTGAATGTGGAAAAAGTAATAAGATCTTTATTTTTGTATCTACACATTCTTCAGTGGTTTAAATACTGTAATGTTTGAAAAGACATTAGCCCATCAAAATTCTCATCCTTCAAGATACATACAATTTTGTATACCTCATCAGACCTGTAGCATATCTTTGTCCTGTGGAAGAAAACAAAGCATGGCAAACCAAGTTAAGATTTACCAGTATCTCAAAATGAATTTCAGATATCATAAAATGCTTTTCAACTCTCAGAGCTCAAAATAATGTTCTGTACATTATAACATATCTGCCGTACATTTTGAGATATCTTAAGTACATTTTGAGACCTCTCAAATTGGCTTTGCTTGTTTTTTGTAAATACCTAAATACCCAAAATTAATTTTTAAAATCACTTTTATGTAAAATGACCTATCTTTATTTGTCTGTTTTAAGATATTTTGAAGTACATTTCAGGTATTTCAAATGGACAAGAAGCTATTTTGAGATACCTGGAAACGCAAACGTAGATATCTTTAATTGTAGTTTAAATACCTGAAATTAATATCCAGGTGTGTTGAAATATCACTGTCTTTTAAAATGTATTTCGTATATCTTGAAATAAAGTTTGAGAGCTTTTGAAATGGGAGTAAAATTAAACATTGTGCAGTTCCATATATCTTAAATGCATTTTAATATATGCTAAAATGATATAAAGACCCTTTGAAAACTTTAAGATATTTTGAATTAAATTTAGGATACTTTAATATACGTTTCAAATATCTGAAATTAAACATTGTCATTAAATATATTTGAAGTATCTTAAATTATCTCTAACTTATCTTGAAATAAATTTATTATCAGCTATTTAAAATGTATTAAAGATATAAAATATATTTTAGGTATCTCCAAATGTTAGTTTGGCTGTCCACAGAAAGATATTAACTCTTCTGGTAGCAATATATTGCCCTTTATTTTAGTTTTGTATTGCCTAATCTTAGCGAGTTTGTTCTGTGATGAACTTGTGACCAGCCCATGGTTGTACACTACTTTGCAGTTGATGAGGCCAGGCTAGGCTTCATCTGTAGCAACCCTGAAATAAGATGGGTATGCTAACAAGGTTCTATTATTTAATACCAAAGGACCTTTTAACTTAAAGGGTTGTATTTAGCCCCTCGTGTATGGCAGGGCAATGTAATGCAATGCACATACATTATCAGATGTTCACAAATGGATTCAAAAACAAATGTAATCATCTATTTAAATAATAGTTTATCATTTTAATGGGAAAATGATTTGCAGATTTCTATGTAAAAACAATTTGCATAGAATTTTGAAAGTCAACATAAAATGGTTATAAAAGGCTCAGAAACTGCATGTTCTAATTTTCAATCATTTTATGAAGTTAGGTGTTTAATTTAAAAACATACTCCTTCTTTGAATGACTAAATCATTAATCCACAGGTCACAAGGGTTCTCAAAAATCAGTCACTCTGAAAACGGAAGGGGTGTTTCTTGTGCATATTGTGCTAAGATTGCATTTAATATACAGTGTTGTTTGTTAGTACTGTTGTATTACTGTCACTAGCCTGTGGGAGATATGCACGTAATAATTTTGTGGTATTTGGAACACATGATATTAAATTTGAATTTGAACTTGAATTACACTCGGACCTCATAGTAAACTTTGGATTTCACACATATCTATGTTGACTGATTTAAGTTATATTCCAAAATAAACTGTTATACTTTCAAACAAGATCACCAAAGAACTGTACTGGAGATCTACATCCACCCATCCATTATCCAACCCGCTATATCCTAACACAGGTTTACAGGGGTCTTGTGGAGCCATTCCCAGCCAACACAGCGCAAGGCAGGAACAAATCCCGGGCAGGGTGCCAGCCCACCCCAGGGCGCACACACACACCCAGCACACACTAGAGACAATTTAGGATCACCAGTGCATCTAACCTGCATGTCTTTGGACTGTGGGAGGAAAGCGGAGCACCGGGAGGATACCCACGCAGACACAGGGAAAACATACAAACTCCACACGGGGAGGACCCGGGAAGCAAACCCAGGTCTCCTTACTTCAAGGCAGCAGTGCTACCATTGCACCACCGTGCCGCCCTGGAGATACGCAGGTATAACTAAACATGCTATTTAACACATGTGCACATACAGTATAAAGTCCTATCCTAAATATTAGGAATGCTAATGTTATTTAAAAAGTTAAATGGAATAAAAGTTACCATTATATCTTTACCATATGATGTTCAGTAGCTGTGTTTAAGCCGATAAAACTTTACCTCATGCTGGTATTCTCAACTTCTGTCATAGAGTGTCCCCATTACAACTTGATTCTTAATCACAGTATGGTTTGTGTAATTTATTTAATCAGTCAGTCATTTTCCAACCTGCTATATCCTAAAACAGGGCCACGGGGGTCTGCTGGAGCCAATCCCAGCCAGCACAGGGCGCAAGGCAGGGACAAATCCCGGGTAGAGCGCCAGCCCACCGCAGGGCACACACACAACCTCACACACACCAAGCACACAGTAGGGACAATTTAGGATCGCCAATGCACCTAACCTGCATATCTTTGGACGGTGGGAGGAAACTGGAGCACCCAGAGGAGACACGGGGAGAACATGCAAACTCCACGCAGGGAGGACCAGGGAAGCGAACCCAGATCTCCATACTGCGAGGCAGCAGTGCTACCACTGGACCACCATGCTGCCATAATTTATTTCATTTTAATTTAATATTTATTTCTTGTTTATATTTAGATTGCTTGTTGTCCAGTATTTGTGCGTAGAAAATGTTTGCACATCTGTCTTAGTAGCTAATCCAGGTTTGTCATCTAACCTGCTTCCGTCTTTCAATTCATTATTGAAGCCATTTACAATCATTTTGAGTAGCTAAGATACTATTCATAAAGTAATTCACCCTTTCCCCTAAACTAACACACTTTCAAAACCACACACTTGTCTGTGCAATTCTTAAAATGCCCATGTCAAAATTAAATATACAGTAATTACTGAAAACATTCACTTTTCTTTCAGAATGAAACTTTGCCATAATACAGCTATCATCTTTTGAGGCAAATGTTTTATTTGCACTATTAAGTTGGGAATGAAAATCTACAAATGTGCTTACTGTATGTTCATACTGTACACACGGTGTGACAAGAAGAAATCTTTCAGGTGTGTATTACATTATCACAATAAACAAAAAAATACACATAGAATTGCAGTATTCCAAAAACATGAAGCTGCAAAGATCAGTGTATGCTACACAGTAAACTAATCTGCTTCATCTCCATCTGTTATTTGGGTAAGGTGAGGCTACAATACCTCATTACATTAAATGTTATCCCTTGCCAGACAGTGTCACAAATATGCTCTTGGTTGTCAGATCCACTCTTAATTTGATTCAAGTGAAATGTTCCCATATACCAGTTCTATGGCTTGCAGGAGATTCATTTTGTGATAGGGGTTCTAGTCATACACTTTTCATCGCAATGCAGAGAAGAATTCCCCAATGTGGTTGAGGACAGCGGAGTTTGCAGAGGAAAATATTAGTAGAAATCTAGGGTGGCCATTAAACCATTCGCAAGCCAGAACAGTATGCTGGAAACTAACTTTGTCCCAGATTAGGACTGAGTTTGTTCCTGCCAACCAAGCTCCCCATCTTCCTATTGAGGAATTTGTGTCATGATTATTGAGAGATGCCAGTAAATATGTTTTGTTGTATGTATTGGGCCTAGTGTTGCATGGTGATGGTGGGAACCTTGCTGAATGATGGCAAAACACAGCATCGCATTGCTTCCCTGCTGTCCAGGGATCTCAACAGTTGTTCTTTGGCTGATCATGTTTTGGCCTGTCCTTCTTTGTTTTGTTGGGTTCAGCCCTACTTCATCCTCGAGGATATATTCAGGCAGGTCACCTGTGGCATGAGGCTGAAACATTCTCTGAAAAAACATTTTACTACATATAGTTTAATATAAATACTGTATTGTATATATTCTATGTATGATTTACATTTATAAGATATTACTGTACACAACTGAATGCCTACTTTAATGTCACTCTGTACACTGTACTGTAAATGGAACATGGAACATAACATAAATTACAGTAAGTTTTGTACATCACGTTATGGGACATACCTGCATATATTGTGTATTGGTTCCTTATGCTTGTGGAATTTCTTTCACACTTTATTATGTACTGATCAAGCACTTGTCAAATCTTTTATTGGCATATATGATCAATTTCTGGGAATAATTCCCTATCTTCTTTGATTTGTCTTTGCATTTCATGAAAAAATATTGCATTGTTGGCAATAACCATATTTAAATGGCCATTTCTTGGTCATCTGACTGCAACCGTTGCCTGCTACCTACAAAGGGTCACCTTTCACTTCTTGAAAAACATTTCTTTGACAACAATATTGTGGTAACAAAGAACGGTCTCTTTATATACTGATAGTATGAAGATCTTGTACAGTACTGTGCAGCACAAAGAAAGCATAACCTTTCACATTAGCACTGCAGATACAAAAATACAAATGTATTTAAATTTATTTTCTTGTCTGAAAGTGTGGATGAAAACTGACACTGTGTAGCAGTTTACATTTGGCTCAACACACCTTCCATCTTCTGCCATTGTCATCCCATGAACCAATACATTGTGTACCAATCTGGTATGTGTTTCATTTGATATAATATGCCATCGCTTCCTCCTCTTTTTCCTCATTGCCATCCTCCTCATCTTGTTCACTACTCCCATCCTCTCATTGTTTGGGTCCATTGTTCCAAAACCAGAGAGAAACCTTTAACCCTATTTAACTTCTCAAGTTTTGATTATTGAGTAAAGAGTGTTAACTGAGTTCAGGTTGTAGTGACTTGCGTTAAAGATGTTTGCTGCATGAGCACAGGGTGAAATCAGAAATAAATTAAGACACATGGTTTAGAGGAATGTGTTTTACAATTTGGCAAATGTGAAAAACATATGAATTATATTATTGGGAAAAGTGTTGATCTACTGAGAGATGAAGCAAGGCTATAGGGATTTTTTTTAAATTATACCAGTTTTAATGTTTTAGCAAACCAAAAAGAATGTAATTTGTTCTAGGGTAGTGGTGGCTAGATCCTTAGCGGCATCAGGTACAAAGCAGGAACCAACTGTCACTGGATGATGAGCTGCTTGACTACATATGATACTTGATTTTTATTAGAGTGGACTTTAAAAGTGTCTATATTACAATAAAAAAAATGCTGTGTCTGATAATCATTAGTAACAACATCTGTGTCTTACACCTCAGTTTCTTTGTGAAATGAATTATCCAATACAAATTATTTTAATTATGTAAAAATGTATTACATTTTTGTCAGCAAGATATCCTATGTTAGATTGTTTTGTCCACATTTTTGTGGATTTGCAAAACAGAAACTGCAGGAGCATTGTAAATCTAGAGAAAATGTAGAAATAATTAATTAAATCCTGGAGTTCAATAAAAAAAAAACATACCATCCCTTGACTACGGAAATTAATTGCTGTGAAAATCTGCAGTCACAGCATCCCTCTTCGAGTGAATCTTTTGTCTTTGCATCTTCTGTTAGCAGTACTTTTCACAAGGCCCCTGTCTGATTTTTCTCCTCCTTCTGGTGCATTTCAATTTTTTAAAATCTTGTATCATACAAAAACTCCTCTGCACTCATGACACCACGGGCAATAAATTAGTAGATGGTTAGATATGGATCAGACACTGCATTCATTTTCACTGTTTGGATTAAAGTGTCTCTACTTACAAGTTAGTATAGGTTAATGTCAGTCTGACTTGATACAATTGTATGCCTTTGAAGTCATTTAAACCCTCTTCCAAATCATGTCCCCCATGCCCTTTAAAATCATAAAGCTTCCATTTTTCCCTTTCTCATTAAATTAAAAAATATATATGCTTTCATGTTGCAGAATCATTTACTGTGACAGTGTAAATAGGAGTTACATATTTTTGAAATTAAGAAAGTTCAATGAGCTTCCCCTAAAGTGACTTGAGATTTCAAAAGTTAAATAGAATATGGATTAAGATTTCAAAAGTTGAATAGATTATGGATTAATATATTGATATAGATTAGTTACTCATTTCCATGTTCTATAGCAGTGTTTCTCAACCACTGGGTTGGCACATACATGGGGGAAAACGTGGGTCACAACATCAAAAAGGTTGAGAAACACTTTTCTGTTGTATGTATATGTCTGTTTACTGGTTTAATTAATGATTTTTTTTAGTCTGATAAAATAAAGAACTTTCACTCATAAACCTAAATAAGCAAAAATAGCTAGAAAAAAAATGTTTAATTCTATTGAATGCTAGGCTAAGACCAGTATTCATATGTCAGAAGGGGATCGACTTGAGGCTTTACTATTGGCTGTACAAAATGCACACAGATATATTTACACATGTATATATGCAGTAGAAGAAAATTGACTTTTATGAAGTTATTGCATAATTTGAGGTTATCTAGTTCTTTTCTACCTTAGAATCTCATTGGTTCCATGTTAAGTCAAATAGTATTTTAATTAATTAATTAATTTATTTATAAAGCACTTTAAAAACAACATCAAGGCTGACCAAAGTGCTGTACAATAAAAAAAAAAAGAAAAACCCAACATATCAGACACACAAAACCGAAAGTTAAATGAAGCAGAAACACATAAGAACTAAAAAGATTCTAAATAAAAAGTATACATATAGCCAACATATCATACTGGGTTAAAAGCCAGAGAATAAAAATGTGTTTTTAAATAGGATTTAAAGACAGCTAGCGAAGGAGCCTGCCTAACGTGCAACGGCAAATCATTCCAGAGTTTTGCGGCTGCAACTGAAAAGGCTTGATCACCTCTGAGTTTGCATCGTGCCTTGGGAACACAGGTCTGCTGACCTGATAGAGCGAGACGGTACATAAGGGTGCAGCAGTTCCGACAAATAAAGTGGGGCTCAACCATTAAAAGATTTAAAAATAAATACAAGGATCTTAAAATGGATTCGAAACGAATTGGAAGCCAGTGAAGGGAAGCCAAAATTGGGGTACCATGCTCATGGTTTCTTGTGCCACTTAAAAATTGATTTTTTTTTTTATTTATTTTAATGGGCCAGGGTAACTCAGTATTCATTATTTTGGTCTGATAAATTTTTGTATTGCACTTTTCTAGATAGATAAATATTCCAGTAATGTGCAACAGTATATATTGGTTTTGCTTAAGAGAAAATATGAATTAGGATAAAGTGTAACCGTAACCTTTGTAGTTTGGTGACATTCGAATTTGATCCAGATACCAAACTATTTTTTGACCTTTCTTTTGAGTGAGATTTAGCTTACTCATTTCTTATTTAGCCTCACTCAGTTCAAGACAGGAGTTACTAAACTTTACTTAACTTTCTTTCATGAAAACTTTTTTTTTTTTTTATCATCATTGGTCTCCCTTTTTTCATTACTGTTTTCCTATGTAGGTTTTTTGTTTTTTTAAATAAGAACATTTTTATTTCTGGTGTGGATTTCTCAAATTTTTTTGGTTCTATCTATCAATCTATCGATCTAATCACATCAGTTTTATTCCAGTTTTTGTAGTGAGGGTGGCAATATGCAGAGCTCTAATAATTACAACTAATTTGCAGGTCAGTATCGAAGGAGTGACACTTCATAGGAGTGACATAACAAAGGAGTAACATAAATACCGTATTAAAGGACTGACATTTTATTGGAGTGACATAACGAGTTACCTACCGCACACAACTGAAAGAACGCTCACTAAAAAAATCGTCTCCTCGCCTACCACACACAACTGAAAGAACGCTCGCCAAAAAATCGTTGTCGCCTCACCTACTACACACAACTGAAAGTACGCTCGCGAAAAAAGTCGTTGTCGCCTCACCTACCACTTGGATGGTTGGTTGGATGGTTGTCACTCCTTTGAAATTTATATCTGAGGTTTCACTCCTTTGTTATGTCACTCCTTTGAATAGGACCGCAAATTTGCAGCCACGATCTACTTCTGGGAAATTACCAAACATTTATAGAATGTCAAACCCACTAACCCATCCAGAATATCCTACCGTTGTGGGAGGGGCCCAGGGAACATTCATGCCCAAACCAATGAAACTGGCTTATCTTGATTCAGAGAAGCAACTTTTGTAATCTGTGGTCCACATCTGCCTTGGACAGAGAGCCCATCAGTACTGTGTAGGAACCTTAATTTGGCCACTTGTAGTAATGACCTTACTCTATTTATCTTTACCCTAAGCTTATGTCAATAGGTGAGGATGGACATATAAAATGACTGGTAAATTGAAAGCTTTGTACAAGGACTTGGATCCTGATTCAAAAATGGTGTTTTCTATACCAAGATGTCAGTCAATTTCTTCATCACCTGTACCTTATGCACATTTCCTTTAACTACTTCAGAACCTACAGCTGGGCAACTGCTAACCCCTTACCACAGGGAACAACTCACTGTTTTTTTTTTTTTTTGTTTTTTTTGGAGAGGTCTGTGACCTCAAATTCATCAGACTTCACTATGAACCACTATAAATGAATAAAGACTAAATAACAAAATCATCTAAAAATAGTAGGTAAGCAGCCTTTAAACAGCCTAATTAGATACTGTACTTTCTAATCTTCAACTGTACCTTGATATCCTGGCATACATACGACTGGAGGTAAGATACATCCTTGGAGAGGTTCCATGTTCAGATTAAGTTAATGTAATGGGAAGTATATCATATTTATAAAGTAAATGTTGTGTTTGCAATAGTTGCATGCATTTTTTAAAAATGCACAACAAATGTAGGCGGGATTGGCATACCCTCAAATATCTGTGCTAGGACAAAAAGTTGGTCCACTTGACCGCAGTTTGGGTAGAGACCACTTTATTCCTTTTGGATCTGACTTTCTACAGTTGGATAAAGTTGTTGTTCTAGTACTTTGATGTAAGCTTTCCTTGGGGGGGGGGGGGGGATTTTGGTACGAATAGAATGATCCCTAATTAATGGCACACCCCATTTTTTAAAATCACCACTCCAGTATGCCAATCTTGAGACATTGTCCTTGCATTCCATGTAAATTCCAAGAGGCATGTTAAGCGACAAATCTTCTTGTACAGTGCCTTCAGCATCTCCTTCTAGGTCTCATCCACTCCTGTAGTTTGGCACAATGGAGCTTTTTAAGTGAGGGCCTGTACACGGGGTTTAGGAATTTATCTGGAGAAGTGACATGTGCAAGTTATTAGGCTAAAACATAATTACTGCTGTGATTGCTAAGATATAATTTAAAAGTGAAACATTTGTTAATCTTAAAGAGTATATACATGACTCGATTTCCAGGACAAATTCAAGAGTGGTCTTCATTTTTCAGTTAGATTTTTATGCCTTTCCTTTGTTTCACTTTGGTGTAGTTGTCAGCTTCACAGGTCCTGGCATCTCATTTTAATATCTGATCTGTACCCGTACTTACCAATTTTCTCCTATCCATCCATCCCATCCATTTTCCAACCCGCTGAATCCAAACACAGGGTCACGGGGGTCTGCTGGAGCCAATCCCAGCCAACACAGGGCACAAGGCAGGAACCAATCCCGGGCAGGGTGCCAACCCACCGTTACCAATTTTCTCAGAATAAAAAAATGGTTCAAAAATCTAAGAGTGATACAAATTTGGCCCTTCACTTAGAAGTAGCAGTTAAAACAATTTAGTTATTTTCCTAATATAAGAAACTATTCCTAACTTCACCAGGACTTAGGAAAGCTTGCAAACTGTCATAACTTGCTAGAAGCTGCCAGATGATGGCATTCAATAAGACATCTATACACACATTTCAGTAAAGTGAAATGTTTTGGAAATGCTGGACAACAATGAACTAGTAAAGAGATATAGATGGAATAATATTCGTATTAAATCTTGTATGATAAGTGATCTCTCAGTCTATGTGGAGAAGCCATGCTTTCTTTGCCAAATTTAAAGTGATGGTAACATTACATATAAAATGCAGCTTTGCAATAGAATGATTTGGCTATATCGCAACCATACATTTCTCGGGTTTTGTACCAAACTTTGAATGCCCTTACAACTCATGATCTAAAATGTAATTTAATAATTTCCTCACCATTCCACATGAGGCAATATTAAAGCAAACATGCACATAAAAATCATTGCCTCAATTGTGGATAACATGCATATGTGAATCTCAAGTTATATCAAAGTATCAACACAGGTGGTCATGGATGCAAACTGTTTTTTATAGCTTCATATTACCCTGAAGATAGGGTGTTTGACAGTGAAATGTCACATTGGTATGCTGAGCTTTGCATTCAACGAGAGGGACATGGCTTACCACAGTACACTGGAAGAATGAATTTGACTTTTAGCCATGGGTAGTTTTAGTATACAGTAACTATTACTTTTCAAGTTACTTCCTGTGGCCATAACAGTGGGAATGTGGTTCTTTTGAAAGTACAGCTGTAGACTACTCATTGTTAAATGAACACACCTGTTATTTGACTTTACTCTCTTTTGGTGTCTCGGTGATTGTTGCAGTATTATTTAGGTGGCAACAATTATGTTCGGCTCAGCAAAATATCCTACCTTATTTTGTTTTCCTTTCTTTTCTTCTTCTTTTATCATTATTTTTATAACTTTTTGATGAAACCATAGTGTTTGTATCAGTAAATTATAAAACGTTATGATGATTTCCAGGAACACTTCAAGATATCATCATGGCATCGCTTTGCAGCTCAGGCTACCATAAAATTAATTCACAAATGCAAACTCTTACTTTTAGCTGGGAGTTAAGAGTGGGATGTTTAATAATAAATTAAGAGAGACTTGATGAAAACGGGCTGCTTTTTAACTCTTGTTTCTTTGCTCACCCTAGACATGCAGTTTACCTTTCATCACTATGAATCAATGTGGGCTTGTTTTTAAGGATGGCATGCCTACAATAGTCACATCTGGTTCCTGCTGCCATAGTAAAAGCTGGGTAGTGAAAATGAATGCCTAGATTTATATTTAAGGCATTTATGTTTTAAGGAAAATAAAAGGAACCCTTCAGTTAAACTTATTAGAATATTATTATATAATGTTATTTACAATTAGGAAGTTTCAGAAGAAAATGTTCTGTACTCTCTAAGCAAGTTGAGTAGACAGTCTCTAGGAAGATTAGTTTGTAAAATCTTTCCTTATAAGTTGAATTTTATACTTTTTTATTTTTCATCATTTAATAACTAGTGCATTCTTATAATGTTTTATATATTGTAACTGGTATGCTTTTCTGTGCAGATATTTTGTTCAATTTGGAATGCAGTAGTTCTTGATGTTTTTCCCCATGTGATTTATTTAATATAGGATCAAAAACCTAGATGGTTACTGGAATAAAATTGGTGAACATGCAAAACAGATTCATGAATGGTCATGAATTTAACCTTTTCATGAAAAAGAAAAAGACATGCATTTGTTAATATACAATTAAGTAATCTGAAAGCTGCTTTCGTAGTTTTCATGTCTGAACAATTTAAATTCTCAGAGCAAGTTGCAAATAAGCATGCATATAAAAATCTTAAATATGACCTTCACGTCTGCTTCAAAATAGAAACATCAGTACTTTGATCATTAGTTGGAATTTGCACAAAAAAGTTATGTTTGTCTTTGATCTACAGCAAAGTATATGCATTTGATTATAGCTGTGTTTTTGTGTTATTTTTAACTGCTTTCTTTCCATTGCTCAAAAATATGTTTAAATGGACTTCTGTATATACTGCATATGTAATGTTCATTTCTAAACTGTTTTTGCTGATGATGGTACCAATCCTCAGTACCAACCCTCATGTTTTCATGGAAAAGTACCATTTACTTCCAGACCCAATTACTATTCCAGGGTATTTACTTTGGAAACTGCTTAGAAGGATTCCTCTCTACATGACCAAACTATCTAAACTATTCCTTTGAGTCTTGACACAGTACTCACTTTACTTTAAGATCCTTCATAATTATTTACTAATTAATTATATTGCAAGGTTTGATCCCATAGCCCTACAGAAGAAATTTCCTTTTGCCTATTTGTATTTGTGGTTTCCTTCATAATGTCACTATACAATGACTCTGTCAAGGTGAGAATAGGTAGATGTTCATCTAAATACTCATGTCACATTCCACTACCATTTATCAGTATTATGTCCACAGTATTGCTGCTGTTGCTGTCCAGTCTGTTTATGAATATCACTTTCCTCCTTATTTTAAATCATGAACTTGTGACAGAGAGCAAATGGTTCTTTTCATGAAGAGAAACTTCATCTCAGATTTTGAAGCATTGCTTCTTGTCCTGCTTGCTCCAGACTCCAACAGCAAACAACTCTATCATACACCAGATAGTGCAATTAAGAGATCAAAAAGACAGCACCATCTTCAAATGTCATAGATGCCACCTTGTCTGTGCAATCATATCCTATTCATGATCAGTACAATGTACTTTCCCAGGGTGATAAGATTTTGGAGGCATCTCTTATTCTGCATCTGCAGAAACTGCATGAGACCTGGCACCAATCTTGGGACCACATAATTTTGTACTGAATAACAGATAACTGGGGTAACTCTGTTTAAGGCTCCTCTTCCACCAAAACACGTAGGCAGAATTGAAAAAAAGAAAAACAAGTATTTGTATTCCACCATCTGAATCTGGGCTTGAACAATCTTTCCAAGTACCCTGACCTAAATCCTTTTTGGGAAATAGAACAAAATCTTTGTTCTGCTTTTCAAAAATGGGAAACCCCTTTCTAATCAACACGTATTATCCCTACTTTTAATACAGCTTCGGAAAGTTCTTTTGCCAAGATTTTCCAACAGTTTACATGATTTCTCTAAGTTTTGATCTGATCCAATTGACGTCAGAAATCATGCTGCTGTTGAAGTTGTCGATCACTTCATTGATCACAGTCATAAAAACATATAAATGAATTAGGTGCATCCCTTTCAGATTGATTTATTCTTTGTTTTTCAATTTCCTCAACATATTACTTACAAATACAAGTATTATCCTTATATTTCCTCTTCAATGTTGGAAACAGGCTTTTTAAATACCTGTCCTCCTTTCATGAGTTGTTGAATGGCTTTTGAAAAGTCACTTTCTTGACCTCGGCAAACTTACTGCCAGGCCATTACTTTTGCCAGCACTGCAGCTGGATTCTTCTTGGCATGCAGGTCCAGAAATATTTATTTTAACATTTTTTGGAAAACCACCTACTTTGACTTGACTGCTTCCTTCACTTTTGGTGTTCCCTTAAGGATCCTCAGACTGCTGACATGCACCATCAGGCACTGCTCAGTTTTCAGTCCAAGCTCCTTGCAGCTACCTTTGCTACTAATATTTTGAATATTTTAGATTTTATGTCCTAGCCTCTTCCAAAATGCAAAATAGCTTCTTATGGAGGAGACTGCTGAAGTAATTGCCTGAGTTTTCCAGGACTGCCTGCACAATCCTTTTGTATCATCTGTGTCAGTCCTGTTCATGTCTTGACTTATTGCACCAACTGGTTTTCAGAATGTAACTTAGTATCTACTGTTTTACATAAATGTTCATATAATATGGCCTGATGTCAAATGACACAAGAGCAAAGTCAAGTATTGAAAATACAAAGTAGTTTTATTAATAAATTTATTTTTTTGTACAAGTGGTTAATTTTAAACTAACTGTGTTTCTAACAGAGGTCCCATACCTGATCATCATTCGGTTTCAAATCAGGCACATTTCCTAATTATGACCCTCTACGTTTCTCTATTCCCCACACATTAAGGATTGATTTTTTATATTAGCGCTACAGAATTAGTAGGTGGTGCCTTTTTAAAATTTTTAAAACCATTTATAAGCAGTTCAAATACTCTGAATAGCTGATGGTAGCATAGCTGTAAACAACAACATTTTTCAACTCAAAACTCAATGTCCCCCAGACTGTCTCATCTGGCTGTGAAAATTCTAATTCCACAGCATATATCTATGGATTTGTGTCTGCCCCTACTAATGTCAGGATCCTGTTCATTTGGGCTATGTCAGCAAACAGGAGTGATGTGCCACCCATAGTAAACTGCTTGGCTTTATATCCAATACTCCTTGCCAGTGTCTATACAGTGTTTATTTGTCAACCTCCCATAAGTTCTCTAATTGTTTCTGCTCCAGTGAGGTGACATTTCATGTGCCAAGATCCAGTTTCTATTGTGAGGGTCAAATCTGTCTTTATCTTTTATGCAAATTCTTCTTGGCCCAAGTTGTATTGCAACAAAAACACCAAAGTTTGCTTTTACAGGTATTAAAACCCCATGGAAAAGCCATGTGATTTGTTTGAGCCCTACTAGGTTCTAGCACAAATGCTTGCCATCTCGCCTTCAACATTGGTTGCACTGGTGGTTACCAGTATCCATGTCGCAGAAACAGATCATCTAATTTTACTTTGATCAGTCTTGATGATTGGTCCACTCTACCTAAACCAATTTACCAGAGATAATGCTATCTTGACTATAATGGTTCTTAGAACATTTTGTATGCAGAATTTGTAAACTGTAAAGGTAACAAACTTGGGAGGTGTTTTGAACATACAACTAAATACTAATTCTGCAGATGAGTTGATTACCAAAGCTGGCGTAGTAAACTGTAATGTGAACCTCACTTATATTATCTGTCTCTGCATTAGGCTACCTGAATGATGTCTGAACAGGACCTTGCAGAAATGGTGCAGATTGCAGTTGAAGACCTGAGCCAAGACCATCCAGGTAAGCACAGATTCTGTGATACGTGTTTTTCAAGTAAATGAGGGTCTGTATTATAACAATACTGTAATTATAACTGTACTGTATTCCTAAAAACACTATTCAAGTGTCAATTGTACAAAACATTTGCTTGTTCTGCATATCTTTTAGTATGCACCCAGTTTTTCTAATGCACTGTCCTTTGTGCATAATTATACTCACTTATTCAGTTTCACTAATCCAAGTGAAATAAACAGATTTTTTGAAATGTAAATCTGTAGTTTCTAAAGCAATAAATAGCCAAAGACTCAGATATAATTAAAAACATTAATGCATAAATATTATGTTTTATTTGTTAGATTGCTTCCATGTTGCATATTCTAAAACTCTGAATGGAAGGGGCTATTTATATTGATTGGCATATTCAAATATGCTAAATTTGGGGAGGAGTTGGGGTGGGCTATAGGCGTGTGCATGTGTGTTAAAATTCACATTTGTTGGGATTTATAAAGGGAAGGTGCGTAGAACTTTGCTTACACACAATTTTATGCATCTGATTTTTTTTGTGTGTACGTACATTTCTAGTTTTGTCCATACGCCATGTTTTAGTGTAAATTCTATACAAGATGTTTTACTCCGGTCATGGTGTAATGATTAGATGATTATGTTGGTAAATTTATTTTTTATATAGTAATACAAATTATTTTGATAGAAAGCATGTTTTAGAAGTGTACAAAGTAATTGTTTACAGCATAGCTGTACCATACTGTATGTTCAATGCAAAAGCAATATTTCATTAAACTACCTAGTCTTTCTAAGTTGCCACAGTACATAAGAGCCATAGATTATGATATAGTATACCTAATACTATTTTAAATAAATGATTGCAATAAAATTATACTGTAGATAACATTTGCATGCTCAACTTTAATGAGTATCATTTAAAGAAAGGTGTTCTAATTTTTACAAAAATCCAGCTACAAATATAACCCTGTAGATATCTCAGTATAAGTTAATTTTGGTTTGGCAGTGTCTTGATAATATCAGTTCAATTTATAATGTGTAAAACATATAACTTGAGACTGAATTATTTTGTAATCAGGTTAATTACAGTATGTATGTAGAGCACAGGAATGAATGAGGTGAGTGTGTTAAGAGGAAAGAGTATTTTAGAAATGCGTTAGTGTAGGATATCCATTTTTAAAAATATTGACTTACCTGGTGCAGAGTAGAGAGGGAGGTGTTGGGTTTTCTCCTTGTTAGATGCTGAACTATTTCTTGATGGTCTTTTTAATTACATTTTTGTGTGCTATTGTCCAGAAGCAAGGTACAGTACATTGTGTTCCAAATTATTATGCAAGTGACATTAGCAGTAGGATTTCAGTTAAATAAAAATGTAGTTTTTAGTTTTTCAATGAAAGTTCTTGCTTGTTTTGTGTCTCCTGTCTTTTTAGATAACTGAGATCAATCTCAGTTTACCAAAGGATGTTAATTTGAGGGAAACCTGCTTAAGGAGGTTGTACCACATTTTTAAGCAAGTCACAGTTCTCATGCAGTATGGGGAGAAAGAAAGATCTTTTTGAAGATGAAAATATGAAATAGTGCAATGTCTTGCAAAAACCATGAAAACTGAAGAAAGATCAATTAACTATGAGATATTTCTGTGTGATTCACAGTGAGGCTAAATTTGGTGAGATAAAGGCTTATTAAGGAAAGTTTCTATCAGGCAAATAAATAGTATTAAAAGAAAAGCTATTAAAAAGCAACTGATGAGCAGCAAACAGGTATTTGAAGCTGCTGGTGTCTCTAGAGTCTCAAGAACCTCTCGATGCAGGTTCCTCCAGAGGCTTGCGGTTGTGCATAAAGCTGTATTTCGACCACCCCTAACCAATGCTCGCAAAGAGAAAAGTTTTCACAGATGAATGCCATACTACACTGGATGGTCCAGATGGATGGAGCTCTGGATGTTTGGTGAATGGCCACCCTGTTCCAACAATATGGCAACATCAGCAAGGAGGTGACAGAGTAATGTTTTGAGCTGGAATATTGAGAAGTGAGATGATAGGCCCCTTTAAGGTCCCTGAGGGTGCCCCTGCAAAATGTGTGGAGTTCCGAAGTGATCATTTCCTGATATGATATAAAAAGAAGAACTGTGCCATGTGGAATAAAATTATTTTCTTGCAAGATAATGCACCATCTCATGCTACAAAAACACCATTGACTCCTTGGCTGCTATGGGCATAAAGGGAGAAAAAAAACATCCCTTGACATCAACCCCATTGAGAACCTGTGGAGCATCCTTAAAAGGAAGATCAATGAGGGTGGGTGGCAGTGTACCTCTAAACAGCAGCTCTGGGAAATGGTGCTGGCATCCTCATATGACATATAGACAGAAACTTACAAGTTCAATGGATGAAAGAGTTGTTAAAGTAATATCAAAGAAGAGCTCATATATTAATATGTAACTTGATCTGTAAATATGTTTTTTGATTTAATCTGCATTTATTTTTTGAAAAATGATCTCTTCTTCCAACAAATACAACAGATTTCATTTTTGAATTCTTTATAAGCTATTGAGTGTTTTTGTGCATAACAATGTGGAACACTGTATTTTAAGTTGTTTGGAAAATATAAAAATCTGTTGTCACCATTAGCAGTTTTGCATGTACTAAAATCCACATTATAGTATAATTTTTTCAGGAAAAAAATCCTTAATTGTATTGACTGTTTAGGAAAAATGAGCAAAAGCAGCATGTGCATAATTATTTGGAACACACAGTGTATTTGTCAGTTTATCTTTACTTTATCAGTGTTAAATATTTTCATAAAGTTGAAAATGTGATGAAATGTCCCTCATATACAATATCTATTAATTTTTTTAAACATTAAATGTATTTATTTATTTTTTTGTTTTTTTGATCTTCTAGTAAAATTTTAATGCAAAATAACTTTACTATAGTGTTACTCCACTAAAAGTCAATTTTCAGGAGCCTAATTGTTCCAGAGATGGCACAGTTGCTGCTTCATATTTCTGGCTCATATTCCTCTCTGAGCAATGTCTGTAGATTTTTACATGCTCTCCTTATGTCTGTGTGGATATTCTTTAGTACTCTAATTTTATACCACCTCCTAAAAATGTACACATCAGATTGACATCTCTAAGTGTAACACTATATGTGTGTGTGTTTGTTTCATTGATTGGTTTTCTGTCTAGAGTTAGTTCATGCTTAACAAATGGTACTGCAAAAATGGTCTGTGGCTCCCCGTGAAGCTGTATTCAAACAAGCAGTCCTGAAATCTACATGTCTTGTAACTGGATAAGGAACTGCTAAATTATATTATTTGTATCACTTTTGCACAGTCCTGCATGTTCTTCCAATGTCTCTGCATGATTTTGTTTTAGTGTACCCTGGACTTCCTCCCTCAGATAAATCACTAGTAGACTACCCCATGATGCTATACTTTATTAAGAGAGTCTGAGAATGTTGTATGTTTATTTTTTCTTGCTGGCAATTCTACTATGGGGGCTTCATTTAAGTCTTCTTCTTTTGGCTGCTCCCGTTAGAGGTTGCCACAGCAGATCATCTTCTTCCATATCTTTCTGTCCTCTGCATCTTGTTCTGTTACACCCATCACCTGCATGTCCTCTCTCACCACATCCATAAACCTTTGCTTAGGCCTTCCTCTTTTCCTATTTCCTGGCAGCTCTGTCCTTGGCATCCTACTCCCAATATACCCAGCATCTCTCCTCTGCACATGTCCAAACCAACACAATCTCGCCTCTCTGAATTTGTCTCCCAACCATCCAACTTGAGCTGACCCTCTAATGTACTAATTTCTAATCCTATCCATCCTCGTCACACCCAGTGCAAATCTTAGCATCGTTAACTCTGCAACCTCCAGCTCTATCTCCTGCTTTCTGGTCAGTGCCACTGTCTCCAACCCA
Source organism: Polypterus bichir lapradei (assembly GCA_026402145.1). Classification (NCBI taxonomy): domain Eukaryota; kingdom Metazoa; phylum Chordata; class Cladistia; order Polypteriformes; family Polypteridae; genus Polypterus; species Polypterus bichir. The sequence continues at coordinate 23,656,646 of JANRMT010062806.1, forward strand.
TATAACATAGCTGGTCTCTCTACCGTCCTGTAGACCTTCCCCTTCACTCTTGCTGATACCCATCTGTCACAAATTACTCCTGACACTCTTCTCCACCCGTTCCACCCTGCCTGCACTCTCTTTATCACCTCTCTTCCACAATCCCCATTACTCTGTACTGTTGATCCCAAGTATTTAAACTCATCCACCTTCACCATTTCTACTTCCTGCATCTTTCAGCATTCCACTGACCTCCCTCTCATTTACACACATGTATTCTGTCTTGTTCCTACTGACCTTCATTCCTCTTCTCTCTAGAGCATATCTCTATAACCTCTCCAGGGTCTCCTCAACCTGCTCCCTACTATCGCTACAGATCACAATGTCATCAGCAAACATTATAGTCCATGGGGACTCCTGTCTAATCTCGTCTGTCAACCTGTCCATCACCATTGCAAATAAGAAAGGGCTCAGAGCCGATCCCTGATGTAATCCCACCTCCTATTTGAATGCATTCGTCACTCCTACTGCAGACCTCACCACTGTCACACTTCCCTCGTACATATCCTGTACAACTCTTATGTACTTCTCTGCCACTCCCGACTTCCTCATACAATACCACATCTCCTCTCGAGGCACCCTGTCATATGCTTTCTCGAGATCCACAAAGATGCAATACAGCTCCTTCTGGCCTTCTCTAAACTTCTCCATCAACATCCTCAGAGCAAACATTGCATCTGTGGTGCTTTTTCTAGGCATGAAACCATAGTGCTGCTCAATAATCATCACCCCACTTCTTAACCTAGCTTCCACTACTCTTTCCCATAACTTCATGCTGTGGCTCATCAATTTTATTCCCCTGTAGCTACTGCAGTCCTGCATATTCCCCTTATTCTTAAATATCAGCACCAGTACACTTCTTCTCCACTCCTCAGGCATCCTCTCACTTTCCAAGATTCCATTAAACAATCTGGTTGAAAACTCCACTGCCATCTCTCCTAGACACCTCCATGCTTCCACAGGTATGTCATCTGGACCAATGGCCTTTCCATTTTTCATCCTCTTCATAGTTGTCCTTACTTCCTCCTTGCTAATCAATTGCACTTCCTGATTCACTATCTCCACATCATCCAACCTCTACTCTCTCTCTCATTCTCTTCATTCATCAGCCTCTCAAAGTACTCTTTCCATCTTTCCCAGCTCAGTCCCTCTGTCTAGCCAATCGGTACAGGTCCTTTTCTCCCTCCTTAGTGTCTGACCTCTCATACAACTCATCATACGCCTTCTCTTTAGGCTTCGCCACCTCTCTCTTCACCTTGTGCCTTATCTCCTTGTACTCTTGTCTACTTTATGCATCTCTCTGACTATCGCACTTCTTCTTTGCCATCTTCTTCCTCTGTATACTCTCCTGTATTTCGTCATTCCACCACCATGTTTCCTTTTCCTCCTTCCTCTTTCCAAATGTCACACCAAGCACCCTTCTTGCTGTCACCCTTACTACATCTGCTGTAGTTTCCCAGCTGTCTGGTAACTCTTCACTGCTACTCAGTGCCTGTCTCACTTCCTCCCTAAACTAAACCTTGGAGTCTTCCTTTTTCAACTTCCACCATTTGATCCTTGGCTCTGCCCTCACTCTCTTCCTCTTCTTGTTCTCTACTTCATCCTACAGACCACCATCCTATGCTGCTTAACTACACTTTCCCCTGCCACCACTTTGCAGTCTTCAATCTCTTTCAGAACTCTTGTGCATAGGATTTAATCTACCTGTGTGCATCTTCCTCCACTCTTGTACGTAATCCTATGTTCCTCCCTCTTCTTAAAATACGTATTCACCACAGCCATGTTCATCCCTTTGGCAAAATCCACTATCCTCTGACCTTCTTCATTCCTCTCCTTGACACCATACTTACCCATCACCTCCTCATCTTCTCTGTTCCCTTCACCACCATGTCCATTGAAGTCCTCTCCAATCACCACTTTCTGTCCCTTGAGTACACTGTTCATCACTTCATCCAACTCACTTCAATAATCTTCTTTCTCACCCACTGCACACCCAACTTGCGTTGCATATGCACTAAGAACATTCATCATCACACCTCCAATTTCCAGCTTCATAATCATTACTCTGCCTGACACTCTTTTCACCTCCAAAACACTCTTGACATACTGTTCCTTCAGAATAACTCTTACCCCATTTCTTCTCCCATCCACACCATGATACAACAATTTGAATCCACCTCCAATCTACCTGGCCATACTCCCCTTCCATTTAGTTTTTGCACGCGCAATATATCAACCTTCCTTCTCTCCATCATATCGACTAACTCTCTCCCCTTACCAGTCATACTGCCAACATTCAAAGTTCCTACCCTTAGTTCGACTCTCTATACTCTCCTCTCTCTCCTCCTGCCACCGGACACGTCTCCCCCCTCTTCTTCTCCTTCTTTGGCCAACAGTAGCCCAATTTCCACCAGCACCCTGTTGGCTGACAGTACTGGTGGCACTCATTGTTAACCCAGGGCTCGACCAATCCGGTATGGAAATTTGTATTGTTGTCCACATATTGATTTGGCAAAATTTTACACCGGATGCCCTTCCTGACGTAACCCTCCCCATTTATTGGGACCGGCACGAAGAAACACACTGGTTTGTGCATCCCCTGTGGCTGGGTTATGGGGGCTTCATTTAAGTAATTTTTTTTTTCCTTTTCATTTAAGTAATTTTAGAAAATAGGATTAATTCATAACGAACCACAGTAAACCCTTCCATATAATTTAATTAACAGCTGTACATCAAACGTGTTATTAATAATTTTATTGTTCTTATTTTCTTTAACAATTTTCAAATGTAACCTTAATGTATTTTCTGTTTATGTCTAATTTTTCCCTAAAAGTGAAAAAAGTTTATTTATTTATTTTTTTTAATTAATTCTGCTATGGACAATACTGTAATTCATAAGTGAATTCCTATAGAATTAGGTAAATACTGCATAATGCAGAACTGGGTAAATTTATTTATAGTAGCCTGCTATAGCTTAAACTAATTCATACCTGTAAATAAGTAAGTTTTAACCAGCTTTTTTTTTTTTTTTTTTGGAAAATGAAAATCCAGGTCTGGATGGGATTCTAGTTCATTTCAGTATGCAAAATTATATATACCCAATCGCACTCTTGGTGACCTGGGAAACAAATCATCAGGGCACACATTCTGAGAACAAAGTGAAAGTGAATGGCTGGAATTTAAACAAACAGTTGCTACCATTGACCCACCATGCCCCTTTGTAATTAAAGCTGCTATATAAACTTCAACCTTTGTTTCCTGAATATATATATATATAAAAAATATATAATATCTTTCATCTTCTGACTAGATTTGACACAGATTTGTCTTTTTGTTGAGGTCACTTATTGTTTCCTTGCGGAAATCTAGAGCCATACTTGCTCACTCATGACTCAGAGGAATGTTTGAATACATTTTCTTTCTTCTCTGACTTGCAGTAGAAGATTGGCAGATGCAGAAGAAATCAGTGGCTACTTATGATATTTGTGATGTATTATTTGAATATTATATTGAATTAATGAAGATGCTTTTATTTTGAGTGAGAATAAATTTAAATTTCAGAAACCTGGAGAAGTGTTACATTTTATGGCATTTAGTCTCTTACAAATTTGAAACTGGGATTAGTGTATGAACATTAGTTCATTTAATAATTTTAATGACTGTTCAGCTAAGTGTAATTTAATTATCAGAGAATATACTACTGTACATATATACTGAGAACTTGGCATTTAAATGAAAGCTTTTTCCTATACCTTCATCAATTTTCTATTATAGCAAAAGCAAGAATTTGTCTCTTGAGCAATTCTTCTGATAGCATAATGTTACATCTGAAGAACGTGGCCAATATGTTGTGCGCTGTGTATCAATTTTAGGATCTGGATTTCTATAGTGAAAATGTATTTTATTTAGTGCCAAAGGTTTATTAAGTTCTAATGAAACCTATCTACATAGATATTTAATGATGAAGATAAGATGTGAAGGGGCTTGTGCAATAATTGCTCAGTATATATATATATATATA
>JANRMT010062806.1:23675308-23724253 GCA_026402145.1 Polypterus bichir lapradei
TATATATGGGATATGACATCTAAACTTGGTACAATGATAGTTGACAGTTTAGGACACAAAATTGATTCCAGGGTTGTTCATCTTAAAATATCTTGGTTATGTACTGTAAAATCCATTTTTTTGATGGAAATTTCTAAGATTACTATTTTTTGTACATATATACAAAGTGAATAAAGTGAACAAAGGTTTTTATTCATATATAGACTTTCTTTTAAAAATTGGGAGTGTTATTCTCTCTGTATTCTTCAGCCATTTACACCTCATTATTACATGAACAGAATAATAGTTTATTTTTGGTTATGTAATTTCGGCGCAATAATGCCAAAAGCCCTATTTGAAGTGTTCATTAAATTTACTACTGTTTCCAATATGCATGATTAAAAGTTGCTTTCCAAAATAAATAGGACAGACATTAACAGAATGAATCACACTTGATTCTGCCCTAATGAAAATTTAATTAAATTGATATACCACTGTATGCTATGAAATTTATTGATGAAGAAAAAATTATATATATATATATATATATAGAGAGAGAGAGAGCGTGGAAGTAAAAAAAAAAACTCCCTGAGGAAGACAGGACAAGTTCAATCAATTAGATTTTTATTCAGTCACAGATGAGTATGTGGATTCTACGTTGCAAGGCAGAAGAGCAGTTACATTTTTTTCTATTGGCTTTTTATAATTTCTTCTTTCTCCCCCTGCCCCTTATTTCTTCAAAATAAACATAATATCGTTTACTTAAGCATTTTGTTTTAGTACGCTAATGGGACATCTGTTCTTATTTTTTCACTGATCAGATAGAACCTAAAGAAGGAAAGGTAATCTTTACTGTGTCAAATAGATGCGTTCCTAAGATACTGGAAATTGTCTTTGGTCAGCTTACTGCAGCCTGCCTTTTCACCATAGGATTGTATATAAATACAATTAATCCGTTCCGGACCGTACAAACTGTATGTAAATATATATTTTAGTTTTTAAGCACAAATATAGTTAATTATACCATAGAATGCACAGCGTAATAGTAAACTAAATGTAAAAACATTGAATAACATTGAGAAAACCTTGAACAACAGAGAAAACTAACACTGCAATAGTTTGCGCTATAGTGCTAGGCACCGCTCGCTAAAAACACTTTTTTTTTAAAATGAGTTTTAAGCACAGGGAAAAAAATGAACATCTGAAAAATCCGTAATTTAATAAACCACCAAGAAAAGTAACATTGCCACAATGCATGCTATGAACCGATCGCTGTAAGCAGAACTGAAAACAAAAACAAGCCTTTTCTACCTTATGCGTCCAGCCCTCCCTCTCTCGCTCGCTCTCTCTTTCGTGTGTGCATGTGTCTCTCGCGCACCTGTGTGTGTCTCTCTTTCACGAGCCTGTAGCGCATGTCTGTGTCTCTCTCTAGCACACAAGTGTGTGTGTGTGCCTCTCTCTCGCGCGCCTGTGTGTGTGTGTGTGTGTCTCTCTCTCGCACACCTGTGTGTGTGTGTATTGCGCTCTCTCTCTCTTGCTCGCTCGCTCGCTGCACTGGAAATGCACAGTCAGAGACTGAACATGTACAAACCGAAAGGGAAACTGGCTTGTTCGTATACCGAGTATGTGATCGTGAACCGAGGCAAAAATTTGGTGAACTTTTTGGTCGTAAACCGATTTGTACGTGTACCGAGACATTCGTGAACCGAGGTTCCACTGTATAATCAAAAACCTAGGTGAGATCACTTTTGCAACTTCATTTATAATAGAAACAAATTATAAGTAGAAGGAGGATAGTAGTCTTAATGAAGGTGTATTCCATTACAAACAGCAACTCCAATGTATACATTATTTATGAAAGAATTACCGTATATCTACTTTAAACAAAGGATATTTGAGTATTTCCACATCTAGAATATAGAAAGAAAGTGGTGCTAACTTTCTGCTAATAACTTCAAAAACATACTGCTCAAAAAAATTAAGGGAACAGTTAAATTACGCATTGAATCTCGATGAATAAAATATTCAAGTGGAAAATCTTTACTAAGTAATACTGTGTAAATTTATTGAGAACAAAATGATGTAACAACGGTCAATGGAAACTGAAGTAACCAACCTATTAAGGGGTGGATTCAACATCGCACCAAAAATCAAATTCAAAAATTAAAATCACAGGCCAATCCAACTTGCATGAATTTCATCACGGCAACTCATAATGCGATTCAGTAGTGTGTATGGCCTCCATGTGCCTGTATGCACTCCTGACAACATCTGGGCATGCTCCTGATGAGACAGCGGATGATGTCATGGGGGATCTTCTTCCTGACCTTGATCAAAGTATAAGTGAACACCTGGGCAATCTTTGGCACTACTTGTCAGCATCGGATGCACCAATACATCCCAAAGGTTCTTAATTAGATTCAGATCTGGAGAACGTGTGGGCCATTCAATGGCATCAATGTCTTTGTCATCCATGAACTGCCTGTTCACTCTGTACACATGAAGCCGGGTATTATCCTGCACCAGGAGCAATCCACAGCACACTGCATCAGTGTAAAGTCTGACAGTGGCTCTGTAGATTTCATCCTGGTACCTAACAGTACTGTTGCCAAGCACGTGGATCCTCCAAAGATATGCCTCTCCAGACCATCACTGACCCACTGCCAAATCGGTCATGATGGCTGATGTTGCAGGCTGCATAATATTCACCACAGTGTCTCAAGACTCTTTCACATAAATCACATGTGCTCAGTGTGAACATACTGTCATCTGTGAAGAGAATGGAATGCCAATAGTTGAACTGCCAATTATGGTACTCTATGGCTAATGCCAGTCGAGCTGCATGGTGATGGGCTGTGAGCACATGTCCCTCTAGAGGATGTTGGACCCTCGTGCCACCCTTGTGGAGTTTGTTTCTGACTATTTGGTCAGAAACATACACTCCAGTAGCCAGCTTGAAGTCATTTTGTAGGGCTCTGGCAGTACTCCTCCTGATCCTTCTCGCATAAAGGAGCAGATAACAGTACTGCTGCTGGGTTGATGCCCTTCTACGGCCCTGTCCATATATCCTCTTGTAATGGCCCATCTACTGGTATCTCTTCTATGTTCTTGAGACTGTGCTGGAAAGCACAGCAAAGCTTCTTGCAACTACACACATGGATGCACTCTCCTGAAGGAGCTGGACTACCTGTGCAACCTGAATCAGCTACAGGTACCGCCTCATGCTACCAGTAGTGACAAGGACACTAGCAAAACGCAAAACTAGAGACAGATTGGTCAGGAAGGAGGGAGAGATCACTTGTTTTTGGCCACCAACTGCAAAAACATTCTTTTTTTGTAGTTGTCTTGCTATTGCCTCTCAAGTCCACCTTTTGTCACTAGTGATGAATGAACTCTGCAGTGTTCGCTTCACCCCGAGTTTAGAGGAATAATGGAAGTGTTTGCAAATATCGTCATTGGGGACAGACTAACTGAAGTAGATTTGACTTGATTATAATGGTGCAATCATCTTTTAAATGTCCGTGCAGCCTAGGGAAATGTCTGCTAACTATAATTGACCAATTGTTATGTCCAAAAAGGTGACCTGATCTGTGTGGCAGCAGTGCCAACCACTGTGCTTCTGTGAGATCAAAGAAGAAAGAACACTGTTGAACGACATGCATACGCATATTTCATCAAAACAAAGTGGAAATGCCAAAATTGTAGTCAACAGTCAGAAAAAATACGTAGGTCCTTTTGTGTTGATTTATATGTGAAAAGCAATTGCTTTGTGTCAGGAAACACAGCCGTTTTGGAAAAATATTCAGCCCTCATTCAAAGTTGTGTATCGTGATTGAAGTTACTGGCTCATTCTATTTTTTGAAGTCATGATGAAGGCTCTCTAAATTGTCTGTGCTGATGCTTTGCCCCTTTTCTTCTATCAAAAAAATAGATGTCTTGTAGATAGTAATACATTTTTCATTATTATTATTATTTCATAAAGTCTCCTATGTTTTTGGTGTTGTCAGACTCTTTCAAGGTTTGTTTTCATTCTCCATGTGGCTAATTATGCATACATAGGTCACACGCATCCTTCTCTTATATAGATGTGGAACTCGAAGATCGACCTGCACAATTGGTGACAAACGAAGATAATTCGCTATTTATGCTGTATATGTTTCATAAAAATAAAATTTGAGAACCTGCATTATTTACTTAACTGTAAAATTAAATTGAGTTTACCTACTATACACTGTTTTAATGTGCCTCTATGGATTTGCATTTTATAGCACTTGTTTTTATGGAAAATGTAAAATACTGGTATCAATACTGATGCTATTGTAGTTCACCGGCTGCCGTAGTACCTTTGGTTTCCTTGAAGTCAGCCTGTTCTGTTTATATCTGCATGAGTTTTCTCTGCTAACCCTGAGATTCTCCCGGTGTTCAAATCTGTAGTGTGTCAGCCGGTAGAGTAGTGATACTACCTGTGAGCATGATCATGTACTCTTCATACTGCCAACCACTGCGCGACCATGCCTTCGTGAGATCAAAGAAGAATGAACATAGTGAGAGATGTGCAAGCTTTGTAACCAGCCTGTAATGCAAATGATCAGTATTATATACCCGGGGGGTGGTCCCATCCAATTTTGGCTTTTACAGGGATGTCATGCTGGCCTCGCAAAACATTATGGGACACTGGAAAAAAAGTTCTACTAAACAATCCGGATTATCAGTAAATAATTTGATAAACAAGAGTGAACTAAAGCGTAGCAAATACGCTGTTTAATACTAGTTGTCACTTCATTTGCACCAAAGCAGGTGAAGTTGATTCACAATTGCTTATGCTTCCTAACTGGACAGAATTCTATCCCTGAAGCTTAATTGACTTGGTGTCAGACTGTGATGATTAAGTGTTCCCTTAATTTTTTTGTGTAGTGTAGTTTTGATTCCCTTTTGTTACCATTTTACTTTGCTCAGGCTGCTTGTATCTACCACCTTTCTTGATGTTTGCCTCTACTCTATGCTGTGCTTAATTACGGAATGAGGTTTAAAAGTAGCTTTGGAAAATATCAGCATTTGCTTGCAATCTTTCATCAGTCCTGTCCTCCGTTATTTCATTTTACTTTACTTTACTTTACTTTACTTTACTTTACGGAAATGACGCATAGAGCAACGATATCTTCAGTATACCCTTCTTATCTTAACACAGGTTGCAGTTAGTCAGTGACAGTCAGTGCCACCTTGATGTTGTAAAGTTATTTCCAGGAAAGCATGGATTTTACATATTGGACAAGTACCAATTAAGCTGTAAAATTACGTGGTCAGTTCAGAATCTTTTGAGAAAAGGTAAAGCAGAAAGTAGGATTATCCTCTATCTAGTGTTATTGATGTCACTGCTAAGAAGTGCTCTGCAAACTAAATGCATATCTAAAGTTTTAAAACTTATTTAGTTCTAAAACATCTCTTTAGTATGATAGTAACCCATCTACTTCTCTATTTGAATGTACTAGACTACTTTTTTTTCTTTAATGAGTTTTTTTTAATGGCTAAAAAGGCAAAGATCAGTATCTGATTTGATAACAATGCTATGGTTGCAAGGCCAAAGAGGAGAGGAGTGGAAAGCAAAAACTCCATCTAGCGTACATTCCAAAACCAGAAGACTGCCCAGCCTCTGGACATTCTACAAAACTGAAACTGGAATATTTGCTGTCTGTATATTAAATATTGTATACATATGATGAGAAGTCTGAGAAGATTTAATGGAGTGGGTATTATTATTCTTTATCATTTCTAGAATAAAAGTTACTGAGTAAGATGATCAGATGGCAGTGGCCTAGACTATCACCAAAGTATAACAGAAAGAGAAAAAATAATTAATCTTTTACAGTTGGCTAAATTAAAAAATTATGTTTTTAGTTTTTTTGGGCTAAATAGGTCTGTGAGCAACACATGCATGCATATATTTTTAGAAGGCATTGTTGACTGGAGTTAGTGTATTTGAGTACAATTTGTCAGTTATTAGGTGACACATCATTCTTAACTTGAGGTAAACATGATAACAAAATAAAACAAAGATGTTTCTCATGTTCACAAAAAAAATGAAGGTTAGAGTTAAAACATTTCACCTATACAGCTTTTTGTGCAGCTGAAATGCATCTACTTTAATGTATTTTTCAGCTTCAGAATAACCTTTACTGAATTTTCCTGATGTTACCACATTATGTTCCCTTTTCCCATCCAATCAAATGTTATCTTACTTTCTTTTCTATTTGTTGTTATTACTTTTAAACAGTTTTTGAATTTAATTTTGAGAATTAATTAGGATGAATAAGAGGGTGTTGCAGGGGTAAGGGTGGCCTGCTAAATCCATTATTGAATGTTGCCAAAGTGACCCCTATAAAAAAGCACAATGAAAATGGTAATAAAGATTTTGTATTTCATCTTACATATTTGCATAGATTTTCAGTTTCACATTTTACATTTCAAAACAAACATGAATAATTTTCTGTGAAAGGAAGCTCTTGTTTTTTGTGTTGTAAATTCATTATTCGTTATTAATGTTGTAGTAAAAACTGATATAAATAGATTACTGAATGTACTCTGTGGAAGAGTTACAGAAATGCTTTGTTTTTAGGCATTTGTGTATCATAACAATCACTGTTTCCTTTTCACTTAAAAGTCAAATTGTCCTCTAATAAATTTTCCAGCAGATGGCAGAATTGCATTGAAATACTTTAGCCAGCACCTGCATATACTGTAGTAATATAAAGATTTTTAAGCACAAAGTATTTTTGTCCTTTTCTAAAAATGTCTTTTAACAAATTACTTAAAACAACAACAACGTTTATTTCTATAGCACATTTTCGTACAAAGGATGTGACTCAAAATACAGTTACATGTATAGAGAAACAAATTATATATAGATAAGAATAATAATGAATGAATAGTATACAAAAGATAAATCAATAATGCATACTTATATAAGAAAGATATATAATTAACACTAGAATTACCAAAGCCTATGAAAAAACGCAAAATCCCGGCCCACCTTAAATCTGTTCACACCTCTCCGTCAGCATCTTTTGTATTTTAAATGTGTCGATCAACACAAGCAGCAAGCAGCCTGCTATCCCATCCCCCCGCCCACTGCCGCAGTTAAGTGCAAGGACACGTGTGGGGCAGACTGATTGGCAAGATGATGCCCGACCTGTTTCTGCATCCAAACGGTACCATCTTTCGCCTTTATGCCTAGTGCAGCTGCATTGTTCTTATATGTGATTGGACATTTCTTGCGGGGAGGGCTTCTGTTCTCTTTCTCCGATGTAGAACCCTCATCCTTAGCCAAGTTCACCTCTGCTATAGCACATCTTTATTTGAAAACAGCAGTGTCAGATCAGGGCAAGCATGAACGTGACTGAGAGAATAAAACTGAATTAAAAAAAAAATGCTAACCTTTACAAGTACCATACATTTACACCAGCTGTTACAGTGTCAAATCAAATGTATATTTTTATTCTATAATAGTAAGAATAAGAGCAGCTCACTACTCAAAAGGGAGGTGCCCAGGATTGAACCACAAACCTCTTGATTATGACTTAACAGTTCTTACCGCTACACCGCCAAAGTAGTCGTATTAGATGTGTGTCAATGTCACACCCTAACACAAGTTCTTTTCTGCAGTTATATTCTTGAATAAAAGTGCTCTTGTTTTGTTATACTTGTACCTTTTTGTCAAAGTGTATACAGTAATCCCTCCTCGATCGCGGGGGTTGCGTTCCAGACCCCCCCGCGATAGGTGAAAATCCGCGAAGTAGAAACCATATGTTTGTATGGTTATTTTTATATATTTTAAGCCCTTATAAACTCTCCCACACTGTTTATAAATATTCCCCGCAGAGTTATACAGCATAATCCCTTTGTATTCTCTTAGATATTAGGTAAGATTCATTGAAATTCTGTATATAAACACACTGTTTATATACAGTAAAACCTAAATATTATTTTAAAGATATTGAGTGTCTCCGATATCACATATGTTACAGCCATTACGATAGACAGGTCACCAGCAATAAATACGTACAATGCAAGAAAAATAGTATACAGTAAATGTGTGTACAGTGACACTAAACGTACGTACATGTACTAAGCACTGTAAGAAGAAAATTAATTATGGTTACTCACCAACAATGACACGATGACTTGTCCGATAACAATGAGTTTAATTTTACTGCACAACAAAGGAGAGCGTTACAGCCCTTTGTAAAGGAGCCACTTCAGGCGATTGTGTAGCACTGCCGTTGTTGTTCTTCTGGCAGTCTTCAATCCAAATCCCTAAAGCAGATTCCATCCAGACTACTGCCTTATTACATCCACTTACAACTCGTTTTGCACCCTGGTTAAAAGTACACTGCAGCCGTAGATCTTATATTCCTTTCCTACTTTTTAAATAAAAAGAATCGTAGCCTTCAACAAATCCAAAACGTTTACCTTTTTGGCAATCGTTAACATCTTCTTCTTGCGCTTGGGCATGGCCCCTGAAGCAGTAGCAGATTGTTTTGGAGCCATAATGAAGGGCTCGACTATGCACAAAGATAAACACTAAAGAGCACAACTCTTTACACAGCGAAACACGTTGATGCTGAATGAGTGAGACGAGACTTCCTGGTTAACACTGCATTCAGCACGCAGGAACTCAAATGCGTGCTCTGATTGGTTAGCTTCTCAGTCAGGAGAACTTAAATGCGTGCTCTGATTGGTTAGCTTCTCAGCCATCCGCCAATAGCGTCCCTTGTATGAAATCAACTGGGCAAACCAACTGAGGAAGCATATACAGGAAGTAAAAAGACACATTGTCCGCAGAACCCGCGAAGCAGCGAAAAATCCGCGTTATATATTTAGTTATGCTTTCATATAAAATCCGCGATAGAGTGAAGCCGCGAAAGTCGAAGTGCGATATAGCGAGGGATTACTGTATTTAATATTTGGGCTTCAGGCTTCACACATTATACTTTTCATGTCTTCATTTTGTCAATTACTAAAACATGAAAAAGTTTCAGTTTTAACGATATGTTTATGTAAATTGTTATAGACACGGAACACACATGAAATGTATGTATTCTAAATGACGATATATTATTTACCCTCTACAACTCCAGCACTTCACTCCATGATAAACACTCAGCACTGATAACCTTATTTGAGAATTGAACTGTGGCAGTAGGCGGGGGGATGGGATAGCAGGCTGCTTGCTGCTTATGTTGATCGACACATTTACAACACAAAAGACGCTGATGGAGAGGTGTGAGCAGATTTAAAGTGAGCCAAGATTACAAGTTTTTTCGTAGTATTTGGTAATTCTAGTGTTAAGAGAAATAGAGTCATTAAATATAGAATTGTGTTTAAAGTTTCTAAATAACTGTCCCATGATAAGATCAGAATGCCAGGGTGGACAGGAAAAAAAAATATGCCAGCCAAGCTAGAGAAAATAACAATCTGCAGGGGTTCCACACCAACAGATTGCCAAGCCCCCACCGAGCATTTTGCCTATCGTAATTATCGTCATTTTTCATTGTTTTTTTTGGCTTTGTCTTAGAGGATTTGATAGAGTTGGTCTTGTGATAAGCTGGGTATCCACTTTCTTTCAGACATCACAGTAGACTGTATAGGACCTTGATCAGCCACCACAGAAGAACCTGAGAAAGCAGAGAAAAGTAAAGATTATTAATGATTGCAAATTCACTGAAGAGAGTGGTAATTCTATGCCTGTCTATTGTAGGTTATTAAGAGTGGAACTAAAGTGAATCTACAAAAAAAAAAATTAAAAAAGTGGGATTTTAGGCGTTTCTTAAAATGTTCCAAAGTATTAGCTTGAGTAGTATTAGGGTGCACCAATATCATTGTGAGATATGTTCCAGACAATCAGCATTGAGTATTTGATGTAATTCACATCCACTTACTCATTGCCTGTATCCCCATGATGTTCCTGAGTTACTTTGTACCTGAAGTGTGGGGTATGAGAGGCAGTGGCCATTTTAACTGTTGTCTGATTGAAGGGGGCAGCCATCTTGGCTATAGTCGCAGAGGATCAGCCATCTTGGACCTAGTCTGAGAAGGGAATGGCCATCTTACCTGTAGTCTGAGAAGGGCTGGCCAGCTTTGGAAGCCAAGCCTTTAAGGAAACATGGTAGGTACCTATGGGCGGAGCATGTATCCTAGTCCTTTGGCACAGATAGTACAGAGAGTATGAGTGGCAGACCCATAGAGAGTATGTACAAGAAGACTTTAGGGAGTCTTTAGAGTCTGTTACACTACCAAGGAGCCTGGCAGTTTTGGCAGTGCAGCTCACACATACCTACATCCTTTTACCCACATAAACAAGCCCACCTGTACCCAAGTAACAAACCATTCAACTTATAAAATGATCATTAAACGAGAAAATAAGTGTGCCTTAAAAACAACAACTTTATTGAAAGATTCAAGGGCACACAGTTTGCATTCATAACCTCATCCACGCCATCCCACTTATAAAATTAAACTTCATGATCCAAACTATATAATGATTTTTAAAGGTGGAAAGATATCAAGATGCCAAAAAAGCAACTTTACCGAAATAAATTCCAAACATTGCAATTATGACATCTTTACCTCAGAGTTGCACAAAAGATCTTTTCAAAAGATCTCTCTTCAAAAGTGCCTCTTAATATGAAAATCAAAAACTTTTCCAAGATTTTAAAAGACCGCTCAGAGTCTTACATTATGCTTCATAACTGCAACACCTTCCACATTTAGCCACAGCAAAAGATGGCAAAAGTTGGAGGTTTGGGATTCATGTTTTTTTCTTGAAATATTTGTTGGATAATTTTCTTGGTGTTAAATGAAAGACTGGGGCTCTCATATATTGAAAAATGTTCTCTACGGATGTGCAGGTCTGTAGGAGAGAGGTGAACACCTAAAATGTAAAATTCAATATTGATTTAGAAGAAATGCTGGACTAAATGGCCATGTGATCACATTCAATTAACTAGGTACTTGATATTATTATAAAATGCAAATGACTCCTCAGTCACAAGATAGGTAACAATCTCCAGATTGAGGGCTTTACATTTTTTTTTACTTATATCTTTTAGCATAAATATCCTCCCAAAAATAAACAATACTGTACTCCTTAGCATCAAATATTTGTAGAAATTAAACAAAACATCAGGGTGAACTCAAAAACATAACACAGCCCACCTTGGAAAGCACATTTACATAGTGCAAAGGGCAAAACCTACTTCAGCAAAACCATGGCTAATATCAAAACAAAAACATGCAACACATTTTCTTAGGTAGAATGATATGTCTGTTCAAAAACATCAGCAAAATGTTCCTATGGATTTATTGTATCTTAACATCATTCCGTGCCTGGACCACATCATGAGGACAAGGGACACAGATACACTGGCAGTCTGCAGTTTATTTGGCATTTCGTTCAATAGCACACCTTGTAGATAAGAGAACCAATTTTAACATTTACATTTCAAAGATATCATGCTGCACCTTCAAATAAACTTATTTATCCATCAATCCATCCATTTCTATTGTGTTGATGTCAGTGAAATACTGTTTGAAGCAGCAATAAGGCTTCTTCAGTGCTACATGAAGCGGTTCTCTTTTATATCTCAGGGTTTTCCGTCTATGCAGATGATGATTATGCATCTGTTGAGGTGAAGACAAAAAAGATGGAATGGATGAAAGAAATTAAAAATCAGCACTAAGCAACTCTGATCCAAGTACAATGCACAAGAAAAAAAAATTCACTACAAATATGTGTAACATCTTTTTGAAATCAAATTCAGAAATTGCTAAAACTTATGATATTGATGTTACTTTTATCATTTTGCATTATTTTTCATACGTCTGGTGTAGTTTGTGTTGGCAAAATTATTTCTAAAAGACAGTTGATATAGTCGGAGCAAGAAATAAAATGTATATTTTTTCCAATATATTTAGCACTAGCAAAATACCCGCGCTTCGCAGCGGTGAAGTACTGCCTTAAAATTTTTATTAAGAAGAAAATTAAACCTTTTTAAACTGAGGGAAAATATACCAATAATTATTTGTTAAAGATCTCTTTGTATGCCACGTTGTCAGTTCGGCCCTCCAGTTGCAATATGACCAAGCTGTAGCTGTGCGCTGAGCTTACTCTTGAGCATGCAATGTACAGTTGGCCATGTGAACAGTAATCTTGTTTCAAATCTCACAGCTTGGATTGCCGCTGTCATAATCGGTTTGAGTTTCATGGTTTGTTTCAGTTACGACAGTATTTGTAGGACTTGTGTTGAAGAGACATTCGGCATCTGTCAAGCATTGTAAGTATACAACCAGTTTCATTGATAACTTCACATCCAGCTTTTGAGAGTTTAAACATTTCTAAACATCAAAGTGTCCACTACTGTGAAGCTAAGATGTTTAAGAGGCATTGGCGGTTGTCCAAAGGTGTAAAATATTTGGCCATTTCGGTACACTTAAGCATTTCACTCTTGTAGTGCTCCTGTGTAGTATAATTATCTCCTGTACCGTCATCAGTCCACACCTTGAACCTGTCCCAGTCATTCAATACATAAGACACAATGTTCCTCCGGATATCAATAGTGAGCCTGATATGGCCGTGCAATATTTAACAAAGAGAATGGAAAGGCAGGTGCCATCTCCGGGCATGGAAACCACTTGGTAAGTGACAGTTCTTTGATCGATGGTGATTACCTCGATAGACATGTTAATGGGGGTACGGTTTGAATGATAAAGGAAATGGGTACCTGAACAATGTAAAGTAAGTCTAAAATACCTATACAATAACTATAATCGTAATAAATGAACAATAAAACAGCGGAGAAGCCGTGGATTAAATAAAAAGGCTGTAGTTATCAGCAGGGAGACGTGAATACCGTGGCGAAGCAAGGAAGGGAATGTAGAGACTGGAGCGACAGACGGCCTTATATAGGCAGGCAGCCAACAACGTGGGAGGCGTTGGGATGGGGGACCCAACGCCGCCTCACACGGTGACCGAGCTGCAGGCTATGGACGTATATATGTACGTAAGTAGGATTCAGTTAGCGTTGGGAACCCGCGTACCAAATTTCTTGAAGATGGGCCCATAAGTAACAAAGACCGTTGAAAAGTTCAATATGGCAGCCGACAGTGGCATCATATCACCGAAATAAGTACCAAATTTCAGCCTTCTACCTATGAATAAGAAAGTTCAACATGGTGGACGTTGTTGATCGTTACGCGTAGAATTTTGAAATGAAACCTGCTTAACTTTTGTAAGTAAGCTGTAAGGAATGAGCCTGCCAAATTTCAGCCTTCTACCTACACGGGAAGTTGGAGAATTAGTGACGTTGGAAACTTCAATATGGCAGCCGACAATGGCATCATACCACTGAAATAAGTACGTACATCGGTTTTGGTTAGCGCAGGGAAGCCACCTACCAAATTTCGTGAAGATGGGGCCATAAATAAGAAAGTTCAACATGGCGGACATTGTGAAAATTAGTGACATTGGAAAGTTCAATATGGCGGCCGACAGTGGCGTCATACCATCGAAATAAGTACATACATCGGTTTCGGTTAGCGCAGGGAATCCGCCTACCAAATTTCGTGAAGATGGGGCCATAAATAAGAAAATTCAACATGGCGGACGTTGTCGACTGTTATCGACCGTTATGACCGTTACGTGTAGAATTTCGAAATGAAACCTGTTTAACTTTTGTAAGTAAGCTGTAAGGAATGAGCCTGCCAAATTTCAGCCTTCTACCTACACGGGAAGTTGGAGAATTAGTGACGTTGGAAAGTTCAATATGGCGGCTGACAGTGGTGTCATACCACCGAAATAAGTATGTACATTGGTTTCGGTTAGCGCAGGGAAGCCGCCTACCAAATTTCGTGAAGTTGGGGCCATGAATAAGAAAGTTCAACATGGTGGACATTGTTGACCGTTATGACCGTTACGCGTAGAATTTCTAAATGAAACCTGCTTACGTGATTACGTGGGCGGCGTGATGATGTCACACAAAACTCCGCCCCCACGGCGGTCAAGCTCAACTCCATTACAGTAAATGGAGAAAAATACCTTCCAGTTATGACCATTACGCGTAGAATTTCGAAATGAAACCTGCCCAACTTTTGTAAGTAAGGTGTAAGGAATGAGCCTGCCAAATTTCAGCCTTCTACCTACACGGGAAGTTGGAGAATTAGTGATGTTTGGAAAATTCAATATGGCGGCCGACAGTGGCGTCATACCACCGAAATAAGTACGTAAATCGATTTTGGTTAGCGCAGGGAAGCCACCTACCAAATTTCGTGAAGATGGGGTCAGCCTTCTACCTACACGGGAAGTTGGAAAATTAGTGACGTTGGAAAGTTCAAAATGGCGGCCGACAATGGCGTCATACCATCGAAATAAGTACATACATCGGTTTTGGTTAGTGCAGGGAAGCTGCCTACCAAATTTCGTGAAGATGGTGCCATAAATAAGAAAGTTCAACATGGCGGACGTTGTCGACCGTTATCGACCGTTATGACCGTTACGTTTAGAATTTCGAAATGAAACCTGCTTAACTTTTGTAAGTGAGATGTAAGGAATAAGCCTGCCAAATTTCAGCCTTCTACCTACACGGGAAGTTGGAGAATTAGTGATGAGTCAGTCAGTCAGTGAGTGAGTGAGTGA
Organism: Polypterus bichir lapradei; assembly: GCA_026402145.1. Classification (NCBI taxonomy): domain Eukaryota; kingdom Metazoa; phylum Chordata; class Cladistia; order Polypteriformes; family Polypteridae; genus Polypterus; species Polypterus bichir. The sequence continues at coordinate 23,689,974 of JANRMT010062806.1, forward strand.
GTGAGTGAGTGAGTGAGTGAGTGAGGGCTTTGCCTTTTATTAGTATAGATTTACTCATTAGCAAGGAAAATATAAGTGCCTCCATTTTTGTTTTACTTTCAGTAATGTTTGCAAAACCTTAAAAAAAGAAAAAAAATCTTCTGGGCTTCCTTCCTTTAAACATGACTGTTCTTCCTGCTAACACCCATTACACTCCAGCACACAGTCCGGTGCTTGATCAGTGTTTACATCTGTCACACTGCCGGACTGCACTGTTGCATGCTCTACGCAGTTTTTACTTGCATTTGATTTATAATTGGCATCTCTCTATTTTTAAATAAAGTAATGAATGAATTAATTTAAGTTGGTAATCCATTTAGTATAATGGATTAACAATAACAAACATACCCGGTAGGAGCCTTTTATAGTGTATGTGTTTAAGAATATACAACCAACTATGTAAATATTGTACTGTAATGCAGTGGCTCTAAAGTTTGTCCATGGTGGCTACAGGATTTCATTCCAACTGGTTTCACAATCTATCACGTATTTTTCCTCTACTTGATCTCTTTTGTAATCTGACTTTTTTCTTTCTCACATTCTGCATTCAGAAAAGCACACAAGTCTGAAGTTTTCAATTATAAGAGGTTTTGAACTATGTGTTTTGCCATGCTTTAATGGCTTAGTTCTCTTTTGCCTTTTTTCATTTGAATTACCTTTTTTCTGTGTCATTTCCTCCCTTAAGTGTATCCTAAGAATGACAATTAACAACAAGCAGAGCAGTCACAGGACAGATGACAATGAAAGCTGAAAGGCTATTATTACTTCAGTGTCTGAGCCACTAATTTGCTCATCAGTAAATAATGAGTTAAATAACTAGAACGGAAAGGCAGAATGAATATCATGATGATAAGGATGATGAAAATCAAAATTTAAAAAATAAAGCTAAAATATCCTTGAGTAACATAAATAAAATGTTGCTATATTCCAATAAAAGTTTAGAAACCCCACTTTTGTAATATTTTTTTGATTGGCCTACAAAACACAGAACTGCAAATAACAGCTTGAGTAGCTAAGGTAGAAGTCCAATTATAAGCTGGCATTGGTTGGAACAAAAACCTGCAGCCAAAGTGAGCCACTAGGCGTGAACTTGAAAACCACAGCTTTAGAGTACAAGCTCAAAGAACAGGTCATACACAATACACATAAGATACGGAGTAAAAGTGGTAAAAAGGCATTCAAGCATCAAATCACAGAATTTGGGTAATTGATAGTCTTCATCATAACTTTAAGGCATGTATAGAAAATCTGTAGTGCCTGGATATGAATTTATATACTATTCTTAGGCCACTGAACCCCTTCCATATCTATATGTTGAATCTTTGTAAACAATTACTTGAAGCAATAAGGTGAGTAATAACTCTTCACTACCGTATGAGAGCAAAGTAAAGGTTGCTGTTAAACATTTTTTTTCTTAAAACATATCACCTATTTGAAACCGTAAGACTAAAGAATAAAAAAGATCAATGGTTGAGAAATACATAGCTACGGCAAAATTGCCATCCCTTTTTATGAGTATTTCAGCAAAAAAATAATTTAATGATTAGGAAATCACGATTAGTTGTAGGGACACACAAGTCACATTAACATGTTGAAACTGAATTTTTAAATAAAAAAGACAAAACTACTTAAGCTGCTCTGTATTAAGCCTTTATAGGGTCATACCAGGAATAGACTTCCAGGGAAATGACTTCCCATGACTCTCTGTCTGTGTGTATGTCACAAAATAGGTTTGTTTGGATATTTTGCTGTAATTTCTATTTCTCCTGCTTTAGTACACACTGTGCAATTTTGAAAGTGAAGAAGATATCATAATTGCTATATGTGGAATTTGTTTCAGTAAAGTTGTTGTTTTTAGGTCACCTTGGTATCTTTCCTCCTTTATGAATCATAATATATGTGGGATTATGAAGTATAGTTTTATACATGGGTTGATGTGGTTGAGGTAAGGGTTGCAAACTGTGTGTCCTTGAATCTTTCAATAAATCTGTTTTTAAGGCATCTTGGTATCTTTCCTTCTTTATGAATCATAATGTAGGTGTCATGGTTTGCTTAGGTGGGGAGTGTTAGAGGATACAAACTGTGTGCCCTTGAATCTTTCAGTAAAATTTTTGTTTTTAAGGCACCTTGGTATCTTTTCTCCTTTAATGATCATTTTATAAGTGGGGTGATTTGGTAGATGGGTACAGGTGGACTTGTCTTTGTGGGGAAAGGATGTAGGTGTGTGTGAGCTGCTCCACCAAAACTGCCAGGCTCCGTGGTTGTGTAATAAACTTACTCTAAACTCTTCTTGTACATCCTCTCTCTGTGTCTGTCACTCATACTTTATGTACTGTGGTCACCAAAGGACTAGGATACCTGCTCCACCTATAGGTGACTACCGTGTTTCCTTAGAGACTCAGCTTCCAAAGCTGTCTGCCTGTTGTCGTACTATGGCTTAGATGGCCACCTCCTTCTCGAACTACAGCCAAGATGGATGCTCCTCTGAAACTATAGCCAAAATGGCTGCCAAAATGGCCGCTGCCTCTCAAAATCCACATATCAGGTACAGGGTAGAGGGTAGAACTTCTGCTAACTCGGTATATCAAGGATTTACAGGTAATGCGTAAGAGGGTGGGGACTTACACCAACTATTCAACTCTGATTGGCTGGAACACCTGTCACAAAAAGTTGGCTCCCCTTATACTACTAGCCTGGCATATCTTAAATGGTAAAGTATTCCAGATTTTTTTGTGCATTATAACAAAAGTCCATCTCACCACTTCTTGTAAGCTTGGCTCTTAGAATTTGAAACAGACCTCTATTAGAAGGTATAAATTTATGGCTTGGAATGTAGGGGGATAGGCACTTCAAAATTTAAGAAGGAGCAAGATTATTTAAGACTTTAAACACTATTAGCTGTATTTTAAAGTCAGTTCTAATGAACACGGATATCCAATGTGCCAACAGTAAAATTGGTGAGATATGCTCAGATTTTCTTTTTCTGGTTAAGATTCTTGCTGTTGCATTCTGAACTAACTGCAACGGATTGATGTCTTACTCAGGATAGACAGACAAGTTAGGAGTGAATTACAGTAATCTAACCAACTAAAAACAAAAGCATGAATTAATTTGTATCGTCTTCCATTATTATAAGAGATCTAACCTTTTGCAATATCTTTAAATGGAAAAATACAGTCCTAGTAAGGTGGTTTATGTGTGATATAAACTTTATGTCAAAGTCTAAGATTATACCTAAATTCTTTACTTCCACCTTGACTTTTAATACTCTGGGGTAAGGTTTATTTCTAATGTCCTCACTTTTTCCATTTTTGTTAATGACTAAAATTATTATTTTTTTCCTTATTTAGCTTGAGAAAATTCCTACTCATCCATTCCAAAATATAAGGCAGACCTTAGATCAGAGAGTCCAGAGCATCAGGATCATCTGGTGCTATAGATAAATAAAGCTGTGTCTCTTTGGCCTAATGGGAGCATGTAGACTGAAAATAACATTGGGTCCAGAATAGATCCTTGTGTTACATAGTATGCCATATGATGGATCCATGAATTACAATCAGAACTAACAAAGAATTTTCTACCTGCTAAGTAAGACTGAAACCGATTTAAGACACTGTGAGAGAGGCCTACCCATTGGCTAAGACGATTTCTAAGAATTCTGTGGTCTATTGTGTCAAATGCTGCACATAGGTCTAATAGAATAAAAACATATAAGTGTCTACAAGTCATTTACTACTTTAACTAGTTGGTTTCTGCACTATAATTTGTTCTTAAACCTAAACTTAAACTTATCAAGAATAGAATGTTTGTTTAAATAGTCATTTAACTGATGAAAAACTGTTTGTTTTTTTAAATTTTATTCAGAAAAAGCTGGTTTTAAATGGATCCCAAGTTGTCAAGAACAGACAAGTCAATATTTTTTATCTTGAGCAGGGGTTTAAGTATTTATTGTCTTTAGACAAAATAGGAAGACCGCCATATCTATTGACAAGTTAACTATGTACATTATCAATGACCACATTTAAAATTGATACATAAATCTATCATTATTTATATTCCTTTTACCTTCATATCTGAAATAGACATTAATGATCCATCCATCCTTTTTATCGTCCTTCATCTTCTACTCTGTTTGTCTCAGCAATATCAAGGATACAGTAGCCACCCACCCTGCCTACACGCTCATATGCACTTGCTTTGCTCACTTAATTTAAATTTACATTTGCCATTCATTCTAAAACCAATATCACACTACATGACTTTTCCTGTGATTTTTTTAGTCATAACCTTCATTTATATGATCTTAGCAAGTTGTAACAAGTCACATAGTGGCTGGCAGTCTGTGTAGTTTGAAATTTCAAGTGACTCTATCATATTATGATACACATCACAAAAACAAAATAGGTATTTGTCTTAGGTCATTAGGATGAGCATGTTTGTGTGTGTAACGGGTGACAACTAATGAGTGCTGAACCAGAAGTATGATGTACACATTGTGAGAGCAATGAAAGAGGAAAGAGCCTACCTCTCTAATGTGTCTTGCTTGTTGTGCCATGACATAACGGGAAAAAAAAGAGAAAGAAAGATGGGGCAAGACTGTGGCTAAACTTGTCACATTTCGAAAACATTCATGCAGCTGCTGGTACTGTCAAGCAGCATGTTAATTGACTGTTAAATTGTGGTAAACACACAATACTTTGAAAGTTTAACACTCCTGAAAAGTAGTGAATGAGTCATTTAAGACTGGTGGCAGACTACTCAACTTTGAGCTGGAGAGTATGTCAGACTTACTGACTGCAGTTCCTTGACCTTTTTGTCTGGAGGTTTTCAAATTACACAACTGGTATTCACAGGAATTGACAGATTAAATAACTCACTCACAAGCCAACAGCACACTTTATATATCCAAAGACTCATTACGATTATGTAGATGAAAACTATGACTGAAAATTTCTTTAAAGGTCATTGAGTATTTTAGAAGCTTAATCTGTCACCCCCCGTGATCCCTAGTCATGTAATCTGAAATCCAGCAAATGCAGTAGTTAAGTTTGGCATGGTCTAGGACTCAGTGTCTTAAGCACTCAAGAGGGTAATTTAAAGATAAAATTAGCTACCAAATAGAGCATAGGAAACTACAACTTCCTTAGAGAGTTCTTGTTAAAGATAAACTATCCATCCATCCTCTTCCGCTTATCCAAGATCTGGTTGCGGGGGCAGCAGCTTGAGCAGAGATACCCAGACTTCCCTCTCCCCGGCCACTTCTTCTAGCTCTTCCGGGGGAATCCCGAGGTGTTCTCAGGCCAGCCGAGAGACAGTCCCTTCAGCATGTCCTGGGTCTTCCCCAGGGCCTCCTCCTGGTTAGACGTGCCCGGATCACCTCACCAGGGTGGCATCCAGGAGGCATCCTGATCAGATCCCCTAGCCACCTCATCTGACTCCTCTCAATGCAGAGGAGCAGTCTGTGCCTCTCCCGGATGACTGAGCTTCTCAGCCTATCTTTAAGGGAAAGACTAAAGCTAAGCTACAGTTCTCAAATTTAATGTAATAATTGCCCTTCTAAAGCCTGTCATTACTTCATTGAAGTGTAATAAAACCTATTCTGCATTGATTTTTAGTAGTTTTTTATATTGTGTTTTTATTTAAGTAATAAGGTGATGAGATGTTCACTTATTGTTTTAGACTTATTTTTGTATTTTTCTTCTTCTTCTCTTTGTGGAGTAGGAATACTCCCTCTGTTGCTGCCTTGTATCCTAATAGGGCAGGCACAGTGTAAGTCATATACACACTTGCTAGCACCACACTTCAGGTCATTGCTGTGACACTAATCAAATCCTGGAGCAGCCAGCTACCTGTAAACCAAGAGTGCATTGAGGCATCTGTTTGATCAGCTGCCCTTTGGCACCCGAGGAAAATTTCTTAAGGTTACTTTCAGGTCTACTGCAGCTTAAAATACTTTCATAAGTGTTACCTTTCAGTACTAGAGAAATTAGTAGTAAAATGAGTGCTCCCATAGACTCTTAACCCTTTTTACCATTGCTACTTCTACACCTTCACCTGAAATTAACGTCATCTAAATAGCACAACCTTTCTTTCTCTTAAACAAATATATTTCTAATATCTTACTTTACATATACTAAATATACTTTGAATATTCTCTTTACACCCGTGACCCTGTGTTAGAATATAGTGGGTTGGATAAAGGATGGATGGATATTTTCTTTACACATTTCAACAACGTAGGTTATGCTTTTAACATTTCCCACTTTTCATGCACTGAAGAGAGTTCCTTTCCACATGTCTACCATACACACATGTACTTCTCTTGTTTCACAACCCCTGCTCTTGTTTCTACTCACTCTTTCAGATCTATTTTTCATTTTGCTCTTACTACAAAATCATCAACATATAATTGGTCTTGTAAAAATCTCTTGTATCTCACATGTCATCGTCTCCATCACCATCAAGAAAAGATGCAGACATAACAAATACTCAATGAAGTCCAACTTTCCTTCATAATTTTTACTATCTCTTTTTTCCATTATGACCAGAGGTTGTATATTTCTATATATTTGCCATTACTGGAAATACTCTTAATTTAAACCTGACTTTCTCAGTGTCCATCTCATTACCTCTTATAGGACTAATTTATTTTTTCAAATTGCAAATGTGAGATTTGCATCTATACTTGTAATCTATTTTTCCTACATTTGACCTCACAACAAAGGATATCTTGTTTTTTTCCTGAGCATTAATCCAAACTCCATTACACTAACTTCCATGTCATCCCTAATTCTTTGGTCTTGTCATGTCTGGTCTACTGCAACGCCCTGGTATGTGTTACGCAGATGACTTAAAATGCATTGGCACATCTGGTGGGCACCTGTCACTCCTCTTTTCAAATCACAACATTAGCAGCATATATATGGAGACACTTATGAAGTCCGACATTTATTCTTGACCACTCAATGCTCACATGATGAACAGCATTTTGTGAAACGACCTCTGCATGGTATCACATCTCAATCCAGACTCTTCATGCATAGCTCATAGCTGGTGGAACACGCTGCCCACGTGTATTCAAACTGCTGAGCTTCCCAATGCATTTAACCCTTAAGAACTCACAGCATTTCTCATCTCATAAGTGCTTGTGCGGTGTACTTTATGCACCAGTGTTAAAATGGCTATTTATACACACGCTGTGAGGTTGTATAATAAAATATTGCAATAATTTTAAATTGTACATGTTTTTAATGTAATTTAATGATATTTTACTCAATAGTGCTCCACAGTCCAGGACTATCTAAAAATAACCCTGATCCACTTCTCCAATGCTCATTCATCACCACTCACACTTTCATCCAGTGCAGGAATTGCACATGTATCATATTTCACTTCACTTGTTGAATGTTCTTTGCAGACAAAGTCATTGCAAGAAGAACATCTCATCGTTGTCATATATACATAAGTACCCGCACGGTATACTAAATGCATCATATGGAAATTGCGACTGTGCATTCACTCATAAAACCAACTGGGAGCACACTGGAGGGAAACCATTGTGACACTGTACTTGTAATGAATCAGGCTAACAATAGACGGAAGATGCTGCTGGTAGGTTCAAGTAAAAGGACTTTGGACAAAAATAACTGAGATTGGTGTACAAAATGCACCATCGCGAGTAGTTAAAGGTTAAGAAGTGTTTGGAGTCTCTTATTCTGTGAATTTCTGTCTAGTTGATAATGGTTTTGATAGGTACTTGTAACAAAGGAAATGTGAAGCTCTTGCATTTTGTTCTGAGCTCTTCACTTGTAATAGTCAATTTTGTAACCTTATTCCAAAGTAGACCACAGACTGATGTTTACTCAATTATATTAAACTGTTTTGTAAGTCACTTTGGATAAAAGCATCTGCTAAGCAAATAAATGTAAATATAATTTCTCTGACAGTCCTATACCCATTTTCAAGTTTCAAAAGTTTGATTGCTTAATGTAGACAAAAATCTAATGGCTCATTCTTTTCTTTACTGTTCTAGTTTTGTAGGCAGGAGTCTATGGCAAGCTTGCCATAGGAGTCTGTCTTTAAGTCTTACAAATGATACGTGCTTCCAAATTCTAAAACTTTTATTCACATATATTTACACTACTGTATATACTGTGTGCATTCATAAACTGACCTGTTTTAAAGGGTTTTCAGCTTGAACAGTTCAAATTTTAGCCAAATTTATACACAACAGAGGAATGTTATATTTCTGACGATACACTATGAAAATATACTGTAAGTTGTTTGGTAGTGTTGTGGCAATTAATAAAAATAAACTAGGGCTGCAACTAACAACTGTTTTCATGATTGATGAATCAGTTGATTACTGTTTCAATTATTTGTATTTTAAATAGCACAAAATTATTTTAGTTTTTCATTTCTTTTCTTCAAATCCTCCAAATTTAAAGTTTTATTCCTTATATTACCAATCCTCACTTTCAAGTAACAAAGCAGTTCTGCAAGGTGAATAGTAGTCAGTATATCTGAGCCATGAACTTGTTGGATTTTAGAAAGCAACAAAAGTACATTTGGAATAAGAAACAACTCTTAGGGCAAGGGTTCTTAGTCCACAGAGTCAATGTAAATGGCTCGTTTTTGCATTGAATAATTTTGCTTACAGAAAGAAAAAAAAAAAAGTTAAAATCCTTTTTTTGTACCTTTATAGTTGTCTAGATAACATTTTATAGTAACCTTTAATGCATTTGTTTGAGATATACATAGGTTTTTCAGAATTAAATCACATTGGTCATTCTAACCATTGTCATAGATACTGTTTGTGAATTCAGAATGGTATATATATGTATAACATAATTGTGTGCATTACCAAGAAGTATAAAAAATATATTCTTTGATTTCTATTATTTTACTGAAACTTTTTTAAGATCCTTTAATAATGAATGTGGCCTGCAGTTTGATCTGATATGTTAAACTGTTAACTTTTATTGCAGTCCTTACTATATTCCATCAATCAGAGCATTTGCTTGCGTCTGGACAATATTGAGGCAAAGATTCAAACTATTGAGGCTACATGCAAATCCCTTGAGGAGAAATTGGATATGCTGGTGAATAAGAACCATGGACCCATTCAAGTACCGATGGTAGCAGGATCTCCTCTAGGAGCAACACAGACCTGGAACAAAGTGCGATGGTAGGGAATGCATTGTGTCAATATTCAGATTTTAATTTTAATTTGTATTAATTTTGTAGAAACTTATTAAGCATTTATTGTAAATTTTATTCTTTAGATAAGCAAGTGGTGATAGGATACATGTAGTAATAGTTTTTACATAGGCAACTCTAATGAACACTTATATTGGGTTATGGTTCCATTCTGCTTTAATTGGTATAATTTTATGTAGGTCAAAGCCTTATATGTAGCACCCACATTGATTGATTACCAAATTTCAATGTATAGCCATTCCTCTGAAACTAGATGCACTCCAGTCCTTTGGTTTGCTGTTTTAATTATGTGAGGGAGTTTTATCTTGAATGTTTGTTTCCAAAAACAGATCAGCCCAAAGGACGAAATTCTTTGCAATATAAATTTTATTAAAAAAAATGTGCATGCTGATTATGTAGGCCTTCAGAATTTGGTAGAATTCTCTTTCTGCCTCAATCATGCTTTTTGTGTACTCCACAGTAGTCGCAGATGCATATCGTGTAGCCAAGATTTTATAAAGTGTCTTGTGACATAACAAGTATTGTTAGATTTTCTTTTTTATTGTTGGAGTTGATGCTTTACACCCAATGATAAAGTGATGATCAGATTTTAAATAATTTAAAACATGTTGAAGAGCAAAACTTGTGATTGCACTCTTGTTTAAATAATTAGTCATTAGTGTCTTTTACATGCTATCTACATTCTAATCCTTTTACTAATATAACACGCCCCTATACTATGAGGAAAATTTCAGGACGTAATACAGCTTGTTTAGAAAATGAGAGAACAAAACTAACAGTCATTTAAGAATATACATATTATATATGTATTGTATATATAGACATTGTGACAGATGACTGGGGACCTTGACCCACTGGGACGTCTGGAGAGCAGAAGGACCGGGAGAGAGGCAATACCTTCCCCGGGACACAAAATGGCAGCCCCCCTGGTTTGCATCGGTGCCATGGGGTTGGAGCTTGAAAGCTCAGTCCTGTTGGGGTCTGTGGCCACCACCAGGGGGAGCTTGGACAATCCCGGAGACTTGGACAGCAGCACTTCTGCCTCACCAGGAAGTGCTGCCAGAAGAGAATCTGGACACACCTGGAGTGCTTCCAGGTGCCCATGCAGCACTTCCGGGTGTATTATAAAATGGGCCTCACTCCATTCAGAGAGACAGAATCGGGTGGCAGAGGACAGAACTTGCAGGAGAAGAGAGAAGTGGTGGCGGCAAATGAACAGAGGAGAAAGTAAAAGAAAGGAATGTGAGTTTGAGCTATTTGTGGTGGTTTGTGCACTGTGTGTATTGTGCTGAAGAAGAAAAATAAAAGCGCGTGTTTTGGGACATTCTGAGTCCGTCTCTGTCTGTGTTCTGGGTGTCTTTCACAACATATGTATAATAAAATTATATCAACAGTATATTTGCAGTGAACATATAAAATGCCATCTGTGACAATATCCATCATTGTGCACATGTATCTATAGTAACAATGCCCTTAGTATAGTGGTACTTCATTTATGATGTACTCAAAATGTTCTTAGGCTGGAGTAATACATAATCCAAGAGATCAGACATAAGTGGAGAAAACAAGACAGCAAAAACACTTTTTGAAAAGGATCCCTTGCAGTCAAAAAGTTATTGGCTATTTAGTGGCTTACAGTACATGTTTAAATAGCATCCTTAGTAGAGGTTTTTTTTTTCCCTTTCCAGCTTTACTTTTCCTTCCTCCCTAAGTTGGATGAAAAAAGAAACCTCTCAAATCATGGCTATCAGGTCATAGCAACTATTCAGGATTTATGTGTAATAGTGTTGAAATGTTTAGAATAGTAAGGTGCAGTCACAGGTGTGTATTACACTTTAGATAAAAACATAGTTCATTAAAAAAAATCCCTCTAAATTCTTGTCAGCAAGGAAACACTGTTTGAGTAATTTACTGTGTCAGTTTGCTAAAGAGTAATGTGATGTCTCAGGGTAAACATGAACTGATTGTGTTGTAATCAAAAAAGCCTGGACAAAGGGAAACAATTTTGTATATTTCATCTCCATACTGAAATCAGCTCGGAGTAAATAATAGAGATGATGTGGGAATGTCATACATTCTGGGAGGTTAAGGCATGGTACAATCTTAGGTTTTAAGCCTAACAGAAAAGAAGGTTGTCAATATACAAAGTGTGACAGTTTAATTCCCGGAATACAATACAATACAATACAATACAATACAATACAATACAATACAGTTTATTTTTGTATAGCCCAAAATCACAGAAGAAGTGCCGCAATGGGCTTATGGGAATGAATATGTAGAAAAAATGTGTACATAACTGTTCATTAGCAGCTACTGTTACCATTAAAGCAATCTTCTTACACAACTATGCATTTAGTTAAAGAACATTACCATTACAGGAAAGTTATGTGAAACTCTGAAATGTCTGAAATGTTCACCCTTTCATGGAAGTTTTTATTTTTGGAGAGAGACAGAAATCACAAGGAGCTAAGTCAGGTAAATGGATGATGTACTTCTGGTGTCATTGTACACATGTTCTTGCCCTTTCTTAAACCTCATATGCAACTCAAAGACAGTTGACTTTTTCATAGTATCTCTTTCAATAGCTCCAACATTTCATAAGCACTTTGTAGCACAGGTGATACTACACAGCTGTTATGGGAATTAAATAATCCTTATACTGTACTCGTATGTTACAGCACTTTATTACACACATTATATCCATGTTTTTTGTTAGTTATGAGAAAGAATAACCTATTGGGTCTTAACTAAGAGGAAGGTGCATAATGTACCTGATGTACTAGATGGAAGTGACTTTTACTATAGGCTTCTTGATCCTCCTTAAATTCTGAAAGAATTATATATCCTAGTGTTTAGGATCAGGGATTAAAGAGGTATTGTTGATTATCTACAAAATCCAAGAGGCCTGTAAATTAAAATTTTGTGTTGTTGAACAAAACAGTAAGATTGAGAGTGAGGGTTTTGTGAGCTTGCCAGAATTTAGAGAGTTGGTTTCCTGGAGAGGGAGAAAAAATTGAAAATATGAGAGGATTTTTAGAAAATGATTAAAGCAAGACAAAAAATGGACAAATAAGGGAGTGTCAAAATCCCCTAAATTCTACCAATACAATAAAAAATCACCTGATGTGGGTCACAAGATACATATCTTAAGGCAAGAAGAATCTCCAGCACTAGGCTTTTGCAGAGTCTACAAATATAAACACCTGCAAATGGCATTTCTCCTTAAACTCAGAACTGCCGATCATCATGTCTGTGAATGTGCCAGGTACTGATTACACATAAAAGAAAGGTTGCTTAGTGCTTTATATTCAAACGATGTCCAACAGTAAAGTGATCCAAAATAAAGTGTAGTCAATCCAATAAATATTCTCCATTAAATATAATAATGAAGCAGTGTCCTTAGTGGAGGTTAAAATAAGTCATTAAATAAATAATCCACACAGTTAAAATCTTTGGGATAAAACAAGTCAGAATCTGTCTCTTCTAAAAACCCCAAGACCCTCTGTGCTTCCTTCCAAAACCATATCTCTCCTGATCACATGACTATGTCTTCTCATCCCATAGAGATGCCCTCTGACAATTGCAGTCTTCCTTCAAATTGGCTTGCACCCTAGCCACTTCATTTGGTCAACACTTGGGGTGCCAAGCCCAGCTCATGTTCCTGCCACCATCCATGGCTTTCAGCATGGAACCCACAAACCCTGCTCCTTACTCCCAGCTACAGCCCCACTGCCTGCAAGGAGTCACTCAGAGTTTGTTTTCACTCCTGTTCCTTGTGTACTAAGGAGGAATGACCTTGCCCTGTGAGCACTTCTTCACCACGTGACTCCTTTCTTTCGCACCAGCTCAGCTTCATCCTGACCTATCTTTCTTTTCCTTTGCTCCATTTATGTTCTGGACTTCTGTTTTTTCCTTTGGCTTTCCTCTTTGTACCACTCAGTCTCCTTTTATAACTTAGCAGGTGCAGGTGCCTAATCACGCACCCACCCCAGAATGACTACTGAGAGATTTGGCTGAACTGCACTTGTCTGAATTTGAAAGTGTGCTCTGTCAGTCCTCCCATCAACAACTCAGGGCCGCTAGTCCATGCTACCATATGGATCTACACTCACCCTCAGCCTGAACCAACTGTATTTAATTAAAGCAGCACACTGCCATGGACCAGTAAAATGCGGTTTACTACACCAGGTAACCTAACATACATGACTTTAAGATGTCAAAAGTAGACCAGAACACCTGCAGGAAAAACCCATTTAGACATTATAAGATTATGCCATAGTCACTTGCAGACATGGTTCTTTAAGGCAGCACTGCCAACAACTCTGCCACCATGCTTCCTTATATTATAACTTGTTCTACATTATTTAACCACAAGAATTATGTTGGATTGTAATTATAATGGTTTGAGCTTTTTTTTCTTCTAAGATATTAAATACCCATGTAGCCTCTCTTCCTGAGAGTTAAGAGATTCAATTCCCATCTGTCAGAGTAAGGCATGCCCTTTTGGCTAGGGATATGTTTAGTTGTTTTTTTAAAATATATACATTTACAAGATTAGTTTAAGTTGCTTTACAATTAATTTAATCATTATATGTGAAATCCATGCTTATCTGTGCAAACTCATTACTGTAATATCCAGTTTGTAATTGTATAATGTTAGAGCCTGACATGTTCCCTCACAGGCTTTGGCAAGAATTCCTCATTTGTCTAACTCTGGAAAGAAAAAAACACTCTTCATTCAAGATTTGCAGAGAACACACTTCTTTTTCCAAGTTCAAAGCAAGATTTTTTTCCATATTTATAAACATGAAGGACTGTGTTTTTTTTATTCCTTTATAAATAAAAGTATAATCAAATAATAACAACAGCAACAACAACATTTATTTATATAGCACATTTTCATACAAAAAGTAGCTCAAAGTGCTTTACATAATGAAGAAAAGAAAAATAAAAGACAAAATAAGAAATTAAAATAAGACAACATTAGTTAACATAGAAAAGGAGTAAGGTCTGATGGACAGAGTGGACAGAAAAAACAAAAAAAAACTCCAAACGGCTGGAGAAAAAAAATAAAATCTGCAGGGGTTCCAGGCCACGGGACCGCCCAGTCCCCTCTGGGCATTCTACCTAACATAAATGAAATAGTCCTCTTTGTAGTTAGGGTTTTCACGGAGTCACTTGATGTTGATGGTCATACAGACTTCTGGCTTTTAATCCATCCATCATTGTTGGAACATCAAGGTGCTTTGAGTAGATGGTGGTGGCGCAAGCCACCACCAAAGGGATACCGGAAAAGGAAACAGAAGAGAGATTAGGGGTTAGTACAGATTTTAGAGCCCCCATGAATAGTTATTATAATGAGTTGGATATACAGAGTATCAGGATTTTAATTACAGTGAAGTTATGAGAAGGCCCTGTTAAAGTAATGTGTTTTCAGCAGTTTTTTTAAAGTGCTCCACTGTATTAGCCTGGCGAATTCCTATTAGCAGGCTATTCCAGATTTTAGGTGCATAACAGCAGAAGGCCGCCTCACCACTTCTAAGTTTTGTTCTTGGAATTCTAAGGAGATACTCATTTGAGGATCTGAGGTTATGATTTGGAACATAAGGTGTCGGACATTCCGATATATAAGATGGGGCGAGATTATTTAAGACTTTATAAACCATAAGCAGAATTTTAAAGTCAATCCTGAATGACACAGGTAACCAGTGTAGTGACATCAAAATTGGAGAGATGTGCTCAGATTTTCTTTTCTTAGATAGGATTCTAGCAGCTGCATTCTGCACTGTTTGCAAACGATTTATGTCTTTTTTGGGTAGTCCTGAGAGGAGTGCGTTACAGTAATCTAGACTACTGAAAACAAACGCGTGAACTAATTTCTCAGCATCTTTCAGTGATATAAGAGGTCTAACTTTTGCTATGTTTCTTAAGTGAAAAAATGCTGTCCTAGTGATCTGATTAATATGCGATTTAAAATTTAGATTACAGTCAACAGTTACCCCTAAGCTTTTTACCTCCGTCTTGACTTTTAATCCTAATGTATCCAGTTTATTTCTAATAGCCTCATTGTATCCATTATTGCCAATCACTAAGATTTCAGTTTTCTCTTTATTTAATTTGAGAAAGTTACTATTCATCCATTCTAAGATACAAGTCAGACATTGTGTTTGTGAATTAAGAGAATCGGGGCCATCAGGTGCTATTGATAAATACAGCTGTGTGTCATCAGCATAGCTGTGGTAGCTCACGTTGTGCCCTGAGATAATCTGACCTAACGGAAGCATGTAGATTGAGAAGAGCAGCGGACCCAGGATAGAGCCTTGTGGAACACCATATCGGATATCATGTGTCTTTGAGTTGTAATTACCACAACTAACAAAGAATTTTCTCCCTGCCAGGTAGGATTCAAACCAATTTAAGACACTGCCAGAGAGGCCCACCCATTGACTAAGGCGATTTCTAAGAATATTATGATCAATAAATCAGATCTAAGAGGATGAGAACAGATAAATGGCCTCTGTCTGCATTTACCCGCAAATCATTTACTACTTTAACGAGTGCAGTTTCTGTGCTGTGATTTGTTCTAAAACCCGACTGAAATTTATCAAGAATAGCATGTTTATTTAGGTGGTCATTTAACTGCATAATGACTGCCTTCTCCAGAATTTTACTTAAGAAAGGCAGGTTAGAGATGGGTCTAAAATTTTCAAGAGCCGAGGGGTTGAGATTATGTTTCTTAAGTAGGGGCTTAACTACAGCAGTCTTAAGACAGTCTGGGAAGACCCCCGTATCTAATGACGAATTTACTATGTCAAGAACATTATCAATTAGCACGCCCGATACTTCTTTGAAAAAATTTGTTGGTATTGGGTCAAGGACGCAGGTAATGTAAATGTTTCACTACAATAATTGATAAACTGGAAAGTACATACATATATCAAAACTGAGACTCTGGTATTGTGAACTAGATTTGTATTAGTAAGCATAAATTTATGCCCTGCACCTGTAAATTTCAATGTATATGTTGGAATGAGACTGGTGAGTTCTATTACTACGTCAGTGTGATTTACTATCTGTAATTTCCTTCTGTGGTCTTGGCTCATTGTTTAACTGAAAACTTTTAAAGGTTAATGGGATCCTGTTTACTGTGATCCATCTTTTCATTCATGTATCCATCTGATTTGTATCACGCTAATGATAAAATTAATTAATCAGCCTTATGCATGCAACTGATTCTGTTCAATTTTGCCTTTCATAGTGTGGTACCACAGACTAATGTGATTGTAAGTAGTGATCGGCCAAAAATGACAGTACAGGATGAAGCAGTTCCTCGAGCCGCAGATTCTTTAGAAAATCTTCTTAGCAAGTAAGTACTCTAGCTGTTAAAGAAAAAAGAAAAACTTCTATTAAATTTATTATGCATTGTCTTTGTCCTAATGACTGTAAACATTACATGAGTAATTAATTAGATAAAATATTCCTGCGGGCGGCACGGTGGCGCAGTGAGTAGCGCTGTTGCCTCGCAGTTAGGAGACCCAGGTTCACTTCCCGGATCCTCCCTGCGTGGTGTTTGCATGTTCTCCCTGTGTACTTCGGTTTCCTCCCACAGTTCAAAGACGTGCAGGTTAGGTGAATTGGCGATTCTAAATTGTCCCTAGTGTTTGCTTGGTGTGTGGGTGGGGGTGTGTGTGTGTGTGTGTGTGTGCGCCCTGCGTTGGGCTGGGATTGGCTCCAGCAGACCCCGATGACCCTGTAGTTAGGATATAGCGGGTTGGATAATGGATGGATGGATGGAAAATATTCCTGCTGTTTTGTTTTTATTTTGTGAAAAACTCATCAAAATGGTTGTGTGCACAATGGTATTTGTACCATTCCTTTGTTCTCTTTTTCTTATTTATCATAAAATATTTTATTCAACTGTTCTTTTCAATGAATACATTCAAATACAAATTTGCAAGTTAACTGTTCTGTTATGGTGGTCTTATTTGAACCTCATTGTTGCCAGCTGGTTTAAAAAATTAAAATTAAAAGTCTAGAATCTTAACTAGCAAGTGAAATAAACTGTTAATACATACGAGACATGGGAGAATCAAGAAAGCGGTGGTTACCACTGCTACCACTAAGCTCTGGGAGACTGAATTTTAATCTAAGTCCATTGGCAATACAGTATGGTGCAGCTGATTAACATCTTTTTTTTTTATTGTCAGCACTGTTTCTGGACGTAGGCAAAATACTATTTTGGTAAAAGTTCCTGCACCAGATGACAGCCATAATGAGGATGCTGAAAGTGGCTCAGAAGCCAGTGATACCATATCTAACAGCGGCCAAGCTGGTGGCCAATCTGTTGGAAACAATGTTACCCTCATCACCCTCAATTCTGAAGGTAAAAGTTCCTCATAGGCTATTGAGTCTGAAATCACTACATTTTTTTGATTGATACCTGGGTTTTCAGCAAGAAATTTACTTGGTTAGTGTGTGCCTTGACATATGCTATATGTAATCACCAAAAACTGAACACATCCAAAACCAAAGATTATGTCTTAAGACTATGTCTTTCATTTCTATATAGTGTATAATGAATAGACCCGCTTTAAAATCATTTACAGTATGAATTGTGAATAGAAAAAGATGACTAAAGAAGTTAGTATGCGTCCACTGTAGACATTCAGAATTCAACCCCTTGGTTACATAAAATATTCACTCAGCATTATATTGTGTGCTTACCAACAGGACACACTAATGCTTAGTTCACAAGGAGTGCTCCTGTGTTATCTGGCTCTGTTTTTCTTTGTGCAAAAAGAATAAAATAAATAAATAAAACAGACACACATACCACTAGTACTATTAGTTCATATATCTTTTCATGAACAAATCTTGTCTGGTTAACTGGGACTTTTATGAAACAGTGCTTTGTTCTAACCTGTTCATGAAGCATGTACATATTATTGTGCAAAGGCAAAACAGTTTGCTGTACTTTTAGGGCAATGCAAAAGAGTTGTATAGGGACATTTCACTATATGTAATTTTCCTCAGTTTGCAATGGCTACAGACAAATTCCTTGTTTAGTACAAGGTTCTGCTGTATGGCTTTTATCTTCAGTTTGATTGAAATAACTATGAAGACCTTTTCCCAGTATGAAGAGAGAAAAGTTATGTTCTTTAAAAGGAAAAACAGAGTTGCCATCAGAGGAGAGCTGTGTGTTATACCATGCAGTGTCCTCATTTTATGTGTTAAATGTATTTTTACTCATTTCCAGGTGACTTAAAGAGAGAAATTGCTTTTTAAAAATAAAGATTGGCATCGGTATCTTTAAGCACATCAAACAGGAAGTCAATATTTGTAGCCTGATAACTTAATTATGTAAACAGTTACAGAAAAGCATTTGTTTCCTCATTCTTTGAATAATAACACTAGACCAGCCCTTTGTTCCATTTAGGTACTGCTCCCATATTACTATCCAAGCATGTACTCCGGGAAGGACTCTTTGTTACTTCAGTTAATTTTTTTCTTCCTGTGAAAATGATGTGGTGGTGTAGAAAGAGTTTAGAAAATGCCTTTTGTTAACGCCCCGTGAAAGATGAAAATCCACAAAGTAAAAACCATATGTTCATATGGTTATTTTTATATATTTTAAGCCCTTATAAACTCTCCCACACTCTTATAAACATTTCCCGCGCAGTTATACAGCATAAACCCTTTGTATTCTCTTAGAGATTAGGTAAGATTCATTGAAATTATTTATGTAAACACACTGTTTATATACAGTAAAACCTAATTATTATTTTAAAGATATCGAGCATCTCTCGATATCACATGTTACAGCCATTACGATAGACAGGCTACCAACAATAAATACGTACATGCTAGAAAAATTGTATACAGTAAAATGTGTGTACAGTGACACTATCGTACGTACATGTACTAAGTACTGTATGTAGAAAATTAATTATGGTTACTCACCTACAATGACACAACGACTTGTCCGATAACGATGAGTTTTGTTTTACTGCACAACAAAGGAGAGCGTTACAGCTCTTCTAAAGGAGCCACTTCAGGCGATTGTGTAGCACCGCGGTTGTTCTTCTTCCGGCAGTCTTCAATCCAAATCCCTAAAGCAGATTCCATCTGGACTACCACCTTATTACATCCACTTACAACTCGTTTTGCGGCCCTGGTTAAAGGACACTGCGGCCGTAGATCTTATATTCTTTTCCTTCTTTTTAAATAAAAGGAATCGTGGACTCATTGATGCCATAATGGTGTCCTAAAGCGGTGTAGCTGTTCCCTTCCTTCAACTTATCCAAAACCTTTACCTTTTTGGCAATTGTTAGCATCTTCCGTTGGCGCTTGGGCACGGCCCCTGAAGCAGTAGCAGGAGCAGATTGTTTTGGAGCCATAACGAAGGGCTTGACTATGCACAAAGATAAACACAAAAGAGCACAAAAGTTTACTGTTTACACAGTGAAACACGTTGATGCTGAATGAGCGAAACAAGACTTCCTGGTTAATGCAGCGGAATCGAATTCGGCGCTCTGTCGCTGAGCCAATCAGCACACAGGAACTTAACTACGTGCTCTGATTGGGTAGCTTCTCAGCCATCCGCCAAAAGCGTCCCTTGTATGAAATCAACTTAGCAAACCAACTGAGGAAGTATGTATCAGAAGTAAAAAGACCCACTGTCCACAGAAACCAGCAAAACAGCGAAAAAATCTGCGAAATATATTTAGATATGCTTACATATAAAATCCGCGATAGACTGAAGCTGCGAAAGTCGAAGCGCGATATAGCAAGTGATTACTGTATATTCAACAATTTTACAAAAGCCCCTGTGGATGTCCTAACTGGGCTAAAATATGGGGACCACTGCCACCTAGTATATTGGGGATGGAACAACTCCCGATCTTCAGCTTTTATCAGTCCATTAATTAAACTATACCAGTTGGGTCCAAATTTATTTTCTCACCCTGCCAGCCAGTTCCCTTATGTTATCGCACTGGCCTCCTATCTGGGTATGTGTGTGTGTGTGTGTGTGTGTGTGTGTGTGTGTGTGAGTGTGTATCAGTCCACTGCTCAAAAAAATTAAAGGATCACTTTGAAAACACATCAGAACTCAATGGGTGAAAAAAATCATGCTGTATATCTATACTGATATGGACTGGATAATGTGTTAGGAATGAATGGATGGCATATCATTTGATGGAAAAAAAAATTAGCACTCTACAGAAAGGGCTGAATTCAAAGAGATCCCGAAAAGCAAAGTGAAAAAATGATGCAGCAGGCTAGTCCATTTTGCCAAAATTTCATTACAACAACTCAAAATCATACTCAGTAGTTTGTATGGCCCCCACATATGCATGCCTAACAACGTCTGGGCATTCTCCTAATGAAACAATAGATGGTGCCCTGGGGATCTCCTCCCAGATCTGGACCAGGGCATCATTGAGCCCTTGGACAGTCTGAGGTGCAACCTGGCAGCGTTGAATGGATTGAAACATAATGTCCCATCTATTGGATTTAGGTCAGGCGAGCGTGGGGGCGTCAATGGTATCAATTCCTTCATCCTTGAGGAACTCCCTGCATACTCTCACGAGGTATTGTCATGCACCAGGAGGAACACAGGACCCACTGCACCACCATAGGGTCTGACAATCGGTCCAAGGATTTCATCCCGATAGCTAATCGCAGTCAAGGTGCTGTTGTCTACCCTGTAGAGTTCTGTGCATCCTTCCATGGATATGCCTTCCCAGACCATCACTGACCCACCACCAAACCAGTCATGCTGAACGATGTTACAGGCAGCATAGTGTTCTCCACAGCTTCTCCAGACCCTTTCACGTCTGTCACATGTGCTCAGGGTGAACCTGCTCTCATCTGTGAAAAGCACTGGGCGCCAGTGGTGGACCTGCCAATTCTGGTATTCTTTTCCAAATGCCAATTGAGGTGCACGGTGCCAGGAAGTGAGCACAGGGCCCATTAGAGGACATCGGGCCCTCAGGCCACCCTCATGAAGTCTGTTTCTGATTGTTTGGTCAGAGACATTCATACCAGTGGCCTGCTGGAGGTCATTTTGTAGTGCTGTGGCAGTGCTCATCCTGTTCCTCCTTGCCCAAAGCAGCAGATACTGGTCCTGCTGATGGGTTAAAGGCCTTCTACAGGCCTGTCTAGCTCTCCTTGAGTAACTGCCTGTCTTCTGGAATCTTCTCTATGCCTTTGAGACTGTGCTGGGAGACACAGCAAATCTTCTGGCAATGGCACGTATTGATGTGCCATCCTGGAGAAGTTGAATTACTTGTGCAACCTCTGTAGGGTCCCGGTATCTCCTCATGCTACCAGTAGTGACATTGACCATAGCCAGATGCAAAACTGATGAAAAAACAATCAAAAAAGATGAGGATGGAAAAATGTCAGTGGCCTCCACCTGTTAAACTATTCCTGTTTTGGGGGTTCTCTCATTGTTGCTCCTTTAGTGTACATTTTGTTAATTTCATTAACACCAAAGCAGCTGAAACTGATTAACAACCCCCTCTGCTACTTACAAAATAAGATCAATATCCAAGATGTTTCATTGACTTGATGCTATACTCTGATTAAAAAGTGTTCCTTTAATTTTTTGAGCAGTATATATATACCTGTATATTACAACAGCATAACCTTCTTGTTTAAAAGAATATCATATCAAAATTATTACTTTGGACTGATGTGTGAATTTTGAGCAATTTTGTACTGTGTCGGTCCCTTTCTGAGGATTATTGTACCTAGCATCCTATTTAATGCACATTGCTAAATATAACCCTGTTGCTGTGTTACATCAAATCAATCTTTTGTTTTGTTTTTTTTTTTTTTAAAGATAGTCAGTATAGCCAGTGTTGCAGATCAACAATCATCATGGAAGGTTTATAATGCTAACTTTCTAGGGGTCATTAGGATTGCAAAAAAAGGATTACTGATGGCTAATATTGTCACATGACAGAGATCATTGCTTAAGCCAACACAGTATGAAAAGAGCGATCTGTCTGTCTATTGGATATTTGTTGCATTACATAGTTTATTACATAGTTTATTTCCTATTCTAGTGTGTCATTCTATGACAATTTACTTTTATTAACGTTAATATTAATGGGGATATGTTTACTTTCTTTTTTAAATTTGACATGTTCTGCAAGTAACATGATTAGTGAAACATTCTGGAAGAAATGTATTTTGCAAGGAGCATTGATTTAGAAATAAGCAGGAGAATAGTCTGGGATGTTTCCGAACATTCAATTCTGTTATATTTCAGCCAGGGTTCCTCCCCTACCTGGAGTTCAGTTCCTTGTTTTATGTCCTTTTTGTTAATTTTTGTGTCATGTATTTATGTTAATGTAACTTTTGTTAACTATCCACTTTGTTTTCTATGCCTGTGTTATGAGCCTTGTGTTTTGTGGGTGGTTCCGCAAGAGGTGGGACCACTTGCCCATCACTTCCAGGGACTGCCCACTGCATTGTAAATGTGAGAATTTCCCACAATATCTGGCAGTCCAATTTGAATGAGCTAGGGAGTGGTAATAAAGGTAATTCATATTTTAGGATTCTGTAATGTGTGTAAGCTGAATGGTTTCTAGTGATTTTTGTAGGAAACTAGTTGAGCTATTTTCTTGTCTGAGCCAAAGTAGGAAATCTGTATTTTCTTGAAGAGGTATCCCCCACAATTAGACTGTGTAATTTGAAAATCTTTTCAGTCATTCATTTTTGTACAACATATCACATTGATTGCAGAATTGATAAAGGTGGAAATCATACCTGACATATTATTTGCTTACCGTATACAAATGCAAGAGCTCCCCCCAAAAAATAGTGTTATCCAAGGAGTATGATTAATCATCTTCTCTTCATTTATTTCCTTAGTGAAAAAACAGTTTTCCTGCCACATTCCAAAGATATGCATTTTACGGTAACTGGCATCTTTAAATTTGTCTTGTATGACTTGGTGTACATGGATGTGCAATTTGATTGACTTTAACCCTACTGTTTTTGCTTCTTGCCTTGTGCTTAAAGTTGTCAGGATGGACAGACTTCTGTGAACATTAATGGGGTTTAGCAGATTTGATACAGTACAAACAGATCAATTTTCTTAGGACAATCATGTTTACTCCTGGCTAAGTTGGACAGTGTTTTTCTGAACCAATTACAGTGGAACCTCAAGATACGAACACCTCTGTATACAAGTAATTCAAGATACGAGGAAACTATGAGCGAAAAATTCGGATCTAAATACGAGTATTGGCTCGTGTAACGAGCCAGGCTGTGGGTATGCGTGACACGTTTCCCGATCCGCCTCGACTCGGGGATTCACCCAAGCTGACGCTGCCAGCCTGTCAGCTCACTCAGTGTTCCTTGTTCTCCCGTAGCGTGAGGATCTATGCGTTTGTGCGCTTGTGATTTCATTGTTTCACTGTAGCAGTTCGGCGTATAAGCGTATCCAAAAATATCGCGGACATGCAGATGGAGAATAGGAGACGATTGCCCTCAAGAGGAGAGAGAGAGGCGCGCGCGAGCGAGATAAGGAGAGAGAGAGAGAGGTGAGCGAGAGAGATAAGGAGAGAGAGAGAGATGCGTGCGCGAGCGAGAGAGATAAGGAGAGAGAGACGCGCACGAGAGGGAAGAACCATCAGCTCAGTTATGATCACATGACCCTCAGTAGACAAAGTGTATCCATACTATTCGTATTGCAAGACATCGCACGTTTTATCAAGTGAAAATTAATTAAAAAATTTAGCTCGTCTTACAATACACTCGTAAAGTTACTCGCAAACCGAGGTTCCACTTATATATATATTATTTATCAGTGTTATTTGTTAGGAAAATTGATTTTTATGTTGATATTTTTGGGTGTGCGGAACGTATTAACTGGATTTCCATTATTTTCAATTTTGTTCTAGATACAAGAAATTCGCTATACAAGCTCAGTGCTGGAACGAATTAAACTCGTATCTCGAGGTTCCACTGTATTTTTGTGCCTACAATAGAGTTGATCACGGTTCTCAACCAATTATTTTTGTGCCTGCAATAGAGTTGATCACGGTATATAGAGTACAAGTCTACTGTTCCTAAATGTGCATAGATATGCTGTGCATTCAGAAAGTATTCATACCCCTTCACTTTTTCCCATTTTGTTACATTGCATCCTTATGGATGGAATCATTTAAATTTTTTCCTATATTAATACTAGAATCCCTGAAGCCTATGAAAAAACTCATAATCCCAGCCCACCTTAAATTCTTTCGCACCTCTCCATCAGCGTCTTTTGTTTTATAAATGTGTTGATCAGCACAAGCAGCAAGCAGCATGCTATCCAATCCCCCCCACCGTCACAGAAAGGGCAAAAAGTTCTCCCAGCTCAAGTATTGTTTATTTGGTTGTGAGGTACCTGGAGCTGTATAGGGTATATAATATATCATTATTTGGAAACATACATTTCATGTGTGTTCTGTGTCTACAACGATCTATGTAAATTTAGGATGACAGGAAATGCGAGAAATGCAAGAAATATTGAACATGTAACAAAAAAGAAATGTTTTTCATATTTTAGTAATAATTGACAAAATGTAGACATGAAGTGTATAATATGTGAAGACTGAAGTCCAAGTATCAATTAGACACTTTTACAAAAGGTACAAGTGTAACAAAACAAGTGTGCTTTTATTCAAGAATATAACTGTAGATAAACAACTCTGGTTAGGGTACGACATTGACATGACCACTTGGGTGGTGCACTGGTAAGAACTGCTGCCTGATATGGGGTGCCCAGTCACGGATAGTTGACACAGACTGCTCAACCAATCAGAGTGCAGGAGGGCTGATTTGATGCCAAGACCCAGGTTTGATTCCCAGCTGGGATGAAAGTGCTTTTTTTTTCTTTTTATCTACAAAAGCACGTAAAGTTTTTAAAATTGGTATGTACTGTCAAGTGAGATATTTATTAGTTTTAATTTCACAAACTCT
Organism: Polypterus bichir lapradei; assembly: GCA_026402145.1. Classification (NCBI taxonomy): domain Eukaryota; kingdom Metazoa; phylum Chordata; class Cladistia; order Polypteriformes; family Polypteridae; genus Polypterus; species Polypterus bichir. The sequence continues at coordinate 23,715,216 of JANRMT010062806.1, forward strand.
GTGGAATGCTCTTTTTAAAATATTATTTTTAAAAATTCAGACAGCAATTAACATGAACAAATGTCCCCTTATAACTGTTCTTACTTTTAGGTTCTGTAAGGCATACACAGGCAGACAGAGCACTGCGTATTAGACAGACAGACAAGTCACTAAACAGATAAACATGGAAAGCACAGTATGAAAGATATAAAAACTGTCAGGATAAAAAAGCAGCTAAGGGAATAGATAGATAGATAGATAGATAGATAGGAAGGAAAGGCACTATATGATAGACAGACAGGGAAACTTCTACATAATAGTAAAATTACTGTTATTACTATATAGATAGACAGACGGAGAGAGCACTAGACAGAGAAATAACAGTATTAGCAATATATTATAGTTTGATTTTATATTTATATTTTATCTCAAATTTATGTAAAAAAATGAAAAATGCTACAACCTTTTTATTAATCAACAGATACATTAGGAAGGCATGCAGGCAGTGAGAGTACATGTAGATGTGAAAAGCACTAGATAGACAGACAGATAGATATGGAAGGCACTGTATAACAGATATAACACTGTAAAAAAAACAGGGTATACATTAAATAATATACAGGCAGAGAAGCCACTAGATAGATAGATATGAAAGGTATTGTATAATAAATAGGAAAGACACTTTAGTTGCTAGGCAGACAGGGAAGCCATCCATCCATCTATTATCCAACCCGCTATATCCTAACTACAGGGTCACGGGGGTCTGCCGGAGCCAATCCTAGCCAACACAGGGCAGGGAAGCCACTAAATAATAATAATAATAATATTACTGCATTGACAGATAGACAGGGAATTCACTGTATAATAGGCAGACAGTAAAGGCACTATATAAGAAAACAGACAAAGCACTAGACAGATGTCAGTATTAGCAATAAATTAGTTTTATTTTATATATAATATCTGAGATTTATTTCAATAAAATGAATGAAAAATACTACAACCTGTTAATTAATCAACAGATGCTGCAAAATGGCAAGCAGTATGTGAGCGTACATATAAATCTGAAAAGCAATAGATGGACAGATAAACAGGGGAGTCACTGTATAATAGATGTGGGATGCTCTTTTTAATATTTGTAAAAATTGAGACTGCAATTAACATGAACAAGTGTCCTTATAACTGTTCTTATTTTTAAGTTCTGTAAGACATACACAGACAGACAGAGCATTGCGTAATAGACAAACAGAGAAGTCACTAAATAGATAAACAAGTAAAGCACTGTATAATAGATATAAAACTCAGGAGAAAAAAAAACAAATAAAGGGATAGATAGATAGATAGTGCCTTTCCTTCCTATCTGTCTATCTAACAGGCAGACAGGGAAGCTGCTACATAATAATAATATAACTATTATTACTACATAGGCAGATAGGGAATTCACTGTATAATAGGCAGACAGAGAAGGCACTATATAAAGCGTAGACAGAGAAGGCACGAGACAGATACATAATTGTATTAGCAATATATTAGTTTTATTTTATATTTTTATCTCTGAGGTCAAAAAATAAATACAAAATGCTACAGCCTGTTTATTAATTGACAGATGCTGCAGAAGGGCAAGCAGGCAGTAAAAGTACATACAGATGTGAAAGGCACTAGATAAACTGATAGATAAGGAAGGCACTGTATAATAGATATAAAACTCAGAAAAAAACAAAAAAACGGAAGGCACTATATGATAGGCAGACAGGGAATTCACTATATAACAGCAGACAGTGGACAGATAACACCATTAGGCATAAATTAGTTTTATTTTATATACTGTGGGGGGGTGGGCCGGGGTAAGTATATAGATATATAGATATATATATAATACACACACACACTGGGGCTGCTACCCAGCCGAGACGCCCAGGAGGACCGGAGGAGGGCTTGTGCCTCCTCCCGACTGTGAGTGGGCGACCACCCTGGTGGCTTTGGGGCCCGTGGTCACTGCCAGGGAGCGCCCGATTGCCTGAGGAGTCCTGGCCCTTGGCACTTCCGCCAAACCCGGATGTGCTGGGGCGACAGAAGACCAGGGACACCCGGAGTGCTTCTGGGTGCACGGCCGGCACTTTCGCCACACTGGGGAGTGCCAGTGGAAGCTTATCAGGAAGCACCTGGAGCTTGTCCGGGTGTAAATAAAAGGGGCCGCCTCCCTCTATTCGATGGCTGGAGTCGGGTGGAAGAGGACAGAGCTCGGAGGAGAGGAGTGGAGGCGGACCAGAAGAGGCATTGTGAGGCCAGGACTTGAAGGGTGATTGGTGTTGCGGCACTGGCTTATGCGTGTTCACTTGTAAATATTTGTAAAATAAACGTGTTTTGGTGATAAAATCATGTTTACCTGTGTGTGTCCGGGCTGTTCCCCACTATATATATATATATATATATATATATATATATATATATATATATATACATATATATATATACACACACACTAACAGACAGATAGATAACAGTATTAGCTATATAGTATTTTTATTTTATATATTCTGCATATGTATTTTTAATGCAGAGATCTGTCAAAAAGAAATAAATCTTGTATCAATCGACACACACTGCAAGCAGGCAAGTGGGTGGTGAGAGTGGTGATAGATGTGATAGGCACTAGATAGATTGTATATAATAGACAAAAATAGTGACCACTTGATAACAGTATTAGCTATAATTAATGAAATCATGAATTAATCAACATAAATAAGCGCAATCTACATTTTAAGCTTAACAATTTACTTAAAAAAAAAAAAAAAAGAAAATCGCCCCAGCCTGTCAATGAACACAGAGACTGCAGGCAGGCAGAGCGGCAAAAAGCGCAGAACAGCGCCCAATACCCCTCTCACCTCCCCCCCCACCCCCATACCCCAAAATGGAAGTGGCAGAAAATAGATTGCATCGTTAGTGGTTTAGCACTGCCATAGAGAATGAATGGGATACGGGCATCCCCAGTTCAATCCTTACTATTATGGAATAAAAATATTGCAATAAAATTAATAAAACTTATAAACAAATATACATTTGATTTGAGTCTGTACATTTATGGTACTTCTAAAAGTTAGCTTTTTTTTTTTTTATTCATTTTGATTCTCTCAGTCATGTTCATGTTCGCACTCCCCCTGATATGACACTGCTTGTTTTCAAATAAAGATGTGCTATAACAGAGCTGAACTCAGATGAAGATGAGGGTTCTACATCGGAGAAAGAGAAGAGAAGCCCTCCCCGCAAGAAACGTTCACTCACACATAAGAACAACGCAGCTACACCAGGCATAAAGGTGAAAGATGGCACCGTTTGGATACAGCAACAGGTTGGGCGTCATCCTGCCACTCATTCTGTCCCACACATGTCCTTCAAAGAAAAAGCAGGGCTTACTGAGTTTGCCAAGGTATTTTGCAAAGTCCTGCTTTACTTATATAAAAGCCGGATCGAAAGTTATTTACCTCGATTTATTTACTTATCTTCCTACAGCATAAAATCACAAGTAGACTGCAGAGCTTCCTGTGTTTGATTGACAGGGGTATGCTCACAAAGCACATGTGTACTGAAGTGACTTTAGCTGCAGGTGGAAGCTCCTGTTGTTACGGTTCAGCCTTTGTCTAGAAATGGTTTCATAAGCTTTATAAACTTAGTCTCAGAAAGTCTTTCTTCTGTGGGACGACTGGGGTCTTTTCCTGAATAAGGAGTAGCATTGCACATGTACTGGAGTGGCATTACACATGAACTTTATTAGGAAAATAGTATTTATTTACAGTTGTCTGGCAACTCTAGCATAAAGCTCGTATTAGTGGAGTGGTGCAGTGAAGACTGTCTTTCTGGGAGTTTTTCTCATTTCCACACAGGTTCTCTGCAGCTCAGCCAGTGTGACCATTGGGTTATTTGTCAACTCAATTACCAAGGGACTTCTTCCCCACTTATTCAGTTTGGCCAGGCAACCAAAGCTAATAAGAGTTATGGTTGATCCAGACTTCTTGCATTTAAGAATCATGGAGGCCATTGTGCTCTTGGGAGCATTCATTCTTGCAGAGTGTAGCCTTCCACATATCTATACCTCAACACAATCCTCTGTCTAAGATCTGCAGCCAATTCCTTCAACCTCATGGCTTGGTATTTGCTCTTATGCAAATGCACAGCACTAGGACCTTATACAGAAGGTTTGTGCCTTTCCTAATACTATCCAGTCAACTGAATATGCCATAGGTGGACTCCAAACAAGCGGTAGAAACATCTCAAGTATGATCGATACAATGGGATGCACCCAAGCCACATTTTAAATGTCATAGCAAAGCGCCGGAATAATTGAGTCAATGTGATATTTCTGTTTTTATTTTGAAAAAAGTTCCAAAATATTTTGTTTTTACTTTGTCAATCTGGGGTACTAAATTTTACATGTTGTGGAGAAAAATGAATTTAAATGGTTTTAGTACAAGTCTTTAGCATAACAAATTGTATACAAATGAAGGGGTCTGATTACTTTTTGAATACGCTGGAGATAGATATACAGTGCATCCGGAAAGTATTCACAGCACATCACTTTTTCCACATTTTGTTATGTTACAGCCTTATTCCAAAATGGATTAAATTCATTTTTTTCCTCAGAATTCTACACACAACACCCCATAATGACAACGTGAAAAAAGTTTACTTGAGGTTTTTGCAAATTTATTAAAAATTAAAAAACTGAGAAATCACATGTACATAAGTATTCACAGCCTTTGCTCAATACTTTATCGATGCACCTTTGGCAGCAATTACAGCCTCAAGTCTTTTTGAATATGATGCCACAAGCTTGGCACACCTATCCTTGGCCAGTTTCGCCCATTCCTCTTTGCAGCACCTCTCAAGCTCCATCAGGTTGGATGGGAAGTGTCGGTGCACAGCCATTTTAAGATCTCTCCAGAGATGTTCAATCAGATTCAAGTCTGGGCTCTGGCTGGGCCACTCAAGGACATTCACAGAGTTGTCCTGAAGCCACTCCTTTGATATCTTGGCTGTGTGCTTAGAGTCGTTGTCCTGCTGAAAGATGAACCGTCGCCCCAGTCTGAGGTCAAGAGCGCTCTAGAGCAGGTTTTCATCCAGGATGTCTCTGTACATTGCTACAGTCATCTTTCCCTTTATCCTGACTAGTCTCCCAGTTCCTGCTGCTGAAAAACATCCCCACAGCATGATGCTGCCACCACCATGCTTCACTGTAGGGATGGTATTGGCCTGGTGATGAGCGGTGCCTGGTTTCCTTCAAACGTGACGCCTGGCATTCACACCAAAGAGTTCAATCTTTGTCTCATCAGACCAGAGAATTTTGTTTCTCATGATCTGAGAGTCCTTCAGGTGCCTTTTGGCAAACTCCAGGCGGGCTGCCATGTGCCTTTTACTAAAGAATGGCTTCTGTCTGGCCACTCTACCATATAGGCCTGATTGGTGGATTGCTGCAGAGATGGTTGTCCTTCTGGAAGGTTCTCCTCTCTCCACAGAGGACCTCTGGAGCTCTGACAGAGTGACCATCGGGTTCTTGGTCACCTCCCTGACTAAAGCCCTTCTCCCCCGATCGCTCAGTTTAGATGGCCAGCCAGCTCTAGGAAGTGTCCTGGTGGTTTCAAACTTCTTCCACTTACAGATGATGTAGGCCACTGTGCTCATTGGGGCCTTCAAAGCAGCAGAAATATTTCTGTAACCTTCCCCAGATTTGTGCCTCGAGACAATCCTGTCTCAGAGGTCTACAGACAATTCCTTTGACTTTATGCTTGGTTTGTGCTCTGACATGAACTGTCAACTGTAGGACCTTATATAGACAGGTGTGCGCCTTTCCAAATCATGTCCAATCAACTGAATTTACCACAGGTGGACTCCAATTAAGCTGCAGAAACATCTCAAGGATGAATGGGGAAACAGGATGCACCTGAGCTCAATTTTGAGCATCATGGCAAAGGCTGTGAATACTTATGTACATGTGCTTCCTCAGTTTTTTTATTTTTAATAAATTTGCAAAAATCTCAAGTAAACTTTTTTCACGTTGTCATTATGGGGTGTTGTGTGTAGAATTCTGAGGAAATAAATGCATTTAATCCATTTTGGAATAAGGCTGTAACATAACAAAATGTGGAAAAAGTGATGTGCTGTGAATACTTTCCGGATGCACTATACCTCAAACAGTCATCAGGTACTCCCGGTTAGGTCTTTAATAGTACTATTTGCTGGAGCATGTTTTATAGATACTTTCAGTGAAAGGGATCTGAGCAAACATCACCGTCCTTTGTAGTGCTTTTCAGTCTAAAACTGAGTAAGTTCAGCACTATAGTAGGATGTGATGCAGCCAGTGAAGATGGGCTTTATGAGCATAAATAGAATTTCTTGAGCATAGATTAGATTAGAGATCTTTATTGTCACATAACATTGTATGAGCATATTGAAATTCATGTGCCACAGTTGTGGGGATGTATAAATAAATGCAGTAAAAAGTAAAGGTAGCAGAAGATAAATAAAGTGAATAAATAAAAATACAGTAAATAAGAGTGACAGAAATTAATGTATAATATAATTTCATGTAAAACAGCAGGTGGGTACAATGTTTAGTGCTGAGCATGTATGATCAAGGTACTGGGCATTCAGTGACCTTATGACCTGGAGGAAGCTGGAAACGTCTTAGCTTTTATTAGATAAAATAGGAATTAGAGATATGAGTTACCCTCCTTGACAATAGCTGAGAGTACTGATATCACTTTATGTTTTCTGTGCTAATGACTATGTTAAGCCTCTGACACTCTTCAGAGCATCCCCGATAATGCAGATGTGAGTATGATGTGACTAGTACATCCTGAAGTCTATGTCCATCTCTCTGGTTTTGCTGACATTCAATGAGAAACTGTTGTCCTTGCATCACTGTGTCAGAAGGCAAATCTCTTGTCCGTAAGTCGTCTCATCATTGTTAATGATCAGGAATATGGCAGTAGTGTCAACAGAAAATAATTAATGATGGAGGTAGCACTGTGTTAGAATTCAATAGTGGTAGAGTTCCTCTGTAGAGAAAGTGATGCTGCCAATCTGCAGATGCTGGGGTCCGACAACAATTACTAAGTGAAAAAAAAGGATGGCACAGTTCTAGAAGCTTAATTGTCTGTTTATGGAGTAACAGGGTTTAACTTATAATCTATAAGTGGTACTCTTGAAGAGCAGTTTCTAGTATCCTGATGGTAAATGGCTCCTTCTTTGGACAGGCTATTGCCATAAGCAAAGTGGAGGTTATCCAAACTATGTTTAAGTCATTGCACCACCATTCCTCCCAACATTTTATTATAAATGGAGAAAGTTCCTTTGGCTGGTAATCTTTATGACAGACCACTTTTGGTTTCTTTTGCTTGGAGATAATTATCTCTTTGAAGAAAGTGGAAAGTATAGATTCTCTATACGTATTAGACATTACAAATGTCAGTTACAAACATTAGTGAACTGGTAGTTAAAAATTTTTTCAATTTACATTTATTTGCTTGGCAAATGCTTTTACCCAAAGCAACTTACAAAAGAGATAAACAATCGAGTAACATTAGGCTAGGGCCTGTTTGTTCAGCAAACATAACAGGACAAGTAACAAAAGTTGATTGCCGCAAGTGAAAAGATGTGATAACTAATAATTTACACTCAGATTATAATTGACAAAGCAATTAAACTTAAACAACTAATTAACTAACAATATAAAGGATCACAGAGCAAAGTTTTTTTTTTTCTATTAATTAGACATATTCACAGAACATATCTTTAATTGCTTCTTGCATGCACTGAGGGAGTCAGCAGTATGGATGGAGGTAGATAGCCTGTTCCACCAAGTGGGAACTATGCAGGAAAACAGTCTGGAGTGAGACTTCATACCACGCAGTGGTGGCATTACCAGATGCTGTTCACTGGCACACCTGAGTGGGCAAGAAGGAGCAAAGCACTTCACTAGTGTCTCCATATACTCGGGTGCTGACCTATTGACTACTCTGTAGGCAAGCATCAAGGATTTGAACTTCATGTGTGCTGCTACAGGGAGCCGATTTATCAACCTGAAGAGAGGAGTGACAGGTGCCATTCTTGGATGGTTAAATACAAGTTGGGCAACTGCATTCTGGACTATCAGCACTTGCGACTACTCCTGCTAGATGCGAGTCGCAGTAGTCCAGGCACAACAAGACCAAATCCTGGACCATAAATGTGTGGCTTACTCTGTTGGATAGGGTCTGATCTGGAGGATGCTGCACAGCATGAACCTGCATGAATGAGAAACAGTAGAAATGAAGTCAGTAAAAGATAGCTGTTCATCATCACCACCCCAAGATTGCAAATTGAACTGGCAAGCTTTAGCGATGGTGAACCAAGCTGTACAGCGATGGGGAGATGAACAGACTGGCTGGGTGGGATCAAAAGACACTTGGTTTTTGCCAGGTTGAGCTGTAAATGATGGTCCTTCATCCAAGTTGAGATATCTGTAAGACATGCAGAGACGCTAGCTGATACTGTATTTGTTCTTCAGAGGGAAAGACAGGTATAGCTGCATATCAGCCTCATAGCACTTATAAGGGAAACCGTGGGATTGGATAATGGAGCCGAGTGAGGTGGTGTATAGAGAGAAAGGTAGAGGATCCAGCAACAATTTTTGGGGTACACCTGTGCACGTCTGGTGTGCCTTTGACAATTCCCCTGGCCAGGACACACTGTAAGATCTACTCAAGATGTAGGACTCAGACCGTCTGAGAGCAGTCCCAATGATTGATTGATAGATAGATAGATAGATACTTTATTAATCCCCAAGGGGAAATTCCAGCAGCAGCATACTGATAAAAACAATATTAAAGAGTGATAAGTATTTAGTGCAAGTTAAAAAATGCAAGGTGGAGAGTGCAAGGCAGGTATAACAGTCAATAACATTGTATAATGTTAACGTTTACCCCCTCCAGTTGGAACTGAAGAGTCGCATATTTGAATTTCCCCTTGGGATTAATAAAGTATCTATCTATCTATCTATCTATCTATCTATCTATCTATCTATCTAT